>FR989902.1:0-1200000 GCA_905404115.1 Pheosia gnoma
AGTTCATCACCGTATTGGTAAGTAAAGAAGTTCATATTGAAAATTTTAGATGGCGTTAAATGTAATTTCATATTTTTTATTCATAGAACATTCCAAATATTAGGCATTGTCAAATTTGTACAAACTAGGAGTGTTTTTTCAAAATTGTTACACCACATTCATGGTTGACTTTAGCTTATGTATCAAACAATTTACTGACCGTAATGCCTCCACCACCAAGCTGTTCAAAGACCGTGGCGCGGCAGAGTTTCAGAGTTCAGCCGGGAAATTAGTGTAATGTCTCGAGCATAATTTGCACGCTGTGTCGCAAAAACACTAACGATGCGGTCACTGATTTGCTGACTGGCATTCTCGCACATGAGCTGCGGTGCGCGTTTCCAATCGCGGGTTCTGCCGCATGACAGCCAAAATGTTTTCCACTGATGGAGAACGAGAACAAGTTGGTAAGCTCGAGTATCCCGAGTTCTAACGCGGCTGTCCGTTGGGTGGAGAGCGTTGGCATAACTTTCCCTGTAGTCATAGAGGGCTATTTGGACATTCCCACGTGGATCACTCACTGGCCTGCGAGGCATTTTTGCTTTAGTCTAAACACACACACACACACGAAACAATAAAAACACAAAACTAATTTAAAAACGTACGTAAGTCGCGAACTGTTCAACTTTTTATGCACGAGACGCTTGCATAAGGCAAATGACAGACACCGACTAATAAATTGATAATCAAACAAAGGAACATAAATGCCAAAAAAATAAAAATAAAATAAAATTGGTGTCTTCCCGATGCATGGATCATAAAAATATTGATAAAATAAAGATGAGACAATGCAAATAATAGTAGTGCTGCCTACGAGTATTAATTGGAAAATCTGAAGTCATTACCTAATTTATATAATTAAATGTGTGTATAGAAAAATAAAAGTTTCTGGTTTAAATGTTACATACTCGTATCGTACCGCACTAGTGTACTCGTACAGTTTACATTTAATACAAAGATTCTTATTGTTGATTTTAAATGTTACAAATAATTGTACTGTAAGTACGTAGCTAAAATTTTCAAAAGTATAACCCCTCAATAATGAAAGTAATACATAGCCGTACGTTAATGCCTTATTGTCACGTCTGGCATTTGTCGTCTCACCGTTGCGCATGTGCTTTTACCAAGTACCTACACCCGCTTTCGGCGCGTGCGGCGGCGTTTCACGCGGCGTAGTCAAACGATGCCGACAAAGGCGGCGGCTTTCTTTGAGATATTTTTGCTAATGCCGAAAGGGCGCTCGGCAGTTCGTGCAAGCGCTGTTTATATGAGGGACTGAGATAGCAATCTAAGTGCCCATGAGGACAGGGGTGCGCTGACCTCACCTGTAAACTCTCAAACAGCTGATTTACGAGCACGCTCGCGTGGCCTAAACTTTAATTTACATTGCGGATTAGGTTAAAATTTAAAATAATTATTTTTCAAGATAACATTACTTTTTACTTTTTTAGAAGACTTTTTTTTTGTTTTGTAGATTCGGGTATTTTCTGTTAGTATCTCTTTTTTATATCCTTAATCCTTCAATCAAGATAAAATTTCATCTAGATCCGTTCAGCCGTTCTGGCGTGATTGAGTAACAAACATCCATACATCCAAACTTTCACATTTATAATATTAGTGGGATGATTTTACCGCAAACCAAACCTTTTATTATTTATTAAAAGGATCTCCGCGACTATTCCCACATAGGTATATGTTTCAGAAATTGCCCCCGGCTATTTCTACAATTTGAAAATGCATAAAAATAGTTTTATTTTGACTTTTAAACGTTTGTCAGGGTTTTTAAGATTTTTATAATTATGCTTGACTATCGAGCTAGGTTAGGATTGGTTATCGAGTTAGGTTAGATTCGGTCGAGTTCGGTTTGGTAATGTTGATGTTGATAGGTGTGCTTGACTGACTGACGCGTACGTGAAGCAGTTCGCAGCGCACCACACCTGCCACCAAACATAAAGTTGTTCCCTCTCTGCGCGAGTCAGGCTCGTGGCACAACTCGTGCCGGTACAAGTAAAATTATTAAGTATTTTACTTAAATGAAACAAACTAATTATAAAAGTCGTTTTTATTTTGTGTCTATCAAAAGAAATTCGACTTACTTCGATCGTGTCGTTTCATCGTATAAACTATATTAGTATGTATATTATTTACAACATCGTAAAATTACATCCGCAGCGAGCCACACCGCCGAAAAAATTAAAATGGACAATTGGAGGCGTCCCTGGATCACCGCGGCGAAGAACTGATAAAATGATGCGTTGGTCGGAGGGTCGCTAGCGCGGCGGCGGCGGGCGCGGCTTGGCCGTCGCATAGGCGATCTCCGACAGGCGCACGTCGATGGGCGCACGCTCGTCGTACAGCGTCGGCGCCTGCAGGATGATGCCGGCCGAGCCCACCACCACCGCCAGCGTGAAGATCCACAGGAACAGCCGGTCCAGCACCATCGCCACGTACTTCCAGTCTTCCTTCACCTGCGCCATGAAACAACAGAAACTCGCTCACTGCTCGGTCGTGAGTCGTGACCCGCGCACGGGCCCGACGGGGCGGAGCCGCGCGCGGCACTCACCCTGGTGGATTCCTCCTCCTTGCGCGTCTGCTCGGCTATGTAGTTGATGCCATCGATGGCCTTGTTGAGCTCTGGGCAGCGATGCCAACGGCGCAGCGCGTCGCACAGGGCGGGCGCGTCGTGCAGGCGGCAGGCGCGGCACGTGGCGGCGGGCGGCGCGGGCGGGGCGGGCGCGCCGCCCACGCCACCCAGCGGGGAGCCGTCATCCCACGGTACACTCTCAGACACCGCGCTCATCAGGCCCGCGCTGCACCCAAAAGCCAGTGATTACTTTCATAAAATATACTGCAGCTCGGTCACCGGCGGAAGTAAGTAGGATTAATTCACGGGGCCACGATAGGGGCGGCACGGCGTAAATTACTTCAGAGCCAACGATTGGCACTGATATTTTTATGTAAAGCATACCGCACGGTTAGTACCGAGGCCCTGCCGGTACTCGCGGGTGTGCTCCCGGTCGACTTAGAGATTCAGAGACGCGCGGGAATGTACTATTCTACTCGAGAGGACATGACCACCGAATTCCTAAAACCGCGAGATCGCTATAGAATCACTAGATTATTTAAACCTCAATCTGTTGTTTACGAAGATATTTTGAACGAGTGGCAATGCAGTTGGGATACAACAACTAAGGGCCGCCACCTCCACCAGTTCTTTCCTTGCGTTCGTGATCGTTTGGAGAAGACGTGGATGGAGGTGCACCACTGTGTGGCACAATTTTTAACAGGCCATGGTAACTTTAAGAGCAAATTATTCTATTTTAAATTAGTACCCTCGCCTCTGTGTCAATGTTCAACGCCGTATAACGAAAACGAGCAATCTGCACATCACATCCTCTGGGAGTGCAATCTCTGGCAAAACGAACGGAACATTATGCTTCATAGTTTGCAAGTAACTTCTGGTTTGAGTTGTATACTACACAGACCTTGTGGAAACCAGGGATAACTTCCGTGCGTTCAAGCGTTTTTGCCATACCTACTACTGGAATCAAGTTTAATCAGCTCACAAGTTTAGGACCAATTAGTATTTAAACTCTCCGTGGTGCCTTACACCTGGAATTAGTACAGCTGTAAGAGTCTTACTTCTGTGGACATTTGTCTACCAGATCTTTTTGTCTCCCGCTTTGCAATGGAGGGAAGTGGATAATTTTCTTCCAACTCCTCCTATTTATCTTTCGATTAATTTCGTGCGGGTTCCAAGACAATTAACTTTATCCCGGGACTCGCCGAGGGTCAAACCTCGGTGTCTTCATTGGACACCACTGTAGATCCTGGCTTACAGGAGTAGCAGTGGTGGGAGTGTGTGGCGGGCCTAGTCCCATTAAAAAAAAAAGTAGGATTAATTATTTCAGTTGATTTTACACAAATTTTTAGACCTATGTGACGTCTCACGCTACTTCGAGTAGGGAAATCCTCAATAGTCTAAGCCTTGGTACGAGTCGCAACTCATTCGTTGCCGGATGAGCTGAATACGCGCATATTTCGTAATAAGAATGTAGTACCACTTCAGTTGATCAATTGCGTTATTCTTAATGATACTAACTCTCTTAATCGTTGGAAGATTGACCGACTGACTGGACTGACAGCGTTTTGTTGGGACAAAGAAAAAAAAAAAACCTGCGGTTGTTGTTATAGTGTAGGCTCTATAAATACTGACAAGCGCGATCTGTGGGGGTCGAGGCGGTAGTGCGGGCGGCGCATGACGAGAAGGCGCGGCAGCACGTGGATGAACACGCGGCGCACCCACGGCGCCATCGTGTGCGTCTGCGGCGAGCGAAAGTGCACGTTCAGCACCACCACCGTCACGCAGATGCTGCAAACCAACACGCTCGCTACAACTGGGTACACGCCAAGAAGTAGTTCACCCCAAGAGTATTTAAATCATTTTCACAAGCATCGCGCGCATTCGTCGCGGTGGTTACCTGAAGGTGTCCAGTATCATTGTGAAGAGCACGAACTTTCCAAGCAGCGGCACGACCAGTGAGGTAGGCGGAATTATCTCGGCCAGCAGCAGGAAAAATACGGTGAGTGAGAGCAGAATGGAGATAGAGAGCGACACCTTCTCGCCACTGTCGGAAGGGAGATAGAACACCAGCACTGTCAGGAAGGAAATGCCCATGCACGGGATGATGAGGTTCACCGTGTAGAACAGCGTCTTGCGCCGCATCGTGATGTTGAACGTTATGTCCAAGTACGGTTCGTCGCAGCAAGTGTAGAACTTCTCATTCCTGGGGACAAACATTCTATTATGTAAATTCAAATGCTTGAAAGAAAACATTTTGCTACCTACGTGACATTGCTTTATTTTGCTTTCTAATATTGTATTGTTTAAAGAGACCATAGTCCATTATGCTATGAGCATGTAACAGGTTTTTAGAAGAATAGTTCAGATCTATGATACACAGTATGAACTTCAACATCACTCATGCCGCTATCAGCGACGGCACCGTTGACAGTGGTACGGGTTCACATCGTCAGGGAATGCCATATGAAACGGAAGCTCACCTGACGGCGGGAACTTCCAGGATATCCCACTCGACAGAGGTGTAAAACTCGGAAAGATCGACGCCAAGTTCCACTACGTTGGTGCCGCGCGCCTCGTCAATGTGCCGCAAATCTACCTAGAGGGTAAAAAATGGGTGCTATTACTATTCGCAATACATACTATTATAAATTAAAGTGCTTATTAATATTGTATGTATAATTTCGGAAAATCCCTATAAATCATCTCGGAAGTTACCTGGAAACCGTCGTAGGTCCACGAGCCGAACTTCATGACGCACGTCTGCTGGTCGAAGGGGAAGTACTCGACGTCGATCTCGCAGGAGGACTTGTATATGGCGGGCGGGCGCCACTCCACGCGGCCGGTGTAGTTGAGAGTCGCTTTCGTCGCCAGCGTCACTTCGAAGTTGCCGTCCGCACTGAGACACGCGAGAACGCGTCGTTAATATAATGATAATGGTAATGAGGACGGTTCAGCCTTATCGATGAAGTTCCTCACTTGTTATAGAGCACTATGTCGGGCCGCCAGATGTGGTCTGAGGGCACGTGCAGCATCTCGACGCCGCCATACTCGCGCGGCTCCCACGACAGCTTGTAGTCGTACCAGCTCTGCGAACCAAACGAAGCGGCGATGAAACACGCGGTCGGTCGGGGCTGAACCCCTCACCCAGTGGCCACACTCACCTGTTCTACCCACAGGTTGGTAGTCATAATTTGGTTCTTGAGATTCTGCAAGACCGAAAATGCACGATTTATTTATAGTATATTTTCCTGAAGGTAGCTGTTCTGTGTATTTATTTTTCGCAATTGCCTACCATACATATATACAATAGTCGTAATCATTTGCATTTTTTGGTCAAATTAGAAAAAGCAATGTTAAACATTTGGAACGGGCCAATGTGAAAATAAGATTTTTTTCAGCTCGTAGGTTAGTGAGATTACTTGCTACTTGTTGTTTTGTACCTCGTATGTATGTATGTACTAACTGGTGTGTGCGCTGTGAAGGGCATGCATGCGCGTGCGTGTGTACCCACCACGTCGATGAGCTGGCTCAGCTTGAGCTTGATGCGAACAGTGAGCGCGTCGCTGACGTTGAGCACGGGCCGCACCAGCTTGTTGTAGTTGCTGAGCAGATCGTCGTAGAGTCGCTTCGCGTCCGGGTTGCCGGCGCACCCTACGAACATAACTCATTTAGTGTACGGGTAGCACTTAATTACATTGTGACTACTGGGATCGGACTCGATATGTTCTTCAGAGAAGCGGACAGGGCACAAAATCTTGTGATAAAAATGCATGAGGAGTTATGGGTCAGCACGGCTGCAAGCGTGTGGTGCCGTGTCGTGGCGGACCCTAGTGCAGTGATTACCGGCGAGCGCGAGTAGCAGCAGCAGCAGGAGAGCCGCGCGGTGCGGCGCGGCGCGGCGCGGCATGTCGGCCGACGCATGGCGTCAGCGCATCGCGCCGCGAGCGCGCGCCGCCGCCGCCAGCGCGCGGGGAGCCCGCGCCACGTGCACGCTCCGCCGGCACTGCGCCCCTCCGGAGCGGCTCCCGCTCACTGCTGAGTCTCTCGCCGGAGCTGCGACCGACACTGTCGCGTTCCAACTGCTTTATATTTCGTAGTGAGCCGGTATCTCAGGCGCACTCGTCTGATGCACTATATTTAACAACATGTATCGTACTTGCGTATACTTGAACCGCGACGAAGTTTTTGATATCGAGTCTCGGGGACATGTTCAGCCGGAATTCAATCAAATATTATCAGCGGAAAATTATTTTGCACTTCTATTGCTGGAATCGTACACTATCACATTAAAGTTTAGTAATCACTAACATTACTATTCTAATATTATAAACTGTATTTTACACTGTCAAACACCAGCAGAATTAAAAATAAGGCCCACAGGATTTTTTTAAGGCCTTCATTCTAATGAAGGCCTTAAAAAATCCTGTTACGTGCTGACCGGCCCTCAGCTTGCTGCCAGCACGGGTTCAGCGATAGCTTGGCTGTAATTATGCCCAATACAGCTAATATGCAAGCTCTGTGGAGAGCGACAGCGATATCGACGAGTATGTAACAAGGAGAATAGATAATAAATAACAAGTCAGCCTAATTAGACAGATGTAATGTGACTGGCACATCACAAAGTGCGCAATTAGCTTAGCTGAAGGGATTAACACAAATAAATAGCATGTTACGAGTCGGCAAGTCGTAGCGCGCGTATGGGTCTGAGTGCCGAGTGATGGCAACGACTGCTTGTCGGGGATAGGCGCCGATCGCTACGCTAGTTGCATGCAATGGACGTGTGATGTAAAGCATACACAATTCGGAAGGTAAGTGAGGAGATACGTGGGAGGAAGGCGGAAGGTGGCAAAGGTTGGCGTAGGAATTGAAATCACGTTCCCTTGATCCCCCCCCCCCCCCCCTCCCCCACGAGGCGGGAGAAGGACCAGCGTGGGTTTTTAGTCGGTAAGAGTCGATATAGCCCGCTTGCCTCCCCTGGGGCTTGCGGGTGCGGATTTCTCCACACGTAAAAAAAAGGAATTGAAATCACGTGCGTGGTTCAATGTATGCGGGACAAAAATACACAGAAATATGGTGATATTGTATTCACTTGAATTGATTATGACGATACAGCCCTCAAACAATCTTCTGTAACACCTAAACTATTTTTTTTTACAATTTCCAAGGTGTCTTAGTAAACACAGGTTTTCTTCCTGTGGACAAATTTAACGAAATGGTCATAGCTCAGCCTTGGTCTTTTCAACTTTACTCATATTATTGTTATTTTGTGTAGATGAGGATATCTAAATTAGTCCTAGAGACATTAATCGCCACGAACAAAATGTATAGTCTTACAAGATACCTAAGTAGCTGAATCATAATCTATACATATAAATAAAATTGGAGTGTCTGTTTGTAATATTAAAATAACCGCTTTTTACTAAGTGCATTTGGATGTATACACGTTACCTATACCGAAACAACATTTTTTAAAATTTTTGTCTGTCTGTCTGTCTGTCTGTTGGTTCCGGCTAATCTCTGAAATGGCTAGACCGATTTTGACGGGACTTTCACTGGCAGATAGCTGATGTAACAAGGAGTAACTTAGGCTACTTTTATTTTAGAAAAAAAAATAGGATCTTACGAAAAAAAATTAAAACCAATGTTGCAGCGCAGCGCCTGATTAAGTTTGATAGCAACAACCTGCAATGCGTCCCGCGGGCTCAGAATGGGCGAGCAGGCTGTTGTCAACGGTTGTCTTTGTTAAATACCACGCGGACGAAGTCGCGGGCAACAGCTAGTAAATAAATAAAACCTTAAAAAAAACTAGAATATAATTGATAGAACTAGGCGATACTTGGCGGAAATCCATTGTTAACCTGTGGGGAAAGAGGACCCACCACTGACCCTCGGCTTGTCAACTTCTTCGATTATAAACCAAACAAAAAACTAGAAGTTAATTAATATAGAGCAATCTATCATCGTTTATTTTAACACTTAGTTTTCTAAAATTAGGGAACGTGGAGGCGGAATCTGGAACTGGTAGCTCGAGAGGGATCCAACAAGGAGACTTCGAAGAAGTTGATTTGACGCAGTAGCTCCGGTCCATAGTGACTATATATAACGCATATGCTATAAGACAATGTTTGGAGATATCATGATGATAATGGAGGTGTCGGTCAGGTTGGTATTGTATTGAGGCAGCGGTGGTGCAGTTGGTCATGGGACCAGCGAATGTTCGCAGCCGGAACAACGAATGGAGGAACGAACTTCACATGCTTGTGCCAGACACATGGATGCTGCACTCGGCGCGCACGACCTCGCTCACGGATCAAGTGGCTGGCAACAGAGCGGCGTCGGTCAGGGTCACCGAGCACTGCTTCCATATCACACACTATGACACAAGCGACACAACCATCAAGAAGACACACGCCGCGCCATCCATCGGATGCACAACGAAGAGAACGATACGCGTCCAGAGTGAAGTGCGGGCTTGTGGACGCCGTCCGCTACTCACCTCCGCCGGGGCTTTCGCCCGTGGATGTGGTAACGAAAAACCCGTGAGAAATCCGAATTACCAAAACCGTTCGCCGAGATTGAATCGAAGTTGATTCTCTCGCATGCGAGTCCAAACATCAATTCATGTCATCATGAACGAAGCGCGATACGGGTGTCGCTGGTCACGCGGCCGCGCCACCGGCCACAGGCATGATGTGCGGCGCGGGCGAGGGTCGCGGTACACGCGACGCGGCAAGCGGTGAGCGGCGCAGCAGCGTGGTGAGCGGGCGGGGGCGCGCCGTCGACTGCCGGCTCTGCGCCCGCCGCCGCCGCCGCCGCCGCCACCGCCGCCGCCGCCGTGCAGATCGCCGCGGCGGCGCACTGAGACTATCGGCCTGGTCGCGCTCTCTACGGGACGTGTCTCTACACTACGTCTGCCGATGTGTATGATGCGCTGCACTCTCGCTAAACAGCTGTTGTTTACTAGTGACAGACCTTGCAGAAATCAGAACCATAAGCTAACCTAGGTATTTATTAGGACCTATTCGTAATTTAAAAAGGCAACCGGTTCAGTGAAAGATGAGACTTTTAACGTCTCTAAACCTACGTACTCAAGTACAACCAATGTACTTTAAATCACTCAATCACCTTACATTCGAAGGTATGGTTATCTTTTTTCTTATTTATAATCACGTTGAGGTTACACTTATATTATGATTCATAAGAAAACGAATATAAAAAAAGCGTAACATTCATGAAAAGATTGATGGAAAATTCTAACAGTGGTGTTCAGAATCATAAGTTGAATCCATGGTATTAGTTTTCGTTACAAAGCCATTTATAGCCAGTATATTATGGCAGAAAATAGAAAACCTATTCATGATTATGTAAGTAAATACTCGTACATTGACTAAAAGGTCTTGTACTGTATCATATGTTATGGAAGGCTGAGGCAAGAAGGCTATCCCGCCTCCATTCCACGCGGTACCGCGGGCGTCGCGGCATCGCGGAAGCTGCGATCCCCTAGATCACACCCCCCACTTCCGCCTGGCGACCTCCGAGACCCGCCCCTGACCCATATCTCACGCGGCGCGGCGGTGCGTTACGTCGTATTGTGCGTTCCGTAGCGCACCCGGAGCGATGCACCGCACCCGCTACATTGCCGCTGCTGCATCGATCTGCTTAGCGCTTCATGATCGCTTCTCACTGCAGCGTGTTATCATAACACGCTATTACACAGCCACGGTACTACCTCACCCTAGAATGCATCGCGCAATTTATTACAGTAGAGCCGAGCTGTCTGTGTCATAATAGGTTAGCTGTCGCCGGAGCGGGCGGGCGAGCACATTTTTCACCGAGGCATTCCCGTCGCTATCCTTTTACTGTTAGCCGGCTCCAGTTTTATACACCGCGGTGTTATTTTGCGAAGCCTCGATGGTAGAAGCGCCGTCGGGTTTTCGCGTAATTCCGGTTCGTAGCGGTATGAAAGCGTACAATCGTACGCTTTAATTCCCGCTGCGAACCGGAATGGCGTGCCATCGCGTGCCGGCACTGTTTTTAAATTCATGTCAGGCTATGCTGTGAGTCTCTTGTCGTCTTACCGCTGGACGGTCGTAATGTTATTTAGAAATGCGGCTGTGAAAACATTAAGTTGAGTTAGAAGCGGAATCGAAATCCAATATACAAAAGGCTGACAGCCGAGAGCCGCCGAGAGAAGCCGAGAGGCGCTACATGTTTTGCGCCATATTGCGCACAATTTCCATTCTCCACTTCGGTTTTCATTAGTCGACACTTTTGCCTATGACAAGAATTAATTTGGGTGCGCTCTGCGACGCGTATCGGCGTTTAATAATTTTAAATCATCGAGATGATGAGGAGACATGTTGAAAAAAAAGTTATATACGTTACCTATGAGGTAACAGTAATATCGTGATTTTTTTTAATGCGGTGTGCCCTACTTAAATTGAAATAAAAAATGGAAATAAGGAGCTGAATCTCGTAGCGTCGGCGAGGGTTGTGTAGCGGCAATGATTGTATCCACGCTCGGGAGAGGATATTGTGTCGATTAGCCCTCGAGCTGGAGCCGAGCACCGCGCTCGAGTGCACTTGCATGTCGCCTGCGCTCCGTCCGCGAAGTACTCTACGGCACACACTCATCATTCTGAAGAAAAAAAAAGATTTCAAACCCATATTGTCAGATTTTCAATTATATTTTTTAGGCGTAAGTAGTTTATACTTAGTCAACATTTCTTGATACCCATTGTTATACAGCATAACGAGAATTATATTCATTGTACTAACAAAAGTGCGGACAGCGCTTGTACGTTACGCTTGTAGGTACTTACAGCTAAAGCGTTCCCGCTGCCCAAGTAATCTACATTTGAAGTAGGTACGTAGCGCATAGCCACAGATTAACTATGGAACTATGGCACATGGTGAAGGGCTGACGGCACTCATTCCGTATCGCAATAAAATAAATAAGCAACAAAAAGTCTGGTGGAAATAATACGTGTACAGCCATCAGCTTGCGTATGTTCAAAGTTGTAGCCAAAAACATGAACCTGTTTTTTTTTAACGAAAACGTCATCGTTTGTAATGATAGAGGAAGATTTAGCGGCCCAACACATGTAAAGTAAATTTAGTTTATTTAGAGCATCGCTGTATTTACCGGTTTTCACTAATATCGCCAAGCCCCGGCCTGAGGTTCACGTGTAAATGAAAAAAAATACATTAGTCTTGCAAAAAAATGCCAACGTCGATATTTGTATATGTAACGGTCATCTGCATGCAGAGTCGGGCGAAGTTATGGAACAAATTATACGCGAAAAGAGAGAGGCGTTGGCAGCGCGCTGTCGGGGCCCGGCCGCCGCGCCGACAGCGATCCAAGATCGCTAAAAAAAACAAATGTTTGGAAGTTATATACTCCTGAGCTTTTTCCTTACCTAATGCATGACCGCATTAAGAAAAAGCTCACAAGTATTATATCGAGTGTCCACGTGCAAACGACGGTGCCCACGTGCAACCTTCGTTTGCTCATAGTAAGACGGAATGAGTAAAGGGATGAGTTCACTTAAAATATTGTAAGAAGCAAAGTGCGCAAATTTCTTTTGTACGAAACGTATAATCCGGATAAGCGATAAGGCTTGCGGGGGGCGGGGGTGAGAGGGGTGCAAAAGGCGCACTCACTGTCAGTAAGCCGGATTTGTTGGTTTCACCACCAGCTCACCCTCCATTTATTATTCTATCATTTTTTTTAATCTTTCATAGTCAGCTTTTCTCGATCAATAGAATCAGTCTAAAATAAATATCCAAGAACTAATAGGCATATATATATAAACCTATTTTATCAGTTCGAAAACCATAACCGTATAGTGCCCAAATACTTATTGTGCGTAAGATACTTGCTATGGTTGGTTTACTTACCTGATTAGTCACTGTACAGCATACAGTCCATGTTATCTTTGTGCAATTGTGTATAATAAAGTAATTATAAATTAACAGAACACAAACATGAAATTTGAAATGAAATGAAATGAAATTAATTTATTCGCTAGATATGGTTTGGTTTACATAAAGATGTTCAATAAATTAATTGTACAGCATATCTCGCCTGCAATAGGCATGCGAATATTGAGTATATGATGAATATCATCATATGAATCAAAACTTAAAACTATTCTTAAAGCTATGAGTATAATAATTAACAATTCTAATCTTATCCTTATAAATATATTATATTATTCTTTATGTTTGAAAAACTCGTCGACACTGTAGAAACAATTTTTAAGGAGCCATAATTTTAAAGCTTGTCTAAATTTGTTCATAGAAAGTTCCCTAATGTTCTTTGGTATCTTATTATAAATTTTAATAGTCATTATTCTTGAGTTTTTACTGTGAAAAGTGCTCCTACATTTGTCGATTCTTAGTTTGCTAGGATCTCTTTGAGCATATCTACAGCCGTCATTTATCCGAGTGTATAACTTAGGGTTTTTTACTACAAACGTGCCAATTTCAAAAATATATAATGATACCAAAGTCAATATCCCTAGTTTTTTAAAAAGAGGTCTACAGGAATCTAATGGACCGACAGCACAAATTGCTCTAATGCACTTTTTTTGAGCTATGAATGCTTGATTTATATGCGTAGAGTTTCCCCATAATAAAAGTCCATATCTTAGAGTCGATTCAACGTAACCATAGTATGCTGTCATTGTAGCCCGAATGTCTGAATTTTGGCGAAGTTTTTTCAGTGCGTATACAAATCTATTAATTTTTTTACAGATTGTTTCTATATGTAGTTTCCAATTACAATGTTCATCTAGATGAAGTCCTAAAAATTTTACACTATTTTGAGGATTTATTTCTTCTCCGTTGTAGACTAGTTTAATATTTTTTGATTGCTGTTTATAATTTTGGAATTGTTTGTAATTTGTTTTTGAAATGTTAATTTGTAAGTCATTTTTATTTAGCCAGTTTATTATAGAGTCTAATGTCTTATGTACAACTTCATCATGTGGTGTCATTTTGGTGTCTGGTATAACCACTGAAATGTCATCAGCAAACAATACGCAATCATGTGTCGTGATATTGGGTAGGTCATTGATGTATAAGAGGAATAGAAGTGGCCCAAGGATACTTCCTTGAGGAACTCCTGATCTATTTACTTTAAAATCGGACCTATACGGTATTGACAATAAGTCTTTATTCATTCGTGACACCTCTACACATTGATTTCTACCACTAAGGTAACTTTGTAGCCAGTTCAGTGCGGTGCCTCTGATACCATAGCTTTCACATTTATTGAGCAGCTTATCATGACTAACTAAATCAAAGGCTTTACTCATATCTAAAAATAAGACTGTAACCGTATGTTTATTATCTATGTTTTCTGTTATATTTGTAATGAGTGAGAATGCTGCTAGTGTAGTAGACTTATTTCTTAAAAAACCATTTTGCTCTTCTTTTATTATTTTATGTTTTTCTAAAAAGTTTATTAACCTACTATGCATTAATTTTTCATATATTTTAGAAAATATTGGTATAAGAGTGATAGGCCTGTAATTGTTCAGTTCAAGTGTACTATCCTTTTTATGCAGAGGTTTTACTATTGAAATTTTAAGTTTTGACGGAAAAATCCCTGTTATAAAGGATAGGTTTATTAAATAGGATAAAATTGGGGCTATCACTATCGCACATGATTTTATTATAATGGTTGCCACGTCATCGTGACCAACCGAACTTTTGTTATTTAATGATTTAATTACCTTTACTATTTCCTCGGCAGTACTTGGAGTTAGAAATATACTATAGGCATTTGTATTAATATTAGATGGTGAATCGTTGGGTTGTGTTTTAATTTGTTTATTATTATTTTTGGAGACTGAGATGAAAAAGTCATTAAATGTGTTAGCAATTTGTTGAGGTTCAGATGTGATGGTACCGTTTTTAGATATTGCGTCAATTTGTTTGTAACATTTTTGTGAATCAGCTCTATTTTTAACAATATCCCAAGTAGCCTTATTTTTATTTTTTGAATTTAGTATATGTTTATAATTTGTTTGTTTTTGAGACTGGGTAATACATTTCCGCAAAACTTTACAATAATTGGAGTAAACAGATTTCTGTTCACTGTTATTTTTCCCGTAGCATAACTTTTTTAAATTTCTCTTTTTTATTATATAGATATTATGATCCGATATATATCTGATGATCCGATCGATGTATATGCATTTGTGACTGTAAAGATTAGTATAATATGGGCCGACCGGGATGACCTAGTTTCTTCATCGCGGGAGCCGCGAGACCGCGTAGAATCGGTCGCGGCGGCGGACTCCATGTCCTCCGTGTTGGAAGGCGGATAAACAAACATTCTAAACAACCTTCCGTAAAATAAACACGTGGCAAGGTTTCGCGAGACCACGCGGAGATACAAAGAAATTGGATCTATCTATGAATTAGAAACAGTGAGGTCGGATATTTACAACTGACGATTATTTCGTTCAAGTTTTGCGGCATCCTGTACTGATCCAATGTTTTATGTATCATGGAATAAGCAGCGAGCTTGCTTGGTATTTAATTTATATGTATGAGTTTTGTAAGTGATGTAATTTCACGGTATAATGCCACTACGACCGTGGCCCGACCAAAGGGCGATGTCGGGTCTTATGATTGACTATCAGCTCAGAGTGTTAGATACACACTGTTGCTTAGGTCTGCCTAATAAAAAGGTCTGATATGCGGTTAGTTACCTATATTGTAAGGAATTAACCCGACATGTCACTATTTATTCTTTCGTTCGTAGTACAATAACACATTAGTGTCAGCGTATGGGCATAAAAGTGATGGGAATTACATGTATTTGACATTTATGTTCTATGCTTCGTGCGTGTTCGATTATGGCAAAAAAATAATTCTTCTTTCCACCAACCACCACTACGACCTAGCCTCGCCCGTAGCACCTCAACAATATTATGTTGTCGCTCATAATTTGAAATAAGCAGTAAATAGTTTTCGACATTGGACATAGCCTGAAGATCGAATGAACTATTTGTTCATTAAAAATGTGGAGCCGCGCTGCGCCTCACCAAGCGACCCGCGCATAACGGAGAGAATACAAAATAGAAAGTCAAGTGCGCTTGGGGCCACGCACGCGGTGGGGTCCGTATAGCCAATAACAAAACACTTAAAGTGGTCATGAATTACAAAAATCAATGTTGCTTAGAGGTTGATTCATATCTTTTATCTACAATTGATTTTGTTTAGAGTTAGCGTGGGATGAACAGTTTAAGTATGAATTCGTACTATGTGATCGTATCTGAAAAATAAATCAGAACAGTTTTCAGGAAAACATGTAATTTAGGAAAAAATATCACTACGGTGTTTATATTTTGTGAACGAGAACCTATTTGGAACAACTATCCGATAAGCTCATCAGTACAATATTCATATCAATTCAACGCGGTCCCACCAAAGTTGTGCATACACGGAGGTACAGTAAAAAACTAATTACCACTGAACATACACTTCCTTGCCATTGAATTAATATCATTGAATTTATTTATTTTTATTAATCCATGATGGTGCCATAATTATATCCCTATAGTTCCAATATCTGTTCATCAAATGAGTCTGACTAGTACAGGTCCACACAGCACACACAGCAAAACTGTAATAAGAGCTGTAGGAACCTAGTTCACACTATGGAACCCTGAAAAGGTTTTAAGACCTTCTACAATATGCATTGCGAACACGGTCGCGGAATATTATCATGTGGACCGCGAAGAGAGACCTGAATATATCGTGACGCAGCTGTTAAAATAAATAGGGCTGCGAGCGAGAGGATCAACACACAAGGCCCAACCAGCAGGCCGCGGTCGGACGGGGTCGCGGCGGCATAGTTTGCCAGGTTCAGCTTTAATAAGTGTCTTCAATGTTTTTCAGTGGGCGAATAGCTTGAAGATTGTTAGTGTTAGGAGGTCGAAGCAAATATTGCCGTTGGCAACAGTATAAAGTTAACCTTGGCGACGAGGAATCCACGAAATACGATCCGAGCGGCCTTTCCTCATAATAATATTGTCATCTCTCACCGTTACTTTTACAAGAAATATCCGAATATTCCGCCTATTCAGCTGTCGAAAGGAAACGGCATGACAAGTAGGAGAGAATATTTCATTACTACCTGCCTGCCGGCAGCCGGCGCCGGCGGCGGCGCGGGATTTAGCATATTCTATAGTAGCGTAACACAACATGCTCGGGTATTTTGCCTAGCAACTGCAACAAATAATGGGGCAGGTCGAGCTTATTGTATAAATAAATAGTAATATGATATTTACACTCACTCGTTGCACATGCGTGTAAAGAAATGGGTTCCTTCTGTAAATACCTGAACATTTAAGCTTAGCTAAAAAAGGAAAACTGATAATATTTGTTTAGTTAGATGGTTCAAATCCTATGTTCATTTTGTGATTTGTGGACAGAAAGTTACAAGAGAATAGTTTTAATTTATTGGCAAACTGACAAAGTGGATTTGCGCCTCGCCGCGGCACGGTGATTGCGCAATTGTTCCACGATTGTCAACCGTCACGGCGTCACGGCGAGGAACGGGCGCAGCATCACAAGCATCCACACCACAATAGATCCTGAATCATGAGGACATCCAATTCTCTTAATTGGAGGGATATTTACTTTGATATTAGGTAGCCATTTAAGAAGCGCCTGCGCCAACGACGCGCCGAAGCCGTCATTGTTATTTCGTGTTGCTTGTAAGCTTTATATACACGCACAACATTTATTATTAGTATTATAAAAAGTATTTTGGCACTTGTAAATATATAATGTAGTTTCAGAAAGTGCAAGTTTTATTCACTAAGACCAGTATCGTAGGCGTAGGTTACGCTAGACCTGTTGTTGAAGCTTTGGTTCTTTACATTTCGCTATCACCTACGTTCGTGCAGGGAGCATGAAATGTACTCGAGTTGAACAAAAGGGCATCCGTCCTACCCGAGCCTAGGGGAGCTCGCGACCTCTGGAAACTTCTTTGTTGTGTTCAATATTACAGTTTATTTGAAGAGAAAGTTCATAAATCTACCGAAACCGTAGTCCCTTTATAGCAAGCGTAGTGAGCAGATTATTTTGTTGATATTTTACTCAATGAAAGGGTATTGAGTAAAATATCAACAAATTAATCCGCGACGAGAGTATAAAAGGCCCCTTGTTTAAAACACGATTAACGGAGTAGCCTGCTGACTGACATGACAATAGAGAATGTAGATGTGCGCGCTGAATCGATCAACGCATCGCAACCTATATACCAACGCTTTTACCATAAAGCAAACCTCACATCTTATTGTTTTTTAAGGACCTGATTTGCGACCATGGTCGTAGTATTGAAATGACCTCCTGTGGTTCGCAGTTTTTGTTAAAACATTTTTATACTAGAGGCTGCAATAATCGCTGTTCATACTGACATTGTCCATTGCGAGCGCCATACAGCGCATCGTTCACTGATATTTTAATCGGAACCAATATTTCGTTACGCATTGCTAGTGAACTAAAAGCTTCCCGGTGGGGAAATAAACTATTTGTTCAACGGACTAGGGAATCTGGTCCAACGAACAATATTAAATTCGTTGAAAAAATCTGGAAAATTATGTACCTACCTACAGTAAGCTTGTAGCGAGCGCTATATACTTTACTCACAATTCGTGTCAAATGACTATCTGTTGTTAGGTAACGATCAACTAGTGTTGTGCGGCGGCTCGGGGGCGGCGTCGACTGTTGACTCTCCCGCTTTCATGTCTATTTATCTACCACGCTGCTGACCTGACAAATTTTTCATGAGGTGCAGCTGCAGGCTACGAGCGAATTAAGGACGAGTCTATATTGATTAAAAAGTGGCAAAAGATTAATCCTCATCAATATCAATCTTACCTAGTCAAAGTGCGTCGTGTTACCTTTGCTACCCCCCGCCCGACCCCTTCTCAGTAGCAACGAACCCCGCAACCCTCTCCAAGCTTCAATATTCAAGTTTCAATTAACGACGCCACGCATGTTTACTATTTACCTTATTTTTTTACCGTTTACATTTCAGTATTTCAAATTGAAATAATTCAGCGTTTGTTAATTGTGTTATACACGATACAAAGCTTTGATTAAAATCGTAGCTGCATCGTGCAAACAGAGAGGATGAAATTGGAATACCGTACACCCCCGTAGGAACATTCTGTGCCAGCCAACCGACCCTCGACGTCCACACTCAATGTGCAGGGCATACGTGTACGAAATTAGGTACCCGCTGTGAATTCAAACGTCCGTGCAGACTTACAGAGCCCAGCCGCTTCCCCCGCAGGCGCTAAGTTCGGGCGATGCATAACTAATCCCCGCGTAGAGCCGATACTCCGATACCCAGCGCTGAACGGCAACTTGATTTGCACTACAATCCAGTATTGCCGCCCCCCCACCACTACCACTACACTCCCTCTCCCCAGCGAGTGGTCAGTGAGTGATTTTTTTTGTCATACATCATCTGAATAGATGTTCTATAAAAATCTGTTTTATTTTTATTATTTATATAAGAAGAAATGTAGTAATTATTGTTATCTACTATTTATAATTTTCGATTTTCTATTGATATAAAGATATGATATAAGATTTCAAATTCATTCACTTAAGTCTACGAATCTGAAGTTGTGGGCAAAGCTTATGATGAAATCATTGAGCCTCGTATTTCAGCCAGCGGAAGTTGTTGTGAGATAACAGTTGGATAGGGACAAGTCGTACGGACCATAACCATTGGTGTGGCTCACTGCTTGGAGCGGTTCCAATACACTTTCTGTTAGTATCACTGAGAGCCTTGCATACTTGGTTATTTACTAGTAACGGCGTCAGCGAAATACTGTACTCTGTAAGTAGATTCACCTCGAGATCACATTAGTAAGGGCGCCCATTCTAATACTATTCTTGTAAACTGTGTGTACTGTTTTATTGCTTTTTATGCGGAGAAACAAAATGCGAATTATCCATTTATCATGAATTTATAAAATTCTGGCTCGTAAAGTGTAATACGTTATACGTTTATTTGTTCCCAAAAAGTAGCAATAACAGACATGATATGTTATATAATATGTTTCTATAGAGCGCTTTTCTGTAGACGAAATAATGCCGTTGTAACTTCATTTTACATTTAAATGACACAAATATAATAGTAAGGGCAAAAATAGAACTTTGCTTCATTTAAAACAGTCTGTATCTACAACCTCATCGACAGGCGTCGTGAAAGGGGTATTTTTTTTGTAATCTTCGATAGAAGATTTCACGATACCGCAGGAGGTTTTAAATGTTCCACATACTTCGTATATCGTATATCCGTCGAGTTAAGTCTGGCTAGAACGATATCAAATAACAGTGCGAGTATATATTCTGGAGGCGTAACGCCGTACTTACATATTCTATGTACTCAGTAGATAGATAAACTCGCGACCTTGTCGCTCCGTACAGAATTCAGGAGTGAGTTCCGCGTAGATATAGAGAATGTATTTTATTCAAAAATTACCCATCGAGTTCCTTGCCTGCCTTCTTGCTTTTTCATTGGAAAGTCCGCCAACCAGCTGTGGGCCAGCATAGTGGACTATGGCATTATATACCTCTCGGATTGAGTGGAGGCCCGTGCCCAATAGTAGGACATTAAGAAGAGCAGTATTACTATATTTTTTTAATATTTATATTTAGAATTGTAGAATACAAAACAATTTGGCGCTATATGGGATCGGGCGACTGTTAACCAATGTAGGTACATATTCGAGTTGTTTCTATAGAAGAATATCATACTCAGATATTACATCGCTGCTTAAGTACACCGGTAATTATATTTGGTATAGATAACGGGGAGGCGATGTTTTCCCAAGACCGCCGATGTCAATGATGAATAATATATAGGAACGTCTCGTGTGGTTTTTCGTTGGCTAATGCAATAAAAAAGCACTCCAATTTCACTCAAAATGTACTAAGCCTGCGCAGATTTATCTCCTTACTTTCATTGACTGATAAATATAAACGTATACCGATAGTAGATATCGTTTTGTGGATTTAACCTACTCGTAGCATAATAACGTGGACTACAATATGGACGACGCACTTTTTATATCGCTTCATTATATCGCTTTTTAGCCGGCGCGTCGCGTTTGTAGAACGCGCGGCGTATCGTGCTCGTAGCATATAACTAGATTCACTCAATATGCTTGTAATGTGGTCATTATTTTGACAACCTTCTTTGAACAAAGTCGACCTTTCTGTGCTAGTTGAATAGGCGCCCGCAAAGTTCTATGAAATTTCATTGCTGATGAGTTGTAGCCACGTTGTAGCAGTAGCCAGTAATTTTCGAAAATCGATTATTGTTATGTTTTGTTTAAAAAATAGTCATGTGCAACATTTTATACAGAATTAGGCCGTAATATTTGTGTTTATTTTACAATTGCTACTTTACATAAAGCCTAAACTATACTAAGCTGGTTTTATTTAAAATACTAGTATTGTTTAAGTAAAGCGCTGCCCGCAACGCATTCATTACAGACCGCGGCGGTAATGTACTATTACTTAATTTATTGTATTTGATGTTAGTTCGTAGCGCGTAGCGGGGTTAATTACGTTCGCAGTGGCGTACATAATGATAAGGCGCTACGAGCGTAGTCAAACGTGATACTACAGTTCGGAATGCTACGGGCCACTGTTGTCATTACTGAAACAGGGCAGTTAGAAGCCGCCTCGTGGTGAACAGACAAATATCCAACACTCTAATATTTAAATTAGCACATTCAACCGTCTCAGTGTTCCCAACTGAAATCAATTCCAAGTCATGCCACTATCTTTCTAAATATTAAAACAGTACGTCAAGTGCGAGATTATTCTAAGCTAACCGTATACTTTATTTTTAAACATTTTGTATTGAGAAACAGTATTAGTAGGCGGGTTTAAAATACTAGTACGTTACTAAATAAATGAAGGTACAGCATAGCGGTTGCCCTGGAACGTGTTGTGAGCGCTGCGGTCGGATCAGCTAACCGGGAACTGTAAGCTTGTGATTCATATCCGATATCAGAACAATGTGGCACAGACCATTTCGAGAGCGAGCGATTTTAAGATGATATGTCTGTAATAATTTAGTAGTATTTAGTTTAGTAATATTTAATTTAGTTCCATTTGAAAAGATAATAAATGAAGTGAAATTGATATCATAGCCTGCGACGTGTTCACAGGCAAGCTCAAAAAGCTCGGAAAGGTTAATATAATAACACAATAACAGAAGTTTAAAAAGCCCTAAGGCTTAACCCATTACACCGACTTGGAAAAGAGTTGATGATCTTGTACCGGCTTCATAGATTTTCACCAAAAATAGCTAAGAACCATCCCGATAAAACCAACTTTCGAATAAAAACAATTGCGTTGAAATCGGTCCACAAGTTTGGGTGCTACGATACTACGGAGAGCCACACAAATAGACTCAAACTTATAAAACCGCGAAATAAAAAAAGTCCAACACAAAGTGCCTCTGTAATTTTTGAATTTGCGAGGTATTCATTGATTGAACTACTAAGTATAAATTTGTGTGTACTTTTATGTCGGGACTTGCTCCAGTGGGGATAGTTATAACGAACTTGAGTTGACATCGCTAGCGCCGCTCGCAGCCGCGGTGTGGAGTGCACGCGTCATATTATGTGCGTCGCGGCCCAGGTAACGTGTCAAGACCTTGCCACTATCTTCTGTTGCATACCCGCTACGAATATAATTAATTTGGGAAAAGATTTAAGCTATGATCTTTTTTATATTAAAAAGATCATAGCTTAAATCTTTTATGCCTCGTAAATTATGTTACCCTATTATTGCTACACGTGATATTATACTCCTGTCCCCGGGAGGTGGTTAAGCGACGTAGCGTCCAAGTCCGGGGCGTGGCGCAGGTCAGTGTAATCCGAGTTTAGGTGCGCGCACTGGACAAGCTTTTATCTGCCATAATATATCATTCAGGATTGTCCCGCGGGTAATCCTCTTAGGGCACAGTCGACGACAATATTTACCGGTTTATTGTGTTATTTACATAGTAAAGTCTAATGATATTTAAAATGATGTGCTGCTCTTACAGACCTAGGAGTCAATTAAAAGACGTCTTAAAAATCTAATTTATTGTTCATATTATTCCTAAGTATCAATGGTCAATAACCAGCCATTCATGGCAAATGCGAGTGATGGGCGGGTGTGTTACCGTCCAGTCTACGTCACGTGGAGGCACCGCCTTACATCTAGATTTAACGCAGATTATAATGGACTCTGTTAATAATAGGCCATGGATCAGTGTAATCTGTAGACTAGGTGCTCGTCCTGCCCCCCCCCCCCTCCCGTCATTACCCCGCTATTGTTACTATTTGGTTTTCTTTTTCTGAGCCTGCTAACTTTCCAACTGCTAGGCATTTATTCCTCCATAACTTTATTGATGAGCTATTTGCGGCCACGTTTTGTCAACATTTGAATTGTTACTTTTAATTTTCCGAAGATTGTTATTACTGTTGCCATTTGTATAAACGAGTAGGTAGGTTTATTGTTCCATGAATAATTTCACCGATACCAAATCACAAATCAACAGATATAACAGACCGAAAAAAATGTTGAAACAGTATACCAACTATTTTATATTTATAGCTTCTTAAAGCGACACACGAACACATCGTCTCTAACAAATAGCACATACTCGTATAATTAAAGTGATGTTGTCGTCCTTACGGGACTCGTTAAAGTTATGTGGACTTTAGTTATTCCTAGAGATAAGCTGTCTTCTGTCGAAATACGAATTAGACTCGACAGTTGTATCGTTTTCTATAAAACTGTGTTTTCAAAATGTTATGCATTAGTTATGCATTGTTTTTAGGAAAAGACAAATCCTGCCAGTACCAGAAGCGTTGTACTGAAAAAACTAGTAGTGTCTGCTACGAGCGTAGCGCGATACGAGCGCACACAATGCAGTGTCTGCTACGAGCGTAGTGCGCTACGAGCTGCGATGTGTTTGTTTCATTTGTACGGCGGATGAAAACATATTTTTTTTAAGTTTAGTAAAATGTTGATATTATGTGTGAACAAAAATGTTTACTTGTGAGCTTAAAGCAACCAGCCCGGGGCGCGTTACCGCTACGGGCTGTGTTGAGAATAGTTGAAACTATATATTATTTCAAAATAAATGTTAACTAAAACTTGCCAATGAGTGTACTGAGAGCGACATTGTGACGCTTTCCTTGCGTCAAGAAAAAGCAGTTGACTCGAAGAATAAATTTTAGATTTAAGATTAGATTTAATACAGATAATTGCAACAGTATTTTGCTGAGATGCAATCAGTTTGCATGTTGGAATGTAATTACCCGCGCACCTGGTAGTCAGACACTCGCGGGGAAGCCGTGCTTGTTGTTAACAAACTCACTAGTTCTCTACACTATACGAGTACACACGCACGCACACGCGTGGTACGCACTCAGGCACATGTCCTCACACGATACACTCGGTGTAGCGGCGGCGGCGGGTCGCTCGGCTGTTCGCGTATAAGTCTATTGTAGGTACGTTATTTAGCAAACATTTTTATAAAATGTTGGCTGCCGCACCCCGTGCATGCAATTATGTTGAATATATGCTGCGTAAACATTTTACTACTCGGGGGTAATATAGTTACCCACCTTAGCGTGACCACCTTTAATTTGAGACTGATATCAAACGTTCACTAAAGTTTATCGTTTAAAACAAATCAAGAAGCGCTCCCCGTTGCTTTATTTATACTACCAATTTAATTATGGCTAAAATTATCACGGAAAAGAAGTATACACTGCGAAGTTTCTAACGAAAATTTATAAAAAGTTAGCGGCGGGGCACGATGAAAAATAAACGGATTCTGTGTTATTGTGTATCGTCAGAGGCTGGGCGCGGCGGCGGGTGGTTATATCATAATAATCTGTTTCACAGTGGGTGCGGTGTGGCGGGGGCTAAGGGGGGCGTGGGCAGGAGGGGGGGGACAATCGGTTTTCCCTTTTATTCGGCGATATTGGAAGTCGCAGCGGCGGGATCGCGCGCCACGGCACGACGCGACGCGCACACGACCATATTCTTTGATAGATTATCTATGTCATTTTCGTCTCTTTACTCACGGAGTTTTCATGACTTAACTCAAAATTTCAATAAAAGGTCATAAAAACGCGTCTTATCAGTAGATGCGGCATCGATGCTTATCCTCCGTTAAATAAACGTTAGCGGAGGATCAGACGATCAAGCGTCGCCATCAGCAACATATCACGTGACACGCACATGTTGCACATTCAGGTTTGCGTTATGTTGTTTAATTATATATGGTCAAAGTATTTTAAAATAATAAGCTGTACGTCGAACAAAAATATAGTACCTAATTTTTTTTTTTGCAATATCATAGTCAAATTATTTGTTTTGAATAGGACTACGGGGTCCTATAACAGGTTGTAATTTGTTATTTTTTATTTATTCTACACCTGGAACATTTGTTTTATAAATTAATTTCTTACTTTCGATTTGGTTAGCAAAGCAATATATTTATTTCTAGAATGTAAGTATGAACAGCTCGTTTAACCTGCGGATCGCAAACGTTTTATACTTGGTTAGTAATCATTTAAATTCCACCGCTTTGCCAACCGCGCCGCCCGCCATGTCCAACATTTTGTATTAGGGTGGCTTAAAAACAATCTAATTCTTAATATAATCGTATACGTTAATTCAATTTATTATACGCCGGAAAGAAAACATGCCAATTATATTTACGATTCATGAAGAATCAGCTTACCACAGAATGTTTCCCACACAACACCTTTTGAGTTCTGTTGACATTAATATTATCGAGTGTAATATCTGAGGCACTACGGTGCTGAGTCGTAGTCCGTAGCTGCGCTACGACAAACTTTTGTGTTGCTACTTTTATGTTCGGCATTTTCCTGTATGTATATAGCCTGCGCACGATAAGGCACGGAATATTATGTGACACCAAATTGATTTTCAATTCGTTGCATATTCGAGCCAGGGTGCTCGGATGTGATGAGAGCCTGCTAGCATTAGATAGGAGAATCCTTCAAGTTGTAATAAAATTTCATGGTAAGACATAATGCATTTCATTTAGTTTAAAGAAGTTTCTCAAATTTTAATCTCTCTAGTATGACAGTCAAGTGGATACTATCTAGATGTTTCAAGACAAACAGATTATCAGTTAACACAATAGGTATTAGGTTTGCAGGCGCGGTGCGCGGCAGTGGCGCAGTGATTGTAACATTATTGTAAGAACGCCACGCACCTGGCGGCGGCGCGTGGTCCGTCGGAGTAGGGCGCGAAATATATATTTGATTTTCTGTTGAATGTACTATTATCTTCAATCAAACTAAAGGGAACATAAGATGAATATTAAACCACAAAGAAGAACTTCTCGTCGACCTAGAAGTGTCAGATGCTGCGCGGGCGGCGACGGAGTGGCAGTGGAAAATTTCAATAAAGAGCCAACGAGGGCTGAAAGTTAGGGCGCAGTGACGAGCTGTCACTTAGTGTTACGCCACTTTCACATCAGCCGAGCGATAGACCGCCAAAACGAACCAAGATGGGCTGTGTCAACAACTTAAGTGCTACTCAGTTATGTTAATATAACATAATTCTAAAGTGTTTACTCAAGCTACGCTCATAGGTATCGTAAATATTGTGACACATAATAAATAATATTGAAGGACTAAACAATTTCCCGACAATAAACTTTTAAGAGCTAATCGCAATTTTACCGCAAGTTAAGTAATAGGCGTCTTTGAAATTCTCGCCGTTGGTCACTCGCGACCGGCCCGGTTCGTAGCGCCTTGGTTGCGCGCTCCATACACACACTAGAGCGCACACACTTGTAAACGATTCTATGAAATTTATATTTGTATTAATTGTAAAAATAAAAACCACAATGTCCTTAAAAACGAGCATGTTTGTGGACAACATTCAGATTGTTCGAAATTCTGTAGAATTATAGGTATCTAATTAATTGCGGGCTTCTGTTCACAGATGTTCTGAGCTGTACATAGATGCATGCTTGGGTGTTTGTTTCAAGTCTTTGAAGCCACCGCCTCGAGTCGCGGCCCGTGCCGCGCCGCGCCGCGCCGCGCCGGTCCGCTGGGAACATTGCTTTGTGCCGAGAGCGCCGCCTTCAGCACAGAAATAGAATAATCGATGGGACAAGTAGAATACAGCACTGATCTAAAGCCTGCATTTTTAAACTATGCTTAAGTGCTACAACGAAAGTATAATATAAGTGGTTATTTTATATATTCTTTGAATTATGTATATAAGCGCAAGTTCACCTTAGATCAAAATAGCAATTTTCGTGGTAATTCGTGGAAAATCAACGAATAGAACATAGAGGACTAAGTATTGTTACAAGGCAGACACATACGTGTTTTAACCTATAACATGTTATTATTTTGCATACAGTGGCAGTTACCATATGAAGGGAATAATAGGAGAGTGATGATAGTCGTATGTGGCACTCCTAAAAATAAACTACAGTAAGTGCGGTATCTCGGCTCGCTCACGAGCTCCGCGGCATCACCGCCTTAGCGCCGATAACGTAATGCGATGCTTACGAGCCCGACACGACATCCTGCCGCGCGGCGCGGGCGGCGCGCGGCGCGGGCGGCACAGAGGCAGCCTCAGATCTACTAGCTGTTTGTTCTGTTTACTCTCAAGTCCATGACGTCGCCACTGTAGCGCGAGCCGGCGGAGACCTCCATATAATTGTATGTTGTTTACTTAGTGACCCTTTACTAGTTCACGACGCGCAGTGTAATTTAATTAGTTTGCAGAAACTACGCACAAACGGTGTATTATTTTGCTGTCTTTGCTTAGGCTTAAGTAGTTGTGAACTCCCTAGGTCTATCATTATGTATGAGCAATATTTTAGTTGTGTCAAATATTAGTTGTAATTATGTGGATAACAAAATGAGGACTGTATATTGCTCGCAGAACAAATTAAAGAACCTCCTTCTATTCTGCAATTATGTAGAATTCCATGAACCGATACACGTATATTAGCATGTTATTTATTATCTATAAAATAGGCTTTTTAGATTCATAAATGTAGACGAGACGAGACGAGACGAGAAATTGTTTCTGTATTGTCTATCATGATAAAGCACTCTGGGTGACCACCATTCGGGTTGTTCACATTATAATAGGATTAGGAAATAGTGGAACAAATCCGCGATCAAGCAAATTAGGAAATTACTTCTCTCCGCACAGATAGTCCGACACCTCGAGCAAGGACACCGGAAGGAAAAGAGCGGAAATTACAATTTGCACCACGGTGCCGTTTATTACCAAGATAATTATATTAGGTCCTAGCTTCCGTCACGCAGATCTACTCTCTCTCTCTCAATTTAATCATGAAACAGTCTTCATATTTTCCAAAGCACCTTAAATTAAGGAAGTAGGTGCTACTGCTATAATTATTTTTATATTTTTACTTTAATTATAAAATTATGGGGGTCTACCACCTTTAGTTACAACATTTAAACATACATACAGGCTTTACACATTAACGCGACATGTAACATCGTATATGTACTAACTGGAATATCTATTGTCGCCAACAACGTCGCCAACAACGGGGAACAAACAGATAAGTGAGATAATTGAACTCTAATTTATGTAATCGTACTGACATAGAGAAATTATGCTGTCACTCTTACTTTTATCATGTAATGTGTGGTGCGAGTGTAACAGAATGCTGCGGCAACGCTACGTTAACGTATGTCTAGTTGAGCCACTGGAAATAGGATGATACAAACTTAATTGTTAGGTGAGAAAGAAAACCACAAATCATTTATCAGGAAAGTTTGTGCCGGAGTGCACTGCATCAAGATTTGGAAATAAGGTTTCGAAACGTTACACGGTGTGTGAAGCAGGTGTGTGATATCGATTTATTGAAATGGAAATATTTTAAAACTAAAATCAGGACCAGAAGTAATCTACGACAATGATTAATAAATGAAAGATTTATAAGATTAACATTAACATTTTAGAACTTGAAAATGAGGTTAATAATTATTGTAACTTAATGTTGACGAGTTCCACGTTGGTGCGGGCTCTCGCGTAATCCTCTTACGCAATCCTGCGCCCCGAAACCGAATTACATCATTAGGATATTTCAATGAACATTTCATAGTCATTCGCGCGTGTGACGGCTCGGAGTCGAAAAAAAAAGTAATTTTGTATTTTGGTAACACTTGAATTCGCTTTTATCTTTTAAGGAGACCTAATATATAAGTAATGGTTCTATTAAAATTTAGGAACAGTCTCCGTAAAAACTATTCTCTCCAAATTATTCTGTATTCATGTGCGTGTTATTGGAATATTATGATCATTTTCAAACAAGACGCGGCGCTGCGCTGTGGGCGCGTTAAGTGCGGGAGTGAGGTGCGAGGTGCCACTTGTGCGAGCGCGATGTCGCAGCTGCGGCGGCACCTCTACGCCGCCGTCGTCGGGAGAATATTATTATTTGCAGCATTGGTTCGGGACGACGCAGGCCATTTATAACGTTCTCGTACACACATTTATAATGACAAAAACTGAGCAATGGCTGTATTATAAATATTTGAATAATGAAAAACACCCTTTTTTGTGTTGAAAACAGTAGTTTGCTGTGGCGCAGATTAATACTAGTTATTAATAGTAACAGGAGTTGAATGAACGGTTATTTTGTATATGTGATATACCTAAGTATATTTTATGGAACTTATAAACTACGTTCATTCACCTAATTAAGTTATAAACCGCCTTCTAAGGCATTCAAAATTTCATATTAATTTTATCGAGAAAGTCTGCGGCATTTTCTGTCTTCAGTGAGATAATTAAAATTGGAATGTAACGAAGCGGCGAGGGTCGAGTTTGTTTGTGATTGAATCTTTTGTAAAAGATGTTGGACGTCGTTATGTGCGGTGGATGCAGATTTGTGAAACAAACATGTCTTGAACTAAGCAAAGATTATTTTAAAACGAAAATTTTGCTAAGTACATGCACTTATACTGTCTGCACTACACGAGATAAGGTTACTTTGGGCATATTATATGTATACCTCTATAAACATATGTTTATTCGTTGCATGGCTCTGGATCCAGCTTTTGTGTAGATATTAAAAAATCAGGCCGTAAAATTTATAAATAGGTGAGAAAGTAATGAGTGTACTATTGTACAGTCTATCTCTAGACCTGTGGCGTGTAAACGAACTGGAATAGACAACCTTCAAGAAGGTACGTAAAATACTGTCTGTATCTATTAACGATATTGTTTACAACTTTTTACGACTAGGTAAAATATTATATTGCAAGTTTCACCTGCACGGCCTCTACCTTATTTGTTTCTTTAAGCTTATGAAATAAGTGAACGCCTTGAAATACATGAACTGTAATTCAGTTGTTTAAGCGAGTAGTGAACGCGTGATATCGTCCATGTCGCGCGACTCTATCGCGCCGCCCTGTTATCTACTCTGTTCTCCCACGTCGCCCCCCTTCCCCCATTTTAATGCATACCAATTAGTTAACAATACATGCATAGCATTGTAATTACCCTTTTGCGTATTTATACACATAAATTTTATCGCTCTCTTAAAGATATTACACCGATTTGTTATGTGATAACTAATAATGTAGTATGGACCAAACACGACCCGGAAACAACAACGATTTTTTGGCATTTCATGTTCCAAGCCTGAATATGAATGAGTTGTTTTGCCCATAATCGCGGCTATAATTTATAACTGGTCACAAATAAGTCATTTTTTTTTAACTCGCCTGTTAGAGAGCGAGCTGCGCAGTCGGCGTCGCTAAATGTTGCTGCATGTTATGATAAACAACAGGAGCACCGGATTAATTAGAGGTAAATCAAGTTTAGAAATTTTATAGAGCGGACAACATACACTGCTGCTTTTATTGTAGTGTGTAACTAAAGCAGACTAGGAACGGTGAGTTGTTCTGCATTGGAGCCGACGAGCAGCTCGGAGCGGGTAACGCTTCTCGTCAGATCTATTAATACTCTTATTGAAAAGAGCGATTGCCACTAACAACAATAAACTAAGATAATAAGTATTCTTGTGCGGTTAAAAGACCGAATCAACAAGAATGAAATTAATATAACAAATACCTCATTATGTTCGCTCTGCATTCAGAAGCAGTGCTTCGCTACGCCAGGCCTGCGCTCCAACAAGGCTCGTCTAATGAAGCCCCGCTGATGGGAATCAGTGGCGTAATGAACTCTTAGTTTCGATCATTTAATCAAACCCCGGGATTGTTTGCGCGGCGTCCCCCTTGAGGCTCATTATATTCTGTTGTATCGCGCGGCCGCCAGATGTTGAGGACAAGTTAACTTGAAAGCGCCAGCCGCCATGTTTTCTGTGAACATTATTATATACTTAGTAGATAGATGCTCGACTAATCAACATTTTTATTTTTTTAAAGATGATTTATACATATTAAAAATTACCTTTTCAAAAAGATTTCTATTACAAACATGATATGTTTATATAAATCTTATTTCATACATGTTTGTATAGTTAAGTATATGGAGAGTTACTTTCACATGCTGTCAACTCCTTGTCTCGTGTGTGTGTCCTCAGTGCTGAGGTTCGTGAACATATCTATACATATAAATAAAATTGGAGTGTCTGTTTGTAATATTAAAATAACCGCTTTTTACTAAGTGCATTTGGATGTATACACGTTACCTATACCGAAACAACATTTTTTACAATTTTTGTCTGTCTGTCTGTCTGTCCGTCTGTCTGTCTGTCTGTCTGTCTGTTTGTTCCGGCTAATCTCTGAAATGGCTGGACCGATTTTGACGGGACTTTCACTGGCAGATAGCTGATGTAACAAGGAGTAACTTAGGCTACTTTTATTTTAGAAAAAAAAAATAGGATCTCACGAAAAAAAATTAAAACCAATGTTGCAGCGCAGCGCCTGATTAAGTTTGATAACAAAACCCTTCAATGCGCCCCGCGGGCTCAGAATGGGCGAGCAGGCTGTTGTCAACGGTTGTCTTTGTTAAATACCACGCGGACGAAGTCGCGGGCAACAGCTAGTCATTAATATAAAAGCAAACAATTAACATTAAGTGAGCAAACAAGCTCGGCTGAACCTTGCGTTATTTCAGAATGCTCGATTATCATCCTTACTCCCCAATAATAAGAATTAATCCACACACGGTGAATGCCTTGCCGTTTCTGTTTAGCTATTATAAGCGGGGACATGAGTAGGAATTAGGACAATCGCCGCACTAACAGTTATGATGGCAGTAACCGGTATTCATTAGCAAACTCAGTCTAGCTAGAATGATAGTAAGATACCTATATATAATATGAGTTCTATTAAAGTAGGCTATAATGAGGTCTGTATAAACAAAATACTTTACAAACTTTGTAAAATTTATTATATGTGCAGATCAATTGCCATAATATCCTCCTTGTGCCTACCGTTTCATTAGTATGGCATAACGATCTAATAATCAGTCGACGAGGGTGCGGAGAGCTTGGTGAGCGGGGGTGCGCGGGGTGGGGTGTAGGCGCGGGGGTCGCTACCGCATTACCGTAATCCGGCTATCGGGCGCGACCCCGCGCCGCGCCGAAGGAAACCTAAAGCAACGCCGTCGACAGATATTTATTTCAGCTTAGCTAGTATGATTCAAAGGAGAGAGAGGGAATGGAGTATATCCACTACATATTACTACTACTGCTGCTTACAAGATTAGTAATCTTAGTAGTAATCTTATAATCCACTAAGTAAAAGTAAGTCAGTTAAAGCAACTAAGTAATCTAAGATTATTTAGTTGCTTAATATTGCGGGCATCTTACTTGTAGTATCTTAGTTCCGCGAAGCTACAATGCGAAAATAAACAGACGACACGATATTGTTGTAGTCTCAGATTGAAAGAGGTCTAACTGTTACTTATTATACTTGTTATTATGATTACAATATTGTACGCAGATACCACGTCGGTAGAATACGTCAGTGTAGGCTGTAGGTTCCCGCACCCAGGGCTCCATGAGTAGACAAAGTTTGCAAACTGTTTGTTGACCTTCGCAGAGTTCCCAACCCCCGCGAGGGCCAACAAGATTGTGGTATAATATGAAAACCTGGATATAACAATATTGGAAGGTTTATATTATTCAATTTGCTTTATGTTATCGTAGCGCCGGCCGTGGGCGGTCTCCTCGGGAAATAATAGCTCTTATTCCTTACCTCTTATGTTAGCTTCATCAAAACAAACACGTGCGTAAAACCCATCAAAACATTACCACTTTTTGTAGAAAAATTTGGTTTATGCTGCTTAATTAGTATAAATTCGGCGCTATTCATTTAGTGATTGGCTTAGACATAGTCTATACGGAGTGGAGGGGTATGATAGAGGCCATGTTTTTGCCGATAAAGGCTAATAGGTTTACGTTCATTCATGATTTTAACGAGATTGGATATTTGGCGTCGGGTCTACGTCACCGGAGAGCGTATTAATTGGTTTAACCTCGAAATTGTTTATAAAAAAAATTGACAAAATAATTATTCAAAACTCGTTGTACTCTAGGAGGTGATTTTGTTTCGTATTGACTGTGTTGTCATGGCGTTTTATGAAAACTCCATCGATTGTAGTCTTGACATCGGTACCGGGGCAAGGAGATTTTGTGTTAAAGTTTTACTTTCAGCGTAACTTAATTCTAGTCACAACATATTTTTTTATAATGTGTATATGACCCTACATTGTGGAAAATTAAAACCACTGCTTGTTGTACTTATTATGGCCATTATCTACGCTCGTAGCGGGCTACTGTTATGGCCGTAGCATTCGCTACGAAAATCCATGGCTACGTCTCATACTTTTTGGCTTATAATTATAGCATTATATCATAACCTTAAATCATTGCATTAAATATTAATTAAAATGCACAAATATATGGTCCCTAATGAGATTCGTGCCTACATAATTATTGAATATTAATTATCTTTTTTTTTGTCGGTATGAAACGGAATTGTGTTCATCTCGGAAATGTATGATTTCCGAGATAAACATTCAACCAACACTAGCGACGGGTCACGGGTAAACGTGGCTTGTAGCAGCGTTACCGTATTTTATGGATAACACGCAATGCTTACCACGAACGTCTTATCGGTATGGAACACGTATCATGCCAGTTAGCATATTTTTAGTTTTCACTAGTTTGGAATGAAGCTGGAACCATCCTCTCCGCGTCAGCATGAACGTGGGCAATATGTCAGTGATCCGGTTTTTATTGCCCTCACGTTCCCGATATCCGGCGATGGCGCAAAGTAATTGAGTGAGGCCCAATAGCTGTCTGCTGGGGTTGCTAGTTCATAACTTTTAAGGCCAAATTGTAAAAAGTGCTGATAAAGGTTGACTATGAGATTAATTGGGCCGATGATAAATGCCGTAGTTGAAGACAGAAAAAGGTCGATACCAAACGAAGCTGCAACATGCGCTACAACATATACCTACTTGTAAAAATGTTTACCATATTTTTCTGTGCCTAATATGAGGCAACACCAATGGCCAGTAGGTATATTAAATAGCTAGGTGGCGCAATTCCACATGTGTCAATATCGAGTGTAGCGCGTTGTCTCTTAGGTGTAGCGTGGCCTATTGCCCATTTTAAATTTGTATCTTGTAATAAGGCTTAAAAAGCACATATGAATAGTCAGAATTCAGCTCCGGGTCGGAGCGTTGGATCGTCTGAAAGGAGTATTAAAACATTCCCAAAAACTGGGTCTAATACAATATCTACCAGTGCAGTGCGTCTCCCGGTTTCCAGTTGTGGAATGTAATATTTGTGATTGCAGCCCGCGCGGCGCCCGCTGCACTAATTGCGGGGGAGACATACCGCTCAACGGGGTAATTTCCCTACCCTTACGTGTATTTTATTATTCTGAATGGAGAAAGTTAAAATATACGGGGCATATAAGTGCAAATACAAGCGCATTTAATAGTATAAGATAAAAGTATTTCAGCATATTGTGGTCACTACATGTATCGTACGGGGCTTAATATTAGTACGCCTAATCACTAACCATGTTTCTATTCTAAGACCAGTAATTTTAAAACACTGTACTAAATCTTTAAACGGTCAATATAACTTCTAAATGGAACTTGTATAAGACCGAATTTTAAGATGGGATGGAATCTCGGATAACTACGGATATTAGCGGTGCCTGGTGCCGGGTGTGCGGGGCGGGGCGGGGCGGGGCGGAGGTGGTCCGGTCGCGGTAGATATTTTATTACAGCCGGCACGACGACGGGTTCTGGGTCCCCATAAAATACCCAATAACAACCATTACCCTTAAGACCAGCTCTTGCGACGTTCATAGCTGAATGCCAAGTGTTCATTCAAGGCAAAGATATTTGGAAGCGAAAATGATACATATATTAATTATTAATATATATTTCAAATACATTTTAACTATCTCTAATAATTTTAATTTAAAAATACATAAGCTATTTATCTAATACCAATTATAAGTCAAGACGTGCGTCAGAACAATTCGATATCTACGTTTATTAGCGATTCCAATCAATATACACACATGTTGGAAATATCAGAAATCAATATGAGCAGCTACCTAATTATTGGTTGCAAGCGAGCACGGGTCCCAGCAGCCACTGGAGCGAGTGAGGCGGTGGTCTCCGCTGCGGCCAGCTTACGGTGAATTGCTGCCGCAGAGTTATTGCCTCGTTCTATGTTCCACCTACGATTGCTTCTCTGATTGCCTCCATCAGTTGATTGGCTAATCTTATTGTTTTTTGTCCTGAACTGCTAAGCGGCTAAAATGTGCAGTTACATGTTTGATTACTCTTGCAAGATATAAAAAGTACATTGAAATTTGGACAAGAATTTGTTAATTGCTTTTATCACTCGTGGCCAATGTTTATGTTTATTTAATTTATTACAAAATCCATATTGTCTATCAATAGCTATTTAAATGACGAGTTAGTAGCACTGAGCTGCCGCGGCGTAGGCGGCGCGATTAATTAACTAACCATCGTAGCGATAGTTTTTTAATGAATCGCGTAATTAATTAGCAATTCCAAATCTAATCGGCTTATATCGATAACGAGATACAAACTAAATGGATCAGTGCGACATTTAGTGTAATAGGATTTGAATCGCAATGGGGTATATAGATTACTAATGAACGGCGGCAGCGGCGTGTGGCAAAGGGTTTAGCTTTGCCTTAAGGTTTTTATATTTGCTCGTTGAAAATAAATCACAGCTGTATTAATGTTGTATGAACAATAATTTCTGTTCGACAGAGACTTCAACACACAAAATAATTTTGAGGCACATGCCCCGCACACACTATTCTTCAAGGGGAAATCCTTATAGCTCAACCCTGCACATTACCTACAGTCACTCTTGCTTTTCCCCGTTGTACGATTCAGATAGATTGACGAATCGATCAATCCGAATCGATGAATCCTTAAATCGTTATGTATAGGTTTTATCTAATTGTTACAATACATTTTGAACTCGGTAACAGCAATAAATGCATGCTTTTAAATTCGGGACGACTTATTTTGCGTTGTTAATACGTATGTTTGCGTTGCTCCTAAAATATGTAGCATTTGATCCATTAGTTGCATGAGTCGGTTGATTTCTGGTGGGAAAACAGGGAAGATTGAATCTGCTCATAAATATTAAAATGTTTGAATAAATATATGTCTGTTTTCCGCGAGACTAATGCTAAGCTGCGAGGATTCAGCTTAGTAATATCGGGTAATCACCGGATCATTTTCATCTCTACAGAAAGAAGTTTCGAACAAGGTAAAAAAAAAAAACCGCTATTACACGTAGCATAAATTGTAATTTTTCAGTAATCTAGAAGTCCTTGAAAGTAGTCCATTGAAGCAAACTCACGCGCACCAATGTGAAATGTATACCTCCTCCATCAAGGGAGAAGCATTACAGGCGCTAATTATTATTATACAAACGGATTGCGATCTGAAATCTAATCAAAAATACGTTTTCGTGTTGAATCAGCTGCCCGTCCATTGTGCGCGCGGCGGCGGCGGCGGCGTGCGCAGTGCCATTGTGTCCGAGTCATCGTTGGTCCGCTCACAACAGCTCTTTTCTGCCTCATTGAATTGCACCATCGAGCCTCGCTGTCCGGGCTTTGTGGCTCGCTCACCCAAACTTTATGTGCCTCAATATCAGTTTTGCTTTAGCAAGCTATATTTACAGAGATTACTATAAAAATATAAGCACCAAGGTGTTTATTACGTATAAATAATGTGAAGTACATGATAAGCAGCGTGAAGGGAAGCTGATTTACTTTCTCTTGTCATAAACAGTGATGGAGAGAGGAATTATGCGCTTAAATTGATGCGCAGTACATACGACATTTCCCGCGAAAACAGATAAGATTTCGACGGTATAAGTATTGTAAGCGGTGGCCATAGGTCCACCGTACGCTGGGGTGAGAATAAAACGGCAGGAGGGATACAATTTCAAAGAAAATTATATTTAAGGAGGAATAGACAAGGTGCAAAACAAAAGTTTACAAAAAAAAATCTCCCAAGGAGATTGTGTCGTTAACAAGTATATTACTATTGTGTAGCGTTTTATTAATTGCGCGACGCACGAGTACCTACTTTAGATAACTAATTATTCTGTTTTTATACGGCATTCATTAAGAACAATATGTTTCCAAAATGACAAGGATAACAATTAACAGATGACAAATATTACTTAATTATCAGTAATCCTGAGCACGTGATGATATCACAATTTCATAAATAAACTCTAAATAACCCGATGTATTATTCTCATATCGGCATTATTTATTTTTGTAGGTAAAAAAATCATCACCCAACGCAAGCAAGGATAGTTGCGAGAAAGCGTATTGATTATTCGTGTGTCAGGTGACAGGTGGGTGGGTTGGGGATGCCTGGGCCTTTTATTTAGAAAATTATCAAAGATTTTAAATTATCGTAACTGAACGGATTGATACCTGTCCAGCCAAAAGCGACATAACAAATGCATTCGCTGCGTCGTTACGTAGACGCGCCGACATTCGCCGGCCGCAGCCGCCGCCGCAGCGCGAAGCGTGGCATGCTTGTCGACCCGGGCACTGTATTGAATATTCTTCATTTTTGGTTTCATCAAACCCCTGTGTATAAGTGATTCGATCCGTGACAAATACATACCTTCACATTGAACCGGCTCACTCTTAAAAAAAGGTCTAAAATATATTTGTCATAAAATTTATGGCCGCTTCGTATCTCAAGGCTGTGTCCCCAGTCGGCAAACTGTCAGCGGCCGACTGAGTTAGCGGCGTATCGGTTTAGTACGCCCTTCCATATATTTGAAATGGAGTGTTCACAGTTTGCTAGTTTGCGCTCACTCTACGCAGTTTGCTGTGTTGCGCGCGCCGATTGATTCAGTGAGCGGCCGACTCACGGTTCCAGTCGGCGGCGGCGATATGCTTGTTCGCCGGGCGTAGTGAGTCCGTTTGTCGCAAACTGTCATGTGGACAGTTGACAGTGAAAATTCAGTCGGTCGGTCGACCTAAATAAGCGGCTAACACATAACAGTTTGCTTGCGACGCACGCAAATTGATCTGAGTTTGCAGCTAACTCGAATTTCAGTTCGCCACAAATTTGCGACTCAGTCGGCCGCTAACAGTTTGCCTACTGGGGACACAGCCTAAAACAAAAAGGGGGTTTTCCTTGGCCATGTATAAGGCACTCTATCGGCAATACACCGTCGGTGGCACTCGGAATCAACATCGGCCCCTTGGCGATGCCCTAATATTTTATATCACTTTCAAGATGTTATCAAAGGGATGTATTTTTAAATATAAAAGGATAAAAATCTCAAGCTTATGCGTGTATAGATCACTAATTGATAGGGTTGTGGTCGGGCGTCGCGGCTGCGACCGATGTCGATACGATAACGTCGCGTGTTATCGATAAGATCCGGCGCTGTGACGCGCGCCCGCTGCTCTACCCAGCCACTGAATTACAGCTAATGTATTCCGTCACGCTCACTACGAAATGATAGATATTTACTATCTTACTTATTAGAGTTAATAAATATAAGCCATTATATTCTCTAGTGCGTGAAATCAGCGATAGAATATTCATTCATCGTAAGATGTTGTCACTGAAACTCGTTCGTATAAGTACTCACAAGTCGCTACCTACTCCTACTTGCTAGCTCGTACGCACACTATTATAAGCGACTCGTGTATAGCCGTACGGGTGTATGTTCGCCTAGACGCGGCCAATATGTATCAACGTTCTATGCGCCATTCTTTAATAAACTGCTTTCAGTTCCAGTTAAATGTTTTGAGAGAGCGTAATAAATGGCGGCGACGAGGAGTCTCTTGCCACCGCCACCGCCACCGCCACCGGCCGACAGCGCAGCTCCCAGTTACACTATTAGAATCTTAGTAGGTTGGAAGTTGATCTCTGACGCAACATCTATAGAAGGGCACATACGTTATTTATTGTATTTTCAAGTTTGTTTGGTAAATTTCAATATTCATTTGTTACTTAACCTACTTATTGTATTGTTAACCAACTAATTTAATCATATTATCATTAGCTACTTTTAAGTACCTACATATTGGAATATCTTCGCTGGCGAAATAATGTTATTAGCTAGTTTTTAGTTAACCGTACTTATTACTTATTATTGATTGCTATCTATTTACTGTAACCAAAGAAATACTTCTTTATTGCATTGTTAATACATGACGAGCGAGTCGGTGTAATGGTTCGACATGGCAGTGGTACTTTTAAAACATTCAGCAGCAGAGTTGTTGTAGAACTTCACTTACGTATCGTTCGTAATGTAGAAGCTTATTGTTTGTGTGTGAGCATGTAGGCGTTGAACTATTATGCTTTGTTCGGCGACATTAAGCAGCATGTTCACTAGCCCTAATGAAACGTCGGGATGCTTGTATCAAACAATTAATCATATCCAATGTATGTACTACACTATCTACGAATCTCGCTTCCTTACTTTCTCCTTCCCTTGCTTAACAAAGATAAGTTAACAGTGTTTTTTTTTAACTTTTGTTTGTAAGTGTATACTATTGCCTACCATTGTATTTTCTTTAGTACTTCCCCGCTCTAAATTACTAATATGTCCGTGTTATTCTTAACATCGTAATGTTATTACTGTCCTATTTATTCCACCGTACAAGTAATGTTTAAAATTTGGCTCGTATATGTATGTTGTTTAATATTACCGACCAGGGTCTTTTCAAACTCTGTTGTTGGCAAAATTATCGACTAACCACTTTTTTATAAGTGAAGTGAAATGAGGTAATCTAAGAGCGGTCACCGTTTCGAACATTGAAATATCCAATTAGGTCAAATTAACATGTTCAGAATAATTCCTGTTGTCTTGTAAAAAGCTACTATACATTAGAACCAAAGTCATAGTTAAACAAGAACATCACTGACACGATAATATGTTAGCTGCTTACTGGTGGTATAAAACGATTTTAATAAAATGTTAGGTTAGTGTTATATATAATAATCTGCTGGGCCCATAAATGAATAAATGCGGTTAGAACGAGCGAGCTGCGGTGACACTGCGGTCGGCCGCGATTCGAATTTGAATCCGACTCACATGACAATAGTCATTTGTGATTATGGTATTCTAATGCCAGCTACATTATTATAATATTATAATTTGCTATATTATTATAAATGTTACGTACATTTATACGCCATATATAAAATATTTATACAAAGTGCGTATGCAAATAATTGTCATGTGGCACCTCGCACTTGGCGCGGCCGCGCGCCGGCGCCGCGCCTGCTAAACTCGCTAAAAAGGATAATCGTATTCCGATAAAAACTTTCTCAGAAACGGACAAGTACCCTTGACTTTAAAATGAATTATTTAAAAGCGCTCTTTTGTGAAAGCGTTCTTATGTTATATGCGGCTCATGTCAGCTAAATAAAAAAACATCGTCTTCAGTCTGAACACGGAACTTGGCTCTGAACGGATTTTCATGTTCTTACATTGCTGTAATTTCTAAATATGCTTCTGTAGAACGATAGCCTTCTTAAGAGTCTTCCTTTTCGCCCACACTATACCTTTTAATAGTTAAGAATGACAGTGACATGACAACATGCTCATCATCATATTAATAGTATCATAGCATAGCATCATAAACCCATCATATTAAGAGTTCCTGTTCACTCTACAGATCAGCATCTCTCCCTGCATTTCAAATACTCTTCAGTAAGGCACCGGCGCACCGCAGTCTTCACAGCTATTGAAGGCAGTTACCTAATCCGTGAAAATTGCGATTCTGCAAATAGCCACCGTCGCTTTTGCTCTAAATCTATCTTTTTAAATCGATAGGTTATAGACGTATAGTCCTGAACTAGATCTTCTCGTTACTTCAGTGGGATACTCACAAGTTTAATCCTTATTATAGCACTAGCAACTACAAAGTCACATTGCCAAAAACCTCTTTGTCGTTTTTGTTCAGAACATTGTTCGCAGGTACCACTTATATATACACGTCTAGCAGAATAATTTACCCTGTAGCTACGCCGTAGTCCCTTGCTACGACGAAGTTTGGAACTTAACTTTAAGGTAATTCCAAAAAACATGTACAGTGACATGTACTTGTATGTATATTGTAAATAGCCATTTTACCTACTCTATTGTTTATTAAAGCAGTGATAGCCAGTCTCTGTTAAGATTAGCCGCCGAGACCGAAATTCGGTCAGGAGGAATATTATTATTGTTTCTAAATCGTGCGTTCTTCACAAAGGTTTGTTTCCTTCGCGTTAATCTGCCTTGGAATTATCTTGATTTTGTCGGCAGTTCAAAAGCACACATGACCATATGAACGCGTGGTCATATTATAGCATGACACATAATTCTAATAACTTGTCATATTGGGTGAGGTGCGCGGCGGGGGCGGGTGCCGCGGCTCGGCCGACGTTCAATTCCGATCCATACAAACGCCATTGTTATTGCCACTCAGTGCGAAATAATGAATAGTTTCGAGATTTATGCTTGTAATCCACGAGCCGGTAATAATGTAATTACCTAAATTAATTAGTTCCGTCTACTCGTGGAGCCACAAAGGGTTGCACCGCATATATAATACTGTTGTGGTTCACCAATTATTTATGGATTTATGTTCTTGAAAGGCATTGTTTACTGTTGAAGTTAAATGTCCAAAAACGAACTCCCTTGGTACTTTGGTATTAATGTTTTTTGTAAATATCTGGTCTGTTGTCAATAACCAGTACTGACTCACTGTCCTGCATCTAAATAACGGTGTAGTTGTGTGTTGTGCAATATTGGCTGCAATTCAAGGCTGTGACCAGCTTAACTACCGCTCTATTCTAATGTGGCCTACATTGTCATCATTTAAATGTTCTGTGCTCGTATCGTGCGACCTATCAATAAATAAGAATTCTGCATAATAATAAAAGTAACTGATAGAATACCCAGAAAAAAAATGTGTTATGTTTTCAAATCCATGAGATTAAAGTAATTTTGTTTATCGTATAACGCGCCAGAATATTTGTTAGTGTCAATGCGTTGGATTTACATAGTACAGTCATTAATATCTGATGATTTACAGGCATGTGCACATTCGATGGGAGGTCGTAACACGGAGACAATAGTTGCTCGACGGGCGATTAATAAAGTCCCACTGTGCCGCCGGAGGTGTGTGTGTGTGTGTGGGGGGGGGGGGGGGCACGCACTCACAGACGCGCCAACTATATACTGTTGACGTAGAGGGTAATATCGCTCTAAAATTAATTCAGATTGCCGCGAAGTCGACTGTGAAATGAATACCATATTGACAAACACATGTTACGTGTTTGTCAATATGATAGTCCCTTAATGGAGAAAATAGTAACTAAGCTCGTCACAGAATAAACACTGCGACCGGAAACGATATCTAATTAGTGGCACACTGCCTTATTGTCCATCCTGTTCGGGGAAATATTAGGACAGATAAAATATCGGTAGCTGGTGAGATGTCACTAAAAATAAAGGTCAGGTAGTGCTTTCTGCGCCGAGGGTCCCGGGATCGAATCCTGGTAGGGACTTTGTGGGACGAGCACGAATGTTTGTACCCGAGTTATGGATGTTTAGTATATCTATAAATAACATATACTGAGTTCGCCCTCAGTCTATTATACGTAACTATCCATTCCATTATATAATATAAGCGTTGCTTAGTGTGGGACTACATAGTTGGTGTGTTCGTCTGGCGATATTATTATAACTAAAAAAATAACATGGAATGTGCTGTGACCTGAAAAGTCTACAGCAGTATCACCTATTAGTAGGTATTGCGCCAAGCTGTGGCAGACATTTAAATCTGGATTGTGAATTTAGCCATTTCATTATTTGAATCGCCAGCTGAACGAGGCACGCTCGAAAGTGGGGGCTTGATGCGATCGATCATTAGAATTCAAAATACTGTCCGGTGGGCGGATAATAACACACGAATGATTGGAGCGTAGTTGTGGCTTCTAAATTCACAAAAGGGGTTGGAAATGCGACCATAGTGACAAATAATGTAGTTAGTTCGCCAAATAGTTCATAGCGTGCTCATAATGCGCACAAAATGATATTATGAATTTATTCGGTAATAGATGTATATACCTATACATGCGCATGTATATTGATTGCGTGCGGCGCGGCGCGCACCGCACGCCTGCGGTCCGCTGCCCATTTAGTCATTCAACTTTTTGTGGTTCCTAATATTATTCCCAACTCATTGTTCAAGCTTGCTGCGGGTCGGTTAGACGAGGCTTAATGTTTTGGGTCCAGGTCCTTAATGTCAACTAAACATTTCAGCGATTGTTGTAAAATCTAGAGCTTGTTTTTACTTTATTATCAGACTGGAAAATTATATCGGATTTTCGGGCTGTTTGTGTGTTAAAGCTGTAGTAATTCCATCACAAAAACAGTCTTATTAATTTGGTAGAAAGATATTAAGTTCATAATTTTAGTATTCAAAATTAATATAAATAATAAAAATGCAAAGAGAAATACATTAAAAATATTAGATTACAAAAGTGTTTTTTGAATTGTGTTTGTGTGTTTTGTGTGAATTGATTACAAAAGTGTTTTTAAAAGAAAAGAGCTGAAAGCCATTGCATCAATAAATTAAAGGTTTAAAAGAATACAGCAACGTTGTCACGAACATTATTTAATTATTTGCCTTTACCTATCCGATACAAATCCGAGTTAGAGTCTGAACGAACTGTACCATTCCCTATACGTGGAATAGTTGTTAGGAGTTAGAGTCTGAACGAACTGTACCATTCCCTATACGTGGAATAGTTGTTAGGATTCACCATATTGTTTTCATTGTGCTCGTCGCTCGGCCGGTCATTGTTCCACGTCATTTGCCATCTCCCCTCACATGTCTACTGCGCCATTGAGTTGCGAGGTGAATTCATTCCGAGACTACGAATCAGTTGTACTGTATCAGTTTTGCGTTCAACAGATACAAACTTCGTCTCTTATTTTTTTGTGTTGATTTTGTGTGTGTACGCCTAACATTCATCTCAAAGTCAGATTTTAATGAAATTCTGCATCGTGTCAGCATTTTAATTGGCATACGCGTTGGTAACCGCGTTAGTATCACGGCTGTTGAATCAAATTCACACGTCAAGCAATAAAACGGCTTTCCGTGAAGCTTTGATAAAGCAGCTTGGGACTGAATGCTCATATATTTAGCGTCAATGTGTAGCGTGTGTGCGCCTAGAAAGGCAACACACTGGAGCTAAAGAAAATAATTAAAGTTATATAACCTGCATGATATTAATTGGCGATGAGATAAATACTGTAACAAAGACAAGCCGCGTTATTGGCCGGATGTTCTCAGTTGAGGTCGCGTTCCGATCTGTTGTAGTCTTAAGAAAAAAATGATAAAATGACAATTTGTAAGTGCCCCGTAGGCATACACGAAATAAATTATTTGACTTTGACTTGACTTTAATATCGCAGTTATAATCAGCTAAAACGTTAAAAACCACTTAATGTCAATCTGAGTGAGATATTTTCCGAGCGCCTGTCTCTAATAATGTCGTCCCTTTTCGGGCTGCTGGGGCGAATTTTGTCCAAAATCCAATCAGGGTTGGACCCGCTCGACATTTAAATGAGAATTACGCTCCACGAGCCATTCATCTTCATTCAAAGTAGGGTTCAAACAAAAAAATATTTATTGTAGGGTTTCAGGGCGATGAGGTAAACACTAAACAGAGCGGGCACGGGGCGGCCCTATGTGCCGCGACGTCTGTTATGGTACCGACTTTAGTATTCAGCTTGTCAAGTGGCCGCCGCTCTGTGCTAGAAATTCAATTTTGTTTTCCTGTTTATTCATAAACATTTGATGAATTCTTTGTCGAAATATTTCTTGTTGCTTTGTATTTTACCACAGTTTACTTCGTGTAAACTAAAATGAATTATTTTTTCCAAGTGAGTTCAAAATAATAACCATTCGCCTTATGTCTTGAATTACGATCATTTAGATATTATAGGCTTTTTATTATATTTTTTGTACTACGGTAGGCTTGCGGTAGATCAGTCTCGCAACGAGTCAGTGCGCAAACAGCTGCTTGGAAGTTAATCGAAGTAAGAGGCCGCTTGCTATTGCGAATATCCCGAGCTATAGTGAAGGAAGGGTTGCCAAACGACAAACGTTTGCGGCAATCCTGCTATCCGATGGTTATAAAGGAAATGTTTGTTTGCTTGAATAGTGGTTATATGTTTGATCTTTAAGTGAACAAGGGAAATAAAATTAGCATTTTGTGAGTATGATTTATCATATATATTTTATCGAAATCTAGGTTTATGGCAATGTGCAGGTCAACTTATCACCACCATTATAGATTTTAAACGGTGGAGCTGATATAGAGCATACGTGCTTATTATATTCGTATTTGATTGTGTCTGTGAAATTCTGTAATAGGCTACAAACACCCATTAGTAGCGGAGAGCCTAGTCTGGACGACATAGGATGGTGGATAGCACTCTAGCGAGGGGCAAGCACTGGTACCTACATTGGAAGATATATCGGAATCACAGAATATTAACAATGACTGATATTTTGTAATTAAACATGATTTATGTTCAAGCCACACGAATTGAACACACATAAATAGTATATTATCAGCAACATGTAAAGACACCTGCTGCCGCACTGTTATCAGTCCAGATCGCGTCGTTCGTAATACGTATATCTCCCACGGGAAAGGGATGTTTCCGTACATTTGCTGTTGTTTGGCTTGTTTGCTAGTTACTCATGCACAGTGCTCGCTCACAACTCGAGCCCGAGCGCGCCGGCGAGACAACTTTTAGCCATTTCGTAAAGGGAATTGAATATTGAATGAGAGCACTGAGGGAATGTTTTCGATGCGCTACATTCTTAGTAATGTTATAAATGCGAAATTTTCTTTAAAAGATTAACTGAGGTTTACGAAAAAAGGGTTTGCATAAAACGTTTGGAGGTGAGATTTGATCGGAAATAATAAATGGAATCTCTATAAAGTCAACAAAATAACCGCGGGTTAAAGCTAGCTGGTAAAAGATTTTTGTGTGCAAACACATTATTCAGGGTTATTGTTAGATCAGAATGTAATCTATCTAATGTTGCATTGCTCGCAGCAAGTTCTCTTGCTCGCTGTCGGAGCGGCACGCGATGTATAGTAGGATGGGAAGAGGTGCTCTACACGCAGTGCAGTGTACCCTCCAGCGAATCAGAACTTGAATCGACCAATTTATTTGGTATTGCTTTTACTTCTGGCATTTAATTGCACGCTCAGAAACTTCACCAACTCCCATATCGAGTTACTTACTTGCAACATCCAATGAACGAAGTTCATCACTATTCGGATACTGTTTATTGGTTTTGGCAGCGTCGTTACTCTATCCATGATAACACGAGCAGGAACTACCACTATAATGAAATGTGATTTACACATTTAATTATAGTTGTGCATTTTTGTGCAGATAAGAATCCGGATTCCTCATCGCCAGTGTGTATAGATTTTAAGCAGTAAGAGACTATAAAAAAGTATCGGAATTTCGGTTTTTTTGTGAATAGTTATTATTTCGTAGTTGTCTAATTACAATCATCCCTTTTTTATATAATAATTAAATCTAAAATATTATTGATAAAATTGTGAATTACAGTGATCAATTCGTTTTACACCGGATGGGACCGGGTTGAGAATATGATGGCAGCTTTGGGCCATTACCACGCTGTAATAAACGTCAGAGGAAAAATTAATGAATTCTCATTGTGTGGGAATCATATTCCCATTGTTTCCGGATGGACGCGGGGGAATGTGCGGGAGTGGGCAGGGGGCACTTTTGGGTCATTACATTTGTTATTTCCTGCTAAGATGACTAAATGTCGTGTTCCTCGGAGTAATCGGCAGAAAATTTCAACCATCGATCGCTGTAATTTTATAGTATGGAGATATTTTGTTTACTCTTTCAACAGACGCTATCAGCGATTTCATACAAGACGATATAGAATTTAATCGACGATTGTAAATAGATCTTCTATGAATATGAAGATAAATGTGTGCAATTTAAATGCATCCACTAAAAATACAGAAAATTATGTTATACGTTAGTATAAACCTAAAACCAAAGTAGATAGTAATCGCACATCGAAATAGCTCGTTTTATGTACATCCACAGATGTGACTGATAATGCCCACCTCCACGCTGGCGCTGCTCCAACGAATAATCCTTACCTTTGCTACTTTCTCGCACGCACGGCTGCGTAGAGACACAATGTCATGGCTCTCTAGATAGATAGCGCGCTATCTCCGCTACCGCTTCCAGAACTCCGGGGGACTCCGGGGGGATTTTGTTTGAAATGCCTTGTTTAGGTTTTTTTACAATTGCCTGTGAATAAATGATTTTGGAGTTCGTTTTATAATAAACGATTAGACTAACGAGCGTTTACTGTAACTTAAATTTAAATTATTATGTTTAAAAAATTCCACAACAAAAAAAACAAAAGAGAGCTAGATATTTCTAGTATTAAGACAGGGTTGTGAGCCTATTATATTAGTCATAATGTTGTCTGCAAATCAGTGATTAATCATATTACGACGAAAGCGATGATTTCGATTACGTTAAAAGGGTACTCAAGACATACAATAAGACTACTGTAACGTAATATATTTAATGTTTACGTTTAAATACAGTTCAATTATTAAAAAAATCCATTAAAATATTAGATGCAATGGAATGTAGTTTGAAAGAAACCACAGAAAGAAACCAATCAGATTGTGTGCTCGAATAAATTCTTGTTGATATCAGGAGCAGGTTTATTCGAGCCGGCTCATGGATTATTCTATTTGAGAGCGGAATGCAGGCGCACAAAACAATTCTGCCCGGGGCGGGCGGCGGCGGCGACGCGCACCGGGCGAAACGATATAAAACTAACATAGCGTACAAGAGGCAGTATTTAGAACTAAAAATACTCCATTTAATCATTATAATCAATGAGAAGTGTGTATGGGATTATGTCGATTAGAGTAAGCAAGTGTGATGGCAGACATTCTAGCTGACGAACGTATAAGAATTATAGTTTAATTGTTATGATGTATTTGATGGAATTATGAAAACTACTCGGCGGATTTTAGTGACTTGACATGGTGATAGCTTATAACCGGCATAGGGATATAAAATATTTTTTATTCCGAGAAATTCATGGTTCCCGCGGAAAAGTCTAAATACTAAAGTCTATGTCTACAACGTCATAGGGGCACAGCTAGTTCAACAATATTGTAAAACAGTGTAACAGTTTCCTGCTTTGTTCGGTAATGGTTATGATGTAGTAAACTGCATACAGCAACACTTACTTGGTCCATCGTTAACACTTACACATACACTGTTTATCAAATAAGTATGAGCCTAATACTGCTCAGTGTCTGGTAGCTCCAAGACAAGCGCCCGCGTGAGCCACGAGCCGGCGACAGAGGAACAAATGACACGAATTACAAGGGACGAGGTTTACAGAGCGCGGTACAACCGCAATTAATGGAGTACGTTTGCGCGAGGCTTAGTTTATTGCTGTAAAATGTTCGCTTACTCAAGATTGTGAGCTATATAATTAAGATGAATCATCGTTAAACAGGTAAAAATTATCAAAATGACAATAATATATATTTGTTTGCGTTTATCAAGCGTATAGTTATTTGTAACCGAGAGCGAACATTAGAGATATGATATATCATGTGGTAGTAGCGCAGTCCACAGCGGTCCATGCAGAGCGATGAAGCTGCATTACATTGTGCGGGTAAAAGCTTTCTCTGACTCACTCGCTGTTACGAGCGCTCACACGCGCCGCTTTCTTATTCCTATGTTTCAGAAATGGAGGGCTATGTAGTGTACTTCGCGCGAATTTATTCGTCTATAACACATTTACGGTATTAACACAAAAATATTATTCTCTTGCTTCTTGCCTTGATTAGCTCAGTTGCTAGTAACCCTGCCTTCTACGCCGTCGTTCCCGGGTCCGTATCCGGGAGGCAAAAACATTATGGGATGAGAACGAATGTTTATACCCGAGACTTGGACGTTTAGTATCTGTACCCATAAAACTAGCGTTGCTTAGTGTGGGCCTGTATAAATGGTGTGTTCGTCTGGGGATATTATATTATTATTATAACTTGCTTTTTTTATAAAATCTTACAATATATCGCAAATTCTAAAATATTCACACCCCATAGTTTTATAAGTATCTGTTGTATTATAGAGTGGAATACGTCATTGCCCCGCGCGGGCGGTGGCTTATATTCAATTACCGCTACAATAGAGTGTTTGCTATCAGTAATTTTTTCCGTTCATGAGATTTTAAAACATTAGTTGTAAAGGACATCGTATAATTATTCTGAATAAACATGTTTAATAATTTAATTTTACTATTGAGTATGAAATAATTATTGCAAATGAAAGTGAAATACTGAAAGTACTACAACAGGCGTACCTATATTTGTTCGCAGACAACAGGATCGTGATCCTGTTATACTTTCAGTATTTCAATTTAATTTTCAGAGTAAAAACGCCGCCGGTGAAACGCGCCGTGACCAGGAACACGTTCTAGTCTTTGCACGCCGCCGTCGTTGTTATATTCTTGTTGGATATGCAGTAGTCGTGGGCCTCCAATTGGAACCAGTATAGTGAGTTACACGAACTTACATGGAATTGATTGAAATACATAAAAAATACCTCCTATATTTTGTACGTTCGTGCATCGATTTTCGATTACCATCACGTTTTTTTTTACAAATACGCGAGAGCTATCTTACAAACATTGAAAATCAATTTAGGTTCACACGCTACGCGGCTCATGTCGGCCGTAAAACTCATGTACAAAAGCTCGTAGCCGCTACGACGTAGCATATTGTCTACGCTATATAAGTTGGGCGATACGTCTAGGCAGATAACACACTACATAATATTAAAAATGAAAATCTGCTATTTGATAATTAATACGAATAATTTTTAGCTTACATTTTCAAAACTTTTATAAGACTAATGCACTAGGCTTAGTTTTCAGCTATAATTTACACACAACAAAAACATGCAATAGCGTTAAGTAGTTCAGTGGTGCGCCGCGGACTACAAGTTGGTGGCTAGCTAACAGCATTATCGAGTTTAATTGAGTTAATTAGTTCTGTATTAGAACAGCGGAAGAGCCGCTGAAAACTATTTCCAATTGCTAAATAGCTTTAACACCTGCTAGGAAAGTTTTGCTTTCAACTAGGTTTAAAGCGCTGGAAATCTCATAATTATATGAGCATTGATTTCAATGGTAGATAATAAATAACATGCGTAACTGTAAACCTCATAATTGACTCAGAGCTGGGATGAACTCAAATACTGCTGGGAATAAACAATATGATATGTCAGCAAATACACCACTAGGGCGTGATTCGATTTCTAGTAAACGTCATGTTTATACGGGATTCCTTACCCGAGTGTAAGAACCAAAATATATCACAAAAAAGGTATATCAACAGAACTTTGTACTTGTGCTCAAAGTAATTCGAAATTGTTATCAATGGTCGTGAGGAATGATATGAAACTCGGAATGTTATTATCTCCCGCCCGTTCGTGAATGAAGCATCATGGGCTCGAGACAGTACCGGTAAACATCGTGCGGGAGAAATCTAATAAAGCTCCTCCGGCAATCCATTTGCGCCGGTACGCAGGTAATTCAATAGGTGTCCGTTTGAATCGCCGAATGGGTACAAATTGGTAATGTGCCAGATATTGTAAAAAAGTGTCATACAGAGGTACGATATAAATTCATAAAAACCAATGTCCTTCGAAATGCAGTTTCTGCTAACATTAAGAATGTGTGTTGTGTTCCTTCGAAATGTTTCCTAGAATTATCATTATACTTAAGAATTAAAAATAAGGAACTTCGTTCCAATTCGTTCTGTGTAAAAGTTTTATTGGCCAACAATGAACGGATACCGCGAGACTGTCATCATTCGTTTTGCGTCCCTCGCGCCCTTTCATAAAATTCTCGAGGAGTTATTAAATTATTTTGTTTATTTCCGTCCAGTAGTCTCTGTTGCAGTGCGCAATTTATTTCAACGCCTCTCTTGGTACCGGTGTTGTCCCTCGTGCAGTTTATAAAAAGTTATAAAACAAATTAACATCAGATTTAAGCCCCCAATCAAACTATGAATGTTGTTTACTGCCGTTGACACTTGTCTAAACTGAGGCACTTGCTCCTTGTTACAAAGGACGATTGTTTGGTGATTGTTCGAAGAACTTGGAATATTTACATAGTAATGGAATAAGTTTAATGGTATCTGTTGTTTTTAAAAATCTAACTCTTTGTCAAATTAAGCTAAAAGTCTCAGTCTCTTTATATGTCTCTAAATTGTACAATCGTTAAAGTATGAAAAATAAAAGACGCTCTCAGTAGTGATCATTGTCGGCTGTCGCTGGTGCTATTGTTTTAAAATTTAATTGGTAAAGCTGCGCGCTGTCTCGGCTCTTTTTGTCGGAGTTTGAGAAAGGTGAGCGGTCGGCGCGGGGCGGCGACATTTCTTTGGATAAATAAAGGTGACGCGGCGCGTGCTCCATCGAGCTAATATTGCGTGCGTCCATCACCCGACACATCATGCGATAGCTCGGCACTAAGCAACAGGGCGCCTGCGCACAGAGAGAGCACACAAGGAACTGCACAGTTTTATTTTACTATTTTACAGTTCTATTTGCAGTTGTTTTGCTCAGTATTTATTTTTCTCAGTACGTGTATTTGAATTACCGCGTCGTACGGACGTTGTTTTTAAAATATATAATATAAACTGTCTCCATAACACGCTTTAATGTATTGTACAAAATCATTACTGGGTTTTGTTTTAAAAGTTGAAAGAAGGGTAAATCCCTCTGTTGAAGAAAAAATATTCTTTGCAGATTGATTCGACCTAAATGCATCGGATTTACGATGAGTACGCCGTTTTCATATAAATATCGGCATCAGCCTGAATTTTTATTACTTATTCCCGTTCATGTCTCTCTGACGCTATTATGAGAAACTAAGTGCTCCAAATTAATAACTACTTCACTAACAATTTCATAATTTTTGTCACAAATAAACACAAGAAGTAGGCTGTAAGAATTGAACTATGGAAACGGTATTTAAGACGGCATACCTACATATTATTGGATTATCTTTCATCCCTAAGTTATCTTAGCAAGAGAAATAATAATCCTAAAGCAACCTCAGGTACTTTATAACAATAAACATTACAAGTGGCAAGATATTTCTGATGCAATGGTAGTGTGTAACTGGGGTAGAATCCCGAGAGGGATAAAATTCGGTCACGGCCTTGAAGCGCCGCCAATCGCTCTGCGCCCACAATTGATGAGTGCTGCTGCGCTGAGGACGTGCTTCGGGAAAGGAAATCCATTATTGTGTTGTAGAGTAGTTCATTTTTATATACCTTGATAATAAAAAATATGATAGGGAAAAGTTACAAGGAAAGCGTGGACGGGAAGCCCAAGAAAGCTATTAAGAGGTCGATGTCATGTTCTATAAGGAGGTAAGCAGGACTTCATTAGATAGAAACAGTTGAAAAGACCTCGTCAGCTACACCAAAAAGGGTCTTACCCTTAAAAGAGAACAAATTACTTTTTGAGGGTCAAGCTTAATGTTGGTTCTAAGTATGTTTGTTATATTGGATATCGCCAAATAAAAGAGAACAGCGATTATTGAGATCCCTCCCGCCCTCGCCTCCCCCCTCCCCCAACACGCCCGCGCCCTCCGTAAAACAGATTGAGCAATAACGGATACTTGTTTTTTTTATTTTCCCACGAATTCTTATGAATTTCGTCACGAAACAGGATATTCTTGTAATGATGTTTATTCATTGGTACAAACATAAGTAAAAGTCGTGAAGAGTGCGCTTCCTTATTTGCTTAAGCGGAAGAGTTCAGAGGAAATTCGCCAACTTAGTCAAATTAAGCGCAGTAGTAGTGGGATGGATAACTATAATCGTTTTATTTGCTTGAGTAACTACATCAATAAGATTGGTTCGTGCTCGCCACGTCGGCGCGGCATTGTAATGTTTCATTTATAGGTATTTTATAAGTTTTCATAAATATAGCGCACGAGTTACCATGAGTGTCACGAGTTTATGGAGCTACAAATATGTTTTAGACCTCTCCAGGCAGCGATTATAAAACAGCACCCGTAACTTCGTACAAATGGACTTCAGTGCTTTGGCTATCCTGGAACACGTCCTTTCTTTAGCGGGATGAACATTATACTAGATTTACTAGACGAGTTTGTTATAGGTAAGCTATTGGTAAGCCATGCTTTATGCCCAGAATACTGCCCAGTGGGTTTTAGCTATCAAGCATCCCGTGGAAACACACCCATTTCCCAGAATAAAAGTATCAGGTATCATCATCATGCCAAGTTTTATCAAAATTCGTTCAGTACTTTTCAAGATACGCAAATTCGGCTTTTAGGTCGAAAATTAAGTCCTATTTATATATATTTTTTAGTAATTTTCAATTATAGACACGCGCTTGAGTAAATGTATAAATTTCCACGAGGTGTACAATTGACTGTCTCATAACAATGATAGCACACAGTAACGTAAAGTTTTTAAATACACGCGGATGAAGGTTAAGCAAACACGGCGCACGGGCGGGCGGGCGAGGCGAGGCGGCGGTCCGGGCTGGTGCGGTGCCGGCGAGCCGGCGAGCAGCAATACTACCGTCGTTTGATACGAAACAAAGGGTGACAGCGGGCCTTCTGGGCGCTACTTACGCGGTGATGATGTGCGTGCACCTACTAAGATATTGGAAATCTCTGGAATGGGAACTTCTGACTATTCGTAAGTGCTTTTTTGGCCTAGATAGATAATGCATTTGTGATTTGATTTTATAACAGCCTAAAGATATTAAGGCCGCGGTTAAAAAACCTGACAGTAAACTATTACATATTTTGTTTGACAACGGATAGTCTATCTTTTGTTAATAAATTACCTAGCAAGTTATTTACCTGTGTAATTGAAAATTACAATAGACCTTACTACAGAACAATGTTGACTAATTTAGATAAACATTCCGCTAAACAGCCCACAATAGACTATTGTAAATAAACAGCAGAGGAAATTGTTCTGTATACCCGCCGCTACGATGTGTGTGTGAATACACGTACTACATGTGTATTTGTATGGGCGTAGTGTTGCGTGCACAGTATTGAAGCGAGTTTAAAAGCACAGGAACACTTGCAACCCGCGATGCAGCGCGCCGCACAGACACGTGTAATTACTTTTCAACATGCAACTCTGATTGCGGCCATGCATATTGTGATAAAAAAACTATACACTGTATTGAACCTAGCTGCTTCAGTTCATACAAGCGGTGGCCGCACTCCGCCGCGCGCCAGGCTGGAAAGAAATGGCGATAAAAAATATTTATAATATACGTGGATATCGCCCGTAATCATTGACAAGACATTAAACCAACATTTAAAAAAAATACCCAAGGACCCCGTCAACGTAACCCTGTCGTTAACACTCCCCACCCTAGTGCTGGATCAGTACTCCGAACCAACAGGGCATGTCACTACTCTTCACACTCCCGAGTACTCCCGACTGATCGCAAAATTATTAAATACATTGGATGTTCTTGCCATAACCTTTAAACGTCTGGATTTTTGTTATAGTTATTTCGAAATTTCTTTCACTGTTAGACATCATCCCTATTGCTTAGCAAATGCCCTCTACTAAAAAAATAAACACTATTTGCACATTAAAATATTTTAGACTACGACTTACATAAACATCTGTTTATTATCATAGTTACTAAGCATATTATAATAAACAGAAATAATAATTAATAAGAAATAATAAAATAATAAATATATTCGCTAAGGATCATCCCTGGTTTAAATACTTTCTCATATTATTCAGAGTTGGATGGCGCGCCGATGTTCCCGTCATGAATTATAAGCTTAATAGGTGAATAAAGCGCGCCGCTCACCCAGCACCAGGGACTGGGTAATTGTCAACAATTTATTTATTTACTCTCCATGGTTTGGTTTGGGAGCGCCCGAATTAAGACGTTTTTTTTGTACAAAGCTTAAACATTAACAACCGCATTTTTATATATAAAAGTATTAGTTCACTTATACAATAAGCATTCCTGCCTACAACCTAACAGGATGAATCCAGAGTTCTATTTATGTCTAATCTAATCTAATTAATACGTAAATAAAATATCTCGTTTTACATTGTTCTGCTACGAGTAGTACCTACATAGAGTTCTGTATACAATCCGTGCAAAAGGACCGAAATCGATGACACGAGATCTTATACTTTATCCACAAGGTTATGAACCTGCCTGTCACAGTATGAAAATTTTATTTATAGTAATCTCTGTGCAAAGAGAGCAAAGACTGAAATTTTGTCCGTCTATTCCAGTAACTGCGCTAATTTACAAAGTATGCAAGTTACAATAGATAACCAAACGATACAAGACTAGTATAGGATGTGAATCAGGAGACAGAACTGGCGTGCTAATGAAGCTATTCGAGCGTGTCTACAACGCTATCGCTCCTGCACGAGAACCATCGTCTCCCAAGATATTCGTGATATTTCCCAAATATTAAGTCCGAAATTCCGACATCGGACTTGCGCGTCGCGGTGAAGGCGACGCCGGTAGATATTAACGCAAATATTGAGGTCCTCCTTATTAAAAGACACGCCTCAGGGGCAATAAAAACGCGCCAAAAACATGGGGCCCCGAGTGCCGCACGTTCTTCTATCCCGATTAATATAGTAATGCCACGTTTCATCCAGGACCGCGACGAATATCATAAGATAAGGGTTTCATAAGTTGCATGACAGAATCTTGAATTTGTTAGTATACTAACAAATTCAAAATTCTACTTAATTATTCTACTTAATTCTACTTAATTATGTTCCAAATGATTAATGATCTTAAAGAATTATATAGAACATGCAATAAACATTATATTAATACCGTATTTATGTTTCTTGTAAAATGGTCACGCATAGAAACAAACTTACGTAAAAACATGTTGGGAAGTTACACCTAATGAAGAATTTACCTTGTTAGAATCTGACAGTCTTCTCCTCACTATTAATAACAAATTAGCTTTGCTAGGAATCTATCGCTCACCCTCATTTATCAATCTATCAAACTTTACTATATCCCTCGATTCAGCCCTAAAAAAAATAAACAATAATTCAATAGTAATAGTCGCCGGTGACATGAACATAGACATCTGCAACTTATCAAATAATAATCACTCGGACTATCTATGCCTTATGGCATCTCATGGCTTACTCCCAGCAATAACCAAACCAACTAGAGCAGTAGCATGCCTTGATCACATATTTGTCAAATCAAACACCAAACCCAAAGGTATTGTTCTTAAAACCTCAATAACAGACCACGACATGGCACTTGCTGTCATACCATTTAAAAACTCTCGGAAGGAACAATTAACTCGATGGAAATTAAGAACAGACGAAGATGCTGTAGTCAAAGATCTATTAGTAATTGACTGGACTGTCACCCTAAAAAACAAATCGGTCGACTCAATGGCAGAAACTCTCACTACAATCATCACTAATTCAATACAAACACACACTCGCAGAGTGAAAACAACCCGAAGTAACCATACCCTAAAACCATGGATCACCCCTGGTCTCTTAAAATGTATGCGTCATCGAGACAAACTCCACCTAGCATCTAGATCTTACCCCGACAATAAAACAAGGAAATTAATTTTCACGCGTTATCGTAATTTTTGTAATAAACTGTTACATAACATAAAAACGGATTACTACAGTCGCCAAATAAATGAAAACCAAACAGACCCGAAAAAACTATGGAAGACCCTTAAAAGCATATATGACCCCTACAATAAAATGAATATCTGCCCGCTAATAAATTCTAATCCACAGAATCCCAAAAAGACCCTAGACGATTGCAACTCCTACTTTACCTCGGTAGGCAAAAATCTCTCTGACCAAATCTTAAAACGACTTTCCGAAACTCAAACCTCTTTAGCTAATAACTACAAACCGTACATCACTTCGACAACATCATTCTATTTTGTTCCAACTGATGAACAAGAACTTTTGAAAATTATATCGCAATTAAAAAATGACAGTGCCTCTGGTCCAGATGGAATCGGAGTCCGTTTAATAAAAAAAGTAAAAAAATCGCTTATAAAACCTTTAACTCATTTAATAAATCTAAGCTTGGAAACTGGATCGTTCCCTTCCTGCTGGAAAACTGCGGCCGTACGCCCTATACATAAAACCGGTCCCAAAGATAAACCAGACAACTACAGACCAATTGCATTATTAAACATCTTATCTAAAATTCTAGAGAAAGTAGTTAACATCCGCCTTGTCAAATACATTGAAAAATACAATCTCATATCTAACCGTCAATTCGGATTTAGAAAAGGCAAATCTACCGAGGACGCCGCCTTACTCTTGGTAAATACAGTTTCAACTCACATTGAAAAAGGCGACCACTGCATAGGTGTCTTTCTAGACTTAGCAAAGGCATTCGACACTATTTCTTACGAACTTCTTCTTAAAAAACTCGAAGCTGCTGGTGTAAGAGGCATTCCACTACAATGGTTCACTGGATACCTTTGTAACCGTATGCAATATATAAGCTCAGGTGGTTTATCTAGTGATCCTCTTCCAATAAATTTTGGTGTCCCCCAAGGTAGTTTACTCGGACCTACTCTTTTTACTATCTACATGAATGATATTTTACATTTAGCACTGCCCAATGGAGATCTTATATCTTATGCTGACGATACAGCTATAATTTTTCATGCTAAAACCTGGGAACAAGCCTTCCGCATAGCAGAAGAGGGACTAACAACCGTAGCCAACACTCTCAGCAAAAATCTATTAACTCTTAACATTAAGAAAACAAAATTCTTGACATTCTGTAAAACCCTAAAATCCAGTCCTCCAATCAACTTAAAACTAAAATTTCACACTTGTCGAAACAACCATAACATCCCACCAGCTTGCTCTTGTGATGAAGTCGAACAGACACACTCTATAAGATATCTTGGTATATCAATAGACCGCCATCTTTCATATAAACAACATATTCAAAGCTTATCCAAACGTGTAAGGAAACTTATTTACGTAATGAAAAAGATCAGAGATTGCACTCCACCTAAAATTCTCCGCACAGTGTATCTAGCGTTATGCCAAGGTATTATACACTATGGCATCGCTATCTGGGGTGGCGCAGGTAAAACAACTTTTATGGAAATCGAAAGAGCCCAAAGAGCCGTCATCAAAGTCACTTTAAAAAAACCGTTTTTTTACTCAACGGATACATTATACACTGAATTTTCGGTACTCAGAGTGCGACAGTTGTTCATATTAAGAGCAATATCTCACACTCACTATCACCTAAGAGACAGACCAGACTATCCCTCGCTTACTGCTAAACGTATATTTAGAATTCCCATTCCTAAAACGTTGTCTCTCTTAGCCAGACGCTGTTCCGCTTTCCTTCATCCACATGTTTACAACAAAGTCAACAACACTTGTCACATTCAAGACCTCACTCTCTTCTCATGTAAAAGGGTTGTCACATGCTTCCTCTTAGCTCTAACATACGATGAAACAGAAAGCCTTCTCATTTATTAACTTCTAAAGTACTCCCATAAAATCGAACATGTCATAAAACTTGCGCTCCAACATCTCAATCATACAAGTACAAGTACATACACTTTTATACCCAAAATCTTCTTACTCGCACGGGCACACACACACATACACACACACACACACACATTCACACACACACAAACACATACACTCACCACACCCCACCCACTCATTTAGTTGATAAGCTTTTTCATATATTTTTTTTTATTTTCATTTTAATTGTATTTTGATTTAATTTTAATTTTATTAAATTTTTAATCTTTATTTCATTTAATTCACAACGAATAATGTTTTACGTTTCATCTTATCTTATTTTTAAAGAATAATGTTTTATTTCCTTTTATTTTATTTTATTTTATTTCATTTTTGTTCTAGTTTAAGAAATTGAAATTATATACCATTTAAAATTTACTTGTATGTTAAATAGTGTACCGAGCTCCAAGATACAGACATTGTCTAGTTTGGAGCTCACAAATACTTTGTTGATGTAAATATTAATTGAAATAAATATTCTATTCTATTCTATTCTATAGAAGAAATCTCATGTTTCGAGTCGGAATATAACAGCCATGTCGATCTAGTATTTGTATTATACAGACCAAATAATAAACAAGTTGGTAGATAATACTGGTAGAAATATCTTTAATTAAAATTATTGTTGATCCTATTTCTCATCATAACAGCACGTACGCTTTTACAAAATTAGTATACACTTTGCTGTAAAAAGCTTTCTCCAAGCATTGGAGCGGCATCAGTTGAAACTCGGCCGATGCTAACGTAGTTACCGGCACAGGTTAAAGGAATGAGGCGCCCGCAGCTGCGAGTTTCATTAAAACTGGGCTGGAATTAACATATTTAGCAACAAACCCAACATTGTGAAATATACACACTCCTCTCTTTCTACCTCTCCCTCTAAATCTTCTCGACAGAACTGGTAAATGAATAAAAACAAAACGGAGTGGCGATTGCTATTTCATTAAATTAATTATCGCGCTAATGTCGACGGGCCCGGCTCCGGTTCGAAAGCAATCAGTCTTATCCCGAGATCAGAAACACGAAGCCGCGCTTTGAGCTAATGACAAATGTAACAACTCAAGAGCCATCGATCCACTTGTACATACAATATTAAGTTTCTGTCACAAAATTTAAATGTTCCTTGGATCATCAATTCAATCAATCGCAAAATAAGTCATGGAGGAATGATAACTTCAATCCAAATGTATTTGAGAATACGCGTGTGATGACTTTGAAACAGTAGGGAGGAATAGACAGACTGATATCCTCGATATGGCTAGCAGGTGGATGATACAGCGAAACCGGACGACTGCATTGGTATATGGTACTATTAAAACAGCTAACGAACTAGCGCTGGCGACATTGAATTCTTTGACTTATAAATATGAACGAAGGTATACAAACGACAACACGAGCTGTGACCAAATACTTGTAACTTGTGCAGTAATCATGACGCAGCAGGGATGATTGAGAGAGAGCAGAGCTTGCATTGTCGGCCGCCGCCGTTCCCGGCGCGCCCAGAATGATAAATGAGATATAATGATTTTCCCGTGTTCGCTATACGACTCAAATTGATTCGGTTCTCGATTCTATCGCAATCATTATGTATTTTTATTTAAAGGTATAAATCTTCTAAAGTAGTCGTGTATAGTCAATTAACATAAACTACGTCAATTTGAAATGCAACGAGCGTAGAAATGTTGGGTTTTGAGAGTACACGATCCGATTAAACTGAAGTCACATATTCCAAAGTCGTCGCTCTCCAACTTAGTCTCCGCAGTTGATCGGAGATGGAACTCGGCGAAGATTGTCGATAACTCGGCAAACCGCGCCGATAGCTCGGCGCGCGGTCATTTGCCGACAACCCCGGCCTTTAACTAAGTTACTTAAATAACTCAGTGCATAGACTTATGGCACTCACAGTTTAAGCTGGAGGTTTGATGGTAGATCATTTATTATGGCAAAGTTGTGGTTATTTTTACTTCGTCGCGCTATAGCTATAAATACGTGATCCCATTACCTGTATTCCTCAATTTTTATGCCACTTTTTCTGCCGTACTTGATAAAGTTATGCAAACATACGAGATCCTTTCTGGTGCCGGTGTTATTATACTCGTAAGCAGGTACTCGTATGTAAATGTACTCGCCCGGGGCAGGCGCGGTGGTGCTGTGTAAATGGACCCGCCGCCGCCGCGCCGGCTCACGCTGGTCTTAATACCGTTCGCACAAAGCGCACTGCAAATTATAAACCTCATCATGCTGCGAAACCGCACAAGTGGAATATTCAGGTTTTCAAAGGTATTTAATAAATATTGGGGAATTTTATAGAGTTTTTACTGGCAGAGATTTCGTTAATTTCATAACGAGACATAAGGCCAGTGTCCTCTGGAAGCTACTTTGCTCGTAGGTCATGTGTTCATATCAGCAACTGACTTACTATCGAGTACTGTATCAATATTTAAAGATGTGAAATAGCCTTAAAACATTCAGTGGTGACCATTCGCTAGTTATTTTAGCCGCATACATAATTATGGTTTAATTACTAGTATAGTGTAGAGTGAGTGAGTGCTTGCTCGGAACACCCCACGGCTCGCATCTGGGAGGTGGCATGTTGCAAACTAATAATGACGTCTGCCAGTCGCCGCCCCGAGCGCTTAAACTTATGACTTCCCTATTACTGCTTCAATGCTAGTTAGAGCAACTTTACTATTAACATTATAGTGAAACGTATTTACAGGCTACTATGTGTTAGCTTGTATCTGGTAACCCTACTTGTTTAATCGACTAATACTCGTATGTCACTCAATCGATTACTCGTTCATCATGACATTCGCTGTCATTCTCTTGGGGAGACAACTGACAGCCGGCATTCTTATTCGAGACACCGAGCAGTGAACACATGTAAAATAGCAGCCTATAAACTTGGTGTAATTTAAATCCTAGAAAGTAAGTACAGGACTTATTATTTTGGTGATCTGAGTGTTCCTTTACAAAAATTGTGGAAAAGGGAATAAATATGTTTGTGGTTAAATAATGTGTTTAGTTTTCTATTGCGAACCCCTTTACTTTCGAACCGTAGCTTACATATTTTATAAGAAAATAAGAATTTCAGGAATAAGCAAGATGTTTTAAGCTAATGTTTAAAAAATGCATGGTACATCATTACGCGATTAGTTTTATTTATACAACAATTAAAAAAGGAGTGATTATAAAATTATTTTTGACTACCCACAAATATTACGTTCATATTATATGAAGGTTATATAAGATGAAAGAGAATGTTAGATAGCACAGTAATTATAAAAGTTCAAAGAGGGATTGTAGAGCGCACGACGCGTCTGATTTGCAGCTAAATTGCTGCAGAGAGTCAGTTCCAATGTAATAATACGCCACCACTGCATAGCCTTCATAGTTAAGAAGTATCATATTTTAATTAGCATGCAACCCATTGTACGCCATAAAACAAACTAACAGGATTTTATTGAACGTGTTTTATGTTATATGCTTTAAAAATCCACCACCCTATTTTCCAATATCTATTTCAAACAGAAGTGTAATAAGGTTACTATTTGAGTGCGTATGTTGGTTTGTAAGGAGTGAGACAAGTGTTCGAGTCCGGACCCTATATTCTAGTGTTATCTAGTAACACAGTAAAACTTGTTTGAATGTTTAAATATGGAAGTCATTAGTGACACTGAGATGTTGAGCGCTGTAATCCCGTTAATAGCCTCCCCAAGCCGGGGCAGTAATTAGGAGCATATCAAACGCCTTGATGGGATATTAACAGACTACATTTTGAGTTCTCACATGTGCGCGAATTGGACACTATGTTAGTATATTAGTATGTAGACGTCAAACTCATAAGTCACTTAGTTCTAAACTCTTCAAGTGACCATTGTAAGCGTCCCGGCTAATCTTATTCGCCAAAACAGTGTAATGGCTTCGGTGGCACTTTGTTTTGTGGTAAAATGTAAGATATAACAAATGAGGCGCGTGTGATAAGGCCCGGCCTCGGAGCGTGGCCGACGCCTTCACGAAGCGCCTCGTCCCGCTCGCGCTGGTCGATAGCTCGCTGCGCCGCGGCGCTAAACACATCTCTACCTACCCCCGCAGCGCCCTATCAACTACAGACAATGCCACATTCTAATTCAAACTCTATGATAATAAAAATAAAGTTTGCTTTGCTAAAGAAATTTTAATTTGTTTGACTCGTTGTTGCATTAAGGCTATTATGCGACGCCTTTTCAAAGAAAAAGGGGAGATCTCTATCTGAACATACCTACTGAGTTTGGAGTGTTTGGAGGTTTTATACAGTTAGTAAATCGGTTATAAAATCAGATGTTTGATATTCTTTACGAAAGAAATCCTTAAGTATATAAAAACCCCTGTGCTATGATGGGTTTAACTGTTGGGAAAAGCTAGACGATTATTACGATACAATTTGCCAAAATTTAAATGGTGTCTATTTCTTGCTTCTAGGTGACAAACAAACGTTAATTTATCCGCGGTAATCCATTGATATAAATGCCCTACAGCGGCCATGCATCTCTCTAACGCTAAAGGTAACCAACAGCACGCGATGTTGAGCATGATAAACATTGTGTCTTTGAGAGGGAGCGAGGAATGTTTTGCCTAGTTTCTCATCTCGTGTAGTTTCTCCGCAGCTACATTCCACACGATCTAGACAAATAACTTGCTGCACCTTCTACCACATCTAAGCTTCTGACGATAACATAGCTCTGCATTACATACATTACTTGTTTGGTATGAAGACTTGTTGAAAGCATGTTAAAATAATAGCTTTGTTTGCTGCTGCAGAGATAGTTTCATATGTACGTGTATAATAGCGGGTATCTCGTCCGTAGTATTGCAAAGGGCACGTGACGTCACGAACACACCACTCTTGGCACGAACTATATGCCTTCTCGGTTTCTACAAATACAATAAGTATAAAGATCTTAACCCAGATACGGCCAGCTTTTATTTTTAATCCGGATGATTGTATTGGCTCCTCTGCGCGCACTGCCGCGTTTGTGTTGGTGTTTATAAGCGAATACATGTTTTGAAACGGCAAAGGATTTCGCTCAATTTGCTTTGACGAAATGACAAAACGTGTAGGGTTGACTCTGTTGAAAAATGAAGGTGTTCTACTTAATACCTTTCCTTAAATTAGCCGCCTGAGCCTAGTGTATATTAAATAAATTTAATTTGTTTATTGTACAATATGAAAACTATACACTATTTCAGTTAATAAACGATATTACTTTTACTTTGTACTCTTAGTAATGTTTTTTTTAAATACTGAACTCCATTTCAAATATAGATACCTACTAAGTAAACAAAATATATTATTCGATATTGCAATATTCGATCTGCGCGGTATGTCAAAGAACATTTAGTAACAACCCTCAACGCAATCACGTGAGTCGTTGATTTTATTACGCTATGTGAGAATGAGCGCGATTCGCAGGGCAGCGTAGCCGTAGCGCTACTACACTGGTGCTACGGCTACTACGGCTACGACTACAGCTATAGCTTTGCGAGCAACTACTACATTATTATTGCATTAATATGACGTCCTTTACCTAATTTGTTTTAACACTACTAACACTCTAGTACAAATGTAAAGCAGACGCTTGTAAAAGACTTTTGTTTTGAGAACGGGCTACGATCTATATTGATAAAAAGCTTTCTCCATTTAGATTCAGTCCAGATGAGATAATTAAGGCAAGCACACATTTCAGATCATGTTTTGTATTTAAATGAAGTGATTAAGCGCATCCAGAGCCACGCGACTGTTTCTCATACCTTTTTTTACTTTATGGCGACAATAAGCTAACGTGTAGGCTTTGGAATGTAGTTAAGAATACCTAATTGATGTTATGAAATTGTTTAAAACGTATGCATACATTTATCGCAATCATTTTGGAGTATATCACTTGAGTAGTGGCTCCGAGCACACGGCTCCCTCAGTTGTGTGTGTTGTATAATGAAGCGGTGAACAAACAGCGCTGTTAGCTCGCTCGCTCACTCGCGATGTTGTTCCCCCCGCAATGAGCGGAGGCTTTGTTACCCAAATAAACCCTTGTAGCACGATGCAATCATGGTGAGAAGGTAATAGGAAGGTAAGGTCCTATGTTCAATATTTAGCTTTTAAGTAATTAACATATATTAGTCCGGGCAAAAGTTTCTTCGTACCTAAATCATTAAATTCAAGAATTTGTTTTAAGTAGATTTACATTTAATTAAAATATATATGTGCCGACTTGAACTATAACTTGTTGCCATCTTGTGGGAAGTGACATGCTCCCCGTGCGTGTACAAAAAATTGGCTCTTTTGATAAAAAGATGAAAATTATGAAGTGTACCCTACAATCGTGTTTTGATGTCAACCTTATACTACTAAGAGACGGAAACAAGTGGTAATTTAGAAATTTTGGAATGTCACCTTTCCAAAAGTATGATTAAAAAACCTGGTACAAACAGTACAGCCAAAGTTATTTGATTACAACTTCACACATACAAAATACGAAATTACTTTTCCTCGACAAACTTTTCATATATCGCGCGATTATATCGCGCTCTAGCGTCGAAAGGTAAAACCTCAACCTTGAGCTGACCCAGAATCTATCTCAAAGTGGTCCAGACCGCTGCACTGGGTGCACATGCTACGTCTCTGCCTTACGGATATAGTCCGGAGGCCAGTCACGGGCGCGGCGTGACCCATTTTCTATTTAAAATAGAAATCAATGTTCCATGAAACAGACAGCTAACGTTTCCAGTTCCGCTCAGTTCCGTGTAGAGAATATTTCGTCGCATTGGACATAATTGAATATGAAAATAGCTGCTTATATTATCATAGTTCAAACACAACATGATATAGTGAATACTTGAAGTGTGCTGATAAGTAATAAAATATATTATCGATATAAAATATAATTAATCAAGAGCTAACTTTTTACTACAGATCATAATAGCAGTTCCAATAAAAGGTAAAACTTAAACTGGGTCATCCTTGTATAGATTGAAAATTCAAAGATATGAGGATTCGTTTCATAATCAAATCGTAGTAGGTAGTACAGCATATGGCGCGTCGAATTGTTAATTGATGATATCCTGCGATCGCGTATACTAAGCTACACACAATTAATTATTTCCATTTAATTACAGTATTAATTGCCTCGTGGGATACCAACCCCTCAGTGGTGAATTAACAGTGAATCCGTTTGTGTAATAACAATACATGTAGCTGGCTAATAAGTTTATTTTACCGCCGTAAATCTTATGTGAGAGTCATAATAAAAATAAGTACAAAAGGTACCAGGTATATGGCGTTTAGAACTTAAGTTGATTGAAAATAGTCGCCCGTTACAGTTATTTTTACATATTTAACGTTTCGAGTGCGGTTCTACGACGTAAGTCAAAGACAACATATTTATTGATGTTCTGCAAGCTAACTAACCTTAACCTTACTTTTTCTAAACATAAAAGGGCGGTACGCCGCTGCAGTCGCAGAAAAAGTTGGCAAGCGACTTGTTGACCGAGCGACTTTACCAACTCCAGTTCGCCTGATCTCGCAATTTCTCACTGCGCCCGCGCCATTAATATGTAAGCAGGGCCATGAGTTAACGCGGATTAATAAAACAGGCCGCGGTAAGTGAAACCCGCGGCCATTACTCTCGGCTGCTGTAATAATGCACGAGATGGGTTGGAATGGCGTCATGGTCGACCTAACGCACAAGTTTACAAATTTAGTTTGTCCGCTGAGTTTTAAAATATTCTGGAGGATTGATTAATTGCTAAATTCACTTTTGTAATGGTTTACAAAATAACTTTAAGGTACCTAAAGCGATACAACACCATTAAGTTTGTAAAAGTAGCGGTTTTTACAAACCTTATGGTATTGTATCGGATTAGGTTCTTTTTTAAGCAAACTTAATACATCGAGGCATCCAATGCAGAATGCTAATATCGCAAAACACTAAATTACATCGTAAAGATGTCCAAATTTTTCGTAAAAAAATAAAAACCATTGACGTTTTGAATTTCGCGCCCTGACCCTGAGCTTCCCCCTTAAGTGCCTATCTATGCGTTCCACTATGTACAGGATGATGTTTCTTTACGGTGTTTTAAATGTACAGTCACCATATCATATAATATATTTCACGAAACTTGTTATAAAATATTCAAGATCTTAATAATTTAATTAGTGCTTTCTATCCTTGTCTCTAATAAATTGTATTTAGCCAGTCTCCTATGGCAAGTGTTGACTTTAAAGACCTCCCGGCAGTAAGCCTCTTACTGGAATTTACCCGCGATGAAATAATAACATTATGCTCTTCCAATTGACTGCGTCGCGGGTGCGGCGACACCGCCAAGCGAACGTCTTGTTAATACTTAATGTTGTTATTGAAATTATAAGGAGGATTAAAATGTACATAAATTTATTTAACATAATGATTTCCTACAGTCATAACACAAAGATGTTTGCGCCATCTATGATATTGATTGACTTATAACTTATAGATCAAATCGTGACCCACATAGCATAGTGAGTTCAGGGAATAGGTTTTCATTTTGCCAGCTATCAATCCTGGCTGATGTGACACACACGTGGCTGGTTGGTATGTGACCAGACATTTTGGCTCCCGGGAAACTCTGGCGCCTCACAGACTTGATATGAATCGATAAATTTTCACCAGTTTTATCAGAAGCAATTTGTTAATTATAGCTCAGTGAAGATGAAGAACATGGAGATAGGGAAGAAAAAAGGCGTTTTCAGTATTACATCAATGCGAACACTATAATAGACAGATCCAAACTATAAAACAAAACCAAATAAAATACATTATAAAAAAAAGTAAACTTACCAAATAAAATTAAGTCCAATTACCCACACAATTCTTGAATCGATCATTTCGAATGTATGTTTTTTTTCTGAGAAAAGCGAGTAAAACTAACATTGTTTTTGCAGGTTACTGAAATGAATGATAGTTCCCGTTTGTGGCGTTTTTAGTGCGACTCACCGTTACTTAACAAATGGTTTCTCAGAGATTTGGCTCGTTTATCATCGCAGCTGAGATTCCACACGGGCTCCGTTTATAGGACAACAGTCGAGAGGATTCTGTGACAAATGGCTGCGTCAACGTCCTTCATGTTTGCGACAACCTGGTCGTGTATTTCAGTCAATATCTAAGGTTCCGTGCCTGTCTTTCGACTATGTCATTATTTAATACTACCCTTTGAAAGTATTTGCCACAAGAGCTTATTCCTGAGGTGGCCGGCGGACCGCATATTCATGTCGAAGTTAAAGATCTTTATAAAAAGTTAAAACCTTTCCATCTTTAACGATTGCGTCGGAACCGTTTCTTGCGTTTTAATTGCAAAGTCCTTAAATTCCTAACCGTAAAGTTTAAAAGTTCACTCGAGTAAGACGTGGCTCGTCTCACATTAGAACGAGTTCGGGGCACCGAGGGGCCGGGGGCTGGTCGCGGGGCGGAGGGGGGCCAATATTAGCGCTGGTGCGAGAAGCGGCGAGGTTAGCCAAACAATGGCTCGAAGCGGGAAGATTGCGAAGAGAGCGACCCGCATGACAAGGTTATTGTTGTCTCGTGAGACGGTAAGAGGCTTCTCAGGATGCCTGTCTGCAATTTTCCAACGCATTTCGCTGCACAACACCGATATTAGTGAGCCTTTGTGTAAAGATACCGCAAGAAAGCGGTAGGCAATATTGAGGTAATGTATTTTAGTAGAAGAAAGCAATGCTTTATTTGATAATGAGAGTTGTCCTCTACAAAATTCAAATTGTTATAGGGCTGATGCATAAACATTTAGTGATGCTAATAAAAGGTGCTCCACAGCGTGCGTGCGGATCGCGCACTGATCCAATGATTCACAACTGCGCTACAATTAAACAAAGTAATATTTTTTTTGTTGCGGATCGCTTGGAGTGCACTAAACTCACATAATCCTTCCGTTCTCGCAGTTAAAGATATAAAACACAAGGTTATTTTGATAAAAGATGCCTGAATATAACCTAACCAACGTACTCAACCTAGTACTAAATCCGTATGAAACTTTGCATTCCACAATTTGGTTAATGCATAATAATTTATCGAAAACTCCCTCGTCGCCCTATCCGCATTCCGCACACAGTGTCGCGGGGATCGCAATAGCAGCCCGTCGTGTGCGAGCTTTCATTTAAGCCTTTCCCGGCGGTTTTCCTGCATGTTTTCCTGAACGTTAAAGACTTTTATCTCGCCTATATATTCAGCGATTAGTCTTGATAGCTCTCGATATTCTAGCAGAAAAATATTTACACTGTGGAACCAAATACATTGAGCAAGTCAACAAACTTGAAAAATTGTGTAGGTATGTTATTATTTAAAAGAATAAGTCATATAACTAATATATATTGATATATAAGGTGTAACAATAATAGTAGATTATACAGATAATGTTCCCAAATGAATTAATCTAATTATTAGATATTTAAAAAAATACAGTCCGTACTGCACGGCCAAACGCTACTGGTTCACTTTGCATAAAAAAAACAAACATCGTTTACAAAATAATTTTTCGCATAAACGTGATATATATAACTTACTGATTCATCGGTTAAAATATTTTACACTATTTTTGTTATACTTTATATATTTATGTATTCATAAAATAATTAGTAACATTGAACATTTCTTGATGAAACAAAACATTCGTCTGTCAGTGTTAACCGCGCCACGGGAGTTCTCAAAATTAACTACGTAATTTTTACTTAGTCCTGGCATGCAGGTAGCTTACACCCCGAGTCAATATATTATGCGGTATGCTGTATCCCACAAAATAGAAGATTTTCCCGGGATGCTATAAAACGAAAGTCTGGGTAACAGCGGGTACGTAATAAATTATGTAGCTATCTAATAGCAACAGTCGGCTGCTAATATCGTTCATCGGATTTCAATTTGCATCGGCGCCGAGACAGCTCCGATAAAAACCCAATAATAAAATCAAACCGTCTAACTGATTGTCGGAATATTGCGTGTCATGTGTCTGGTTGTTCACCCGCCGCCGCGACCCGCGCGCGCGCCGTTCGAGCGGATTTCATGAAAGCGCCACTGATGACACACGTCACCGCTTATTGAGCAAATGTAAAAAAGGCGCGGTTGATCAAATTGAAAATCATTTCGTTGAAGAGAACAAAAAAGAAATGGAGCAATGATTGATTGAAGTAGCATTAAATAGTACGCAAGTACTAATGAAATGTTTACTTGTGACACTCGTACATACTTTTTTCATGTTTAGCTTGCGAGTAGAATAGCTCCAAGTCTTGCGAGATGAATATAAAACGGGGGATGAAGTTGCGTCGACTACATCACGCGTACGCTATATGCATGGATTCCGCTAAATAAAGTGAATGAATAGAAAAAACGTGACCGCAGATGTTCGTTCTAAGATGAAGTAGCTTGAGGCGAGTTATTCTAAAAGTCTAGTGTGAATAGCTCGAGATCGTTCGCGATAAATGGCGATTAGATCATCTTTGGTTTAACGGCTTACGTCGGTATTATTTCACACAATTTCAAAATCACTTATATACTACCAATAATTGTAACGCGATTAACATTGCTGTGTAATCATAGCATAGAGATATGTTTACTCTGTGCTCGGAGCAGTTAACAAAGCGGCCGTGAATTCTATTAAATATTTGCTCTCAATCATTCTCATTAATTTTAACAAGAACTTGCACATTACGACATTATTGCATTTCAATTAAAGAAGGGAATTGTATTCGCGTGTGAATGAGCAAGTTAGTGGAAGTTTGCCAAGAGGATCTAATTGAAGAGAGCGCGGTACGACGGTAGACAGTAATGAACAGTTTTTATTTGCTTTTTATGTTCATTTAGTGACGAACTTGACGCATAAAGCAACTGCGCAAAACTTGTGGCCCATCGCCATTTATTGACAGCTGCTGCGAAACTTTCTTTTTTTCTAGGTAGAAAAATGGAAAAATATCAGATGTTTGCACATTTACTTGGCTTGCTAGCGTTGTTTTTGATTAGTTTCTGCTCCTCTGCCTATCTCTTTGGTGCATGCAGGCGACGGGGAATACTTTTATTAACCGACTTTATAAAAAGGAATAAGTTTTCAATTCGATTGTATTTTTTTTCCGGCTCTTGACTTAGGAGTGCTACTTTTTTAATAACTCGGGAGAGCCCTATAATTTTACGGAATAAAACATAATATATATAACTTAAACGGGCAATTTGTATACCAAGAAGTTTGACCCGTTGTAGACATACTAAATGGTTGAATCTTGAATCATTTACTACGTCTGTCTAGGTAACATGCTTTGCGGTCTCAACGCTCTCTTATTTCTCTAGTAGGTATTCATTTAGGTTTATGTTTTGTTAAATCATTTTAGAGTCGTATTCAGTTACCGCTACGCACAGGGGTGCGCTGGGCTCTTCCAAACTAAACTAAACTTCACAAAAAAAGAGATTGTTATCAGCGAGATGTTCCCGAGATTGCAATGTTTAGAGGTTGTCCCGTGTTTGGTAGTGGTATCAGTAAATGGAATCAGATATTGGTATACCCATTTCATTTGGTGCATGTCTTATTTAGAGAAAATGGATTAAATAGAAAAAAATAACATAACATCCCATATATGAATCCTGAAACTGTTAAATATTATATACCGCTTCACTCTCTCGTAGCTTCATGCAATTCAACTAATGCGAACTTGAGTGCACGTCGGCGACGTCATTTTCTACATGAATGACGTTTCGATCGTTAGAGTACTACACTTTAAGTTTGATCTCAGATTTGAGGTCGATTTATTATGCCGGTTTAAGTATAATTTCCAATCGACCAACATAATGTATAAGTAAAACATTAAATATTATTAAAGGTACCTAATCCTAATCCTTTGTCTCCTCCATACGTACAGATTGAACTCGTCCAGTGAATACGTCGACGGCGGCGGCGGCGGCGTCGCATGCCTGCGCGGCACGCGAATCGATTTACGAGTGAACGAGCTCAATTTGCTCGTGAACTCGATACTCACCGGCGCCGTCTTTGAGCTTTATTTAATTTAGCACGTTAAACGACGCCTATATCTCGTTCTTTATCACCTTTGAAGCTATCGCGCCTCGATTATTTACAAGTTTTCTAATGCCTGTTTTATTTTATATAAGGTGCAAGTATGTGAGGCCTTGCCAATCATAACGAAAATCCATGTAAGTGAGTACTTACTTGCATGGATTTACGTTGTGATTTATGTGCCAAAAGGGAGGAAAAATACGTAAATCCGCAGGTAAAGCTAGTTCTATGTAATGGAGCTACAAGAAATCCTTGACAGAAATAATGTTTGTACACACTGAATAGTAGAACCTAGTTCGCGTTATTAAACTTGTCTAAGATCAACTGTCAGCGTTCACCTACCTGTTATATTACATTGTCATCAATGTGTCTCCGCACACATGTCACGTCCCACACTGTAACGATCGTTGCTGAATTTTAATGACATAAAGTATGTTATACACACAGGAAGGCCGGGGACATTATATAAAATCCTTACATCGGAAATATTAAATCGGTCAAACGCGAGGACCTGGTCGTATAACTCATTCTATGGCAAGTTTTTATTTCGCCTTGGCCCGACGGCGATTTCATGTGCGTGCAGCGCGGTGCTGGTCCGTCCGTGAGCTTCGCAACGCGGTGAGTTCCATACCTCGAGGCAACGACCGTCCACGTACGTGTTGCAATACTGAATGACCGGCCGACGCTCGCGCCGTGCCTATCAAGCCAATCAAAACTTCATACCTTCTAGTTGTCAGGTTCCAAATATCCAATGTGTTGCCATCGTAGTATCCACTTGACGTTTCCGTAACTCAATAAAAGATGGTGCCATGGTGCCGACTCTGCGACGTATGTAATTTTAGGAGTTCGTGCAATATGTTGTTTGTATGTAAATAAACTGTATATGTTATGTACTACATCTGGCAGATTATGAAGGACAGGCCAAAGTAGCAGCTGAATGTATATAAACAAAACAAAACGCGAGGCATAAGGGAGCGATTTATAAATTCTCTGGTTCCCCGCTTCACCCGCACCCTCAGAGATCGAGTCCTTAAACTTTGGGCGTACCTGTTTGATAAATCGCCCGAAACAATGGTTTTGCATTCTTAGATATTTCAGAAGTAGGTATCATAATCTCGTTACCATAAAATGTTGTTTGTGTACGAGAAAGTTAGGCAGGTGGTGCTTGTTCAGTATTAACGTTACAGATCTGCTCGGGCTTTTTGTACTTACATTGTTAAATGTTGGCACAGTTTTATTAACATAGCCGTAGGTACGTATGCTTATTTACAAAATAGCTACTCATTTTTAGGCTCAGCTCAGTTTCAAACTCAAATTCAATGTCGAAACCAGCTGTGACTTCGAACGCCTATCAATTATTATAATGTATTGCAACTTTATTGAAACTACTCTTACCTTCAGACTTCCTTGTTCTACTCATAGATTATTTCAAATTACTTATATCACGATCATAATACAAACTTAGAGCTACAGTCACTCTCCCGCATATTTGAACAAGATTGCGTTATACCAAATAACAGTAAATAGTAGATATTTTCCTCAGAAACGTCGTAAGCCCCCAAAAAGTTGGGGAACAAAACCTTATTAACGCAAAACAAAAGCAATCAGTGAGTGGTGCGCCGCGCGGTGCCAACCCTGGCGACGTCTTTGGGGAGCTACAATAGGGATGATAGATGCTTATCGATATTAGCGAGATGTTGATACAGTTTAAACATTGACGATATACTATGTCTATGAATATAGAACACGCTGAAAGTCATTGTCGTCCCCACAAATGTTATAATTTAAGGGTGATTTGCTATATTTATCGGTTATTCAACACATTAAGACAAAGGAATTTAACATGAAGAAATATTACAATTTTCGCCCTGGCAATATCATATAACATTTGTTACGTACTAATCTTAATGCGAGTCTATCCTAATGGAAGCCACATAGTATAAGCAACAAGAACCAGTTTAATATTTAATCAAAACGGATTTACCGAAGTTACAATCGATATCACCATCTTAGAGCCAGCCCTCTCTACAGCAGAACTAGTAAAGCAATATCTGAGGGCAGGTTGTAACATTTCAAGAATAACGCGACGGTCGCAACAAGCTCGGTGGCTGACGGCAACGACCACGAAGCTGTTACATGTTACGGTCATATAAACTTCCCTATGAGCTAAAACATATTGTTACAGCAAAAAGTAACAGGGTTTCATAACAGTATGTTCCAAAGAATATATTTATCCTATTTACTAGAGGCGCCCTGTCCTAAGAATCTATCAGACGAATCCAGCTTCTCTATTATTCACATTTAAACAAAACATAACCTATTTGAAAGTACCAAGCATTGAAAGCTTTCAGACAGATTTAATGCACAACTGCAGTTGTCTGTGAACAAATTGTGTCCTGCGAATATTCCGCGGTGGCCGGGTTTGTTTGAATATGAATCGAGTGTCCGGTGCCGTAGAAGCGGGTCACGCCGGCCGCCATATTGATTTGGTTTTGGCACGTAGCCCGAATTCACGCGTTTCTCCAGCTGTCCGAGAAACCCTTTAGCAATCCATCTTCAACGTAGCTATGTATCTACTCAGATGTGAGCTTAATAGGATGTTTTTTTGTAAAAAAAATCGGCCTTACAATGGATATAAGGGCATAGGTGTTGGCTACCTAGCTAATTGTGGGAAGTTTATTTATAAAGTTTCGGTTTAACCATCAAGTTCCACTACTATATAACGCTGTAGCTATTATGTAAGTACATATGTACACCAGCTGGCAATTACAGAAGAAAACTAATTTTAATACTTGAATTGAATATATAATGAAAAGGGTGGTAAAGCAGTACCATAATATTTTTGTAACTTGACGATTCATAAGTACTGTACAATAATGGTCTACGTGAATAAAAAATATTCTGATTCTGATTCTGATTCTAAAAATGAAAAGGTTATTTCTACTGAGAAACAAAAATGCGTTTCCTCATAAATATTGCGGACACATCTTTGAATATCCTTCCGCATTCCGCAACAGCGGGTATGAAACTGCGCTCTGAAAGTAATGTCGGGTGATCACGGATGAAACATTGCGCGGGTTATGCCGGATGTTCCGCTGACTTCCGCTGCACATCTATGACAATCAAGATACAATATCATTGCTCACTTGATATTTAGTTATTAACCCATTGACGTTTAACAGACTCCAGTCGATTTCGTCTAAACATTCTCATACTGAAGTCATCATCTCTGGAAGCGTTCACGTAAAACATAACTAAAGGTTTAGTTATTAGTAAGATTAGATATGCTCGAGTAATATAGAATTATATTTTACCCATAGCTGGCTTTTTCCATATCGCAAGCAAAATATATAACTAAATCCGCCAACACATTTTCAAAGCCCACCTGTAAAAAGGCTAATAGCCTTATATCGGTTGATACCAAATCCATCGTGCTTCCTCTACACGCTCCTGGGAGGTGCGGGGCGAGGCTGCACGCGAGGGGGGAACGGGGGCTTTGTGAGAATTTCTGCAAACAAGTAGAAGAACGGAGCACTGGAGCGTTTCACCAACGATTGGACCGGTCGCTCGCCGCTCGCCGAGCGCCTGAGTTGCGAAGTTGCGCGCCTATTTGATTAATGGCTCTCGTGCCGGCGTCTGTTTGTTTACATGCAAAATATAGCGCTTGTAATGCTAGCCGCGTTCTAAGCTCCATGAATGATAATAAAAAAAAATAGTTTAACGTTTTCTTGAAACTTTTTTTGTTAGAATGCCTGCGCTTAGGCCGAGCGTACACATCATTAGAATGAGAAAAAGCTGAACTTTACCCAAATTGAAGGTATTTTTTGTTGGATTAGCCGTTGAAGGAGCCACGCGAGCCGCGCCTACCTCCTATATTTTATTCATACAGGTCGTTAAGAATCATCGCTTTGAGTCGCCGAAGCCATCCCGACTCCATTATCGACGTAATTACCGGTGGATTTATTCTAAGATCCAATAAAGGAATCGTCCTTCTGTGATCTTAGTATAATACTTGTGGAGCCCATCTATTATTCCTTAAAATTTATTTAATATCAAGTATTTTTTTAGATTTAGAACGTTGGATTTAAGCTTTCGCCTAGTACCAGAGGCTCTGTGAAGGTAATTGATCTATTGAGGCTAAGACTAGGAAGGTGAGTAGTATATTACTTCTATGTATTGTATCCTAACCTCTAACCTTCTAGGGTAGAACATTGTCGTTCTGAGTTAACTGTTTTAAATCCTACTCAAAAGTACACACAAATTCTACAAAAATATTACCTAATACAAAACGTAGCCATTTCATTTGGACATTTCTGCCATAAATTAAGCTTACTCGCAATAAAAGTGGCGTGTTTCATAAAACGCGAGATAGTTTAACGGTTATTGAATAATAAAGTATGATAGCCGTCGTAATTCATGGATTAAATTCATATTGTAAATTGAGCGTGTTGAGTCGGCCGCGGAGAGCGGGGGCGGGGCGGGGCGGGGCGGGCGGGGGCTCGTGGCCATACCGTGGCACGCCATCGTGTGTAAAATGGAGTAATAAAAAGTTAGCGAACAAAACATTACCGACAGTTGGACAACAGCAACTGGAGCGATACAACGCGCTAAGTTACTACGGTGTAACGGACGTTTTCCTGCCGTCACACGAGTCGGAACAGAGAATCGCGAACCATGATTGCTGAAAAATACTGTATCCTCTGTGTTACTTTGTATGTGAGTGGAATTTTTGTATCGATTAATTTAAATAAACCTGCATTAAAACAATTGACGCCCTTTCATATGCTTTTTGGGTGTAACTTGAATTACGCAATGGTTCTAGCTAGCGAGTATATATCGAAAATTCAGGAAATTTACCCTTAAAATCTGGAATTACCTTATATGAAAGGCTGTTCTAAAGGTTGCTTTTTATAATGTAGAAGTAACATGCTACCAAAACAACTGGTCGTGAGGAGCAGCTGTCACGTGTGACGGGGCGCCGCGACGCAACATCGCGCGCGGGGGGCGACAGCTGGTGATACGTACTTTTTACGAGTGTAGCCGACGGCTCCCAAACTTTTTATGCAGAAATATGACAGAAAACATAATCCTAATATTGTAAAAAAAACACACACAGATGCTTTTATTTACGTTAGAACCTTTAATACCTACGAGTTGACATGCAAAAGGCCATAGGTCTCGAAGTATAAAACATCACTGCTAATTTATTCTAGACAAGTTTCCTCACAACTTACGATTCCCTGGTATTTTTCTAACAACATTAGCCAAAGCACTCCTTTACCTTTTTTTAAAATTAGTATTCACAATTTTTGTCAGCAAATGGCTCAGATAATGGCGCTACTAACTCAATCAAGTGTTGAATTATATTGGCGTGTACTTAAAGCAGTATATTCCATTAAATCTGAACGTTAATAACCGCGTTAGCGCCAGCATTGTTTCCATGAAGCCAGAGGCTGCGAACAAAGCACAGCTTTCATGGATGTGGATAATGGAGATGAGGTGTCACACATAAATGTATCACTAGCTTTAAACATTGAGGCGATAATTGTCAATTATAAAGTTCCTTTTCTACGTTTAATATTCAAAGCACGATCTCGGCTCATTTCGCTCACAGCGGCGTCGCCGTCCAATCAGCGTGTGACTTACTCGCCATTAAGCGAGGATCGCCCTTGATAAGCCCTATATACATTTAGATAGGGGCTCCGGGTAGAATTGCGTGCTTTACGGTAATGGCGGCGTACGGAGTTCGCGCAGGACAGGATACGAAGCTAGTGATTTATGGCGTTTATAGCTTTAAATTGGAGAACGCGATGCTTTTAATTTCCACTAGGTTTGAAAATCATGGGCAAATTTAGGTACAGTATTGTGTCTGTAAATAGCAATGCATGTCTCAAATTCATCATTTCTGATAGACTACTTTTGCCTCAAAAATATTGCCGTGGAAATAACCAACGCCTTACAAATACACAGCACAAGTATAACAATTCTACAAATACGAGTGTCTACTAAATATGCTCTTCTATTAAGTTCGTGCTGCCTACGGGTTCTATCACTCGCTCTCGGCACAGTTCCGCCCGCGCGATAATCACGACACCACATTACGGAGGCTCGGCTTGCAGCCGCGCACCCGGAGGCAGATACCGCCCGCATGCTGCCCACCAGTTAATTCCAATGGAAATTATAGGAAACGAGAAGGATCTTTAAAAAGGTGTTCCCGTAAATCGAAATGTTGGTACTGGTAGTACAAATAATAGTCGCTCGTGTGGTCAGCGAACAGTACGTTACGGTTTTTTTCTTTTATTCTAGTATACGTGTAGAAGCAGTAGAGTTTTATCTCAACCACGATTTATTGTAATATAAAGTTTAGTTCGCGATGAAAATAATGCTCTCCCACGTTGTGGTGGTATCATAACTGCATCTATGCGGACCGTCCGGACCGTCCGGACAACTCGCTAAATGCATGTGTGGAAATAAATACATACTATACAGGATGCAACATCGAGATGGGTCAGTATGTGACCTCCGAAACTATAAGAGATAGAAAATTATGTTCTAAGGAACCGTGTCGTCGATTTTAGAGATAAGAAAAAATGCATTCATAGTTTAAAAAAACCCATACTTGGATTCGGGAATGATTGAAAAAAAAAGGCGTTATTTTATTGCGATTAATTGTGTAGATTGCTATGTGTAAATATTAATTCATTGCTGAAAGAATGTGCTGTTTGAGAATTCAATATTATTCCATTTATCTTAGTCAATGTTTAAAGTGACAGCTAATTTCCGGAGTAATATTCAACTCAGGTAGGAATTGATAAAAAAAACGACCCCGGGTTTTCTAGCAATATTTACTGCTTACAGTCCTTACAACCGACACAATCAATATCGCAATAAAATCAAAACTTTTTTTATAATCTTGACAGATTCATGAATGAGTTTTTAAAACATGTATGAATGCGATTTTGCATATCTCTAAAAGTATGTTCAGTGTGTTCATTTTCAATTCAATACATATTTTGATATGTATTAGGTGCATATTATAAAAGTGTATATATAGTGCAACATATATATTTTTGCACAGATGGAGATTGGTACTGGACGGACTACCGGGACTGGCTGTCTTGTGCACAGGCTTATTATTTCAGTTCGCACCGGTGGTAGGTGGAATCCAACTAAACATGTTTATGCGCGATGTACGCAACCCTACCATAATTTCGTTATTTGATTTTACGCTTTGAATAAACTTTGGCAGCTCCCCGAGGACTACGAACAAGATGGAAGAATAACAGGAAAAGTTATTTTTACTTTTATGTTATTTACACATAGGTTTTGGTAAGGAACATCAATAGGTATAACACAATGTAGAAGTTTGATAGGTAGGTACCAAGTTACGAGTGCGACAGAATTGTATAGAAACACCAGTCCAAGTTCCAAATATTTCATGAGCTAATAACGTAAAGGCATGGAGTGCGACGGCCTGAACTTCTAGATACTTATACCATATTATGTATTCGGATCGCTGATATATTTTCCGCACATATTGGTGGGTCTCGCTCGGCGGGATCGATGACACGCGCTCCGTCTCCTGTTTTTACGCCGCGATAAAACCAAATTATCTGCGAAGCTGTTAAACATTATTATCGTGACATTTACGTGCGAGCCAATGCCGTGAATGAAGGATTAATTGCCCGATACCGATGATAAAAGGATGTAAAGCGAAATCATTATTGTCATATAGAAGTAGTAGGTATTCAGATTTATACTCGTTGTATTAATTCAGCTTCACTTCGGTTTTGTCAGGCCGCTATATTTAGTCTCTATCATTACACATAAATCATGGGTGTTGATTCTAAAATCAGAATCATCACTAAGATTACATCACATGTAGTACTCTCAGACTTCTTTAAACCTTATCTAAATTCACATCTTATAACTCTTACAAACCCAGTATGAAAGAATAGTAGCTACGTAGCAGCGTCGAGTAATGGAATTATGCTTGCATGAGATTGTAACGTGTTTGCTCGTGTGAGCGGCGCACGGAGCTCGCGCCCGCGCGCCCTCTGCGCCACGAGCAAGTACAAACTGAATTACATTATTCGCGGCTCCGTCTGCGACACCTAAGTGTTATTCTGTTTTATTTTCTTGTTCAACAAAGGTTATATGTTATTACATTTAATACCAGCCTCCGGGACATGCGGTTATTTTCTTTGTAAAATGTCCAAAACATTTATAAACCCATTTGCATTTTGGGTCTGAGCTTAAATAACTTAGTTCATGCGTGATCTTTACTAACCATATTTTCTAAATGTGTGTGCTGATAACTTTTTGTTTATCGTTAAACGTAGCTATTTAAGTAGTACTATGTTAACGGTTACTTAAAAAAAACAAACATTAGGAAACAAATACCTTATCTGAAAGATAAGAGCTCACGATTTATAGTCTGTCATTACGGTACACAGAATGTTGTAAATAGGGGAAATCTATAAGGTTGTAGTTTCTATCTCTAGTACAAGTATAATATTCGGTGTCTCCTCCCCGCTAATGGAAGTATTAAGTGTAATGCAGCTTTGATCCGGAGTGCGGATATTATTGCGTGGACTGCCTGCGTGCAGCGCCTGCGCTCGTCCACAGCTACGCAGAGCACAGCCACGCTGCGGTACAGACCTCACTGTAATCTATTTCATCATCCCCTAGCCTTTATATATACTTACGTCGAGATCAGCGGTAGCATCTTTCATTTATTTTTTTGTCAGGTGTGTGAAATTGTACTATATTGGAAACGTTCAGACCAACAAAAAAACCTTTTCAGATAACTTTCCCTTACAAACTGAGTATATGTTTCCAAAGCCAGCTGGGTACTTGCTTCGAGCACACATTCTCGTATTTCCTGCTAGATATCTAAGATGTCGTCTCTTTATTCCACCTCTGTCCTGGCTGCCGGCCAACAAATGAAATCGTGGCACGTTCCTGGGAGCGCAGGGGAAGGCGGCGATAGCGCGCTATCAGGTACTACATGCGCGAGGCGTGCCCGCACACATGCTGAGCTTAGCATTGGAACTAAAGCACCTTTTCATTGCTTCACGCGCACGTGAAAAACAGTTGAGTTAAAGGCACGACCGGCGATGGTGATATTCACATTTTAATTTGTGTTTAAAGTTAAAAGTATTTTTTGAACACGCAGCTTAAAATGTTGTTGTGACATTAATTCCGAATATGGATGATCCACAAAGAGTATACTAAGCCTTGAACCTGTGTTCCTTCAACGCATTTATAATTATTATGTGAAGTCAGTATTTAGAGATTTCAATTTAAAAAAAGAACTCTAAAAAAGCACAATTATTGTTAATTATTTTTTTAAAATCGACATATCAAAATTCTAACTACACATAGTATTTATAAATGTGATAAAGAAGCCTGAGTTCCAGGCTTAGTATACCCTTTCTGAACCACCCGGTACACTACTACTAGTACTTAAACATCTTATATTATACAAATAGCGTGCTGTAAATATTCTATTCAAATAATCAATTTCTTTTATGTTTCGTGTGATCGAAACTGATGGTGGTATTTGATTGGTATATCAATAAATTACTTAGTTGTTATCGATCTCTTAACAGCAGTCCTATTATTGTATTCACGTTCCTTAGGAATGTAATATCGGCCTTTAAAGCTCAGAACGAAAGGCATGCGCTAAATACTTAAAACCGTTGCAAGCTGCCGGAGATCGCAAGCGGTGAATCACTTTCAGTACGCGGGGCTATCTTCAATGAATCGAGCAATAACGTTAAGAGGTGGAACACCATGCAATCGAAGCCTGCAATGTACCGCAATAAAATAATTAACTAACTAAGGTACTTACTAAATACTGTCCAATGTTATATGGTTGACTATGTGACGACTGCCCTGTCTAGGATGTTTGGCTTACTACATCGTGTGCGGTCGGATTAGTACACACATATTAGCTAAACGTTATAAAATAATTTCATTAAAACATCGGCTAAAATGTTGCGCCATGAGTGTATACCTGTATTAATAACGATGAGCCAAGTTTTTGTGATCGTCTATTCGCTGCCAGCGATATGCGCTCTCGCTCAGTGCAGCACATTGATTGCTCTATTTTAAAACTGGAACGGAGAAGTGCAGAGCACCTCAATAACGCTACCTTGTTTTGATGTTGGCACAGCTTCATCAGGAGGAGACAGTTTTCGACAGTTTCTTTTTTGTACAGGTACATGTCTTAAAAACTGTAGCGTAAGCTAAATTATATCTTAACTTACGTTGATAACGAGTATAATACCAAGGCCTAAACCGAGTTTTCCATTAATCCCAACAATGTTAATAATTCAAAAAACAAGGCGGTTCACACTTTTCAATTAACCTCGTTCGAGAGCCCATACATATTATATTGGTATCTAAACTGCCTAATCTAAATTGGGTACACGAATAATTAATGACATAAGCATATGGATTTATTAACGAGTCGATTTGAATAAATATCAAATATGTCACAAGTGAGAGCTTGAGAGCTACATTTACGCAAAACAAATTGAGTAAGTGAGAGGCCAGCCGCTGCAGCGCTGATGGTTTACTTCATAACTATTGCTCTACGAGTATATCGCTCGCTTGTATGCCCGTACACCGCACGTGTCGATGTCATAGTTCTAATATTCCAGTGTAATACTCAGAATTGAGTTGAAATTAGTTTGATATTGAACATTTTCTAGTTTTAATTTTCCTTCAATTTCGTTATCGGGGATTTCACTCCCTGCCTACTTCAGAAAATGTCGTTTGAACGGGAAGTACTACCGTAGCGCGAAAGCCTATGATAGCCATGCGATACACATGGTACAGTAATTCCGATTACTATAGCCTGCAATCCGTTGCAGGCTATTTATTTAGTCTGTTTGACGATTTGCTATGCCAGTAGCGAAGGATTTATGTATGATTGCACTGGACATGGGCTTTGTTGATTTTGATTTATTTGGTATCCATGCCATGGCTATAGCCAATTTAAGTTAGAATGGCTAAGCTACCAAATGCAATAAACCTTCATCATATTAATATTTATAATAAAAAAATGTTTAGCTGCTATGAAAAATATCCCATGGATTTGTAGCACATCTATCGACGTAGCCATACTACGAAAGATACGTCGTAGCACGGCTACGTCGTAGTCAGTTTATGCACACCGCTACGGATATTATAGTACTGATAAAAATATCATTTGCAGGGTTTCAAAGGAACGTCGATACATATTTATATCAGCCGACACCAAAGGCCAACCCTTTGAATTGTTACTTGATGCGTCTGGCGGGAACTGATAAGGGATAACTGAAGCTTATCCCTTTACTTCCGCGTTCACGTTAAAAGTTAGTTTTTGTGGAATTTAACATTTCACGAGTGATCTTGGTTGATTTCTTGCCATCCATCATTAATATCATATTATATATTGTATAGACCTACATTGACACTTACAAATTGTTACTTTGTTTTTCTTTCCAATATTTGTATAGTGTACTCTCGATGTGTATATCCTAACCTATTGCGGTACTCCTCTAGATGAACGGGTGAGCAAAACCGCGTATTAATGAGTCAACAACGAGGCAACGAGGCTCCGAGGCGTCATCGCCGGTTATGGCGCTTGATAGCTCGGGCGCATTACGGTACGGCCGCGCCGAAGCGCTGAGCCCTTCATTTATTATGAGTAGCATTGCTGTTGGTTTCTGAATTCAATTTGAATGCATTCTCTGTGTGCAAGGAGTTTGCTTAGAGCTGTCCCTTTACGTCAATTATACTACGAATATTACTAAATAGTAAAGTATGCAGTTAAATATTATTTTTGTACAAATTATTTGTGTTTTTATTATAATGATTCCTACTTTTAAAAACACAAAATACTTCTAAAAAGAAACAGGCAAACGATGGTATGTATATGAAATAGCACCTAATTTCAGGAAGAAACATTCGGGAGTGCAGAGTGGACGCTGAGCAAAAGAATTTTACGATTATTAAGCTATAAAATAACAGTAAAGTCCCTTTGCCCCGGTTTATGATGCCTATACAACAATGCCAAGATACACGTAAAGTCAAGCATTTGAATTGAGGTAATAAAATATGAACTGCGTTTCATAACAATTAAAGTAAGCGACTTATCAATAAGGACCCACTGTCTCTATATTTTTAGAATAAATTGAGACAAATATACATTTACTATCAAGTCAGATTTAGAAACGTAACTCTTTCTTCTCCGAACGTTATCCTACTGTACGAAAGACCAGACATTACCGGTCATCTTGTCAGTGAATCGATATTGTAAGTAAATGAGCCCTAATAACCGGTATTGTATCAGACTGAAAGAGACGCCCCATTTGCTCTACTTTCCCCGAGCGATAAAGATAAAGCCAGCTGTTTACTCGACTCGGCTCATGAAATATAAACTGTTAACATACTTTTTATTTAGCCACTCCGAGCTATAAATTGATTGTATTGCGGCGCCATCTAGCGGCAGAGGAATCAATTAACCTTGAAATGATCCACTGTACTCGATCGATAATATTTTGTTAGAGTGAAAAAGGCAGCAGGAAATTAAGTTATGATCATTGCTGTAAGCGGTGGTGGCAGTCCGCCGCCCGCTGCGCACGCGAGGGTTAAATTAGGATGGCAGAGATGGGAAAACTATCAAAGGTAATAATATAGGAAAACCTGGATATCGAACGGAATATTTGACAAGACCTAAAAACAAAAGTTTTCAAAAAAATATAAAATAATTCCACCATTCCCACGAAGGAGAGCGCGTTTTTAACCATTTCTATTTATTAGGCCATTTTTGGAACCCCATCGCCTGTACTATCAAATTTTGCAAACACAATTTTACGAAGGTAATTCAGGGCCCGATATCTTTGAGTGAGAAATGGGCCTCCGCCGACGGCCGCATGTATAAAAAGGTACTTTACTGATACCGTCTCTCGCCCCGCGCCCCGCGCCCCGCGCCGGATGTTACAGGATATCTCCGCCCAAAACACTATACTGACACATAGGGAATTTATGGTGGTTGAACTTGATGAGAAATTCATTGGTGTCGGGGATTGCATGCTTGAAAATAATGATGATATATTTACAGGTAGAGATTGGCACAAAAATATATCTTTGCACATTAGTAAGTAATGTAAGTATATTTATTACACCCAACAGATTTATCTATAGTTAGAGAGTAGTTAACAAGTAATTAACAATAGAAATAGTGAACACCGATCGTTCTCGCCGCAATGAATGATTTAATAACGGTTTAGTGGCGCGGGGCCGACGCGATCCGGTCGAAGCAGTTGACATCTTAATTTACTGTACAACCAATTATAGCAAAAATTTTCTTAATTTGGCTCAATGTATGTACCTGCCACTTAAATATCTTTAAGATTGTAATTAAATGCCTTCAAAGGATTTCTTGGAGTAAATTTTCCATTAGTATTTAAGCTCTTGAAGCTTGAACTAGTTCAGGCTTTTAATTAAATTACTCGAGTATAAAAATGTCTGGTGATTTCTATTAAATGTTCCAGTGAAGTTGAATGGCACGCTGAGCGCTGAACGAACCGAAAGCGATTAACTGAAGGAAAGTTTTAATGCGGCTTTTTGCTTACCATCCGCAACCCGCTGCGTAATACGGCTGCATTAAGTGATGCAAATATTACAATTTCAGGCCTAGAAATTATAAAAAATAATAGCATCATTTGATAAAGATATGCGCTCAATGCAAGAGAACAGCAAGTTCTTCACCCTGGCCAATGACGGGATCGCAGATTTCATTATGTTTCCAAAGTTTTGGAATAGACGAAGAGAACCTGATCGCGGTAATAATAATTGGTAATACAGTATATTGTATATTCTCGGACACGAGAGAGACCCTCTTGCCATGCTGCTGTCACGGTATCTAATCATATTATTAAAAATATTTAATTGGCTACATTATATACTAAAGAAAATAGAAGTAGATATATTATATACATGGAATTGCTACGAAACCAACCCGCAAAAGGGCGCGGTAGACACCACAGATATATTAGAGGTAGACACGGCTAATGAGTCGCACTCGCACCGTCAATTCCAAATGTTCCAAACACTTGCGCCGAACAAAGTTGCCGCCCGGCGCGGAGTGTGCGCTAACTCCAAACATCATTAAACTTTAAACAACACTCATCTTGTTCGCACGTGTGCTCCACAATCATATAAAAATAATTGTGTATCAGTTTTAAACAAGGATCTTGTATGTGTTCAAAGTTTATTACAGAAAAGGACATTAATGCCTTATTTTTGTACTAGTCTGTTTGGAATGACGTCGTTATGTGTATGTAAAGGTACTAAAAGATAACTTATATAATCTTAATTCTTCTTCGGTTTACACAGGTTCATGCCATGTCTCAGTCTCAGAATATAAACTCGACGATTACTTACCCAGCACGGTACCAAGTGTCGACCGGCGGCGACGGCGTCCCGATCGGCGAGTCACAAAGAAGCATAATTCATTGCTGCCATTTCTCTTGTACTGCAGATAAGCTGCTACAAATCCTTTTACATCGGCGTCTTTGAGGAACGTGCACCGCATATTTTGGTTAAATATCTGGTAACATTTGCATAGGGAAAGATGTGGATGATAATGTCAACTCCGTCTTGGATGTCACTGCGATGGAAGTAACTACCGAATCATCATTTCTGTGGTTATCATTTTTGTAGCGAGGTTTTAGTGTTTTGTGATCTGAAATCCTATGGTCAAAAAACAAACTCAGCCAGCCACTATATTATTATATCAGTATGTAAATAAGTACCTACGTGCTTGCATAGAAACATTTCAACGCGCTGCTGAGCTAATCTTGTAAGTAGTAGGTAATTAACTTTAATTATTTATTATGTTTTTACTCAATCCAGTACAGTTTCATATTTATTGTGGTTTGGTAATGAAGAATTAACCATAATTTAATAAAAATAAGGTAAAATAAAGGTTTATCTTACTATGTATTTACTATTGGAATAGAATAACAACGAAATAATATCGCTGGCGCGCCCGGCGCGGCGGCCCAGGCACGCTGAGCGGTAGCGGCAGCGGCGCCTCACCGCAACTGGAATTACATTCCTGTCGCTCACAGCCGCGGTTGTTTTTTAATAGCTGTATAGTAGCCTTACAAATATGTACACAAGCTTGATTCCAATAGTGCCTTACGTAAAACGAAAGACTACAATAGACACACTACCAAAATTAGTAGGGTAAATGCCAATATTCAGCGCTAGCGGACTGTGTAACAAATGGCATATAAACTGAAAGTTTATCATCTCTATCCATTCCACAGGCCAGTGAGTGCTCGCAAGTTTGCGGCTCAACCTTAATGCTGCTGCTTAGTGTTTCTTAAGTGCTTTCTTTGAAAATTGAGGCGTCGAAACTGTGTTGTCTATTATAGATAACATTTAGTGTGGTTTATTAGTCTGTGAAATCGGAGGAGATTATGTTATGATGATGTTGTATACGCGCATAAAGGAGGACCCAGACGCGAGTGTCTGGGTTGCAAGGCAAATGAGACATTTTGAATAATTTAAGAACATTATTTTTTTGGTAACTTTAGCTATCTCCTTCCACAATCGAAAGGAAAATAGCGCTGAATATTAGGTTTAAATCAAACAAATGTCGCCAACGGTCGCCACTCTACATCCCGTAACTAAATGACATTATCTTCATTCACAAAAGTCCACTTAGGAATGACCACTCGGGGCGGTCTGCTCGTAAATACCAAACAATATAACTTGTAGCTAGCAGAAACACGGCGTATAATATAGGTTTGCCAGTCCACTTCCTTTTGCTTCAAAACATAGGTAGTCATTTTGCATAAAATTTAACTCCAGCAAGGATTGTTTTTCATTTTTTTTGCTTAAAAAGTTATTGCAACATAGTCAAGCATAATAATGAGAGTATTCTGGTTGCAAGTGAACGTGATGTCACTGCTGACACTTGGCGAGGGTTGTTACGGGCAGCGTGCGAGTGGCCCCGCGCTGAGCATCCACTAAACGATATAATATACCACGCGCTCCCGTCGAAATGACTTCCGCCTCGCATTCCTGGCTTTTAGAGTCCATAACTTTGTGGATGAGTCGGCAAGTGTTGAATAGTATAGTTTTATAGTTCTTACAACTTGAGGTTATTTGAATGCGGACAGTTTACGTAGAATAATAGTTATAGAAGTAGAATTATAGCACGTACTGATTCTAGTTATTCTAAATAGTCATAACCTATGGTCTAATATGTTTGCGAGCACTAGCCATATCTTATAGTCTTTAAACATATGTTTATATTCTAGAATTTTCCGCTTCACACTACGCTAGATAATGCAATTAACGAATAGCTATATGAGATTGTACGGACAGGTCTTAGAACTAAGTGCGAAGTATGCGGAGTGTTCGTGGAATGTTAATCAGTAAGGCGGCGAGATGAGAGCCCGCGCCGCGCCGCTCCGCAGCCTCCGCGCTCGGAATATTAATAACGAGTAATAAGGAATCCATTCGATAAATTCTTTTGATGGCTCATGTTAAATGTTAAAGGGTGTTTACCTTGAAGCATACTGTAAGCAAGCACTATTTCTGCCAAACTAACTTGCTTGTGCTGAAGTGCTACATTGTTCTCACAAACTGGATTGAGTAACTGGTGAATTCTTCAAATACATCATTTCTGATCATCCACATCACGTCAAGACCACATGCGGGCTTCTAAGCCCGGCGGCTCCCAGCACCTGCTGCGCTCAGCTGGGCGCGGGCGCGGCCACTGTCCTGCTCGCAAATATATCGTAGCGCAGCTTTCGCATAACGGATGTCATTCGTTTTATCTCGTTCTTACATTTGCGCTATATTTCATGAGCCCAATTAAATTAAATCTTGCGATTTTCTATCCGCACTCACCGGTCTGCAATAAATAACTGTATGTAAGTGGACACGCTCTTTGTGTTTATTGAAATAGTGGTTTTAGTCACAATTGTGTTTGTATTTGTAAGTAACCCTAAAACGTAGCTGAAGCAGGCGGAGCGTGGCGGTTAAGGGTCAAAGGTTAGTAATTAGTATTCCGTGGTGTCTCACCGATCGGTATCGTGTGGTCTATAAATTGGTGTTCCCGGTATCGAGTATAAATCTACCTGAATAATGAACACTGGGAACAAGTACTGACGCCGCGCCGGATCCAAACTTGTAACAACTTCAAGTCTCGCCGCGCCTCGCTTTAAAACTTGACATTAACTTGGTCTGTTTTGACTTTGCGTGTATCTCGAAGATGTTCGTGTAACGCTGGATTAATTAATTCCTAAATTTAACAAAGATGTAGATTCTTGCGTAAATGTATATTTTGTTTGCAACTAGCTATTGCCCACGACTTCGTCGGCTTCTTTAAATTGATATAACTTTTTTTTATTTAAAAACAGAACAAACAGTTTATTTAAACGAAGCTTACCACAATGCACTACTGATAACCGCACTCAAATCGGTAAATCCGTTTCTGAGATTGACACAAACGCACAGACAAACAGACAAGAATTCTAGCTATGGTTGTTTTAGGTTGTGTTGCGTTATTAAAGGCCCCCCAATAATAGTTTTCATATAACTTCCATGTACAGACAGCGATCAGTTACATTATCATTATATGTATAGTTGTTTTCCGTGATTTCGCACAGAGTAGGTAAGTTGGTAAAACCACGAGCTGCTTACTAAATCTCGACCTTCTATTAATACAACATCAAAGCCTATCCCCAGCAAGTATTCTCCAACTACAATTGATCAGAAACATCCGTAGTCAGGCTAACAAATCCTATTGTCATTAATCTAGGCGCTAACTTATAAGGGGACAGTGCATAACTAGAACAATTGATTGACTTTCGAGGCAAGCCCGGTCCCGGCGCGCCCACTAGCCTCGTGGAGTGGGTGCTAACAAACACTGTCCCAGCAGTGGTGGGACCGCACTCGTCACGGGTGCCGAGAGCCGAAGTTCACGGCTTGTCGACGCCAGATGGCACTCGTGTGGATTGAATCACTCGACCTACTTGGAGGGACAATCATTCTTGTATTAGCTTGGTCGAGATAAATGTTGACTAGCGTTGAGTAGTTTTAGAACCATTTTACAATTTCGAAGGCCCATAACATCTGCCCATAAATATGATTTCGACTATGGAGTCTAGAATAAGCTAAGCTTATCCAAGCGGCTGGTTGAAATTGCAAGTCGTCACACAATAAAATTGCAAGTTATTTTAAAATACAAAGTAAAATCTTACCCATCCAAAGTATTCGTGGCAATCTGTAAATGTCCGGCATGCCAAGTGGCGCCCTCTCTACGCCGCAATTAAACGCTAACAATGTGCCTTTACGACCCGGCCACACGAGTACCCCGGCTTCTGCTCAGTAGTAGAGACACCAAATATTGTAGAGTACCGTGGATAAAACTTTAGAAGCAATGCTTGTCATGAACGCTCATTATAACTATATAGTTCAACAAAACTTGCTAATAAAGTGCAGGAGATACATACTAATAGATATGTGGACAGGTAAACCGACGAAAGTCCAATATATCGGGACGTCTCACAAAAGTGTTGGACTCTGGTTGTGCGGTAGCCCACGCTGATTGCTGAAGAGCATCGTTAGTGCGTCTGCTTGCTGGCTGACAACTCCTCGGCTCATTAGGCGTACAAGTACTCTTGCATTTAGCTGCATTTGAATTCACGTCCGATTAATTGGCACTAAGCTGTTGAGAAATATGTCAACTCATTCATAGCACTTTGATCTGTAGAAACATCTAAGTAATGTAAAACTTTATGCCGATTTCGTACATGGTCATAGCGGTGATAAATATGATCAGAAAATGATAAATAATCTAATATCCAAACTACAGCTTCATGGGCATTGATATTAATTCAGTAAAAAAACGTGAACGTATTTTTTACGGCACTCTTCTATTTCCCCCAGAGACTAACCCCACGTGCGACTTACGCTTTACGTACCGTATAGTATAATAAAAGTACAAGCGTAATGACAGCCGCGACACGACACGCGCCGCCCGCGCCCGCGCCCCGGGCCGGGCCGGGCGCCGGCAGCCCCAAATGAAATATACCCTCACACTTTACTGTATTTTCTCAAACCCCGAATGGGTGAATACTTTTTAAGAAAGGATGGCGATTCTTTAAAATGTATCGTAAATATACATATTGTATTGTGGGAAAATGACACGGCGAATGTTTTGTGTTGGTGTCGCGGGCAGGGTTCGCTCATCACTCACAGGGAAGGGGCGGCGCTCAATGACAAGAAGCGGGACTAAATCGACGTCCCTGCTGCAACACACAGTCTGCGACGATCGCTACTTACTAGGAAAACCAAATTTAGGGTATTCTTGTTGTTCCTTGATCTAAAGCTTCCCTTACAAATCATGATCAAATTAATTTTTGAGGTATCGCCGTTACACAAATTCACAATATTTTATTTAGAACGCCGCGCCGCCCTCCTTAAACAATAAACAAAGGAGTTTTCCTTTGCGAGTCTGATTATACTTTTCAAAATTATTCCGAGTTCTGGTTATAATTAATAAGCACCTTAAAAACAACCGAAAATAAAAGGAATCCTGGCGGGCACTCTGTGTCGGTCTGTACTTTGTTTTGTAAAGAAAGCTGCCTCGGTCTTGGTTCCTTTTGTCAATGATTTGAGAAAGGATCGCGGCTCTGCTTAGCTATAGCAGTAAAGCAATCGCATGAGGCGAGGCCTCGCCTCAAGCGATTGCTAAACTCATAACTTTACAGAGGCGGCGCTGGTACAAAACAAGTTTTAAGAAATTTTGCGTCTAAGAATTCTTGTAAAAAGGTGTACCTACCCAATGTATCAAGGGAGTAATAAACTCGTGTCTGATACTTGATAGTGGCAGCCCACGCTCGCCCGATCCCAAGCTTTATTTGGTGAGCATCTGCGTCAAGATTTGCATATCTTATTCCCGCGCTGAGACTCCTGGGCTATATTATCACCTGCATAATGTAGTTGGTAGTATGCCCTATTTTATATTCTACTAGCTAGAGGATGGCCTAGTTTCCCTCAACAGTTGACGACTATCCCTTTTTCGTAAATGTTGGGCATTTCATAGTTTATTGCCAGTTCCGGCCCTTTACTCGCTAATTTTCGAATATTACACCACTGTGTATAAGGCGCGTCTACAACGGCAACAACACGGCTTGTTATTGCAGTTTTCGGTAGTGACAATGAAGCGGCAATGAAGATATCGCAACATAGCGAACTATTGAATACACCGGCGACCTGAGCGAAGACCAACGCTAACTATTAAGTGACTATGTAGAACTACTTTACTGACCAGTATATAGGTTCATAATTCATCACCATGAACATATACACTGTTCGATAAAGAGCGAATAAAATAATTCTTTGTTAACCCGTTCACGCCTAACAATATAATAAGTACTCTATTGCTCACGGACTCCCGGTAAATATAGAGAAATCTACACAATCTGTAATCTGTGTGAAAAAAAAACATCTACCTATATCAAATTTTGTCCGTCGAAAAAGCCAATTCCTGCTTCGCGTAGAGTTATAACTTGTAACGTGTACGATACTAATGATCCGGTTAGTACTGGATGACTGACTGCTGTAGCGAAGGCTCGAGATTTCAAAATTTGCCTGTGTTTACGAAATTGCTTTGTGGGCCCGCGCACCGCTCACATAATAATGAGTTTGCACTACTCGGCGCGGGCGGGGGGCGCCAGGGGTGAGGCGGGGCACGGACTCAATAAATAACCCTCTGAAACTAAGTGCCCTGTTTAAATAAACATCGCCTCAAAATGGTTGGTGCGCGGCAGAAATTTCACAAATTGGTCATTTAGAACCGCGTCATGCTTTTAAAACTTTACGATAAATGGTACCTACCTACTTGCTACTAACAACGCTGAAAACGTTCCTTAAACCATTTAAACACCTTATTATGGATGTACAGGCCAAGGTAATGTCATAAGAGAAAAGTTTGTGTATGATTCCAAGCTACTTAACGCTCTGACATTGCTTAGCGTTCAGTTTTTTTTGTTTTATTACTATTGCTGACTTACTACCTGTCCACTTTTATGTTTATTTCAAATGGCAATACTCAGTTCAAGCGCAACAGTTTCCTACGGCCCCGTAGCTGTGTCGTTCAAACGAAAATTTTATTGATTGGGCATCTCAGTAAGTGGAATTGTTGCATTTTTCCTGGCATACCTATTATGTGTGACTGTTTTATTTTGGCATCTCCTGCTTCCGCTAGGTACTTACTTAGTTGTGATGTCTATTCTACTCTGTCCCTACTAAATGTTATCCAATATCCGTTCTGTAACAACAACATCTGTTATGATTATCTGTTGCAATAACATTTAATGGAAAAGTATTAGAATGATGCTTACCTACTAATACTTTTCCCACTCAAAGATTATTCTATATTCCTAAGATGAATGAATGAACATGTTTCATTAACGGTATCTAGGAAAATCTCGCTGGTAATCAGCGCAAATCCCAATCATAGCTAGGCCTCCCTCTTTTCATTCCATTCATCACATTTGTGTAATACGCACATTCACTCCGACCTCTTTCATATCAGTCTTCTTATTCTTAGGTCGCATATTTCTCATCTCTTCTCATGGCACTTCTCTTGCTTTGTACTTGATCAGCTGCTATAGTGCTACTGGCCCACCAGCGCTTATACCTAATTTGCTCACTTTTTCCATCGAAACACTTCACAATCATCGTAATAACACACGTTACATCACCATTCAATAATTTCTGATTCTTACATCTAAGATCAGAATTCAATATTTTAATCTGATACAGAACCACTTCAATGAAATAGATGCGCCCGCAGTGCCACCCGCAGCGTGTGAGCATTGATAGAGGGCGCTCATTAATTGCGCCACCACAATAATTACAGGCTCACACATCGTTCCGTCTTCTAATCGACATCTCTTAGTTCCTAATGAACAGCTTGTAGCGTGAGGCGTAATGCGAAACAATTTGGTGGTAACTGCTTGAAAATCGGCTGAGATTGTGCCTTAATGACATCTTCAATATTAATGACTTCACTAATGTTACGGATTAGTTGCTAATTAAACCATTTATATTTTTCTTGTGGTTATCTTTATATAAAATTAATGAAAACTGGTGCGCTGGTTTTACGTGCATATATTCTTTGAACTAAAAGCCTACGCGTTAATTAATTTGCATCAAAGGAATAGACGTCTCAACATCCTACACGGCAACTCCTAACTAGGTATGGTAGGACTGTGAATTAATATAATAAATAAATGTTAAGAATTCATAGTACATATAGGTATAATTGGTAAAGACTTTTGACTATAACAATGGTCCCCACTTTGAAATCCCCTTGGTAGGGATTGTTGCAATTTTCTCCCAAAGTCCCCAGCGGGTGCGTGAATATCATTAATAGACAAGTTAGCTTGATACGCACAAGCACCAGCATCAAGTTGAGGTTTATTAATTACCCGCCGCGGCCATTGTCTCCGCGACACGGCATTACAATACCAAAGTGCCCCAAATTAATGACTTTCTGTACTAAATTAATGACACATCATCACTTAAGCATTGAGTTCTACGAAAGCTTGGGAGATTGTGCAACGTGTCATGTGTATCTATTCCGCCGAAAGCAGATCATAGTTATATTATTACGCACAATAATGACGGAATTCTTCTAGGTTGTTCACAAACATTGGACACTATTTTGCAGTCTGTCAAGAAGAATATTTATCTACTTATATCTAATAATCTGTTGGGCAAATGCCTTTCGAGAGCAAATTCTATTAAGGAAACGTTAAACCGCTTTTAAAATGGAATTTACATTCCTATCAGTAGTAACGTTCTAGACCTCTTCCTATCTTAACAATGCTAATTAAGCATTTGGTTCAGTCAGGGCCCCGACAGGTCGATGGATTCCTATTCATCGGAATTCCACAATTTTTTTCTTACCCACGAAGGTCTGCGAAGGTTTCCATTGTAATGCGGTTTCTCAAAGGTTTCTGGTGTCTTAAAAAGAACCTTGTCTATAAAATACATAGGAGTGTGTTAAATAGGAAACCTTTTCGAACGGGTTTTATGGGGTGTGCGTTTAACCTATCGAATCATAAACTGACCAAGTATTATAGGAAAGCCCTTTAGGAAAGCCGTTTCAATACGTAAAGCTAAGTGAATGGGGAATCATAATTCAAATCTAACGGCAGTTAAGTCGATCAAAACCCCAATCCAAATCCGTCCATAAGCTTTCTAGTTGCAGGCCCTGGGTACAGTAGATTGTTAGTTCACCGAGGTCAGAACATAACATACGTTTAGTAATTTATCTTGCTGATATACAAGTGAGTAATGTTTTGCTTGCGGTGCACCGTTTACTCGTACAGTTCAGGTGGCCGCGCAGTATAGAAGGGCGGCAGCCTGCTATGTGGAGCATGTTAAAATCGGAAGATTTTAATCCGGTCACGGCCTTGAAACGCAGCCAAAAGCAAAGCAGTGTATCAATTTATGCCCCGCACTGGTCGATAGCCAAGCCGCTGCGAGCGCGCTTCCGCCAAGGATTATACCATGACCTACGCTGATGCAATTTCACTTCAATGACATAGACAGATGTATGTTCGTTCCTTTCTTAATCGTTAAGGTGGAAGCTCAGGGTCAGGGCGCGAAATTCAAAATGTCAATGGTTTTTATTTTTTTACGAAAAATTTGGACATCTTTACGATGTAATTTAGTATTTTGCGATATTAGCATTCTGCATTGGATGTCTCGATGTATTAAGTTTGCTTAAAAAAATACCTAAAGCGATACAACACCATTAAGTTAGTAAAAGTAGCGGTTTTTACAAACCTAATGGTATTGTATCAGATTAGGTTCTTTTTTAAGCAAACTTAATACATCGAGACATCCAATGCAGAATGCTAATATCGCAAAATACTAAATTACATCGTAAAGATGTCCAAATTTTTCGTAAAAAAATAAAAACCATTGACATTTTGAATTTCGCGCCCTGACCCTGAGCATCCCCCTTAAACGAAGATTGCGAAAAGTGTAGTAGTAATGGTTTTGTTTTTATTGTAGCACATTTTTATTGAACATGGGTATTAAGTTAGTGAAAAAGTGCATATTGATTGCTGCGGATAGGGGTAATTCTTGTTAAATGTCTAAAGGATAGGTACTTATTTATCTACGCAAGCTCAAAAGCGGTAGGTAAAAGTGAAAACTCTGATTAAAATTAAATCGAAGTCAGCTTTTGAACGAGATACGAGAGAACGAGATTATGTAAATACTCAGGTGAGTACTTATCAGAAAATAATCTAAGCTCTATAAATCAGTGGCCCCTACTTATTTATTTATTGCTGAAACTTGAGTAAATTTTTAAATGATAGTGTCGAGTAACGCCATCTATTAGCATAATAAGAAGCTTGCACTCAAACCACTGACCTCTATGGTATACATCGCTGGACTAATCATAAGCCCGGTTATCGTGTGCCTATTTGATTTTCGCCATTTTGGCGCTGATAGCGGCAGTGAGGGGGAATGGAACTAATAATAGAGATGGGACAGTGATATGATACATCGATAAAAATGTTTATGCTTAAACCTACCCATGCAGTAAAATGAAAATAATTATGATCCATTCCTTTAACAATGGCTAATGTCCAAAATAGTCGAGTGGTTAATACTAAGATGAAGCAAATAATGATAATGATTAGCCGAATCCCTCATGGGTAGGGTAGGTAATCTTAGGATAAGCCGAAACTGGACTAAAGGGTGGTGTGTGACTAGCTAGATCCTATTTAAATAAGGATCGTTTTTTAATTAGAAATGAGGAAATTTAATGTTGTTTGGGAAGCAATGGAGTAGGTAAGGTATTAATAGAAAATAAAAATCATCAAAGTAGTACATGAGTTATGTTTAATAAAACAGTCATCAGAGAAGTGTTTTGAACAGATGTAATCATATTTTTTCGGACGCCAACTAGGCTTTTCAATGTTTTTGAGCCATAATTCTAGTCTTCTATTGTCAGTCGGAAACCTGTGAATTAGTAAACATTGTTTTAAAATAATATGTATTAGATAATACAAATCTGTCTTCGGCGCTTTTTACGTTCTTGAACGTTCTATCTATTTAAGATATTGATAGAAAAAATATCGAAAATTTTTATCGACAAGGAACTTTTACAGCACTATTGAATTTTATTGTTTATAAAAAACCGATAATACAAAGACAAATGCGTTGTAATCACGTATAAATAAGATTAGTAACATATTTTTAAGTGCCTATAATATCAATAGAAGTTTTAATTTCTTGAATATTAGCCGTAAATTCACTTACTTGTGGAATGTAACCCCACTTCCCTTCTGGTAAAGAGTTTTGCATAACACGCCCTCTTTCATGGTTTACCTATTAACTAACACCACGTATTTATGTATTAACTATATTAATACGACACAACAAACAAGTTTAATCGCGTTAAACCTTCAAAATCACTTTATAAACACGGAGACAATGTAAACAAAACAACGGCCATTTGCATTTTACGTCAGATTTAGTTCCTATCCCCCACGCTGGGGGCGCTTCAAATAGGCACAATAGATAGCTGTCATTTTAAAGGATATCATTAGTCTAGCGTACTTGTATCATGGACGTCAGTGACTCAAACAGATCGTCTTATTTTACACTTGGCAATCCACTACGAAATTGAACCACTGCTGCAAGTGCCAAGAAAAATCCATTACTTTTAGTATTTTATTAAGTACTTCTTGGTGGCCCTTATTAGTAAAACGGTGAATACCTTACTCCTAATTTTATTTATCGAACTTTTCATGCCTAGTTTACCAACCTAAACCATAGTTTATCCACAGTTTAACAATAAGAAACAAGCCTGCGGTAAATTATGGTAGTCTCGCATTGATTAGTGTCTAAATAATTACAATATTGTAACAGCTGAATATCGTAATAATTTATAACAAAAAATACAGTTGTTTGGGATTGGTATGGAATACGGCCGGGGCTCAGTCAGAGACAAATCATCCGAGTCTTCATATACATACTCTATGGTTCATTTAACCATAAACAATAACAATCAATCCATAAGAATAGCCAACATTAGAAACTTAATCCTAACCTAAAAATAAAAAGGAATATACCTTATTTACAAAATAGAAATTTCGTTTCACCGATTTTAAGATGAAGTAGTTTCAAAGATTACAATAATAACATGAGAAAGCAAATCTGGGACCGTTCAAGTCAAAGTCAATTTTGACTTTGACATTTATTTTCGCGGTAGACAATAAATATTTCACACAAAACAGTAGAAAAGTATGGACCATTGTTGACGTATACACTTTCTGTTTCAAATTCAACTATTTAAGTTGTCCAGTGCATTTAACCGAAGGGGTATCGAAAGGTAAGTGAATATCATTCATGTTATTGTAAAAAGTGAAGCAACAGCAATTTATCACTTCCGTTGAAACAGGAAAAGGAAGTGTGTTGTTTGTTATGGCGGTCGAAGGCAGGCATGGCTGCTCGCAACAAAATCGACATCCTCATCCTGTTGTTTTGCGATCAATAATAAACACGGATCTTGAGCGCGAATTGAAATGTTTGGCCACTGATTCCCATGATATATGCCACTGTTCTTTAATATTATGCGACCTTGATGCTATGGCTTACAGCTAAAATAATACAAAATTTAGCTGTCTTCTTCTATGCTAGGTAGATTATTGAATCAATGATTATAGGACATTTATTTCTTATGCACACAATTTAGGTAATTAAAATAATATACATTTTAGAGTATTATATTACTAAACTAATGTCGAACTTTATTGTTTTAAAAGGCAAAAAATATCTTAGATAATTACCTAGTTAAGATTAATTTATTATAAAATACAATTTCTGCACCTACTTAGTATGGCAGGTTGTAGTTTTGTATACTGAACTGCAGAAACTGACGGACCCTGAGCTTGGACCAAGCCGGGGTGAGGAAATATTTCACACAAGTCTTGAGTTAATAAATTTAATTTCTGTAGGTGATCTACACTATGGTTCAAGATCTACAGTATTTTTAGTTTAGCTAGCTATGACTAAAATTTAACTTTTCAGATTTGTCAAAATGACAACGGACCTCTGTGGTGATGATGTGGTGGTCTGCATTACCACACCACAGATTTTAATGGTGAGTTAACTAACAAGAGCAAACAAGTGCCCAATTATCATTACATTTCCAATAATTTTGCATATAAAAGATAAACAAAAAAGGAAGAAAATAATGAACTTATAAACTCACATACTGTAAATAAAAGTACTTATAATTACTTAGGTACTTACTGTGAATGATTCTATAGGTGTAACAAATTCAATTATATTTTTTTAATTTTAAATTGTCAGTAGTTTTTGCATTAACTAGCCCAGCTGTTGTCATAAGCTCAGATTAGAAAAGTAGGTAAAGGCCATCTTATTAATTTCCTTATCAATTCAGAAAATAGCGTGATTTATTGTAAGTAATATGTACATCATTAATTAAAACTTGGAGGAACTATTAATTGTATACCTCGGCTTGACCTGATTGTGATAAAAAATATTTTTTTTGCTTTCAACTATGTACTCGGCTGTCGTGGAGAGTAGGTATTTCATTTTGTAAGGTCTAATTATATTGTCGCAGTCGGACAGCATAGTGTCGAGCGGGGCGGGGGCGGGTGCGGGCGCGGGGGCGGGCACGCGCGTGACGTCAACGGCGACCGTGGAGCTGGGCCGCCGCCTGCTGCTGGCCGCGCGCGCCGGCGACACGCCGCTCGTGCTCGACCTCATGGCCAGGGGCGCGCCCTTCACCACCGACTGGGTGAGCCGCCGGTGCACGAAACTGGGTTTTCCATGGTCCAAAATTAATACATAATTGGATTTCTGTTAGAATTTTTTTTTTTATTTATGTAAGTAATCATTAACGCATCGTCAAAACGATGTTCCTCCCCCCGTCTGGAACCCGCGTGTAAGTCGGTGCGTGTCGGTCCGGCAGCTGGGCACGTCGCCGCTGCACCTGGCGGCGAGCAACGCGCACCTGGAGACGTGCGCGGTGCTGCTGCGCGCCGGGTTCTCGCGCGACGCGCGCACCAAGGTGCAGCGCACGCCGCTGCACCTGGCGGCGTGCGGCGGCCACGCGGCGGTGGCGGCGCTGCTGCTGGAGGCGGGCGCGGCGGTGGACTGCCGCGACATGCTGCGCATGACGCCGCTGCACTGGGCGGCGCAGCGCGGCCACGCGCGCGCCGCCGCCGAGCTGCTGCGGCGCGGCGCCGACCCCGCCGCGCTCTCCAAGTTCCACAAGACGCCGCTCGCCATCGCCGCCGCCGCGCGCCACCACGACGTGGTCAAGCTCATCGAGGACTGCGTCAAGGAGCGCGAGGCGGCCAAGTCCGTGGACGCGCTCGTCAACGGTGAGCACTACACTAGCATCGCGATTGCGATGTCACATTCCGACTCCATATCCAGCGGGTGAGTGCACATTGATGCTGCCATACAGTCCCACTGTTATAAAGAGCAATGCGAGGAATATTAGGGCTATAGTGAGCCACGCTGGCCCAGTGCAGGCTGGTGATCTTCACGCAGCCTCGAAACGTGCAGATTTCCTCGCAATGTTCTTTTACCGCATAGCACGTGACAATCATTTTTGAAAACAACATTTCACAAGTGCGAATCGGGATTTGAACCTACTATAGTTGTTATTTCTAAAGCGAATGTTTAGCCAACTATATCGTCTCATCTATTCTTAGGAAAAGCAGTAGGTATGTTCAATATCGCAGGTTACAGGTTAACGCAAGTAATATTTTTCGTTTTCAGAACAAATGGCGGAAGTGCCAGCTTTAGAGCCTCAAATACAGATATTTGATACAGTACAAAGTAAGTCACTAGACTACATGTTAAAGAATATCTACCCGTTATGGGGTTGGAAAACTGACCTGTTTTTATTTGCAGGGATAGAACAGGTGAAGCCGAGGCAGTTCGAGAAGAGAACCAAGGTGGATATCCAGCACACCGATGTATGTTTACCTTTGTGTTCTTACTACATTTATTAGATTGTCTTTGTTCTTATGCATCACATTTGGTTGAACAGTCGGGAAACCTGAAACGCGACGATCTGATCAAACTGATAGAAGACGCCATGAAGGATCGGGGGACCAAGACTGCGGACACGGAGTACACCATCGTTAATGGTGAGGCTTTAGAACAATCAAAAGATTTGAGTCATTCTTTAGCTTCAAAGCAATAAAGAATCATTTAGATTTATTTTAACATATTTCGTTACAGAAATAGAAGACTCGTCTACAGTAACACCGCAACGGCAAGCATTTGATACAATCCACCGTAAGTTTTCCCTTCACATAACTAGATTGAGTGGCTAATAAATTAATGACACTTCTGTAATACTGCTTTTATTCATGTGTTCTGTCCATTCGCAGGAATCCAAGATGTGAAATTAAATAAATCAAAGCAGGATAAGAATATGAAAATGGACACACAGGTCGAGGTATGGTGGAGGTTTATTATGACTACGAACTAAGCTGCTACTTCGTTTTTATATTTGAAAAATGTTCAGTGTGTGTCTCCTATAGCATATGGACAATAGGAATCTGCAACTAATAAATGTAAACCTAACGTTGTTTTACTTCTTCCTGTTTTTCCCCCTTCTAAGGACCATTTGGTAGATTTTTTTGTGGATCAGGGGTCAGAGGGATTATGTACCTAAAGGGTTGGGTCCGGACCGACCGCACGGGGTCGGTCTGTACAGCGCGGTGTGTCGGCAGAGTGCTGGCGGGGACGGGGCGGGCGCGGCGCTGCTGCGCGCGCACGGCATCACGCTGCTGCCGGCCGACGACGGCAGCACCGTGCTCACCGCGCTGCAGAGCGGCCGGACCGTCGTGCTCTCAGGTCAGCCCGAGCCAACACTTACTTACATCACACATTTTATTACATCTTTCATTGACTAACTTTTACTCGCGGGACCTCGAGAAAATATAAACTATAGCGCTCAGGGATAATGTAGCTTCCTATTGGTGAAATAATTTTAAGAATCGAATCAGTGAATCCGGTGATTACCCGCTACATCCAAATTCGCAACCAAACATTATCACTTTATAATATTAGTATAGATGTATTACTAGCAGTGAAACAATTATCGAAATAGGTATACGAATCAACGAAAGCATACATTGCGAGAAAGTAAATCAACATTCATGTGTAGATGCCGGCAAATTGATGTTGAAAGAGAGCAGCGACCCGCCTGCGCCGGCGCCGGGCGCGGGCGTGGTGCTGACCGCCACGCCGGTGGCGCCGCCCGCGCTGGCGCCCGGCGTCAAGATATTCACGCTCAACAACAAGCTGATCGCCGCGCCCCGGGAGGGCACTAAGACACCCGTCAAGAAGATCATCAACCCCAAGGACATGCAGGTACTGCCGTAGTAGCATGACGACTTCACGCCCCGCCGCGCCGCACCGTCAAGAAAAAAACACATGCAATAGTTTCAATCGTCAGAATAAACCAACAGTGTTTTTTTAAAACAAAAATTGTGTAGCACGCTGTACTTTTTGGGACGTTCACTATATTTTTATGCATTTCCCGATCTTTTTCTATTTTCTATCATTTACCTTCAAATTCAATTTAAATAATTTGATAAGCTGATTTTGTATGAATACTTTACAGAATGTGTTTTAGTAGTGTGTTGTGTCTACGCCAAAAGGGATTTAGGGTTATAAATAGTTACGTAATAAGACATATAATACAGTATTTCGCAGTATACGGCTTGCAAACATGAGGTTTGAGCTGGTTCAAATGTCGTCTACTATGCCAGGTGAAATTCGTACACCTGCCACCGGACGCAAAGATCATATCGCCCTCCAAAATTCTGCCGATGAAGTCCAAGACGAAGCTGGCGCGCGCCGCCGGCAGCCCCGCCGTCAAGATCATCATGAACAAAACCAATTTCAACAAACTTATGGCTAACACCACCAAGACTAATATCGTGCACAATGGAATAGAGGTGAGAGCTCGTTACACTGTAGATATGCTATGCAATATGGCCGTCCTGGACACGGCTAAGGAGTTCTGCTTGCCTTAGTTGGCTGTCCAGAGGGGTCGTTAGAGCAATGCTCCAGGGGTGGAAGTGTTAAAGGGCATATCGCCGCGAGTCACCACGGCAGAAAGCGCAGCACACCTCGACACCCATGAGCCGCTCGCGCCAGTGTTTACTCTTATCGTCTGATATGACGGTCTTTTTAAGTCACTCAATGGGCCTACCCCACGACATCATCGGACTCCAATGATTATTTCCTTGCTTCATCATAAGATTTAGGTTGTTATATATGACCTAAGTGCTTTTAAAAATAAAAATCAAACACCGAAACTTATTGGGTCTACTCGATTCCCTAATTGGATACTTATGTGACTTCTAGCTTCATCATCAGACTCTGGCAACTATGTGTGACCAAAGCAATGTTCAAGACTGTTAAAATGATCACACACTCTAAGGGTCTACTTGGTTTCCTTATCAAATTCCAATGACTATTTTCTGGCTTCATCATTAGACCGCAACTATGTGGAGGAAAGTACTCTTTAAGACCTATTTCACAAACCCAAATCGTGGGTTTTCAATTCCCTTATCGAATTCCAATGACTACCTTTAAACCCCAGACCCCGGTCACCATGGATGACCCCAGCGGGTGGCTGACATAACATACAAATTCTCAAAAAGGGCCTCGAGGTTTCGGGCCCATGTCCCGGCGCAAGCCTTCCAAAACTCTGGGTGTAGTCCGTTTGGAGAGAAGAATAATAAGCAATCTAGTTCTCAAAAGTGCGCACAATAATTGCACTTACACACCTATCAAAATATGTTTGTTATTTATTAACGTGTTTCTCCGCAGGCAAGTCCAACGAGCACAGTAACAGAAAGCACACAAATGATAAGCACAGAGAGCCCATCGGATGCGGAGAACGTGGTGTGCGTGCCCGAGGAGTTCGTCCGCAGCACGTCGCCGCGCTACCTGCGCGCGCAGCTGCTGGCCGCGCACCGCGCGCTGGCCGGCGCGCGCGCCGACCTGCGCGCCTGCCGCGCCCGCCTCGCGCACTACGATCGCCTCTAGTGTCTGCAGCACGTCGCCGCGCTACCTGCGCGCGCAGCTGCTGGCCGCGCACCGCGCGCTGGCCGGCGCGCGCGCCGACCTGCGCGCCTGCCGCGCCCGCCTCGCGCACTACGAGCGCCTCTAGTGTCTGCAGCACGTCGCCGCGCTACCTGCGCGCGCAGCTGCTGGCCGCGCACCGCGCGCTGGCCGGCGCGCGCGCCGACCTGCGCGCCTGCCGCGCCCGCCTCGCGCACTACGAGCGCCTCTAGTGTCTGCAGCACGTCGCCGCGCTACCTGCGCGCGCAGCTGCTGGCCGCGCACCGCGCGCTGGCCGGCGCGCGCGCCGACCTGCGCGCCTGCCGCGCCCGCCTCGCGCACTACGAGCGCCTCTAGTGTCTGCAGCACGTCGCCGCGCTACCTGCGCGCGCAGCTGCTGGCCGCGCACCGCGCGCTGGCCGGCGCGCGCGCCGACCTGCGCGCCTGCCGCGCCCGCCTCGCGCACTACGAGCGCCTCTAGTGTCTGCAGCACGTCGCCGCGCTACCTGCGCGCGCAGCTGCTGGCCGCGCACCGCGCGCTGGCCGGCGCGCGCGCCGACCTGCGCGCCTGCCGCGCCCGCCTCGCGCACTACGAGCGCCTCTAGTGTCTGCAGCACGTCGCCGCGCTACCTGCGCGCGCAGCTGCTGGCCGCGCACCGCGCGCTGGCCGGCGCGCGCGCCGACCTGCGCGCCTGCCGCGCCCGCCTCGCGCACTACGAGCGCCTCTAGCGCCTCTAGTACCATTCAATGTATGCTACTGGACACCGAAAGAACTTGGCCACAGACCATCGAAACGACTCGCACAACCGGTGCTTACTCACAGGATTATAGTGAAATGCCATACAAAGCTAGCGAGTGTGGATATAAAAAAGGTGTGGGAAGCTTAAGGTGAACCTATGACAACTAACTGTGATTTTTCGGAACGATAATAGATATCGAGTGATTTTTAAAAACTTAGTGCCAACAGTTGAAGCGGTGTTGTAAATAAAATAAAGATGTAAGTATCTAGACGCAGTGATATTTACTGTAGCTAGGGTAATTTAATTGCAGTGTTCATTTGCGGCCAACAGGTCCACAAATATCTTGACACTAAACTTCATATTTACGGTTCTGTACCAAAATAGTAAAAACGGAAACCTTATGATGTAACCGTCTGTGACACCTAATTATCTCAGCAATTACAAATGGTATCGACTTGAAACTTGGAATAGTTTTTAAATCGTGCTCGTCCAAATCTACTGCATATATAGAAACATATGTTTTCATTATAAACGGGCAGAAATGAGAGGGTACAAATTTCATAGTAAATGTACTAGGTTGTGAGGGGTCTCATATGAATGTGCTTCTGTGCACATTCAAAAACAGATTGTTATATGAGTTATGATGTAAAATGTCAAAATAAACCATTACCCCCCTAATTCTTAGCAAAGCGAAAAATCTTAAATAAAACTAATTTTACTGATTTTATCGCGTTTCTTTCAATGTGTAGTATTCGCGTAAATATAAAAAAGTGACAAATCATTTTTTATATTATCCTAAGTAAAAATTCTCAAATTCAACTGAGCGCTGTTTGAAACGCCAAATTACGGAACCCTCAATGTGCTGCTCCGACATGCACTTGCCTGGTTTTACTTTTAAATAAATATTCAAAATAAAGAAGAGAATTTGTGAGGGAATTGGGTTTAGCCATTGCAAATAATGTTGGTGTAAATATTGTACATTGAAACAGTGGCTATCAGCCTTTATAATTTTAAGAAAATAAACATTTACTTTTGTATTCTTATCATTTATTTCCCTATCATATTCAATCAAATATAACACACTCATGAACAAAATATTACAACAACCTGTTTTACTGATGGAGATTATCCAGATAAAGAATTTTCTATCAAGTTACATTCTGAGGTCTGATGTAGGAGATAGAGTAACCATAATGAATCAACAGCTAATGATTTGCCCATAACTTGAACATAAACAAATTAAATACTTTCACCATGATATTTCAAACACACTTGCTTCTGAATGAAGCCCACATACAACAGTTGTTCATCACAACAATAAAATAGTCACATGACACTCGCGGCGGCGGCGGCTAGCAGTCGCGGCGCTGCGAGCGCGCCTGCAGCACGTCGCGGAACTGAGACAGGATGGCGTTCTCCCGCTTGGCGCGCTCCTCCTTGCTGAACGCGGCCAGCGCACGCTTCTCGTCCGCCGAATAGATCTGGTTCTCCTTGCGGATACGCACAGCTTCCATACGGCGATGTCTGAAAACAAAATAAACTCATTACACACATCAGAAGCTATCGACACATAATATGTAGGAGTGGCCCTAGCTGGGCTCATTCAAACAGAATTATAACGATAGCATCACTTACCTACTACCGCTCATAACATATCCTACGGACTCGTAGGACGCGATCTCATCGGAAGTTAGCCCAATTTCACCTCTCCTAGGTATTCTCTTGCCCTCGGCGACGAAGGCGGCCATGGCGGCTCCCTCTCCCGGCAGCAGCGCGCGGCCGAAGTCCTTGTGTCCCAGCGCTGGCCCCACGCGCGGAGTGGGCCCGAACGCTTCCGACGCCAGTTCATCGTCGTGCTTCTTGGAAGATTTGGATTTACTACTCGCTGCTTCTAATTCATGTTCCGCTGGAGAAAAAAATAATATGTGCTGATCACTGTGAAGAAATTGCAGACACTATTTATTTAATATATTGGCATAAAGTTAACAGATTGCTTTCCTTTAAGAAACTTGTTATAAGCTCAAGTATCACTAAACCTGATAAAACAAACTCACTTCCTTTCTCAACCCACACCTCCCCATCGCTGCTGGAACTGGAGTCACTGCTGGAGCTCTTGGCTTTCTTCTTTGCCTTCTTGCGAGCTTTCTTTACCTTCTTCAGTTTCTTTTTCAACTTTTTTAGTTTTTGTTTGGTATCATCTTTCTCTTTAGACTTTTTGCTCTTTTTCTTTAATTTACTGCTTATGGTGGTTTCAGCCTGGGATTCTTCCTCTTCAGAGCTGTAAGTTAAAATAAAATAGGTTGTCCACATTTAAATATGCATAATGAGATATGTTGATGTCATGTTTTTTACAGTAATGTAATAAAGTAGTTAAATATGCAGGATTCTAATTTCTAATGGCCGTCTAATATATCACCAATGGCCGTGCAACAAAACAAAGACCATATCAGTAGATCTTATGATTGTACTCACTCTGGTCTAAGTGGAGATTTACCCCAAATAGATGAGACTCCAACCTGTCCAATTCTCTCTCTTTCTTCACGTCTGGCATCCAGGAATTCCTCCTCCTGTGGTTTATACTTCCCACGGGTGGGCGGGCCACTGCTGCCTAAACCTGAAACATGCAATAGTTTTACTAACACAATAGAATATTGAAAACAAATCATAACTATTTAGTTGGTATTACTAGTAATACTTCTTGGCTCAGTCTGTTAGTCAGCCTGTTTAAAGTAACTTAGTGTAAGCATTAACTTGACACTCAAATCAAACAGACATCTCAATCTATATAAAACCATAATTCTGTCATGTCTTTACATTGATAATATAAAAATAAACTGTAGAGGCATTATTACTGATACAGAGATTACATGCATTGAATTGCTTATAGTGATACCTGTCTCTCTAAAATACAATAATCAGATTGGTAACAACATTGACCTACTTGAAACATGTGCATATGAGACCATTGACTATTTATTGTTTATCTTTGTATTTATAGGATCATGTTTACCTCCACCAAGTCCACCCCCATTAAACTCTTTATATGAGCTCTTTCCCCTGTCCCGATCCCTCTGATGTGATCTATCTCCGTCTCTGCTGTGATTCCGTTGCCTGCCGTCATCTGTCTCGCGATTTTTAGCGCGAGTTTCGTGGTCCCTGTGTCGATCCCTGCTGCGTTCCCGGCGGTCCCTGTCACGGCTCTTATGCCGTTCCCGGCAGCGGCTTCGACTCCGGTGTCTTCGGTCGTGATCACCGCCCATCCTAATTAGATGTTCATGACAGTTTCACTTCGATTTGTGCTTAATTCTGAAGTTCACTAAAAGTTGTTCTGATATGGTAACTTCACAAATAGCCTTTTAAACCGTTTATTTGGTTGGAACTCTACGCTACCAATAAAAAAACATTTTTAAACCGTGTGTTATATAATGTCAGAGTAATTTGAAATATTCTTATTATTTTTGCTAGTCACTACAATTATTATGTTATAAATTATTAAAAATCGAAAACAAACTAAACACGTAGGAGCATAGACCATAGAGTAATTTTTAGCATAGGTCATAGACTTAGGAAGGTGCTAAAATACGAGCAGGCTATAATAAAATAATATATCCAACCCTAGATTGTCTGTGATTATATTATTGGTGATAAGTGTAATATATTATGTGTTGTATATAATTATTTGTACTATGTATGATATACACTTAGCACAGACTACTATTACTCCGTATGGTAACAGTGTGATTATTGAGTATGATACTCATCATTGGTATTTGTATGATATGATGAAAGATAATAACAAGTCCATGTGTGGAAAATAACGCAACGCTCAAGCAGTCCAACCAAAAAGTTGAACCAAATTCTCTATACTATAACTCGACCCGCTAACGTCAAGTTTCATAATCAATTGCCAACCTAAAAAAAGAAAACCTCTACGAATTATTGGTTGGACGAATGAACCATCTCCTATATTATGGTATTATCTATGGAATGAACTATGACGTCACGTAAGGGGTAGAGAGAGTGCGGTCGATTCAATTTACAATCAATATTAATAATTTACTTTGTACATAGAAAATAATCATTACAGTTATTCAAAATGAAACTATCCACGCCAAGATATACATTTTGTTTATTCTTTCAACTTATATTCATGCTATGTGACCTAATATTTAACTGCGTTAGTTTATTCCCAAAAAGTCGCGATGGCTTACTAGTGTTATTCATGTAAGATTTTATTTCTTCAGAAAGTATTTTAATTTGACTTATTTAGTTATCTTTTTCGAATGTTTGTTTTTATTTCAGATTCCAGGATCTCTTCCTTGTTCTCTCCATCACAACCATGTTGATGACATTTTTCTCCACTTATTTGTTTCAAGTTAGTAATTTTCATTCTACTGGCAAATATAGTATAAAACTAAGAAGAATGATGGTACCTACTTATCTTCAAAGTTAAAGCATAGGCTTTGTGTATTGTTTCAATGGAACAAAATATTTCAAATTGAGTGAAGTTTAGCACATTTTTTAAGTTAATATTTTCTATTTTCCCAGGCCGGTCTAGTAGAGGTCTTAGTCCGTAAGTTTCGTGCGGCAGGCTCAGTGTGTGTGGCGTATGTGGCACTCAGTGTAACACTACACGCTGTCTGGTTGCTGGAGAAATGGGCCGACCCTGAGTCTGTCTCAACACCTATGTTGATATTCCTTTTTACATTGCAGAGATGCTGTAAGTTAACCCTTTATAAACTATAATCCAGTAAAATAAGTAAGAGTATAAGATTCAGTTGTTTAAGTTGCCATGTACTAAAAATCTTGAAAAGGCATGCATCACATGATAGGAAATTGTACTCTTCCTGTTAACTGTAGTATTAATATATTTTATGTACTATATTTCCAGTATCACCTTGGTATTACTTCTTCTACAAGCGTGCTGCCCTCAGAGTTAGCGATCCACGCTTCTATGAAGATATAGACTGGATTAATCAACAGCTGCAGACACACTAAATGGCAACTATGGAATTCGTTAAAAGTAGGACGGTTCTTTTATTTATGTGATGATAACTTTAAGCTAACCTTTTGTAATAGATATTTATTCAGTTTTGATTGTTATGCTACATTTCCCACTATGAAACAAAAATTCATTAGAATAGCTTAAGAACAATTATTTAGTAATATTGATCTCAGTTACTAGTCAAGTGGTTGTATAAATAAAAAATAAAACAATATGTAATTAATTTGTGCTGTAAAAAATAAATAAGTAATGTACTCTATTCTCAGATAATGAGTTCAAAATATTGTTTATTTACAAAGGAAATAAAATACAACCAAAATATATCATCACTTATTTGAAGACACATAACACAAATAACATTTATTTATATTTCAATTTAACAAACAATATTGCGTTATTGTTACGGTTCTCATGATTTTTTTAGCTATTGTATAAAAATTACGCAAGGCAAACTGTGTGATTTGGAATAAACAATTTTTAATGAGTGTTACATATTATTGCATACTTCTTATATTCATATTATTGCGCAACTATTGATTTTTGCTGTTGGAATAGATTTTGATATCCTTTAGTGGTAGATGCGAGTCAAAACGGGTCAAGAGTTACATGGAGTGGTCATAAATTGTTTGTCACAATCTGTAGCATTGGTCGTTCGTGTGCGAGCCGGCGGCGGCGGGCGGCGCTGCTCATCAGAAGGTGGAGCGGCACAGGGGGCATGTCGACTTGTTGCTTGTCGTGAACCATTTGCGCTACAAATAAAACGATATCAATTAGCTCTTAGGTGTTTACCAATGTCGTCCAATCCATCTCTGGTGTTCGATGCTCCCGGTGTTTCTCTATATTTCGTTAGAGTACATGGGTATCTGGAGCGCTACAGCCAGTCAAGTTAGAATTTAAAGTATTTATGTACTGAGATCGCCCCCAGGACATGGTACGGCACTCATAGTAGAAGCGTGGCAATGCGAATGGTGTCGTACCAGACAGACGTTGTGGAACTTGTTGTTGCACTGGTGGCAGGGCACGCGCGGCAGGCGGCCGGTGGCGGGCTGCAGGCGGCAGTAGCAGATGTAGCACTGCGGCGCGGACTCCACGCGCGCGCTCACCGCCGCCGTCCACATCTTCAGCGCGTTCACCAGCGTGCCGTTCTGCAACCGACACAACACCGCGGATATCACTCTGCCCCGGTGCCAATTATATGGAATAAAACTAGCTATCATGCTTTGCGATGCCCACGTCGCCGCGTCGCGCCAGTAATGACAAAAAGGCGGAACGGCTAAAGGTCACATTAACAAATTGTTACTGTATGGGCCGATACATTACCCGTCCACGACTTGAAAGTTGATACGAGTTGATAGTGATAAATGATAGTCCGAACTGATAGTTGGTAGTACGTTGACGGAAGTAAGCTGATACAAAGATGATAGAAATTAGAATAAATGAGAGATTAAAATAATAGGGTGAGCACGTGACCGGTCAGCTCGAGTATGATGGAGAACTGCCCGGTAAATTACTAATGGTCGCGTAACTTGCTGACTCTACTAATTGTACTTAGTTGGCCCGTACAGTTACTATGTCTTATGTTTGCAATTAGTACTGACAAGGAGGCCGATTGAGATAAGATATCGACCATTAGGTGGGGCACGTTGTGTTGAGCTCGGCGCCGGGCGGGGTCGTGCGCGTACCTGGTAGGCGAGGTAGAGCGCGAGCCAGTGCGTGTTGGTGCCGATGCCGGCGGCGGCGTGCGGCGCCACCAGGCGCGGCGCGGCCAGCGGGTGCGAGGGAGACAGCAGCACGCGCAGCTCCACCTCGCGCTCCTCCACGCTGTACACGCACGACACCTCGCTCGTCGACCACGCGATGCGAATCTAGGGCACGAACATCCATTATTACACACAAAAATCTCACTATAGGGATGAATCCTAGGCGCTCACTCACCTCGGTGTCGTCAATCTCGTGGGCGCGCTGCTGCAGCGCCAGCAGCTGGTCGCGCTTGGCGGCGGGCGCCACGTAGGCGCGCACCAGGCGCTCCAGGAAGCGCGCCTCGCGCGGCGCGCGCGCGCCCCACCAGCCGCGCGCCGCGCCGCAGCCCGCGCCGCACACGCTGCTGCACACCGCGCGGCACGCCAGCGCGCTCACGGCCGCGCTCGACGCCGCCTCTGCGCACACTAAACTGTAGCGACACGTGCGCAACGACCACGTCGCCGGCGCACAAATACGAGGGCGACACTGAAAGTTTTTAGAACTGGCCACTTGTAAACGATATAATAAAAAAAATAGTTAAAATTTTGAAAATGGAACTCTTTGCCAATATTATTGTGTAATTGTATTTTATTCATTTGTCATTTGTTTGCGGTTTGGCGGCAAATTAAAAATTGTCTGTGTCACGTCAGCACACAGATCACGAGAGATATGCCGTGCGGTTCATAATTTATGGGAACTCGCTGTCTCCGTTTTGTTCCCCACCACTCGCCACAAAACACATGCAATTACATAAAACCAACCAATACGAAGTCTCACACACACACGCGTGCCAATGATTCGGTGCGTGCTGCGTCGTCGCCGCATACAGCGGCCGTACCACGCGACGCACCAGTTTATTCAAAGTATCGTTAGACGATCTATCCATTGCCTCGTACATTCACTCAGTAGCGAATATAGGTGATACTTAAAGAGCCATGTATTTTGTACAAAAATAAAAAAAGTCGTTGTGCTACATGAAAACTAAAATAACATAATAAAGGCATTCAATATTTTAAAGACGAATAAATAAAATACTTAATACTGGCTGGTGAAATGAGATTCCATCTTTCGCGTAGTTCACTTTGCTGCTAGTATTTTTGCACACAACCACGGAATAACAAGGCATTTAAAAAAAAAGTTAGAGCTCCGATACCGACGTGCAGTTGCAGTCGACTGACGGCGAAAACTCTATGTTAGCGTAATTTTGGCTAAAGGTGAGCGCAAGCCCACCGCTTTTATAACATATCTCCTCTAATATATCTGTGCGTCAGCATGAATTTAACGCGAGAAAATTTTCGTACAATGATTTTTTATGATTTTCGATGTCATTTGAGTCAACAAGAAAGTTATGATAGACTTCGATTGGCCTTTCACGATGAAGCCCCATCTTGTGCCACTAATCTAATCTCACCGATGATCTGCGTGAGGAACGGCGTAGGATAGATACTGACAAAAGAGTGACTTATACAAGCTTAGGCATCGGTATGTCTCAAGTGCACAAAATCCTTCATGAACATTTAGCGGTCAGGAAGCTTTGTGCCCGGTGGATACCTCATAATTTGACAGGCCCAAAAACTCCGTCGTGTTGATGTTTCAAAATGCCGTCGAAGAGACCCCTAAGGACGAGTGGACAAAGTGCTTTTCTCAGTGGTTCCATCGGATGCGGCGATGTATTGATGTAAATGGACACTATTTTGAAAAGATATAATAACACTAATAACTTGGTAGTTTGTTCAGTTTTTGATTTTCTAAGAACTTTCAGTGTCACCCTCGTACGAAAATAATTTACGTCCATGCGACGTTCCAAGAATAATTAAAAAGAATACAGTCCAGCTATATTGTCTTCGTGGAATTTGCTGGCGTGTTGTTTAGTTAAAAATTTAATTTTGAATGAAATAACTTCCGTGGAAATTCAAATTCATCATCATCAGGGGTAATGAAATGATTGAAATAGGTAGCGACAAATGTTAGTGGATAGTGGAGAAGTGTGTGAATGTAGTGTACAGTAGTAGCGCACTGACCGTGAACGCTGAAGGGTCCGGCGGCGAGGAAGGCGGCGGCGGGGCGCGGCGGCGCGGGCGCGGCGGCGTGGTCGCGCGCGTGCGCCGCCGCGTCGGCCGGCAGCAGGCGCAGGCTGCTGGCCAGCAGCGCCTCCGCGTACGCGCGCGACCTGCGCCGCACACCACTCCGCTCTCACTACCCGCCCGACCGGGCCGCTCCGGGATGAGGCACGCCGCCACTGAGAGCCGCTCACGAATGACACTATTTGACTCCCAATCGGTAGAGTCCTCACAAATTATCATGCCAATGAGCAAATTGGCTATTGCCATGCTCTACTGATCGGCTCTACCGAACATGAATCAAATTATGCACTCGTAGAGGCTTCAATAGATAGCTGCCTATCGAGTGACACGATTCCCACCGCGACCCAGATAACACAGCTGACGCGAAAGACTATGTTTCCGCCGTTTAGTACGATCCCGTCGAAAAAAGATTCTCGACTCCCTAGTCCACGGCTTTCCGAATCAAGGAATCCGATATGGACACAAAGTAAAAAAAAAAAAGATCGTGTAATATAATGAATAAGAAAACAAACAGTGGCTTCAAACGCGATCTATTTGTACGTATAACTATAAAAATCGCAAAATTATTTTCCTATGCAAAAAAAACACGATAATACACCGCAAAGAATAAAAGGCCTGCATCTCTCTCGAGATATCCTTAAACTATAAAAACTTCCTCAACAGCACCTTTTCGTGTTAGCTATATATTGATAGGTATACAATGACCTGTATATCTGTATGTGGTGGTGCACGAGGTCGCCGCGCGCGAGGCTGCACACGGCGGCCATGAGGTCGGCCAGCAGCAGCCAGCCCAGCGCCATGCTGTGGCTGTCCGACATGGGGACCATCTCGCACGTCTCCTCGCATACACTGGACAGTTACACCGGCTTATACAATGTTAATACATCATGTATGCCATAGGAGTAGGCAGAGACCACGTGTGCCGCATTGTCGTATGCTACGGTCCTGGCTTAGCGTTATTGCTTCATCCATATTCATACATCACGTCATACACTTCAGTCAGTATAGGGTGCTACGGACTTGCCCTTTTTGGAAAAGACCATTTATCTGATAGTGAAAGGGTTTCCTTGGGCGCCCCGACATCATCATTCACATTTGTTTGGTATATTTCTTTCATCCATCCTCTCAACTAAATATCTACATCTTTTTTGGGCTTACATTTCTCTTATCACTCTTTAGCGGAACAGGGAAGATCTTCCAGCCATACGGGTGGTATGCCTGGCGGGGCGGCCGCTATGCCCCAACGATTATCGTCGGGATCTTGTATGTGTTACGTGCTCCGAAAACGCTCATAGCACGTTTCAGGATTGTATGAAGCCTCGTCATTTGTTGCAGCGCTATTTGTGCAGCTTGTGGCGAGGTTGAAGAGGTCGCTACAACACTATTCCTCACCCGGTCAGAACCCGCACATACTTCGTATTTCGACCGTACACACAAAACTTTTATGCCTCTCAATGTTAATGACTCAGGTTAAAGCTTCTTCAGTCCGTGATTTCGCTAAGAAAATGGTACTCACACGACGTTGCTGAGCGCAGCTTCCACGATCTCGTGCAGATGCGTGAAGGCTTCGTGGAAATAGTCGAGCGACAGCTCGGGCCGCTCCTTCTCGTCGTCCCCGTCGGGCTGGCTCTCGTCCGACCACACCGATAGCTTCGTAGCTGTGGGTGACGGCTTCTAGTTATACTTGTCTGATATTGTCGCCAGTCACACCGGCTGTATGAATCAAAACCACGGACCCAAACAGCATAGCATCGTTATCCCATATCCAAAATATAGTATTTTTCATAGGATTTTTGACATTCCGCATAAAAATGTGGTAGCACCTTGAAATAATTTGGTGATATTTTCGACTATTTACACATGAATAAAAAATAATCTGATTTGGAAACAAAGCTTGAATTTTTACAAAACTACTTATTGAAATAAAACTACTTATATTGGATTATTTGGATATAATTGTGTTGACTCTATTGGCATCCGGTAAATATAGTTTTGATTCCCAGGCAAAAGATTAAAAAAAATATATGTCGACGTAACACTTTTAAAAATGAAGAAAGAATTAGCGATCGTCAATATTTAAGGGAATCTCCTTTAACTGAACGCATTTGTTGTCTGGTACAACTCACCGTCCTCCAGCACGAGCGGCACGGCCAGCAGTTTCCCGAAGTAGTACGCGAAGTACTTGACCGCGTAGTGCACGGGCTCGCGCAGCGCCAGCGCCAGCGCCGCCACCAGCTTCCTGAGCGCGAACTCGCCGCCGCGCCGCGCGCCGCCCAGCGCCTCCCACTCCATGTGCCCGGTGGCCGTGATCAGCGCGCCCAGCACCGGGATGTGGTTGGACGCTATCGCGACTGACGGGCTGGACTCTGGGACATAGCAGCTCGTTAGTGTCATGTTGTGAAGCTAGCCTCAATATTACTGGCAAACGAATAAAATAATTGATTAATTATTCATTTACCAAGCACATGCGTAGCTACTGAGAACAAGTTGTTGTGCAGGTCGGCGGCGAATATGTCGCGCCACTCGGCGGTGAGGTTGGCGACGTGCGGCGCCGGCTGCCGCCGCAGACTCTCCGCCCTGATGTCGCCGACGAACTGCCGCACCGCCACGTACAGCCGCACCGCCGAGCGCGTCAGCATGGCCACCTGCCACCGACGCGATATCACTCACCTGTGCTAACCATTGCTAGCAGTAGTAAGGCTCCGAGAACTAAGCACTTGAATCGACAATTTCACCACACAAAATAACTATCATGATAAAGAATATTTTTTAGTCATGTAAAGTGTAAAAGCGCCCGTTCGAAGGCCATTCACTCAATGTTTGTAAGTAAGAAAGACAGCCCAATGTATATCAGTAATATATTATAGCCTAACCTTGGCCGACAATGAATCTGAGGAGCTTGGTTATGTGTGTTGTAGTGTACTCGTAATACATGCCTTGGTGCAGCCCCAGTTGTGCTTGGACTTCTCGACGGAGTTGAGTATGGAGCAGAGCGTGATGGTGGCGAAGTCCCAGTGCTGCGGCGGCGCCCGCCAGCCGCGCCGCGCCACCAGCGCGCTCAGGAACTCCAGCACGGCCGCGTTGCTCACCACCTGCAGCCACGGCGCGCTCGTCACGTCCCTGCGAGGGTGACGGCACTCTGTGTCTTCAGGGTAGCATTTAAAGGTTTGGAGACCCTAGGGGGGCGGAGAACTGGAAGCACTGTTTAATAGTGAACCCAATAAAGTAACTAATAATATTCTCAGGCGAATGAAGCTGTGCGTTTTATGACGAAAAATCATTAATAATTTTAGTGAATTTGGGGAGTAGAGTTGGACGCTTCTTGGACTGAGTCATCACACGCGTCGCAGGGTTGCAGCGGATGCGTGTCATAGGACCGTGATGTGTGGGTGTCTGGCGAAGAAGTATATATATGTGTGTGTGTGGAAAGTGGAAATTATTGGTGGTTTTTCCCTGGGACTTACCTTTATAAGAATGATGGGAGCTGGGTCTATTTCTGAAGAATGCCTGTGATGAGATAGATAGAAGAGGAGCTAGGATCTGTTCGCTCACCTCTCGTACAGCATAGTGTCGTTGTGCCGATAGTAAGCATTGATGATGACGTCCATGTCGCACGTGCTCTGGCACTTGGCCATGTCCTGCAGGAACGCCTCGTCGACCACGTCCGCGTGCGCCGCGAAGAAACTGCGCACCATAACTAGGTACTTCGTCTCGTACTCGCGCTCTTCGTTCGGAGACCATTTTGAGCTGGCCTGGTTAGAAAGAAATAAATCAATTTCGCCTGACTAATCCAAGCAATTCTTGTATTAATAATACCGTGCTGTAGGACTTGGAGAACGCTAACATTCTAATAGGCGTCGCGACGCTTATAATTGGGCGTCGCGACGCTTATTATTGGGAGACGCGACGCTTTTTATTGGGCGTCACGACGCCTTTTTTTTGGGCGTCGCGACGCTTACTAATAGGCGTCGCGACGCCTATTAGTACGCGTTGCTTTGTATTCGGCTACGTGACGCTCACTATGAGGCGTTGCGGCCTTCATTGAACGTTTTAATAAAGTAAACATGATTACCTGTAGATAATGGAAGAACCCAGACCCGGACACGACATCCTCCAACTTGACCACGTCTATTTTCTCCTCTGTGCTACTCTCTCCCACCTGCACCTCGTACCATCGCTTCGCGTACGACCAATGGTAGCCATTGGCCGCCGCCAGCTCCGACAGCGTGGCCAGTATCTTAGCCTTGGTGACTTCAGAAGATGAAGTTATGATGTCGGTTAGAAGCGAGTCTAATTTTTGTTTGGATTGCTGTATTATCGAGTAGTGGGGCCACTGGAAATGAATTGTAAAGTCATTGATCTACTCAATAATATTATGTAATTGCTATCACGTCTGTTCCGCAAAGAAGTAGGCAGAGGTACGCCATTGTATATTTCCTTGCCTTTCAATGATAGAATTCAGTACGCGGCAAGTCTTTTTTTATAACATAAGGTCTAACAAAACTAGTATACAATAATATGAGAACGTAATTTAAAGTCTTCTTTACTTTAAAAAATCAAACAACATAATTTTTTTATCGTTTAGAATATTTAACAATTTTGTTAAACCATAATTACACAGGCACATTAGCTGTGACTTTCGGAAGAATACTATTGAAAGCTACTCAAATACGTACATGTCTGTTTATATGAATTTGGGAACAGATTAAATAATAATGATTAGCTTATGAAACTAAGTAAAATATATGAGAAATACTTACAAAAGCATAGCCCTCGTCCAATGAATTCAAAACCACATAATCATACACAACTTGACAGAACTCCCGCAGCAGGTACTCGTCACGCAACAGCGAGTCGCACCAGCGCTTCTGTTCACCGTCTTCATCATCATCATTATCGGACACCGTATGCAGCAACATAGTCCTTAGATATAACGCGCGGAATAGGAACTTATTCATATGCGACATAAGGTCGGTTTTCGTGAATTCTGTCACTTCACTGTCCGCAGATTGTTGGATGACAGTTCTTATGGCTTCGTTGTCATTCTCGTCGAGGCAGTTGAGTTGTGACGTCACGCACTCGTGACGCAGTGCACACATCGTGATGACGTCGGAGTCGTCCTGGATGTTGAACAGTTGCTTGGTGAACGCGGTGATCTCGGTGACGTCATCGGGCACGTCGTCCGTCACCCCGGTGAAGAGGTGCGGGCATAGGGATACCATGTGCTCGAGTCGCGTTATGTCTAGGTTTTCAGACCTAGAAAATATCATTGATTCTTGAACACGAGATTATAAACATTAGTATCTACCATTAGCCGCAAATAGTTCATGCATAATTAACACTCATATAAAAAAAAAATACTTCATACACTTTTAAATGTTTCTAAGATATAGGTTTATAAATATTTAGTCAAGTTATAATTTGTACCTATCATGAATATTTCATGGGTACATAAATAGCAGATCCCAGACCAACCACGCAGCCTTGCCAACTTCGTCCAGTTGGTCTGAACACGGCCAATAAATTAAAAATAAACGATGGAAACAAACAGAAAAAAGTGCAGTTGGTAAAGTTTGGCTAGCATCTTTTTCATCGTCTGTTTGTAATATTAAAATAACCGCCTTTTACTAAGCGAATTTTTGTATACACGGTACCTATACCAAAACAACATTTTTTACAATCTGTCTGTCTGTCTGTTTGTTCCGGCTAATCTCTGAAATGGCTGGACCGATTTCGACGGGACTTTCACTGGCAGATAGCTGATGTAACAAGGAGTAACTTCGGCTACTTTTATTTCTGCGCAGGTAACAGCTAGCTATTAATAGTGTATAGTTACAGTTGGAGCAGCAGCGCGTGCAGGAAGGCGGCGGCGCGCTGCAGCAGCGGGCGGCGGGCGCGGGCGGGCAGCGCCGCCGCGCCGTCCTGCCACGCCGAGCGCACCTCGCGCCACGTGTCCGCCGACAGCCGCGCCGAGCCGCGCTGCACACGCACACACACACTACCCACTCTGTATCCTCTGCATACGGACCACTCACGCATTGCACAACTGAATTAGATCACATTTCTATCTATTAAATAACGCGTGTAGACGTCACAAAGACTTTGAATTCGCCATGGCGTAGTTCAAGTAAAATATCTATATAGAACATATTAAAAAAACCGTCTTAATAAAACTAAAAAGCAAAAAATTATTCAGCCTTGAAATCTACCTTGTCTAACTAATTCAAATATTTTATTTATGTGAAGTTGGTGCCATTTGTGGTCTTCTTCATCGGTTCCATTTCAGCAAATGCTTAGCTTTTTATGTATGTATGACTATTATATTTGAAGAGTTCACTCAATTTCTCATGGATTTCATCGTCAGAACTACATTTTGAAAAAAATATAGGACCGATCTGGAAGTGGATCAAATCGGTTCGTAAATGACGAAGTTCTAAGGTAACAAACATAAAAAGAACATTCAAATTGAAAATCTCCTACTTTTTATGAAGTCGGTTAAAAGGTTCGAAATTTTGTATATGTTAAGTATTTCAAAATCTCTGATAGTGCGATTCAGGATAGTATTGTATGCAGGGCCATCAGGGTATCGGCGCGGTGAACACGCTTCTCGTGGCGAGGTTCGGAAGACACCGCTACAATACAATGAGCGTCGTCTCACCGGCACGTGTATGTTGAGTGCGAAGAGCGCGTGCAGCAGGTCCATGTAGTGCCGGTCCGCGTCGGCGCCGTGCAGCGCGGTGGCCAGCTGCGCCGCCAGCCCGGCGCTCTGCTCCAGCGTCGCGCTCTGCACGTCCGACACCGCCGCCACGAATATGTCCACGATGCTCGATACTGCCGACTTACTGATTAGGATCTCTGGAACGGAATACATTAAACGTGTGTATATGTTCTCAATAGTCGGTAGAACGCTCGTCTAGGAAGCCAGAGTCGAAAGTTCAAATGCACGACCGTATTAGAACCGACCTCCGTCGTCGTCGCAGGCGAGACACATGAGCAGCAGGCCGCGGGGCGCCGGCCGCGCCGCCACGCGCGCCGCGCACGCGCCCGCCGCCGCGCCGCGCAGCCACGCGCGCGCCGCGCGGCGCGAGCGGTGCGGGTGCGACACGCACAGCGCCAGGCACCACTCCTCCACCGACGGCGGGAACTGCCGGCGACACCATACTTCATTCAATTAAAGAATCAAACAACGAAGGATCTCGTAGCCGGGAGGTTCCGAATTCGATCATCCCTGTGAACCCATTTCTAACACAAGCTTGGGCCAGCAAACGACACTACACGAATAAGTTACACTCCATCTGTATTGTTTCTAAGACTGACACTACTAACACATACTTTTTTTTGTCAGTATTTTTTACAATCTATCCATGCATACAAATCAATAAACCTACCGATATAAAACCTATTAAAGAAACTTGCAACATCACACACACCAGTAGTGAGCTCCTAGGGAAGAATAAAATAAAAACTTATTGCCCCGCGGCACTTGTGTAGCTGCTACCTTTTACAATTACATTACAGATGAGATGGAATCTTTATACAGACTATAATATTATGCGCCAATTACCTGCTGAAACGTATTGAACACAATGTCCTACTCCTCCTCGCTCAAATGTTGCATCATGAGGAACACAATGTCCGCCACGGCTCTGCACCGCATGGTGTCTCCCGCCAGCCAAGCCCTCAACACTTTATCGTAGAACTTATACACAGTATCCACGTCGAACTGCTTTGCTATTGTTTCGAATAGATTTTTACTATCAAATTCTACCAACAACGTAATCAAAGGCGTAAGAATTGCGTTAGAAACTTCTTTTTTGGAAGCAAATTCGAAGTAATGAGAACAGATCTTTTGCGCCAAGTCATCCAAGTTGTGTTTGTATCTTTCCGCAATGGACGCGTCACATTGCTGCGTCGGCAAGGGAGTTTTCTCGGTAACCGTTTGTTCGTCTCCATCGAACTTAATACTTTGCTGCTTCTTCACTTCTTGAGAGAGGGACGACTTCAACGATTGAAGCAGTTGTATATGTCCGTCGATTAGTTTACCGATTTCATCCTGGTCTGTACCACACTTGTCGATTTGTGTCAATATAGTTGAACCAACGTTTTGCCAGAAGTTCCTGACTAGCTGGTCGTATTTCTCACTGTTCTCCTCTTTGGACTGTTTGAGCCAATATTTGAGGATCGACGCCATGTTCGTTGAGGAACATTTGATCAAATTCGTCTTGGTTTGCCCTTCAAGGTTTGTTGAGAGTATTTTCTCGACCCACGTCCTGTGGACGCCGGTGGCGGCCCCTACCACAAAATCTTTCTGTTGTACCGATAGATATCGTAAACATTCGGCTAAGCTCGTGACCCAGGATTGCCGTTCGCTTTTTGAATTTAATATATTTTTCTTCTCTAATCTGTAAATTAGATGTAATCAATACTGCTGTACGTGATTAAGAATGGTTTGTGGCACGATATATCTATTAAATAATATTAATAAAATAATGGCTTGCTTACCCTATAAAAATAGCGTTGAAAAATGCTTCATAGAAATCTTTGGTCAACATATCCTCAGGTAGATGCGCTAATAACGGTAACAACATGTTCGACAGCTGTCTAGCGTCGCCCCAACCACCTACCACAAAGTAATCATTAAAAGTAGCTCATCATATTAAAAACTTCTGAAAAGTGTTTGAAATATCAGCTTACCATTTTCAAGAACATCCAATATCCTTTTGGTTAGTAATTCCTTTTTGTCTAAATACGTGTGCCAGCCCTAAAACAAAGTAGTTTATAATATAAATAGAACTCATCATCCTAGAACATAAATAAGATCTAGAAAATATAACATAGGAAATGATCAATTGATTATTTCCTATGTGTGAGTACACCAACTGAACTAAACCTTTTGTCGGCCTTCTCATCCTCGCCATGTATTAAAAGTGTAATTTGAATCTTCATAACACAACGATAAAGTTCAATTAGCAAGTTATTATTGTCAACAGCTGATTAGCTAAAGGAACTTACCTCGACATTATGCATAAGTAGCAGCAGACAGCTCCACAGCTGCGCGGCCACCAGGGAGTTCTGTTCTTTGGCCGCTGCGAGGAGTATCCTCAGGGTCTTCACTCCATACTTCTCGCCGAAGGTGGATTTGTACCGCTCTATGATGCTACCCATCGCACCGTACCACGCAGCCCTGGGGACGTCATTGGTCAAATGAATTCAACCTGGATATATTTTAAATGGTCGCATAAGTTTGGAACAAACTCGCTACAAGTCTCGGCAAAAACATGAGTGAGAAAGCAAGACTCAAGTAACTATGAAAGGATTGTTTTAAGAATTCCTGCCAAAAAGTCTATTCCCACCTTAATATGCATGCACTTTGAAATAAAACTTATTTTACAGATTTTATCGCGTTTAGTTTAGGTTATTACGCTTCGGCTGCTTTACAGCAACCTGGGTCACGGGAGGACTGTCAGTTCTCCTAAAATAAATGCGCTAAAATCTGGAAAATACGTTTTATTTTAATGTGTAGTATTTGCGTAAATATAAGAAACCAATATCTTGCGGCTAGTGCTTTGCGATTTACAACAACTCGACGGCTAAAAAACGGCAGCTAAAAATTTACACAGAACTTGCCCATTAACAAGAGCTTATATTTTCACGGGTTTTCATCGACCTACGATCCGAATCAGGTGATTCTAACTTCCTAAAAAAAAAGTCTAAGAGTATTGTTTTTCATGTGGTGTACCTGAGTTGGTGGTTGTCGTGGGTGGCGTACTTCCAGAAGGCGGCGGCGTGCAGCAGCGGCTGCAGCTGCGGCCACAGCCAGGGCGCGTGCGCGGGCGGCAGGTGCTGCGCGAAGTACTGCAGCCCCTGCAGGCTGCTCGTCACCGCGCGGCACAGCTGCAGCTCCTTCTCCTCCGCACTTTCGGTTCTGGTGCATAGTGTTATATAAAAAGTACATACTCCAATTAAATATTTCATAAGAAAATCATGATTGCCTCAATCACAAATTAAATATCAAATATGCAAGCTTATAGTTATATTATTCCTGTAAATTTTGAGCTGTAGCTTCGAAATAAAGTCAGTAAAAATAAAAATTGAGTATACTAATATTGTGATAATGGATCCTGCTGAGCACCTTACTTTTTACTGATAACAGCTTCTGCACTCCCGATGAGATTGTCAGAGAGGTGCGCCATCACCTCCGCCTTGCAGAATGATATCACTTCCGGTAGCTTGCTGTCCGGGAACGTGTTCTGTGGACAATGTGGATGCCTACTTGAGTTTTTACAATTTATTACCTCCTTTAAATAAAACTAATTTTACGGATTTTATCGCGTTTATTTTTTGTTTTTTACGTTCCCGACGTTTCGGCTGCTTCACAGCAACCTTATTACCTCCTACGTCTCCCTAGCTCCACGTGATACACAGTATGATGCTTAGATTAACTCCAGTAATATAATCATCATACTGTGTATATCAGATAATACTCTTCGGAATCTTTAGTTTCATGGTCGCGGCATAAATAATATTTGAAAGGGCATGCTAGTTGACCATGCGTCGCCTGACTATTAGCAGCCTCACAAGCACGAAACAGGCGACATGGTCGTTGGCATAAAAGAGAATAAGTAATACGTAAATATGATTAAAACATGCTGTCTTACGCTTGCAAGAGTCAAATAAACATACTTAGCAATGGTTGACACAAGTTTTGAGACAAATTGTCAGTGAAGATTATTCTAATAATATTATGTTCTGTTGTATTCCTAGACGGAGTACTGACTTGAGTGTATAGTCTATCGTACTGACCTTGAGCGAATTGCAGGCGGCGGCCATGGCGGGCGCGTGGTCGTCGTACTGCGCCTGCAGCCACGCCGGCAGCAGCTGGCGCAGGCGCGGCGCCGCGCGCCGCCCGCACGCGCGCACCACCGCGCCGTGGCACACCTGGCCGAGCCCACACGTGAGCCATGTGCCCATGCCTCGGGTGCTCAGTGGATGCTCAACACATTTGACACTCCCGATTCATCTAATAGTATATATAGATATGCGGGCCACACAATTTCGTATGTCAAATTAATTGAGATCCATAATAATAATCACATCAGTGATAGCTAAGTTGGTGTAACATCCTCATTGGCAACATAAATACCCAGGTCGAGCCTTGGCTTGTACCTCTGAGATTTCTGAATTTCATGTGTCAATCTAATCAGTGTTTTCGCTCCATTCAAGGTCAAGAAAAACATTGTGATATATTTGGAAAACTTGTCCAATATTTGAAACATGTGTGAAGTCTGCCAACGCACACTAGGCTAGCATAATGACTACAGCCAGAATCCCCTTCTCATTGACGGCAAGCTTGTGCCTAGTCGTTGTGAAATTAAATGAGCAAATTATTTTTTACATAAATAATCGTATGTTGTATGGTTTTTTTACAAATTCTTTTGACTCATTACAGACCTGTGTCATCTCGCGAACTTTTCGATCTGTGTCCACAGTGAGTATCTTGTAGAAGTGCGCCCAGCTGGGCAAGGCTGCCACCACATCCTCTATGTTGCCCTTGTTCACAAGCTCGCATAGCTCTTGCAGGGCCTGTAAAAATTAGTATCTTATTTACTTTATTGATAAAAATTCTCCTGACTTAAAATTACAGTAGGTGCTATAAATAAATAAGTTGTGATTATAAGTAAAATGATGATGTAATGCAGCATTTAAAATGCTCATTATTGGATTATGTAATGATAATTATTGCCATGTTATCATAACCAGAACATCTTCATTTTTTATTACTGCATAGTCACTATACTACACACTATATATAACAGTATATTTATTACTTTTACGAGTACATAGTTAGCATAAAAGAAATCAAAATAATCATTTCTGATAAGTACACTTATAAAGGTGCTACAGACATCTTGTTACAGTTCTTCATAATGCTACTACAGAGGCACAGCACCCTTAAGAATAGAACAAGAGGTATACGAAAAACTAATATGCAAGAAAGCTGCCTCTGTTTTCCATACAGCTTTTGTTGAGCAAGTTAGATAATCTATTAGAGCTATAATACTATATAGTCACAGCAGAAAACTCTCACCTTAGTCTTAGTTATAGGGTCCTTTTTATTCAATTTCTTAATGCACATTTGGTACTCAGGATTCAGGCCCTGCTCGAAGTTGGCAGCGGCGAGTGTGGGGAACAGTGCTGGCAGCACCTTACCCGTGCTCGGGTTGACCAACCCTCCATCCAGGCTCACTGCATTGCTGAGCAGTTCTGCACTGCGACTGCTACTTGACGGCTACATGAGTATGATGGCAGAAATGATATGCAGAATTAATATATACAAGGAAATACCCTGCGGTGATATGCCGCTCTGCACCAGGTTCAGTTCCCATCTAGGTACATTTCAGAAATCATCTTTTTATTGTAATCTTCCCATATCTGGGTGATACTGGTATCACCACCATCCTATTTTGTGTAACCCATAATACAAACATTGCAAATTATAAAGATTAAAAATCAAGTCAATAATGTTCAACAATAACATCACAATCTAGAAATTATAAGTGCTCTGTGATCACTTACCCGGACGTTATTCTTTGTCCTTTGACTTTGCTTGGTTTTGCCACCCATTTTTTAACAATTTATCATAGAATTTCACTACATAAATACAATACAGTATTTATGAACGTAATAATTTGAAGAAATTACGAATTTATAGCCAGCCACTTGGCTACCGGGAAAATAAGACTGTTTTACTGACACTGACAAACAGTAGGTGACAGTGACAGTAAGTTTTTAAAAACGATGATTGCCATATACCCGCTAAGTTGCGGGTGAGGCCATATTCATATCCATTTTATTTCATCGCATCTCATTTCGTAAAGAAAGAAGAAGAAGAAGAATGCCATAATGTTTCAAGTGGAGTGAAGTGAGTCACACCATTTTCATATCATCATCATCATGTCACATCCATTATTTTATTTATAATGTGTATTTATTGAATGTATTATTGCTATTAATTACTTGACATTGGCAAAATACCCGCTAAGTTGTGGGTAAGGCCATTTTCATGTCCATTTTATTTCATCGCATTTCATTTCGTAAAGAAAGAAGAAGATTTTTTTTTTTTTTATTACATTATAGGCAAGTATTTGATCTCGATCTCACCTGATGGTAAGTGACGATGAGATCTACGATGGAACATACTTGCCTAGGTAGGAAGGCGGCAGTAGATCGAGACGCTACATTAACTAGGCACATGCAGCGCAGCTGATCTGACCCGCCATCCATGAATGGCAGCACCGAACATCATGCCGGAACACGGCTAGGCCGCTTGGCGACATGGCTTTGTTCAGTGGGTGGTGACTAGCCACGGCCGAAGCCTACCACCAGTAAAAACTGCTATAACTGAGCATTTTGTTCAGTGGTTACATGCTAGGCCTTGTGGCCTCGTGTAATTCGAGCATGTTATGTATACTTCCATGGATTCATACATTTTGATTGAGGTAAAGTACGCGCGGGCTTTTGGCGGGAAGTTGAATAGAGAAGTTGTCAATTTTGCTTTATTTTCCAAGAAATGTATTTCATTGATAAATAATGTGTAATATTTGCGGGATATTAACCATTGTGTTGGTAAAGGTGCACAATTGAAGAAATGAAAATGAAATTGTATAACTTGACTTTTCAAGTTCACCCAAGATGTCCGATTAATTTTCAGTAATGTAAAGTAGGTAGGTATTCATGTCTTTACCGTTATTTTATAACTTTATGCTTTCGAAATGTTCTTAGTAGGTAAGTCGTTATGGACTATAGATTTAAGTTTTAGGAGCTTTACGAAATATAATGAAACTAGTAAGAATCGGAGGCCAATAATTGTTATTGCAATATTTTTAAATAGATTCAGTACTTATACCTGTAGTTCTAGTTACATATACTGAGAATTTCCCCCAATTATTGTACTAGACTTCAACTCCTACACAAATAGGAGGTCACGTACACAGATTTGGACTGTCAAAGCAAATTCGCGACCTACCTACTTCTAGTGACAAAAAGAAGAGCGCGCAGCGCGACATGAATACAGCCATAGTGGAAAGAAATAAAACTGATGCTGCTTTGAGGAATGCTGAAACCCAATTAGTTATAATAAATACTAATAAATTATTTTGTAGGTGAGTAGGGAGCTACGCATATTTTATTGGAAAGCTTATTAGGTACTTTTTACTTATTTTAGGAAACATCGCTATAATACTAGTGCGAGAGAATAAGGACTTCGCGTGGAAAGCTGGCTTGCTGTGTATCTACTTAGGTAAGACCTTTTTGCTATAATTCTGCTGAAGTGGATGTACTTACTGGGTACATGGAAAAAACCTTGTAATACATACTAAGTACATAAATAAGTTTAAAATAGCATAACAGACCAATAAATAATCATTAGCTACTATACTTGAAATGAGGTCAGGTAAGTTCTTAGAAAGAACAATAAATTAATACGCCAATTTCGCATTGAATTGTCAATATATATAATTTTTAATATTCATAAATTCAATATACATTATAATATCAAGTAAAATGAATTACTTACTATAATTTATATAGGCAATATTTTAACACATGTTAATCTATGGTAAGTTTAACAATCTAGAGTTTACTTAATTTAACAAATATTCAGCAATTTGCTGGCACATATTCGCGTCGAACATACGACCGCTTAGTGCCTGACAAATAAGTTGAACGTAAATGGCGGCCCTGCGCAAGCCTAATTCTTACACGTGGGCATGCGCAGAACCGTTATGTTGTTAAACTTATTCGCCAAGCAAATGACAACAAAGACAATTATGGCAATAGGAATTCACATTGGCACCTAAAAACTATATTTTATTGTGTTCACAAAAAGGAAAATACTTTACTGCAATAATGTATTGCACAAAGTAGCCAAAGCTCTCTATAGTACTTACATTATGCGTTTTTATGTAAAAAATAAAATTTATATAAACATTTTTATTCGAAGCCTTAAAATTATTTTTTGGCACAACTAAAACTACTTAGCCTAAAGCTACGTGATGGGAGTTTTATATATTACAGGTGTCCGCATCACATTATTATGAACGTAATTAATCTTTGGTTTGTCTAGCCCACCGGTCACAATTTGGAAATCGCTTAGGTATAGGTATACTTATACAAATTAATATATAAAATATGAAATAGTTCAAACATGATCGCTTAATCCAATTATGTGCTAAAAAAATTACATAATAATAACAATTATGTACTTACTTAGTTAAGTGTATTTTTAATGTATACTTTATGTGTAAGTTTTCCTGGAAAATGAGTGATTCTGTAGAATACTGTTACAATCGTAGGCAGAAGTAAATACATGCTCAAAGTTTACAATCAATTTAAAATGACTGACTTATCTCTATCCCTACATGCGAGCGATGGTTTCGATGTGTTGAATGAAATACTGGGCGTGGAACGTGTAATATGCCTGCGTTCTATATGAAATTAGTAATTCGTTGATTAGAAACCTTTAAAAAATATTTTTATCTATTTACAATTATTAATATTGAAATAATCATTAGGTATTTCTTAAAATGTATTTTTTTGCTTGCTTAGGAACTTTTTGTTCTAACATACTGTTCTGATGGTTAATTAGTGCTATTTGCAATGTGAACGACCAGGAGAAGTATGAGACGGGAGTAAGCAACGTACGTATTAGTGCAGATAAAAATTAAGTACATACAGTGATATCTACCTACATACATTAATTAAGTCAAGGTAAGTATATTTTTAAATACTTAAGTTAACATAAAAAATATAATTGTATCTGAAGTCTAAGCCATCCTACACGAAAAGAGAATTATAACGGACTGAAATGGTGTTTGCTATTGGAATTTAAGTTTCATTTAATTATCAATATAGGTAATTTATATTAAAACAGTTATTCTTACTGGATTAGGTAAATAGTGATTTAGTTATTGTCACCATATTCATTGTGTATTAAGGTTGCCACTCGACTAACTCTTATGTACCGTTACCGAGTAAAGCGATCGTATTTACAAATAAATCCTTATTATTTACATTTCAATATTTACAACTTAGTAGAGGATAATCTTCCGACTAATTAAAAGAGTTTTTTAAACACAGCAGAGATCCCATAGAATTATTATGGAATGCTTTAAACTTAATTTAGATTGAATCTATCTAAATACTTACAATTACAATACGGGAAGCTTAGTGTTAACTTGCTAAATTTGAAATATTTTCGTAACAGACGCAACATAACATTTAATTGTTGGAGACATCTTAATTGTATTTTAATACATCCACAAAAAGACTTTAAAATGTATATAATTAAAGGTCTTAAAGAAATAGAGTAGAATATTATGTCGAGTTAAAGCGGTAGGTCATGTCGAACAAAACTAATTTAATAAAAAAAAAAAGTTATGTTAAAATAACTTATTAAACGTATTTTCATTATAATATCAATAAAACAAAATTGGCCCGTATGTACCAATTAAATGATCTGAAATTTTTAATTTAATATTACTTAAAAGGTTTTTTGTACCTAAATGTTATCTTTACAACCTGATACTGGTTGACCTCATTAAATATTTTACCATATTATTGTTCGACCTCTTAAACTTATTTAATAGAAGAAAGAAAGTGCATAAACAGTCATGGTTCATGGTTTATAGCAAATAGAGCTGACAAAATAGCCCATACCCATAAGTTTAAAGTGCTCTATTTTTGTGGCTGCAATGTTCCTTCGCGTTATTATTAGTTAACTGACAGCTGATCCAAAAATAAAACAGTTCATCAATTAAAAGCCTCCAACCGTTTAATGCGTTGCAAGTTGGAAGGAAATCATTGTCATCATAAGTAGGTACTGTTACTATGATTAGTTGAAGTTACGAAGAATATAATTATGAATAGGTAGCAAATATTTATGTATAACCCTAGTATATTGTCATCACAATAGTCACACAGGCCTAGTCAACCTACGTAACTAAGTAAACTAAATATAGGTAGGTATGTATGTACTTAGTATTAGATACTTTATTTACGTTAGGTTACATTCTATTACCAAGGAATAAGGATAGCATATTTAAATAAAATAAATAAAAAATAATAGGTATAAAAACTTGGCGTTTTGTTTGAATTGTTAGTTTGATACCTGAGATGTATTACTTTTATTACTATATACTACTATTATATACCTGACGAAAATAAAATAACTTGGTATTATAGTTTGTATTGATACAGGAATATCATTAAATAATAACGGATAAATTATCTTTAACTTCGGGTAAAGACAATATAACAACAGATCTTATTTTTTTTCTTATAACGATTTTTTGGCCGTGATTAAAGATAATAAAATTACTACCTATTAGGTATAGAGTATTATGGTACAGGTACTGACCTTTGGGTTGTATTTGAATAAAACTATAAGTACTTTTACTTAACCGAAAATATATAAAAAAAAATATCTTTTGGCATATAACATGGCACTTTTTTGGTAATATTTGGCACTAGGTATATACATTATAAATAGGGAATTCAAATTATGTTCTACAGTATAAAAATATGACGTTGAGCAATGATCTTAATTAACTTCGAAACAAAAATACCGGGCAATGAATACTTTATTATTTAATGAGTATTATTATAAGTATTATTATGTGTTTCACGGTGTTCAACCACACTCGATGAGGTAAGATTTTAATGCTTATTAAATTCTATTAGAAAACTTGTAGACAGCACTATACTTGAGGTCGATCTTCTCAGTTGAGGTCGCGTTCCGATCCGGTTGTAGACTTAAGAAAAAAAAAATGTAATGACAATTTGTAAGTGCCCCCGTAGGCCTATACGAAATAAATGATTTGACTTTGACTTTGACTTGCGGTTGTCGAAAATTTGTTAAATGATAACTTTATTAAAATTGCTTTAAACATAATTCAAACTAAAGCTTGACGTGTTATTTTGGGATTTAACAAGTGCATATTCTTATAATTTACAAAATAACATTACAATGAAAATCAACGACCGTCGGTTGACCAAACTAGTCTCTATAGGGCTTGCAGATGGCGAACCTGTGGTTCATGTGCTGGCTGTAGGAGCCCGAGTGGGAGAACTTCTTGAAGCACTTGCAACACTGGAAGGGCTTCTCCCCGGTATGCAGGCGCTTGTGCTCAGTCAAGTGGTGTTTGTGTTTGAACGCTTTGGGGCACTCCACGCATTTGTATGGACGTTGACCTATAAAAAAGATAAGATTAGATTACCTATAATTATTTTAATTAATGAAGTAATATCTATATTAGTAGGTATGCTGCCATTTTGTTATAAAAGCACTTCAGTACGTACCTACTTATTGACACCTACACAGAAATATGTTGTAAAATAAATATTAATATGTAACCGGCAGTAGTAGTAGACTATACTATCTCTATTTATGGACAGGCTAGAACCTAATGTACGTATCTATGGTATAACTACTGTATATTACTGACCTGAATGTTCGTATTTGTGTCTCGCAAGAGAGCTCTGCTTGACAAAGGTCTTGTCACACTGGTCGCAAACGAACTGCCCCTCGCCCTCCTTGAACTCGGCGCCCGCCTTCAGCTTGCTCTTCTTGAGCACCGCCGCCTCGTCGTCCAGCTCGCCCGGCGCCACCATCTCATCTCCCCACGGCGCGCGGTCGCACGACGGACTCGACCCCTGTCGGCAAATGTCCGAGGACAGGTGCATGTTGAGGATCGGCGACCGCCCGTTTGCCATGTCGTTGTACTGTAGGAGCTTGTCCATTGGTATCAGAGGATTTAACTGCATCTTTTGCGGTAGCAACCGCCTCTGACCATTCATAGGTTCGTTTGGCGAAGGCGACAATCGAAAGTCGGTGAAGGACGACGATGAGCAATTGGAATGTGGGTAAGTGTGCAGATAGCCGGGGCGGTGCGGCGTTGGGCTGCGTGACGACTTCTGGCTCAAGTTCACCGCTTCCTCCGAGTCGGAATGTGTCACTGAAATGCTACACGGCGGCGACGGCGACGGACTCCACGTCACCGACGGACTCGACTTCTTCGTGGACAGGTCGAGCGGCTGGTCCGACGTTGTCAGCGTCATGCGTCGCTCACGGGCTCTGTTGTTCTGGAACCAGACTTGCACCACCCGATTGTCGAGGCCAATTCGCTGCGCTATTCGTCTGAACTCCTCGCGGTTTGGCCTCGGGTTTCGCGCGTAGTGCTCTTTGAGTATCGTCTGCTGCTCCTCGCTGAGTTGCGTGCGCGCTCTGATTTTCCTCTCGCTGTCGTGTATTTTGTCCCCGCCAACCTCGTCTTCCCTGTTGAAGTCCTCATCCTCGCTCGCGCTCATGCCACTGATCGAGACGCGATATTCCTCTTCTAGTCTATTAAGGGCTACCGTTTCGGCAACTTGAGCTGCCAAGCCTTCATGTTTTCTAAATAAACTGCCGCAGTGGATCTTTTCGTGATCTAGCAGATCACTCTTGCTGCCAAGTTGCGCGTTACACTTCAAACATGTATGTGTGTCTTCCGGCTCCAGCTTCACGGCTTTATGCGTTGGAGACCGCGGTGATACTATACGCGGATAGATGTTACTTGATACGGGCGAGGAATTTTCAATATTAGATATTTTGTGTCTGGCCATATTTATAATATTCAAGGGGACGGAATTGAAGTTCCGGCACGGCGACCGGGCGTCGCTGTCTCGCTCCTCTTGTTCTTTTTTTATGGACACGGCTTCGTCGTCTTCAATATCCATGACGAGTTCGGCGCTACCCTCCGAGCGTTTGTCGTCCTCTTCTGTTACTTCTTCGATCAAGTCTTCCGGATCCGCTGGATGGGGGCTTGTCTGCTTAGGGCTAACGGGATTCTCTATTTTTCTCGGTTGATACTGCGTTGAAGTAAATTGCTCGAAAAATTGGCTGAGGGAGGCCGGTATACTATAGGGAGCTATTCCACTAGCCGGGCTAATAGGCATGCCGGGGGGCATGTAGAATGGATTGATTCCCGGCTGTCCAATAGACGGTCGATGGAAATTGTTCTCTTGAGACGTTATACTTGCGAAGAATGCTGCGGCGTCGGGGTATTTGGGCAGGATGGGCAGGAAAGAGTTGCCGTTTGGCGTGATATTGTTATTGAGTTGTGCAACCATGGCGTTTGATCGTTTTCGAGATGGGTTCCTTTCAGGGTTCAATGCAGGGTTGTTAGGCTTTATCCGGCCCATTTTAAGGTTCATGACAAGACATTTCTTCGAGGTCATGTGGCTGGAGTAGGAGCCTGAATGGGAGAACTTTTTGCCACAGTTGGCGCATTCGAAGGGCTTCTCCCCGCTGTGTATCCTCAAGTGTTCCTTGAGGTGGTGTTTGAACTTGAAGGCTTTGTCGCAATCGTTGCACTTGTACTTGCGGAGCTGCGCGTTGTCGTCATGGCTGATCATGTGCCGCTGCAGTCGGTACACGTTTGCGAAGCTCTTGTGGCAAATCTTGCATGACTGTTGACAAAACGAGAATCCAAACGTTATTTTTTGATTGTGACTCTGATCAAGTGGGTAATTTAAGTGCCTTTTTATTTATATCTTAAGTAAATTACGTTATTTACGATACTAACAGATTGATCGAAAATGATTTTAAAGTGATTTTATGTTACTAGGCAAGCGTTTATTGCAAGGAGATCGTTGTTTGTTACGTAATACAATGGGCACTGACATATTTGACAGTATCCACCTGTGTGTTGGGCGCGTGCAGGGTCTCGTGGCGGTCGAGCTGCTCGCGCGTGGGGTAGGCACCGCGGCACTGGCTGCAGCTGAAGGGCCCGCCGGGGCCCAGCGGGGACCCGCCCCGTTCCTCCTCCTCTTCCGACGGCTTGCCCTCCGATCCGCCGCCGGCCAGCGGACGGACTGCACGACAAACAGATTATTTAGAATTTTGTGATATCGGTAATTAGGTACGTATCTATAACTTACATCCCATACATTAATATAACATTATAGATAATCTCAGTGTAGTACGAACGCAGTTTATTAGTGTGCGTTTTTAGACACACCTACCCCGTTTCATAATCCACGTCGCCATTCGGAATCATACGCATCGTAAACCCCAATTGGAAAGAGTACATGCCGTTTAATATTACGTTTAATATTACGATTCATTATAATGATCGCGGACACCTTTACGCGGGCTGTATATAAAAACAAATATGGCGGGAACAATTCAATTTGGAGTTGGTTATTTCTGTAATACGGCCGATGGCGGGTGTGCGGCGGTCGGGCACGGTGTAATAACGTTTTTAAGCGGCGTCGGGAGCCGTAAATCAAATATAATAAAGAGCAAAACAACGGTGCGACGCATTAATTAGTGCGGCCGTGTGTCCGCCGCCGTTCGGTGCAGGGTTGCCAGCGATGGGATATTTTGCCAGCTTTCAAGGTACAAACACTGGATGAAGCCTAAATAGTAAACATTGGCATCTGTTAGAAAACGGTACAGGAGATAACGCGAAATGCGGTGGCATAGGTACCTATAGAATAGAATTTAAGGAGATAAAACGAATCAAGGACACTAAGTAATGAAATGTAAATAAGATGGACAATTGGACAAACATGAGACTAATAATCATGACAAAACGTAGAATCCTAAACTAAACCAATGTATTGTTACGACGGTGCGTTAATCCTAATTTGAATACAATTAGGCGCTTAATACCTTCTAGGTACAACACAATACAAAACTGACATCATTATTCCGGTAACACCGATACCCACATACTCGTACCAACCCTACTTCGAGCCGCGAGTATCGAATTTTAGGAAGTTACGATACGACCTACCTACGATACTAGCGGCGACCGAGTGCACCTATGGCCACCACGTGTGTGACGTAATAGCTAAATACCATTGGGCATTACCTAAATTAACTTTTAAGTAAGTTTATTGTGTTCTGTAATACTTAGAATAATTTAATTTACTTATGTATTCAAACAACATTAAAGACAAGTTTTGGAAATTTTACGAAATTTGTCATACATTTCTCGCCAAGAATAATAGTTCTTTTGGCTCTTACTCTTGGTAGGTATTATAGGCCTTTGGGTAGACCTAATAATATTAACCATTTCTCTAAACACTAATCAGTCTCTATTAACCTATGCTATTAAACCCATACATTGCATTAGTAGATTTTTTGACAATCATCACGAAGTTCTTTACGAATCTATGTCACGTTGCAAAAATAAAATGCTTTGCGTGTTGTTGCTATTTGAAACGACCGACATAAAAATACTTTAACATTCTGAATAAAAAAAAACAAATATATATCAAATCTGTTATCAGTCATCAGACAACATAGAGTTGTCAGACAATTTTAAAATTTGGAATTAGGTACCTTGCTCATTTTCCTACCTGCACTACCTTACGAATTATCACAGACCAGAGTTAGGTTGTCTGTGCGAATCATATACCTACTATTAAATATATTTTGTAGGTGAAATGATCATTATCTACTACTTAGGTAACTCCGTAGGTAGTTAGATTCTGAAGGCAGAGGGGCCGCTTTTTGAAATCATCATTAATCATCTACACCGCAGGACACAATTCAGAGGAAGAATTTTGTATCACGCCAATGCAAAGAATGCATACAAATGCAAAGAATATACAAAGAAATGGCGTCACCTTGTTAAGTATTTTACTGGTGCAATGTATAGGTATCAACAATGCTCACGGCATTAACAGGTCTTTGGCGAGACCTCAACAACACTCCCTTGCCTCTTCAACTTATCAGTAAAGCGGTAGATAGTTACCTGACAAAATGCTATAGTCTTTATTGGGGAGAATTAAGTCATATTTTATTACTTTTATTCATTATCCTATAGTGAGGGACGCCTTTATAACAAACCGTATTCCACAAATATTACGCATTATAATTCAAAGAAACGCCAATTTCGGAAAGAAATTGATAAAATCCCGTTGAGAATTGTGTTTTCATGAGTGGGTACCTAGAAAGCGTTGTTTGACACCTGCACGTCGCGTGCGAGATCATTCGTAAGCTAACCGTATACTTTATAGTTTACGTATATAGACATTTTGCATGGAGAATTGAACGTTTGAAATACTGTCGGCTAGAGGCGCTGTTCAATTCTCCACAATGTCAAAAAACTTAAGTCTATAAAGTATATAGTTAGCTTACGAATGATCTCGCACTTGTCAAGTCATATAGTAGTGATCTGATTTGCACGGCGGCCATTACGCTCAAGTTTTGACAAGACTTGTCATTTACGAATTAAAAAAAAAACTACCTAGTAGATAAATTAGTGACTACTCTTGGAAGCAAATAATCGAGACACTTGCTCCATTTTTTGATTTCATAGGGCGGATTATTTGATTCTGGGTTGCTGTGGTATGGTGCGCGTATAATTTCTATTTAAAATATTTATTACGAGGTAGGTAGATAGTATGGTCTTATGGCATCAACTAACCAGGGTAATCTACTTTAATTAATATTTTCGTGGTTTTATGGTACTAATTAAGCGTGTTATTTAGGTCATCAGCTAAATATCTGTAAGTAAATGATTGTTTAAATACGGTAACGTGTGTGTTTTCATTAAAAGTATCCTAATGAAATACCCTACTGTCATTACTCTTATCTACCTAAATAACGCTATTAGGTTGAGAGGATAACACCTTCTTAGTATAACCATAATCAACGTCATAACTACAACCGGAAAAATATAGGTACACCTACCTACCTACCTATTCGCAATAAGGTATAAAGTTGTTTTAACAATATTAAATAAATAGCGAGGTAAACATTTAAACCATAAAAACTGTGCCAAAAGTCGTGCCACGTTCATTGAATAAAATTTAGTTCTGCTACTCGACGAGAGATGGCGCTAGTTGTAACTTCGGAATTGATTTATAATATTATATTAAAATGTTAATGTCAACGCTGAAATAACAATTAAAATTGTAATGTTGTTTTATGAAACGTTATCATAATTTTCATTATAAAATCATTTATTATTTTTATTTCAATAACAAAAAAGTACACGCAATACATTTAGGAAATTAATAAGGAAAACCCGCAGCGATATGTTGACTAATACTAATTAAAAAAAACCCATTATATTGTGTAATTGTTTAACCGCTATGATATTATTACTATCTATTTACTGTCCTCCACTGATCATATTACCCGGAAAACTGTACTTAGGTGGCTACTTACCTATGAAAGGCTATATAAAAGTTTAAATTGTGACTTCAACAATGGAGCTGGCCCAAATCGAATTTAGACGCAAAGCAGGGCTGGACTATCTTTAACCTATTGGATACCTTGGGCAGTATAGGATAATAGGGACCCTAGGACTATGAAAAATAATTATTTGATTAACAACAGGATAAACTAATTGGTAAACAAAATTCTTGATATACCTATTCAACTGAAGAAATAAAAATAACAGTTGAATAAATTAAGATTTTCTTAAATTATAATATTGAGTGCCCCATGGACCCCAGACACTTGCCTAGTGTGGGCCATGGGAAGTGAGGCCTGCAGCAAAGAATACGATGAAATATAAATCTTTAGAGGAGATCTTTGTCAAAGGATAAACTGTAACATTCTGTTGTTGGGATTCGAACCAGCTGCCGATATAAACCAATAAAGGCTTGTATTACTTTTATTTTATTTTCATAGAAAGTTAAATTATTATATAATTATACCTACCTAATTTTAATTTATTTTTCCTTATACCTAGGTTTTATATTATATACTTAACTAAATGTTTTAACATTTATATAATAGTCTAGTGTACTACATAATTCCATACTGCGGTTGTATTTATAATAAGAAAATAAATGACAATTAGTAAGTCAAAGTAAAATTTTCACAGTTTAAGTATAATGCTAATGTTAGACTATTTGCCGCTAGATGGCGATACTGATAGCATGAGTGTGCTGATTTATATGTTTTATAATTCCTTCTTGTTTAGGTTGTGTCAAAGACCAATTATACTACTCGATCATAGAGATAACTTCATACTCATGTAGGTGAATACTATAATTTTATGTATGTTTGTGTAATCCAACTTACCAAAACTAGGTAGTTATCTAGTAGGTATTATAATATAGTTACATATATTAGAATACATAGATACCTACTACGTTGATTACTTTTTACTTACCTGACAACAATGCCTGAATGAGTATTTGATAGATCGTGGTTATCGAATCAATACGCTAGTTTCTATGCTAAATAATGATCCGTCTCACGGACGCATATCGTACCTATACTAGGTAGAGCGGATGAGAACACCTACACACGCCGCTATCAACGGTGCAGTAATCTGCGCACGGGCAGAGTGCGTCCGTTAACCGCTGATAAAAACCTACATGCACCCACACACCCACGTCGCGCTTCCTATTGCTCTACACTACAAATAACAATTATCGCGCGCGCACACACGCGTGCAATGTAGACCAAGAGATAAGAGTTTGATTGTTGATCGTAGCACACGAACGCGCGGAGTAGTGATTGGTCGCACCTGTGCGCGGCGGGCGGCGGGGTAGCGGGCGGCGCGCGGGGGGCGGGCCGTGTTTTCTTTGCCTGAAGAAAAAACTCCGCCTGTCCGAACCATGTTGTAACGTCTCGGACCGAATTGTAATTGCGCGTTGAGAGAATTATCATTGAACTGTTTGGACGCGAGCTATTTGTTTGGTTATTGTATCGCATTGTAGTCGTGTCTCGTATTATTGGCATGGGCTCTTGAATATCCGCTAATAATTGAGGATTATTTTGATGGACTTTGTATACGACTGTGTAGCGTACTCAGGTCAGTTTTTTTGCAGATAAAACACACAGGTACCTTCCAAGGCTTAAAGCGAATAGTAGGTAGGTACATTTTCCTTGTTCCGATGTAGGTGATGTTTGTAGAACTCGTCATAATTGAATATACATAGTTATTAGCACTACTTTTATACATCTAAATATATTAAGTACCCTAATAAATGAAAGGATGTTTGGGTAATACCATGGGTTGGCTACCAGGTGCTTTTTATTGCGATGATTATTCTTAAGTATGTTTGTAGATAGGTACTTACTTGGATTGTAATTAATAATAATTAACAATTGAACCTTTGTTTTGTAAAACTTTCGTATTAGGTATTATCATCTGCACAATAACCTCAGTTGAAACCACAAGCACTGCAGTATGAGCTAAGAATATGACCTAATAGGTACCTGGTACCCACGCACCCCACGCGCACGCAACTCGTATCATGTGTGTGCTCAGACGAAATAGCCTGGACATGGTATTGAAAGGCCTACCCGTCTTTCATAAACAGCAACCATAAGCTGTTCATAATATAAAACTATTCATTCTCGTTCGTTGTCATTTCGAATCATTAAATTCCTCAAGTTTTAGCAAAAAAAAATACAGTACCGATGTTTATAAATCAAGTGAAATATTGGTCCCTCGACTACTCATGTAGACTGAATTTCAATCATATCGGTATTGTTTATTTTGGTTAAAAAAAGACCAATTGCTCAGGCTAAATTGTTTTAAGTCCTCATTTCTAATAGTATGTACCACGCCTTTCTGTTCCTAGAACAGCATCGGCTATGTTGTGCTGATTCTGTAGGAAATTATATTGTATACTTAATAAAAGAACGGGCTTAATGGCATATTAATAAAACTAAATGGTTAAAAGTAGTTATTGAGGCCAATTTATTACCAAGAATGTGAGTAAGTAGCCTCAGTATTTCGTATAGTATCTAACAATAGGAACGAGATTCACCAAGTCCACAAATCTGCATGAACTCTGATTCAGAGACTGGAGAGGTGAAAAAGCAAAACAGAGCAAAAATCACTGATTCACTGATGTGACTCACCAAATCACAGAGGTAGAATCTGTGTACCTAAACGCCAATGTTTAACAAGCGATTAACGAATCGACAGACTCAAGTTTCGATGTTAGCACAGTCGTTAATTTTGTGTACAACAAACAAGTTATTAACGATACCGTGAGTACTTACTAGGTAAGGCTACATACTGTTTGCTTAAACAATTTATCGATTCTTGGAATATGTTGCTATGAAATCGCTTCACAATATTACTCATATGATAGTTTTCCTTCCACTTTTATCTTAATGTTGATGTGTGTTAATATTGCAATCTAAACTATTGCTAGATATTTTAAACAAAATCGAATTAAAACAAAGTTAAGGTCATTCAAATCAGACCAATTTCAATAAAGTTAGGCAATTTGCTTCTTTATGCAGCACCTTACTTGAAGTTAGTTTTACCAAGTATTTGAATTGTGTTAGGATTTTATACAATTTTCGATAAATTAATGACACACGTTTTCTAAAAGACGTTCAATTGTAGTTTATTTATGTTCAATGTTAAGATAACAAATAAATTGTAATCAGTAGCATGCTATCATTTGATTTAACGAGTACACATTTTGACTTCCTATGCTTGGCACTGGTTATGATTGAGAAATTAAAAACAAACAAAAAAACGTCTGTGTGGCGGATGGCAGCGATAATAAATTGTATTATTGTATCTATTATTAATTAATTATTCATCCGCGTTCCACAAACTCTCATCTGAATTAATACGCATTGTGGTTCGTCCGAATGTATCAAACGTCCCTATTATTTTATCCACTCCAGACAGGCGGCACTCAAAGAGGAAGAATAAAATAAAAAGTAAGAGGGAAAAAAAGCAAATGAATTAAAACAACATAATCATTTACGATTTAAGATGGTGAAAGCGAGCGGGTTCCCCTCGACAAACGAAACTTTCTTTCAAGTCTGTGTGTACCTGTTCCCGATTTTCAAGTGGATGAATTATATCCCGAGGGAGATGAGGGGAGATCGAACATCGAGGTTTATTTCTAATGAAGACGTGTTCGAGTTATATTTTGGATGCACCAAAGGTGATATCATTTTCACCTGCGTTTTTTTATCGCTACTTCGAAAATATTTAATGGGGGAAAAGGTTTTCAACATTTGCTTTGGAATTTTAGTCTCACATTTGTTTCCGAATTGTTTTCACAGAACGGTAACTTTTAGAATCGTTGTGTAAAGCTTTATTGGGACCTATTATAGTCATGGAAATAAAAAAATATGATAATTTAAATAATAGAAAGATAGAAAAAAATAATAAAAGCGAAATATGAATAAATAAATGCAAATAAAATCAAAAAGAAAGGAAGCTTACTTAAGGCCGCGAGCCGCCTAGCTGAGGTGGTGGACGTGGGGACCTGCTTACTCCTCATGTCCGCAAGCCAACCGGCCGCCAAGCATTCGTACCAACCGCCAACTCCCATAAGCGAGCTCTGCACTTTCATCGAGCGACACCTCTGTTCTCACACGTCACTGACCGCGACCACCGGCTATCTAATATCGCGGTACGCACTTCGCGACAGCGTCGGAATCGCATCTACGTCGTACTACACCGAGATTTCACAGCCTCCGCTGACGTCAGCGGTAAAAGTCCCAGTTTCGATATCGGGAGGCACGCGCACAGTGGGCCGTCGGCGGCGCTACTCACATCGGCAGGCGCCCCACACGTTGGCCAGGCTCCACAGGCGGTACGAGTAGCTGTCACCATAGCACCCGAACATGCTCTCATCGGTTCTCGCGACCATGGCCCGCGCGCGCGGACTACGTGCTCGTTGCGGCGCGGCGCGCGGCGGAATGAAGCACCGGCCCGCCTCTCGCCCCGCCCTGGGCCCGCACCGCGCCGCCACCCGCGCCCGTCCCGCGACCTCCCCCACCTATACTTAATTAGTAGAGCCGACTGCCGACTGCGGTCGCCGAGCCGAGCCCACCACCGTACGTCTCGTCCCGTACACCGGTCCTATTATAACACCTTCGCGGTGCGAATGGCCCTCTGATTTTTACGAACCGCCATCGTATGCTCGCGGCTCTACCTTCGAATTGTTTATTTACATGCTTTACGCTCCACCTTCTCGTTGGTTATCTACCTGTCTCTATCTAACTGATTTACTTTGTATTCATAAGTAAGGCAATGGCGATAATACATTGTACTCACCTGTTTTTTTTCTAATAGGTATTTAATAAAATACTTAAGCACAATATTATAATTATGATATCTTAAAAAACTCCAGTCATGAAATTTATTAAACCTTATAACCTTAATATTCCAAAAATACGTTTTCTTTTTATAAAAAATATGTATGGCTTCTAGACCATTGAATATAATTTTCACGGTGGGCCGCTAAATTGCGCGCAAACCGTTGCACTTTTATCTCGGCTTTCGGACGCTAGATGGCGTTAGGAGTAGCAATGACTTGCGTTGTGTTCAGAATTTTGTTTTCTACTAAAGCTAAAAACAAATTAGTTCCTACTCAGGATATAGAAATTCTATTGAATTAAGATACATTTAATTACTAGGTAGTTAAAATATGGACAGGCTCGATTCACGGACTTATGCCTATACGGAAAAAGCGGGTAGGCTTTTTTCTACTTAGGTGTTATTTAGAACTTAGGTAATAATTCCATTAAATGTTGTTTATTAAGTATTTTGTGTACTGAGTACTTTTCAAAGGATGTGGCCTCTATTCATAATTTGGTTTCATAATACCTATGATATTTTGTCTTGGTACCTAAAAAACTAATCTGTGCCATAGATAGCTAGGCGAAAACCCATACTTACTTTACTAATAAAATTAATTTACCTAAGTAATAAGTACTCAACTTACAAGGATGTAATGCAAAAATAGATGTAGTGATATAACCACAAAACGTCTGATAAATTGTATTTAGTTGCGATAACTCTAATTCGGGTGGCTTAATAAGCATTAAGGCATTTGTTTTGATTTCCTACAAGTGTTCGAGAATTAGCTCTACATATTTGATATAGAACTATTATTGGTTATACGTATCTCCTTAAGACGAGGGCAATTCCACGGGTAAATGTTGGGAGAGATGTTGCTCTAGATACATCTAAATATTATTAGTTTTAAGTTTGGATGTGGGGGGTTGATCTCCGGATCTATACTGATCCGATTTTGAAATTATTTCACTAATAGAAAGCTATATCGAGGTAACTGCGGGCGAAGCCGCAGGCATAAGCTAGTGTTATATAATGTTGAACATAGTAGTGATATAGGTGTGGTACCTATGAGGCTCAATGGCAACTTGGTGAATATTAATTTTCATGTGCAATGAAAATAATTTTATATTTTTAATTTATACATTCTTGTTTTGTTTGCGTGTTACAAGACAATTTCACCAGAACAGGCATCGGATAATCATATACCTGTGTATCCGTTATTAGCGTGTTAGGTAATAATTTACAACAGTGACAGTGGTGAGAGCATAATAATATGATCGTATGGGTGAAGCTTGGGAGTACACACTTCCAAGTTTACCCATACGATCATATGATCATGCTTCGATTACATTATTAAGGGCCGAGTTCCGCTTAAATATTCATTGTGAGGAGATACCCACTACCTATTACCTCTATATTTATCTTTCTAGGATATTGTTTCACCAATATCACCAAACAATAGGCCTCCTTCTACCTCTCATAATTTATACGTTCATTGCGAAATCTTGTCACACAATTAAATATAAAACAAAACGCCATTGAGTAGTGGTAAACTTATACTACCATCATACCTCTGAACACGACATCCTACCCCAGTGTATTACTGACTCTACCACGTTTGAATAAAGTTAAAATTTGGTTGAAATATTTTTTTAGTTGTAAATAATACAGCGTTGTGTAAGCGAGACAATAGCACCTTGTGGCACACGTGTGTCCCACGTGCGCGCGCGCAGCACAATACCACACCTAGAGCTTTGTGCCGCTCTTTGTTTTATTGGCTGTTAAGGCCGTTTACAATGCACACGAGTGTTTGTTTTAAGATAATTGTAATGAAAGCTGGATCGTGTGAGGTTTGCTTTGGATGGCCTTGTCTCGTGGACCGAAAGATTCCATGTCCATTTAAATCATCAGGTGTGACAGACGGGCATACTCGCAATTGGCACCATAAGAGTTCTATAAGGGTTTTTACCATTTCGGTACGGAACACGAAAAAGCAGCTCATTAAACGCTACCTTGAAAAATCGAGACAGCCTTAAAGTTTTAGAAATAGACAGTTCCGAGCCCTTAGTACCTATTCACGAACGTAGATGTACCTAAATACATACTGTACTTTTTTATACTACTAGAATATTATAATTAGGTACTTTATAAATAGAGTCTTTACATATTGCGCTGAACATGATCTATATTTATTAATGAATGAGCGGCAAAAAATGTGTCTGCTATCTTAACATTTTGTCCTACTCTTCCGAGGAATACGGTAATGACAGTAACTGAAAATTCAACTAGTTTTTTAAATTATATTTTTTAAATTGAACTTTGCCTTTTCCTATTGACTTCTAAACACATAAACGGTTATGTGTTGGACAACTGTTTCGATTGAGGTTGATAAAAATTCAACTCGCTGTTACTCTTCCATCATCAGTCCACGGTAGACGTCAGGTTATTTTCTCACGGCTAGGTGCATCGCGGGAGACGCCACATCTGGCCGCCAGAGGGCGCAGGTAACTTAATAGCTTTATGACTAGTCGTAAACTCTTGTGTAGAGTAACTGTAGCAAAATAACAGCAGTAATTAAATATTGAAATTGTAAAAAAAACGCTCGTCGACGTAAGGCTAGGTACCGTTTGACCGTATGGGCGATAATATTAGTGTTGACCGTAAGTTTAGGGACATTGATTGTCTATGATCAAATAGGTAACGATAGAGTTCCACCTTCTCATTAGTAAAGCTATTTCTCATAGAGTAACTCAGTGCAGTCGTGACTAAATTAGCAAGTGTGAATGATACTATGAGAAATGAGATAGGCACATGACATTCGAAAATCCTGAAGGTGCAAGCTGGGGTTCGAACCCGGACATCTTGTTTTCAAAGCCATGGTTATCACTGCTACATGGTTTGGATTTTTTATGTACGTATACTTGTTCCAATATCGTCGGGAAATAAAAAAATTGATGGTATTTTGCGTTAAATCGCAATAATTGATGTTATCGTGAAATTTAGTCATTGAACATTTTTGGACGTATCCATCGTGTTGTCGAGACCAGGAAAAGTTATCCTATTACTGAAGAGTACATTTATAATTAGGTATATTAATTAAATATTTTTATTGAGTACATATCGCGTTATAGAATCGAGGAAAACGTGTCTAGGTCATTACTAAAATTTAATATTTCAACAGCATTACGAAGTAAACTTCCAATATTTAGTGTACGAGTAAGTAGGTACCTACTCATCGTTTGATGCGGAAACCTAAACATCTGATTTTATTTTGAAATACGGAGAGACTGTTAGTAGTTTTATAATTATTCCCTCACATATTTATTTCATAACTATCCTTATGCCCGATCGTCACATAAAAAAAATACAAACTGACCCTATACATTACAACATATTCGTTCATGCCAGTTCATGCCAACGAGCACAAGCACCTAAAATCAAGATTAAATCAGTCGGTAAAACCTATTGATATAATCGATATTGCATCGATCTGATACGGATAATGAGCGACGCAACCCGCATGCGCCTCACCTATTATTAGCATCGAGAGCGGGTATTGTGTGTAACGGATTTTTGGATGCTGTGGGAGTCTGCGGTGCCTATGGGAAGTTTATAGTGGGATTTTTTAAGGTACTGGTTAATTGTCGTGGTTTGCCCGCATATATGAAAATCTGGGTGTAATACATTCTGGCTGTTAATTTAACCGCTATACCCAGTACAATTGTTAAAATTATTCTGTTGAGGTAGGTATGTGACTTGAGATAAGTGGGTACAGATTAGCAGAATTCAAGTCTTTCGATGTTCACTGTAGCGTTGCGACCTTCCTTTTAAATATGAAATCATTGTTTGAGAAAATCAATTCAAAAGTATATATTTGAAATCGTCTAAATACAATAAAATAAAAATATATAACCTGTCCAATATTGAGCCGTCAATCACACTTATCTAATAGCATTATATCTATAAGCTATCGGTTTTGAGTGGTGATAAACATGACCGTAGGATAAAAACAATGTAATCAGCTTACCGCAGCCTCCCAGCCCAGGACAGGGTTATCAGCGGAGGACGCCCGCGCCGTGGGACTCGGCGGTGACATGTGGAAAGGATAATGACAGGATGAATAACGGTGTTGATAATTCGAGTTTTTATTTAGTTTTTAATGTTTTTTGTGGTTGGTAGCAGATAAGGATAGGAGTTCGAAGAAAAAATAATTGAAATATCGACGTCAATAAAACAAATTCGAATGCAAAGCACTCGTACTAATGTTTATCGAAATACAACTAAGTTAGGTATATCGGAAATATTCACACATACGACTAAGTTAGGTATGTAAGTATATATACTATTGCAAATATTCGTACGTTTTTTTATTTAGGGATCATTACAGTTGGATTGTTGTGTGGCGTTTTTGATACACGTAAATAAGCAGGTACATATATTGATTTCTTACAGGTATTAACGTGAATACTACACATCGAAATATAACTAATTTTGCGGATTTTGTCGCGTTTCTTTGTTTTTACATTGCCGACGTTTCGGCTGCTTTACAGCAACCATCGCCACGGGAGGACTGAGGTGTTTGACGTCCTAGTGTCATAGTTTGAACTGGGGTTCCCTCATATTTAGTTGTTGCTTGGTAGGTACATTCAATTATATTTTTTTGGTAATATTCGTCCGTAAATAATTGTGTATTGTTGTTCCGCCGCCGGTGCGGACCATGTGGCGGCCAGCCGCCGAGCCCTGGCCAGTCACGTCTTGGACCTACCAACAAACGCTAATTGTTCCAACTATTGCCTGCTTTGTCCTAAACAATCACCAACATATCTATTATCATCACTACCGCCCCTATTCCTAATGCTATAAAGTTGAAAATACATAGTTTCTCCTTACCAAAAAGTTGGTTTGGATGGTGCCAGATGGTCTGACAGGATGCATCGTGTTTTGTTAGAAGTGTCAAAGTAATAGCCTTTGTACTTGAGTCGCGGTAATGAGAGGACGAAGGCCGTAAATCTGTTGTTTGTTGTATTGAGGAATATCGTTTTAATGACATAGAAAAGGTTTAGTTTAAGCTTGTGTAAACAACAATGCTAATGAAGTTTTTGTTTGCTGTTATAACAATCTTTATCGAATGTTATCATATAATAGGTGTGCTTACAACTTAATTACAATCTGTTTACTCATTAGAATTAGGGGAAATTATACCTTTGAGGATAACTTGACAAAAACAATGAAATTGATAAATTTAGGTACTTATAGTTATGTCGCTGTTTCTTTTATAAAAATAGCTACTTATCTTTGCACCTAAGCCAAAATATACCTGTAGGTACCTAATAATCACACTAATTAAAACAGCTTATAGTACCTACGCATACCTCTACCTTTTTGGATGATAACCCGGTATTGGCTTATCTAGTTTGGATGTTTAATTTTTTTATTTCTGTTTCGCTGAAACTACGATAAATGTTTACAATGGAAATAATTACTGATAAGTGTTTGGAATTGCCCAAACGTAAGATAATTAATTATTTAACCAATAATCACATGCTCACTCATAACTACACACACACCTACTCGCCAGCTACTGCGCAGAACGTATTTGTCAGATATTAGAATGAGAAGCTTATTGTTGACAAACTTTAATGATACAAACTGGAATAACGGCCAAATTTATCGTAAAATATTAAATTTAAAAAATGCTCTAAAAAGAAATTATCACTTTGAATTAAAACATGGAAAGTTATTCAATAAGTAATGTAGGTATAAAGGTACCTACCTAACGCAGTGTAATATCACCAAGAATGGGTCACATAAATTAATTTATGGGCTTGTATTCGTATAAATTCCTTATTATGACCATTTGCTAATCTACTCACTTAAACGTCTGTCCAGTTGCTACAGAGCGCATTTAGAGATGGTCGACCATCAAATTTATCTACCTAGAGATACGTACGTGCAGAAACTATTCGACAATAAAACATTCAGGAATATGTAAACAATCTAATTTGAACTCCCCATAAATTAAACGTAGAATAATCACAAAAACAAACGACTATTCGCCGTCTTTGTTTCACATTAGCATCAATTGTTCTCTGCTAAGTAATCCCAGAGAATTAACAGCGCACTATTTTTGCCAGCATTAATACGATATAACATAATTCTCGCATCACGAGGCACAATGGCTTGCGAAAGTTTTATGCTCCGCCTTTGTTCAGTGCGGTTTACAACTCGTAAAAAGTGACGTCCCCTTCTAACTATTGTTATTATTTGTTAATTAATTATAAAGTGCGATGGGCCCGGCTGTGACGCGACTGAAATGCGAAGGTGCTTACTTCATCAGCTCGAGAGGGTTTGAAAAAAAAGCAACTCATTTCAGCGAGTTTTCTTTTTCTTAATTCCTGATTTTCTTGAGATTTTTGAACAGAAATCAAAGTCAAAGTCAAATAATTTATTTAGTATAGGCCTACGGGGGCACTTAAAAATTGTCATTTACATTTTTTCTTGTTAACTCTACGACCAGATCGGAACGCGACCTCAACTGAGAAGATCCGGCGAGAAATTCAGCGGGCTTGTCATTTTTAATTATTATTTTATAGACATGTTTATTACAAAAAAATAAGCTACAGTGTGTTGCCATGCGAAATCATCGTATATAAAACAGATATTTATTAAAATTATGTTAATTAAAAATAAAAAAAATAAAAAATTATGTTAATTTAAGATACAGCGAATAAATACAAGATAATGGAAACTTGATCTAAAAACAATTATTATTAGTACTACCTACCGAGACGACTCAGGCGCCATCTATACACTATTACTTCATAAACCATACTTATAATACAAAGTTACCTAACGAGGAAGGAAATCAACATGGAGGATGTGGTTAGCGGAGTGACCTGTTAAGGTACACTGATAAGGTTTTCCTGCAGGTAAACATAAGTCGTACAATATAATTCTTCTTTTGTGTACTTATAATACATAACTATTTAGTTAAATAATGGCAAATATCGTGATAAAACGGATTTATCAGCAAGTAATCTACAGTGTTGGAACATGATACGAAAGAACAAAGCCCAGAAAATCCAAATATATATATTTGCACCATCTGAAAATAAAACTGGAATATCATTTCACAAATCCTTCCATTCGATAGTGATACTAAATGTGGTAATTACCTAAATAGAGGCCTGGTGTCTGGTAACAAGAACTGAAGCATAGTTCTGAAGAACAACCAGATAAATGTTCCAGAGAAGGTCAGCGGACATGCGCTTGCATACATTGCGTAACTGCCAAAGCTTCGCCTAAGTTGAAGCAAGGTAGGTGTTTAATACATAAAAACATTATTTTGTGGGTAATACAATATCGGATTGCATTTTATTCCTTGTGTCTATATGTAGGTATAGGTACTGACAGATGTTGGCAATGTTTTGATTTTATCAATAAATTGCCTCCGTTCAATATAGATACCTCATGGCTGCACAACTTCTTTTGTTTTTGGTAATTTCGGTGATTTTAATGACGGTAAACAAATTGGAGAGGACAACAGTCGACAAAACTGATAGAATCAGAATTGTTTTTATTCACGTAGACCATTATTGTACAGTACTTATGAATCGTCAAGTTTCAAAAATATTATGCTACTGCTGATAACACCGATAAGCGGGTTAGATTAATATTACAAACACGTCGTATACTGAGTTAATGCGCATGCGACATTAATACCATAAAGGCAACGACATAGTTTTTAAAGTTGTTCTACGGAAAATGTTGCCGCGGTAAGACGTAAATTCCAAAAATGAATGGCCATAAAGCTCGCAGTTGGCATCACCAGCCGGGTGGCAGCGAGCCGCATCCACGCCGCTTCCGCAGAACGGCGTTACTGCCAGTTCCTCTTGAGAGCTGTCGCCGAGGTGTGCAATTACAAGGAACGAGCGACATCCTACCTAGCATGTACTCTTATGTAAATTGTTCTTGTTTTTTTTTGGCCAACTACAAAAGATACATTAGAACGATATGTCTGTAAAGGAGCCCAAATATTTGCAAACCTGTAAAGTTAACGACTTCATCAGTGTTATGGGTAAAAAGGTTGAGTAACTACTTGCTGGAGCTGAAATTTTTCTAGTGTGTTATATTACACATATTATATATTTTCAGGCCAGATGGCAATGCGATCAAGCAAGCCACCGGTTGCAAATCGCTCCAAACCTCCAGCACCACCCTTCCGCCGAGGGACGCGGCGAGCTGGCGCGACATCGCTTCCGGAGTATATAAAAACAATGCACCGATGCGAACCTTTATTGCGGCAGGTTTCCGGCGTTCACGCGGCGCGGCCTCGGCGAGGCGAGGCGACACTCGCGATTGTAATTATGACGACTCTTTGCCAATTGCCTTTTTTACAGCATGACAAAATTTGATGATTCGTGGACAGTGAGGATTGGTTTTACTTGTACATTAAAGTTAAATATAAATAATACGTTTGATGTATTCTAGTGAGTATCATCAATAGTACATAATATCAATCCACGTTAGGGTTTTCACTTCTGGTATAAGACTTTGAATGTTTTAAACAAATTCGCTAGATCTACTTATGTTAGTATTTTTTTATAAAACCTCAGACAATGATCGAGAGGCTTTTTTTACAACCTGCAACCATTACCTACATATAAATAACTCAAAAACGAATTCGTAAAAATGTTAAAAAATACGGTAATAGTTACTAGTTATTGCTGCTATTACATCGACGTTATCAATATTAAAGAGAATTTTATTGTTAAAGTGGAGTGGGCGATGGATTGTGAGATGCGCGGCGCACTCGGCCGCGAGCGCGGCGCCTGGACCCCTGCCAAGTGAGGCAAAGGTGATAATTGGAATCAAACCGTCGCGTACTAATGCGTTGCCAAATCGTGTTTGCGAGTACCTGCGTAGCTTCATACTCAGGTGTTCATTCCTTGCCATTGCTTGCAAATTGCAGAGTCAGATTCTTTTCAATGTTGCATTAATAGGAACATGCTGATTAGCAATACTATGAAAATTGCTCCTGCATTACTACTACCTCCTAAACCTAGGTTGGTACTAGTGATTAGGTATTTAAAATATGATATAGGTATACAAACTGCTTGCATAGTGCACCCTTTTTTGCACTGCTGTATATCGGTAGCTGCTATCGTTTTGGCTTGTCCTCCGCAAACATAGGTAACTCACGTCAGATGAAATAATACTAAATATATTTGAAATCATAGTAAATGTAGGTAAACAGTAATTATGTCGTCGATATACACAGGTCCGTTGAGCGGTCCAGTCCGTTGGATAAGAGCCAACTGTGGCAAAGGTGCAAAGATTTAACGTCAGCTTCCTTGTACATTTTTGTTATTGAATTATCTTAAAGACTCCTTCTTGAATCTTCCTTACCGTACATGCTCTTACTTGAGTCTTCCTTACCTTACAGGCCCTTTCTTGATTCTTCCTTTCAGATCAACTTTACATTACAGTTTCTTTGAAGCTTTCTGCGAACTTCGTCAAATACTTATACTGAGCTTCGTTGCCCTGGTGGTTTTACACAAATACACATTCATCTATCCATCTATTCCTGGACTATCGACGTGAAGCCAATCGTGTTCGAGTCGTGTGTATCGCGGGTATTCTATCGGTCGTTCCTCATTTTCTCACCGTGCGCATTAGGTACGTGTACAGATAGGAACAAAGAGCAATCAATCACACAGTATCGCGCATCTTCCTAGAACGGCGATGTGATCGACAACACGTGAACGTTGCGTATCCAGCGATCCTTCACCTCCGCGACCCATTATCGAGCCAGATAATACTCGCACAAATAGGCTACCGATTGACGTCATACTTACACCGCATCGAGGTAACAAATTTATCTTCCACACATCCTTATCTTAAAGTAATAAAGGTCGTTTTCGTCTGTGTAGGTTAGATGACCCAACCTCGGCCCGCGGCCTGGTTTCGTCGAGGCTCACAAATTAAGTTGCGACGCAGTAGAAGTATTAACCTTAGTGTTGACGTTGTGTATGTTTATCTTCGTTTCTGGAATATCGTCATATCATGCTTCTGGCTTCGGGTTCGAAAGTCGAGCAAAGCCCTGCTACACTTTGGTTAGGACGATGCCAAGTGTCCTGGGAATTATAATAACTACACTTCATTCATACGCAATACCAAATTAGGACGAGTTTAATATAAAGAATACACACTATTGGTCACATTGATTTGTCTAAATACTTATCATAAATGACTGCTAAGATGTATCTATGGTGAAGACAGGTCTTCTCTCATGTTGCGTATATTCCTTGTCCCCACATCTATTGGTAGTTTTATAATTTATATGTATAGGTATACTGGTCAAGACAATTCAGCATGTGGCCCATTGTTTAATCAATTATATTTGCGGTTTACGTGTATTGGTCTATAATTATACCCAGCATGTTCGTGAAACAACATGGACTATCTCGGGATTTTACCGCACAACAGAATAAAGTGTGAAATGATATTAGGATTTTAATTAAATATGCACTAAAAGTTATGACTTGTGTGACGACGAAGCTTAGCCATATTCTTTCGACTGGTGGTGATGGGGCATAAAAAGTACCTACGAGCTCCAGGTGGCGCAGTTGCGCGACAGAAGGCATTCTCCACGAGCTGTTTTGCTAATTATACTCCATTTCTCCATCCAAGACGCCTGGCCATGAGCCTCCTTTAATGTCTGTTATGCATTCTATACCTCCTGGGACGCATCTAGTTTCATCAGATGAGGTGGCTGGTGGAGGCCGTCCTACAACTATATCTTTCGGCTCATGGGCAACATTCTACAACCTTCCTTCTCAAACAGCCATCGGTTCATCGGTAGGAGCTGAACAGATTACACAACAGGGAACTCATCTTGCATCTAAAATGACTTTATGCGGCTAAATGGTAAAATTCTTGTTTCAAAAGATTGTTCACCAAATTCTGCACCAATGCGCGTCCGCATTCAACAAACATGTTTACACTATCGCGTGTTTTGTTGACGCACGTCGCATCTGTGACGATGTCATTATATCTACGAACATTGCCATTAATTGCTTTTGAACCGAGGAAATTCACGACGGAATGTACCTACTTATAGTACCTGTTTACTGTTGTATTGACAAAGATTTATGGATCTAAAGAGTGATTGCATTTTATAATCGTTACACATAATTTATTGATTATGGATTGACAAGTTAATTACCTACAATTATTCAGAATTCTTACCAGTTTGTTATTAAACGAAATTTATTACGGTGCTTTTGGTTAGTAAGTATTTTCTCATAACATAAAGAAGCTTAATTCTTAGCGTGAGATACGAGGCAGCGCGTAGGCAGGAACTTCCAATTTAATCGTAACGTCATCGAGAAAACATGCAGTCACTGTCATACTTATTTATGAAATCTGTGGTTTAAGAGGGATAGAAGACGTTACGTTATCGAAGAGCTCTTAGAGCTATAGTCTCCAATACTTTCATCAAGATTGTTATCCCGAAAATGGGGCAGTGCAAGGTGTGTAAAAATTTATGTGAATATCAGAGAATATTCTCAGTAGGTAATGTTTGCTATTTTCGTTAATTGCACCCGTACCGGCGCGGGCGGCGCGGTACAATTACGAAGTGCATTAGGTACACATGTTTATTATAATTTTAAATTAGTTAAATTCCTGCTCCACATTAATAAGTTATCAAACAGTGCTCCTACTTCACCGCGCACTGTGGGCGTCTAAAGATTACCATTCACTACACGATTCCCACCTATGAATTAAATGCGCGCTTAGAATCACGAATTCCTTACTATTTAATAAAAAGGTCATATTGTATGCAAATAAAATGTTCCAAATTCAAGTATGTATTGTACTATCTGTCGGGGATTTATAGAAATTATAAGCTTCCATACAAGACCGTGGCACGTCGTGACGGTAGGGCGACTAACTTGTGCCATGGGAAAATGGTTATAAAGTTTAACACCAGTCATGTTTCTCATGAATCCCTTCTATTAATGATACATAAAGTCACATTCTATTGAAAGTTCCGTATAGTTCCAATCAGGTTTATTTGTTCCCCTGAACTCCACATATTAAATATAAGTACTAAAAGGGTAGTTACTTACGAAAAATATTGTTATATACAACATTGGTAAATAAATAGTTAGTAAATTAACGTGTCCTGATCAAACGCACAGACTCGTTACGTTGGCTCGGGTGTATCGGCCGGTTTGTCTGGATACAGCAAATTTCGAATCGTTGTCCGATTCTTGTACCTTTGTCAATATTAACCAAGGTGTATTGGGGGACCAAATATCTGATCAACCTTTATATTGTTATTATTTTATCAATGCATATTTATTATAACAATAGACTGTACCACAAGAAAAGCATGCATAAAACACATTCTAAAAATACCTTATTTGAAGTACTCTTTAGTCGTCCTTTCCTCCTTCATCCATCTGTGCACGTATACATCGCCTTACACAATTAACAAAATTACGTTGATAGTTGTGGTCTGCACTAGAGGTGGATATACGTACATTACTTGCAATGTACTGCGCGTTATGCAATACGACCGTTATTGATGATACTAGTGACGCGACGAAAGGAGTTATCTTACAATTGCTGGTGTTTACAATATGGAAGAGTACGGATTTTGGTATCTTTTTAATCTTACTCATTCAAAATAAGGTTACTTTATTTTGAATGAGTAAGATTAAAAAGATGAAGAACTGTAGAGTACAAACTTGCAAGGTCTACAAACTTGGTTACTCAAGACACCAAGAAGTGCTAGATACAAATAATCCTTATTAGCTATGTTGGAGCACCCCGGAACGCTCTGTAAAGGAACTGCTCTAACTTATTTCTTCTAGTTAAAATAGTTTAGCCAAAATGGTCCGTATATAAACAAGGTTTGAATTTAATTAACCTATGCTAATTCATATAGGTATGAATCTAACTACATTTTAGGTGCAAATAAATCTAATCATTTATTTGTAACAGCCTACAAATTAAGGGTTCATCGGTCAAAGTAGAGTAGGTATTCACACTTGATAATATTATATTTTTATATACGCGCCTGATAATTGTTGGTTCGTATAATTGGTTTTATCATGACCGTACTAAATTAACAAATAATAAATCTCGACGAACGAACATCGCGTCCTCTGAAATTCTGCCCTCGAATCCGTCTCTGTCCAGGGAGGTGGCATGCTAACCGTAAACACATCAATGAGACAGCTTTATTCAAACATTTAACTAGTTTAAAAAGCTCTTCATGTGAAATACACATGTATTTAAAGACGAATTTACTGTAGCAGGTGTCGTCCGAGATAGTGAGCAATAATAATCGTAGTGTAGTACTGACCGGAAGTGTACCTTGGGTTTCAATGTGAATAGCACTTTAAGTTAGGCACGGTGAAATTCTTTCATTCGCCAAATAAACCGAGCGATGAAAAATTATTAAGTCCTCTTTCAAATATGTGGGTTTTTCCAATCCATTTAGGTGACGTACTGCGAATGATAAATTGATTTATTTAGTTAGTTATATAAAGCTTAGCAATAATAATGTAAAATATTTTAAGAGGTCCATTGGTAGGCTATAAAGGTCACATTCTTGAAAAAAAACCAAATTATTTGTAATTTTAAAGATAACGTGTAATTTTAAAGAAACTGTACTTGCTTGCTTGCTCACAGAATAATCAAACACTGTATACACATATATTTTATACATAAACGTGATCGTTGTCACCTACTTGTTAAACCCTTTTACACTATTATTGGTATAGGTGCCTACCTATCTATTATTTACTTGGCATATAATAAAAAAAGTCCACTAAGTCGATATTAAGATACAATTTTCTGGCTAGCGGGAACCCATCTATTTCCGGGACGAAATTATCCTATATTATATTGACCTGGGCTATAATATTGAGATATCACCACGCCAAGTTGCATAAAAAACTGTTCGGTAGATTTCTCGTGATGCGCGAACATGCAGACAGATAGACATCTAAACTCCAAAACATGGCAGATTCGGTCTCTTTATCGAAAATAGTGACCTCTACGATTTCTTTTTGATATTCAGCATACAGAAATGACTAAATTACAGTTACATTAAAGATATGTTTAGCATAGGTATCTCGAAGCAGTCTACCGACGCATGACCGATCAGCAGTTGGACTGCGGTGCATATCGGGCGCAGTAAGGTAACATAACCGATAAGTAACGACTGGTACCCGCCGAGCGTGTGTGTGTGTGTGCGTTATCTGCTCCCATTCATGCACGCATCCGCATCGGTGTGTTGACAATCTGCATACGCGCCGCCCGCGCCCCGTGTCATTCATTGATATGTCAACCATATCTTTAGTATTTTGAACATATAATGTGCTCATTAAAATATTAACGTGGATGCGACAAAGGTGAAGCAACACTGAAAATCAGTAAGCCTGAATAGGTTTTAAGGTATTGGTTACGTTAACGTAAGATACCTAAATCAATCGGCCAAACGTTAATTCTTCTTTTACCAATAGCTAACTCTAACTGGAAGACTCTCTTTCACAGTCATCAGCTTCGAGAAAAAGATTTTGATACACCTATCGTATGGCCGTGGTTTCGCGGGAGGTGCTAGTGTCTCCGAACCACAATATTTTTTATACATATAAACCATTAGAGTAGGTACTTGTGAATCGTCGGTAATGACACAGAGCGTTATGCTATGACACTACCGCCCGTTTGGAATGCAGTTCCTATGGAAGAGAACGCGCAAGAAACGTCATGTTATACATTTTTCTGTTGTACATTGTTAAGAGTATGTGAGAACAATGCAGGAATGGCTAGACAGGGTGGACTAGCTGGATAAAAACTACTAACCCTAAGTACCTATATAATTACAATAGAATGCCTAAGTATATGGTTCCCACAATTACATGGTATTATTTTATATCTAGATTAACCATATTTTTCCGCACGTAAAGTTTGATCATGCCACGATTCTGGCAGCCAGGTAGCCCTTAATTATCCTAGCCTAGATTCTAGGCTTACATTTCGTTCCTAAATTACTCTCAGTTTTATGAAATACAAGGACCACCATGTACACAAACTCATGGTGACTGTTTTTACCGCCTTGGCCCATGACCACCCGTATCGTCAGCAGATAACGCGACCTGCGCCTGCGCACCATGTGTATGTATGCGTGTGTCTACACACTGCGGTGTACGTCGGTGCCACGTATGTGTGATTCCTTCAACCATTCATACACCGAACGTGGTGGTACCAGGAGGAATATTGTGTTCTCTTGGTCACACTGGGTGTGACCCACGGTGTGACCAGTAGGAATCGTCGTTGTATAATATTAATTCACGTAGAGCCAGGTAGAGTCCCACTTTCAATGTTTTATATCCATCAGCCGAAAGACGTCCACTGCTGGATATAGGCATATCCCCATATGACTTCCACACATCCCAGACCTCCGCCACTTGCATGTACCGGGGTTCATAGCTAGAGTGTACTTACTAGAGTCTTACTGGTACTTACTATGTAACATTGTGGCGGGCCTGCCTTGCACTATTTTGTTGTTATTATTTCTTACTTTCCCCGTCTCTATGGTGATGGAGTGGTCATGCCCATTTCATTTCCTTGCGTGTGGTGACTCTGTGGGTCGGAACACTGTCTGTCCTCTAATAAATTTGAGGAGAGAGATGGCTGCTGCTCAAGGCATTAGCGTGTTCGGGAGCTGCTTTTAAGGACTGGTCCGCCCAATTTCCATAACAAAAATATTTTCAAATTTGCCATGTTCTCCATATTATTGTAAATGGGAGCAACTGCTAACTCAATGGATAACTAATTTAAAATCAAAAATATTGAATTGTATCTATCATATAACCATCCATATTATGTAGGTATTCAAATGGCGTACAACAGTTGACCTTTGGTCGTTGTTATATACCAACTTCTTGCACTAACCCAACATAAACGATAAAATATCCCGTATATGTATGTAGGTATAGGTATGTATTCATTTGACGTTGATCACTTATTTATAAATTTAATATTTTCGAACATGAACGTTACTGTATTGCAATAAGTTGAAGTCAAATAATTTAGATTTGGGATAATACTAGTAGTGTGACGTTTAAATATACGAGCCGTAAACGACACGAGTTTTAACGCTTCTTTTTTTTTTTTTTACATTATAGGCAAGTATTTGATCTCGATCTCACCTGATGGTAAGTGACGATGAGATCTACGATGGAGCATACTTGCCTAGGTAGGAAGGCGGCAGTAGATAGAGACGCTACATTCACTAGGCACATGCAGCGCAACTGATCTGACCCGCCATCCATGAATGGCAACACCGAACATCATGCCGGAACGCGGCTAAGCCGCTTGGCGACATGGCTTTGTTCAGTGGGTGGTGACTAGCCACGGCCGAAGCCTACCACCAGTAAAATGCTTCACTAATAATGATTCAAGATTTTACCCACTGATCTTTGCATTCTTGCACTATTTCTTCTCTATGTAGGTACTGCGGTGTGAATATACGAGTCTTTGTCAACTTTTAGTCAAACAGCTGTAGGTTCAGGGAAAAAAAATCTTCTAAATATTATTCCGTAATTTAGTAAATGTTATAGCAGACACAACACAAATATATAAAACAGGCGAATTGTATCTGAAGATCCTATATATTTTTTATTGTGAAGTAGTAGTAGAAGGTAGCATTATGCATCGTTTAATTGGTTGGCGTCAGTAGGCTGGTGCGCTCGCGCCGTTACGCTAGTGCGTGACGTCGCGGATTGATTAAACTGAATAAGCAATGCTCGTACATTACCCAGAGCAGACGTTCTGTACGCACGCCCGCGTGATGTCTGATACACACGAGAGCGTTTGAGTCTAAGATATTGTAAAACTTGGTTGATTAAACTTATAAGTTTCTGAAATAAGAAAATTGATGCTTGCCGAAATCACAATTGACAATGGTAAATTATCCTAAGATTTCAATAGAGATCCATCAACCATATAGAAGGTGTACCCTTAAAATATTAAAACGTAACTAATTCTTTAAATAATTAATTTATATTTGTGTGAATAAAAAAACCGAAAACATTGTATTCTTATATATATATTTTTCTATTCACTTAATTGTTTTTCTTAAACAATCACATTTATACTTACAAGACTCCCGCCAAGAAAGTCATCCCGAAATCTTATAAGAAAAAGGCTCCAGTGTGTACCGCCTGGTCGTCGACGTATTCTTCCAATCTGTATAACGTCTGGTGATTCGCGTTCCACTTATTATGGTACCGTGGGCATTTGCATAAGAATAACAAGGAGGATTATTGATGTCGCCCCCCGCCCCGCCGCCAGCGCCGCCCGCCCCACGCGGCACACACCGCCCTGTAGCCTCACAGCGGTAGCGGCCGCAAGTGTATGGAACCAAGAGGATATTATCGTCAAACTGACTGTGAATTTTGAAGCAGTGACGTTTACAGCCAGTAGTTCATATTTGGCTTTTTATTGTTACACCCAGCAGGTGTCTTTTACTATTTCATTCAATACGTTTGCCTTTCAGTCTTCAATCTCGCTATACAACACTGCCTAATTAGAATTAGTTAAATCGTCCCCCAGCTAGATAGAGCCATGATCAGTTCGAGTTGACTTTATCCAAGCAGCAAGGTATATATTTTCTTAAATCTAGATAAAAGAAGAATAATTGAAATCGGATCATCCACTGAAAGGTTAACTTTATAAGAAAATACACCTACGTTTTATATTGAGAATCTCCTTTAATTTCTCGGTAAAAAAAACCGAGAAAACACAATTTTACAATGACCCACAAATCGCTATCGTTTATGTTTTGTGTCCCGCTCTAATGCTTAATTTTGTTCTCTTTTCATGTTTGCTCTGTATACATTTCTAAAATGGAATGGAATAATTTGATGTAGCGCCGTCATCGACGTGGGCTGGATCCGATTCAGATTATGTACAAGTCTTCCTCAAAATAAATTGCCCATTTGCTTGTGAATAGATACTGAAATAAATCATTCGCAATGCACCGTATTTTATATATACCTACGAGGGAATGTCGCATACTTAAATCGACGTTGCAGCGTTGGTGTCGGTTTAGGAAAGGTAGGACCCAATTTAATGTGAAGTGAGCTTATAATGTCTCTAGCACACTTCGTGAGCTGTAAATTATCTAATGATGTCTGTACTAAATAAGGCATCCGTACAAGAGTAGCTTAAGGAAACCGCTTGATAAAATTGTTAATTTAATGATCAGTAAAGTTCAGGCTGTTACAATTGTAAGATTCTGGGACAAGGTATTTATTAAAGTATATATCTAAGTATACACCATTCAGTCCTCATAAGATAGCCCAGATATTGCTTATTTGATTTTCTGATAACCCTTAAATTAGAAAATGTAACTAGCAATGTCTGATAAAATACGATCTATCTTGTCCTCCACGGGGCCAAAGAATATCTTAAGTTCTTCCGATCAAAGTGCCCCAACTAAGTCGCTCATGTAAATGGTTGGCTTCACAATAAATAAGCGACTTATTTGTAAGTACTTAAGGACCTGCCGGAGGCCTGTCCGGAATGGTAATGCGGAGATTGTGACATTGTCATAACAAGTTGTGGTGTATGCGCGCTTCACGAATGGTATATGAATATAGATGTTACGTTACTTTTGAGACATCTTCCACGTAAAACAACTAAGTGCTGACGTCATGCTCAACGGACCTGTTGACTTAGATCATTGGAGCTACGGAAAAGGTAGGTTTCGTTTGTAGAAAGTACTGGAAAAGATATGGGATACGTGCATATTTTGCTCTCCCTTTTAACTTCGACGATATAACTTCCTCATTAGTTGCATGTATGGTGCTGAAAAGAATGCGCTTAATCGACATAATATCTTATACTAAGCCAAAATACTTATTAATGCACTTACAGAAGGTAGTTTCATAATGAAATTAACGCAGGTCCAGCCAAAGTTGCATCAAAGTGATTTAAGTGGAAAGTTTACGGGCGTTACTAAGTTGGGCCACCTCTCATCGCCCGGTACGATTCAATTAACAGCCTCCGTAGCATGGCTACGAGTGCTACAGTGCTACGCGGCTACGGGGCCCGCTATGCGCTACGTGACCGGGGATAGCTACCATTTACCTTTCAATTTGGGGGGAATTATTTTTGATTGCTTTAGTTTGGCTTTAGTGGAGCTATAGTTGACTGCAGCTAGAACTTAAAACATATTTTAATAATAGGTATGAATAATTTAATTTATACTCCCTTTTAAAAATTATAAAATACGTGGTACCTACTAAGGAACTGAATTAATTCGAGAATCATTAATAGTAACAATCAAATCACACAAAATAAACAAGAAAACCTAATCCAAACAAATCAATTCCAGATCAATGTTTTCACTATTATTCAACCGTTTAACTTTCTACGCGGAGTCCAAAGGTCGACCTCAATTGGTCACAAACTAGAACTGACCGGTCGAATCAACTCGTCCAAATTAACCTTAAATAAACCAGAACGGATACTGGACAAACGCCGGGCCCGGCCCGCTCATTTCCCACGATTAAAATTCCGATTTCCTTTTGGATTGATAAATGCGGTGAGTATATTTAGGTTTATACCAACGCTATTACCTATAATAATACGATATTTTTCATCATAATCTAATGAATTCGTATTCGTATCGAATGACTATATAAATAAAGTTTTTGGTGGACATTTCTAAGATAACGTGGATTTAGACTCCATTTCGCTAGCGTGGTCGTTATCTTATAAGGATTCTTTGGGACATGGTCGAATTTAATAGTTTTATAACATATCTCGGATCCCCACTACTCGCATCTCCCCAGCCTCCTGAGATGCAAATGAGGTCAACAGTCCACCTTGTGGGGGTTCCTACTGCGTTTTCCGATTCGTTGTACAATTAATATCACATAATTACTAAAATTTATGTACACCATCTTATCCCTAGGTGTGGCGAGGATGTTCGGGTGGTAAATCACGGGTGCGGGTTCGAACCAGCCGTGGGGTTGCTTAATTCAATCATGATAACTGCGGTCCCGGCAGGCGCAAGAAATAAATTGACCAATGACCGCTGTTGCGAGCTACCGGCGGTTAGGGCTGACACACGGAAAAATATGTAGTAAAGCTTTGTACTGAATTTATAGCCATCTTTAGGTTCAACACGTATGCATCGTATTAGTGAAACTATGCAAAAACGCAGACACCCTAACTGATTTTATTTAATAGATGTTCATTCAACAAGATATCTCTTAAAGCTAAAAGTCACTACACAATCTAAGCTTGCTAATTATGGATGTGCGTCAAAGTTATAGTTAGTATTAATAATTCCTGGTTATAAATAGTGCAACGGATTCATTTCGTGATTCTAAATAAACTATTCTCTGGTTTTGCGCTAATTCACATACAGAATCAGGATATTTATGATAATGAATTCTTTAATAATGTCTGAATCGAAACTGAGAAATAGGAACTTATCATTTCATCAATGACATAGTGGGTGATTATTCTTTTTAAATTATTCCATATCACATCCAACTCCGATTGTTGAACTGGGCCAGAGCCTACATTGTTTGATGTGTAAGATATCAATTACACGTCGGCAGCCGAGATAAAGTTTTACAAGTATTGAGGGATCATCTCATACATTGATTGATTGCGCCCACAGATGTTTACTCATATTGCTGATACTTATGCCTAGACATTTGTTACCTTTGACGTTTTAACATGTATTTCAGTGCCAATTGCTGTGGTTCTATTATATATCTCTTGCTTCCTAATGTAAGATATTAGCATAGGTCTATAACCCATTGAATAGAAGTCTATCGTTTATACTTACCTACTTACTGTTATATAAAATAGACAGTATATAAGATATTATGTAAATAGTTATTTTATTATGAAATTACCGCCACGGATATTATGTATTACATTTAAATTTTGCTTTATGCGCTAAGGGTCCCGAGTTCGAATCCTGGTAGGGAAAAACTTCGTGTGAGGAGCATGAATGTTTAATATCTATATAAGTATTAAATACTGAGTTCGCCCTCAGCCCATTGTACGGTATCCATAATACAAGCGTTGCTTAGTGTGGGACCGTATAAGTTGGTGTGTTTGTCTGACGATATTATAAATATTATATAAATTTAATTGCAGAACGAACGTGAACACATCATATAAAGCATTTCGTAAAATAGCCAACCCTACAACAAAAGAAAGGGCTTGTAGTACCTGGTACAGGCTATTCGGGGACGACCTTGCATGGCCAGATAACAATTGAGAGTCGCCCGCCGCCGCAAATTCAATATCCAGAGGTGTCGTCACCATCCCCCTCGCACCCCCTTGCATCCCCCCTTGCACCCTTGCACCTTGTGTTTAGTGTCCACTAGCCGTCCTCTGTCCACTGTTAGAGGGGCTATAACCACTTAACGAGATGCGAAGTCTGGCTCGAATTGAATTTCCGAACTCTGGGCTGTTGTACTTAAATATTTAGACCTTATTGGGTATAAGCTACATCCAAATATTTTAAAAAGCGTCATATAGAGGGATATTATAATAAAATAAAGCGTCATAAATTAATTATTATGAATATTTTTTTTAAAGTCCCACATTGTGCGCCAATAACTAAACTTGGCGCCTAACGCGAGACCAACGTCAAAAAAATATGACACTCATAGAAGAACAATATAACATCAAGATATACTCGACTAACGTATATGCTCTGTGACTTGATAGCGGGAATACATTCGTTATAAGTTAGCCGATAGGCTGGTCCGGCATATTAAACGGCGATTAACCCACCGGCCACTCGCGCCGCTCTGATTTATGTGAACTATTAAAATCTCCGAAGGCACAGAATTAATTGCACTACTTCAGTGTTGGCTGCTTTATTAATTGGGACCGAGTCGCCTGTTGTTTATGGACGTTTCCCTTTCCTTAGGTTTCGGCCCTTATCGCGACCCGGCCGGTCCAATTTGTCCACTTACGTTTCTGTTCAGTTTCAATGGCTATTAAGGGCCCTACCTCTGGTGCCGAATGTACTAACCCACATATACCCTATGTATGTACGGTTAAGCCTAAAATTTTCTTCTAAGCACTTGTTTCTTGAAAATAGCGAATAGACTCATTGCTAGTACTCATTTCACATAGTATTGAAAGGTTGTTATTATGAAAAATGCATAATAGATTACAGCTTAAAAATACTTCCCCAAAGCTGCAAAGCAAAATCCGTTCTATTTAATCATATTCAAATCACAGGGTCCAGCAAGGGATAATTTATAACTTGTCCAAATGAAAATTATGTGCGTAGGTAGCTGTCAAAACTCCGCACGGAAGTTTGCGCATTTACATGTAAATGCGGGCACGTTAAAATATCACCTTGCGTGTCGCGAGGTTGCCAACAAATTATGAACAACAATTAGCGTGGCGTGATAAAGTTGGCGACGATGTTGTCAGCAAAAGAAAATTGGTAGTTTTGTTATTTTTAAATTACAGGAGTTATAGGACGTGTGTTGTGAAGGTATAGATAATATCAAATGTACAGGCAAAAATAAATAATCGAGCATGGGACATCTTTGTTGTTTTACTGTTTTGAAAGCAACACTGCTTTTGATTACGTGTGTTTTGGATTTTTGATGGGAAATTGTGAATATGAATTTCCCAAAAAAATTAACGAGTATTTCTTTGTATATAATTAGTAGAATATAAACTCTGTGTGATATTAATTCCTGTGCATCTGGCAACACTAGTTGTCTCTCGGTCGGATTGCGTGACACCCTCAACCGGACTGGGGAATTACACGTGTTGTGAATTTATTCCGCTTGTTGGCGGTACTTTTTGTGTTCCCATCATGAAACCGGTCAATGTTGTCGTTTGTTTTAACTCACTAGCAATAACATGTCCCGGCGTTTGTCGCTGAAAGGGGCAGCAGTATTTATTATTAGGACTTAATCAACTTAATTTATGCATATGTTTGTCTTATTTTTTCGTCGTATGATTTGAAGATTTACTTTGTAGTTGTATTAGCATGATTTCATAAAAGTAAATATCGGCTATCCTCTCCGCCCCAGTGACCAATCAGGTAGCATCTCCGATGAGATATATCGCGGTAGAGCGCACCTGCGACCTGCGACCGCGTCCCTTCCCGAGCGGAGGTATTTATCTTCGCCTCGCAAGAACACTCGCGCGCTTTAAATTATAGCTGTTTCATTCGTACGAACATGTCTAAAGGTGTAGGGTGAGTTATGACTTTGGACACAGTAAATAGACACAAATTTATAACTAGTTGAATTAAAATAACAATCGCGTCGTTGTAAGCGTTCAGTCTGTCAGAGCGTCCATGCTATACGGCTGCCATTACACTGAAGAGTACAACATTTTTGTTTCTGTCATTTTGACATCTAGAATACGAGCTTTGGCTCAAATATTGCAGCTCGAAGAGCTGGAACCATTACGGCAAGAGGTTGTAGATAAAACCAAGGGCTTAGCTAAACCAGGATACAAAGGCCTGAAAATCATGCTCAAATTATAATAGGAATGGTGTTCAGAGTTTGCAAAACTGCATTGGTTTGTTTTTAGCAATGTAAATTTTATCTACTTACATATTAATAAGCATTTTTTAGGAACTGCTTTGTAATTCCATTATAAATGGAAAAACAACATCTTTCTATAAATTTGGGGTAGGTATACCCTGACGACAACCTGCCTTTAACGCATCTCTGCCTTATGTGCCATTGCGCGTTCCCTCGGGCGCCTAATTCCGTTGAAAACTAAAAGAAATTTCACGCAAACGGCTCCATAAAACAGAATCCGCCTATTTAGATCATCTCACTTGTCCATGCGTCCTCGCATTTCGTAAAACCAGATGTTATTTCAAGTGAATCATTGCAAAACCTCCCATTCCTCATTGTAATACGGTTCTATGGAGGTCCATGTTTATGTTGGTGGTGTATCATCGAGGTAGCGATAAGTTTTATTCGGGGGTTTGAGAGGTGAGGCTGGACGTAAAAGGAACAGATAGGCTTCTTATGAGTGTTGAAGATAGCTGGCATGGCTACGACACGGTGCAGTTTCAAGGTTTAGGATGGGATGGGGAATGAGTTCAGTTCTATTGGTAGTTATAAAGTTGTTACAGTTATTACGCAATTTGTACAAACGATAAGTATTTTTGTAATAAAGTATGCTAAACTATCGAGAACTCTTTCATTATCTGAGTAATCCCCTATTTAGAATGTACAAAGTGTAATGTCGAACGCAATACTAACACCTTCTGCGACACATCTTATGTGACTACGTAATCAAGTATTGTTGAATTCTGAAATATCCCAAAACCATACGCAATATTCAATTTCACAAAATGTTTGGTAGCGACAATGTAAACAGATTTTAACGTATCTATGAAGTAACTATGAAGTCGAAGGTTAGCAAATTATCTGTGAGTATTTCCCAAAATGTTATCAAAATACTTTCCTGCGCAATAATATCCAAACTCTACACACATGACAGACATGTTATCAATCGCTTATAATTTTCCTCGATCGCACCTCAATGGCGGGGTCGCGGGTTCGATAAACATGTTTATAGAGTAACGTATGTTACTGTACTACGCGTTCGTTTGACGCAATTCATTATGTAAAATGTAGAGTAATAGAGTACAGCCGACCGCACGAAAATTATATGTTTTCTTTACAGTTTTCTAGCAGTAGAATCGTTAAAATGTTGTATTATTGACAACAAAATTAATGTCGCTGTAATATTATAATACGTACAGGAAAAATAAAACTGAATCTATTACTGATCCGTCCATCTTGTTATACAAACTGAACCCTTAAATAATATAAAAATAATAATACCAGCCCTTTTTAATGTCACACTTTTGGCACGGGCCTCCCATTCTTGCGAGGGGGATTAGGCCATAGTCCACCACGCTCGCCCAGTGCGGATTGGAGGCCTTCACACATCTTTCGAGGGTTGAAAATGAGATTCGCACATGAAATCCAGAAATCCCAGAGGTATACGAGCCGGGGTTTTGGTCTTGCGATCCTCGTTACAGAGGCTAGCATTCTATCAACTTGGCTATCACTATTTTCTGATTTCATAGGTGTAGGTAAATTTAAATGAATCATGCATGTTCGGGTGACTACCACTGTAGCTGATAATATTCCGTGGGTATTTTAGGTCTGATTCACACTGGACATTTCTAATTGAACTTGATTAAAATCAATTCAGTACTTACTAATCGAGAAATAATATATTTGTCGCTAAGAACTTAGTAGGTAAGACGAGTCTACAATCATATAGCTACGTATAGTATGTAAGCACGGGAGTGCATTGACACCTTCAATATGCCATAAAATGAAATGATTCTGGAAAAACTTATTTTGTCTTTACGGCCAGTTAGATTTGAAGATTATTTGGTGCGATGGAGCGCTGCTGAAAAAACCCGGTATCAGCAAAATTTTCGATTCCCCGCTGTGTAGCCCGCGGCGAACACATCAAATGCGAACAGATCGCCGCTAGGTGTGGCCGACACGAAAACTTAAATCTTATCTCCCCACATATGACAATGACACCAATACAGTCACGTTTAATAACATACGACTAAGAGTACACGTATTCATGTGTGACAATCAAATCATAATATAGGTGTAATTGTGCTGATAAAGAGTCGTAACTAGGTATAGAAGATTTATTTAATTACGTACTTAGTAAGGATTTGAGATCTATTTGCGACGTGTAATGTGTATTAAATAGCTGATTACTTATACCAGCACCATCAAAAAATATATGCAGCAACTCAAGCGTTCGCACATTGAGAACAACCTCGCAGGTCAATGTTTACATCGTAGACGACTGTACCCGCTCCGCGAATCCGACGCTATGAATACAAATAATACATTTCGCTATCGAATTTCATGAATGACTTATAAAGGATTTGTGAGTTGATTGCATGCGCCAATCTTGATGTTTGGAAATTTACGAAAATGAAGTAGTGAGTTCACGTGTCGTGGCGGTCGGAGATGTGGCGTGTCGATAGCGTGTCGCCTCGGGGCCGGAGCGCGACGACTGCGCCAATCGCCCGCGATAGGCGCCCGCCTGGGATTACGCGAGGGTTGACGACCGGCTCGTCTATCTGATGATCGCGCATGACACGCGGCGCGATCACTCCCATACATCTGCGCACTTAACTTTGATGCTTTTTACAACATTTTATATTCTACAAGTATTTTCGTGTGCTAGGTCTTTAAAGACCATGTAAGAAAAGTAATAGGTAATGTAAAAATTTAAGTCACATTTGCCTAGCAAGGGCATTCTTGCTAGGCAAATGTGAATTCGATTTTTATAAATAGAATAAAATCATAAAAAAGCCCTAGAGCCGTTTTTTAAAATCTGAAACTCCGTTGATTACTAAATATGGAAATGAGTACAACTAATCGAATAAAGAGAGACCGACGAAAATCTTAGTAATGAACGAAATAATAAAAAAATATGGACCTTAGCTATTGTCAAAAGGGATCGCACAGATTATAAAGAAGTTCGATAAGAGTATTCGCGATTCAATCCAGATCTCGGCTTCGGCTAATCTAATTATGAGCTCCACCGTCTCTTTGTGGGGCTGCCGTGCTTGTTTGTATATTTCCTTTGCCTCGCGAGCTGATATATTTTTTTAAAATATTTTTTTTTGAGTTAGCGAGCGCTCAAAGGCGAACTGGAGTTATGAAATTGTTGAAGCGTTAATTGTAGACGTCCAGTTGCGAATATTAAAGTGCGCGGGCACAAGCCTTGTATAACTAGTTAACTCGCGCAGCGGATACACGGACCAACTTTGGAACATCTGTAGGAAAAAAAAATCTGAAGAGTGTTGTTGTGAGCGATGGAATATCCGTTTATGAATAGGTACATCTTAATATCCGGGCACTTGCTTGGCTATAAGAAATATGAAATATTTTTACATTACGCCATAAAAAAATGGTAGATGGACAAGTTCCTTTTAAAAGAGTAATAGATTATTTTAGCTCAGGCATTTGTCTGGTCATTTAATTCAGTCCCGTTGTCGCGTGTCGGTGGGCGGGCGGCGGCGCGGGATGGCGTGGCGCGGGCGGCGCGGGCCGAGTCGCCGCGATTTTTTCCCAGTGATTGGTAATCGGCGAAGTCATTAGGAGAGACGTGCTTTGTTTTTTATCGGGTGAGGGGTAATGGCGCGAAAAATGTCGTTAGCCGCCGCAGACGAGGGAGTCAGGGATTCAGGTGAAGTGGTCGCCTTTGAGATCAGTACTTATAAGTTTCTTATTGAGTGTTATTTGGAATTGGATTCAATAATTAGTCACCTATGCTCGGTTTACACGAGTCACAAGTACGTAAGTAAAAAGTAGCTAGTCTCATGATGTAAACAGCTCGGCCAGTACAAGGTGACCGTGTCCGGAATCGATTCGCATACATTTCCAAGTTGGCTACTTGTCACTTAAATATCTACTGTCCTCATGTAAATCGAGCATAATAATGAGTCAGTTATAGACCAGAGTAATATTTGCTTATAAAGCTTAGTAATAGGTACATAGTTCTATATTTTAAATCCAATGACAATATTCTATATAAAATGTCATTTATTTCTATATTGTAATAAATTGCCACTTCAATAATTGAAATTTGTACAAAGGCTAACCTAGACTAATATGCATACTGAATCCTAAGCACAGAACTAATGGCCGTTAACATCATTCATTCTAAACCCAAAAAATATCATTTTCCACTTATCGAGCTGCCGAATCATTAGAAAGTAAACTTTTGGAAGCAATAAAAGTGTGCTGTGCTTAGCCGGTCCTGGTAGCTGCGCCGGCGGCCATTATTTCATTACTTTGGCCAATAAAACGAATTAAAACCTAATTAGACGCCACGATTTTTGAACATTAAAAGAGGGGCGGAATTAATTAGTGGAGGGCAGAGCAATGATTCCAGTTCGGCGAGTAATTGCCGTTCCACCGGTTCAAATATAAATCAGAGAGCGGTGCAAGCTACAGGCGGGCTTCACGCACACCGGTCCTGATGCTGGAGCATAGTGAGAGCATTGGGAAGAAATCGAGCTACTAAAAGCACCAGCTGTTAATTAGATTTCACGATATATTTTTCATAATTTTGTGCAACAATTTTAGATCTGCTCTAATGAAATAACATCTTTATCATTTTAAGAATGGTACATAGGTAGGTATTTTTAGCGGAAATATAATATATAAAAAAAAAACAGTAGTGACAGCACAAAATTTGTATACAGTACTGCTTAGCCTGCGTCATGCAACTGGCTTCTAGTAAATTTGTGTTTGTGCGACGATTTGAATACTTTTAATATGCTTATATAAATAATAAAATAAATAAAAATAAAAATCGTTTATTATCAGGCGTCGACGGCCCATAGCGTGTTAGTTTTACGGAAACTTAAATACTATGTTAGTAGTTGTGCATAGTTGTCGTTTATTAATCTATATTATATGTTTGATCCCGACTTACTCAAGTTAAAATGGTTTATTTGTGTTAGTTAAATTTAAAATCCATCCTTACTACATTAGTTTCCAATCGCCTCCAGCTCTTATGTTGACCCACCTGAAATGGTCCAGGAAAAATCTTAGTGTGGCATTCTTAAGATTCACTTTGAAGGGTGAAGGAGATCTCATTGAATCAACGGATGAATTATTCTGTTTGTCCAAGTTTTTAAACGTTTGCTTCCGACTCCTCCCCCGACTGCCACCCCTCTCCACCGCAACTGTTTGGACTGCAGAGATGTTTGAGTGAAATTAGTTCGCCTCTGTGGTCTGCACAAAGACAGGTATCTTAAGAAGTTGTTTAATTACGGTGTACGGTCTTTTAGCTTCAAACTTTTAAGTAAGAGCGCTGTGACTATTTACGGACCAGACTCGGCGTAAATGATGCATTGGAAAATTACTAATATATTTGACTATTACTTAACTTAGCAAGGATTGACGGCCTGATTAGCGCAGTGGTAGTAACTCTGCTTTCTGCGCCGCGGGTCCCGGGTTCGAATCCTGGTAGGGACACAAGCTTTGTGTGATGAGCACGAATGTTTGTACCCGAGTCATGGATGTTTAATATGTATATAAGTATTATATACTGAGTTCGCCCTCAGTCCATTGTACGGTACCCATAACAAAAGCGTTAAGCTTAAAGTGGGACCGTATAGTTGGCGTGTTCGTATGGCGATATTTATTTATTTATTTATTATTTATTCAATAGAAAAAATACAATTGTCGGCATTGACAACACTTGTGGAGCACACAGCCAAAATACTATTTACAAACATAACTCCCCAACTCGCGCAGAAGTTTGTCCGAGTTCAATCAATTATTAGAAAACGAAAGTAGTTCAAGCATTGTTGTTTCCGAGCGGAACGATAAAACAGGAGCCGGCGACAGTCCGTGTTAATAAATTGAATTATTTAATAACGATTCCTGTTTGATTTGTGAAATTAAATCGAGCGGCGTAATTGGTTTAGGTACTTTAAATGACCACTTTATATTTTCAAGTATTATTTCATGAAAGAAATCACGATAGAAATGTATAAATGAACTAAACATTGCCGAGATACCTAAGTTTGATTGAATAAACGAGCTTTACTATCTCAAGTCGAAAGTTTTTGTGGAGTTTCATCAATTAAAATAACATACTCGACCTATATAAAAGTAATTATGTATGTAGTAACGAACACGCAACTAACAGCTTTTCTCGAGAAAAATAACACTTCTACAAAACATTATCATCATAACCCACCTTTTATCGGCCGCCATTTGTACGAAAACAAGTTAACCGTAGACGAAGGACGCACGCTTCCGCCGGCCATTTGTGTAATGGCGGAGCTTCCGGAAGTTTGACAGGTCGGATGAAATGTCGCGCGATTTTTACTAATTAAAGGGGTGCGAGGAGATTTGGCCCGCCGAGGTGCCGCTTTTATTATGATGAACATTTTCATGGATGGGCTATTGAAATGATTGCTATTACATTGGGGAAATTATTCTAGAAGAAGATTAGTTTAGTAGCCGATTATTTTCTTACAACCGAACAGTTACTAGTTCTCTCTTCATTTTTAATATCTTAGGGTACATTCCTGATCACAGCATTTCAATTTTCTGATCCTTTATTTATTCTTCAATAACTTCTGATAAGACACTCTGACGATCTATTATCGACAACACTTTCTACCATTGCAATTCTCAAAACGCCCATTTTTCGTGCCACCCCTCCAAGCTGCGACCGCGCGTGGAAGTGCCTCACCTAATTCGGGCCACAATCAAACTGCCGCCACTCTCGACAAATTAGTTTTGATATTTAAATTAGACCCGCCGTCGGCGATCGTCGGCAAGCAACTTTACATTTTACGATTTTACACAACATTGAATACGAAGGTGGTTTGGTGTGAGGGCTTAAAATAAAGTAATTTAAAGGCAAAATGTAGAGAAATCAGGCTGGCAAATAAAGGCGAGCAGGCTCTTGAAACGAGTCAATATAATGAATTCCGTACTATATACCAATTCGAACTGTTAAGTAAATTTTGGGTGAGAATAAACAATATTTTTCATAAACTTTTGTCACCAAAAACTTTGATGCTTTGTTACAGGCATATTTATGTAATAGCTTTTTTATTAGGATTCTCGACTGACCGAAACAATAGGTCTTCGATATTTAAAATAAATCGTGTCGTGTGGCATAAAATGCTTCTAACGTCCGGCAGGTTCGGTTCAAAGATTGATTTCTCTTTCTCCTCGGACTAACTACAAGTTCTTCCCTCCCCCTTCACCGCGCCCTGCTTCATGGCGCCCGTTTGATCGCGTTATTTCGCAAGATAAGTCCGTTAATTGCCTTTACAGGCAGGTTGCTCATTCTATTCCAGATTATTGATCTTGCTTCGGAGTTTTTGTATGTCTTCAAAAGGGTAAGGGTATTGTTAAACGGTTTTTGTTTTTAATTGAACAGCTCTGGGAAAACTGTTTGAAGGATTCTGATGGGCTCCAAGTAGTCTCGTTAGATCTGTGGAAGTTCCTTGTAGGCCATCTGAGTGAACCAATTAAACTTTATTGGGTATTGTTTTGTGTATTTTAATTAGTGGCAATAAGACAATGATCGAAGCCTATTTTAGGTTATTCTCATTTTGGTAAAAAGGGTCTGGAATTCGACACAAAAAATCACATCATTCCACGATTGAAAAAATGGCAAGGTAACCTACCTGAAATATTATAGAGTCGACGTCTTCGTTCTTTGCAGACATCATCTGAATTAACTTTCCGCAAAGAATGAGAAAAAAAATAATATAAAGATATCCTTGGAGTGACATCACAATGTGAAACAAAAGAGAAGTTAACAAGTGCTTTAAGGAGCAGCTTGAGAAAAGCCTTTGTGCAAAAAGAAAAATGTGCCAGACAGAGATGAAATAGTTCCAACATTATCCATTATTATGGACACATTGAATTATTAAGGCAAATGTAAATGGTCCTATAACTTTGGAAAACGCTTTTAGACATTTGAAAATTTAGCTTTATGGCAGGTATGTGTAGACAAAATCCGAAATACAACGGGATTGCTGTCATGAAAAATACAACTATAAGGTCTACTCTATAGGTACATCTTCTAAGAGTAGAGATGTTGCAACGGTGAGAAGAGAGTTGTCACTAATGTTGCAAACGTGCTGTTTCTATGATGTTTCAGTTTTGAAAGGTACACCCAAGAAGACTGAGGAAATAAGAATTAACTCTGTTTATTGTGCAAATTCTTCTCAATGGACCACCGCTGAATGCTAATTTTGTATAAACCGTTTAAAACCAGTTATTGTTTAAGATTTTATTGAATTTATACAATTGGGATTATCTTCCCCTTCGTTTGCTTCAACGCCTCGACCTACTGCGATGCGCTTTTTTTTTAATCAAATCTCAATGTGGCTACCCTTTTCAAATTATCAATTTTGATTAAGAACGGTCGGATATAAGGAACTTTTTCTTCTTGGTTTATGTTTAAAAATCTATTTACTTTGGAATTTAAAATAAAGCTATATAATACACTTTATATATTAAATGTGCCAATAATTCATGTGTGAGTTTATTTTCTTAACGCTTTTCTATGCCAACAATAACTTTGGTTTGCTTTTGCTCTTCAATGATTTGATAAATTTGTTTCACAATGAATTTTGAAAGATTATTTAATTTAAATCTTAACTAATCCTGCGTCCGTTTCTAAACTTGATTCGCATTGTGTTCAAATTGAAAAACTTTTCTCGTTTTCAACTAATTATATCGAGAGGAAGACGAAAATCTTTTGCAAATATTTATTGAGAGCGTGCGATTGTCGCGCGTGCCAGATATAAAGATTATTCGTGGACCCAATCGACATTTAAAACCGTTCTCTGTCTCTCTCGTACACGCCAAAATAGAGGTTTAGGAAAGAGAGATGGCTCCACTTACTAGTTCCATAACTAACGGGGAGAGTTCGGTAGGTAAGACGCCGGTCGTTTCTTGTTTTTAATTAATTAATTTTATTATTTTTCGAGCGGAACGCCGCGTTGGCTTTATTGGTGGAATTTCTCGACTAATTAGCCGTTTTATTATTATATAATTTTTGGCGGAAGGGTTGAGGTGCGCGCCGCCAGATGGCCGCACCGACTTGTGTAATTAAACGTGCCGCTCGGAGGTGCTCCGCGAACCATTCGCAACTCAGCTTTTTATATTTCTTGATCAGTTTTCCTTTCCAGATTTTTACCCCTTGTTATTTGTTGGAGTTTTTATTGAATTAAATTGTTATTGCCTAATCATGCTACGGCTGTTATTTTTTAAATTGTTCTAGATTTTTTATTAATAAGAATTTTGAAATTATAATTAAACAATAGCAATTATAGAGGCGTTAGGAATAAAAAAAATGCAAACAAATATTGTCTGACAAATACTATAATATGGTTCCAAACTAAGCGAAATTACCTATGCATTATCGGTACTGCGTCGTGGAATACAAGCGTTCCCAGTAATACTCAGATCCAGAGCGTATTACGAAAACATCCTATAGGTTCGTTTGCCCAGACTCGGACCTGCAAGTTAGAAGGTTGTATTCTAAAGTACTAATATCTGTCAAAAAAACACAAAATAAGATCATCTAACAGTTGAAATAAAACTAATTTAACAGATAGTATCGCGTTTATTTTAATGTTTTTACGTTCCCGTCGTTTCGGCTGCTCAACAGCAACCGTGATATTAGTTTTATTGCATTGTATAGTATTTGCGTAAATATAAGAAATAAGAATATCATCTAACAAGCTTAAAAACTTAATACTTTATCCGTGTAGTTAGTTACCTTTAAGTACCTACTTGAGCGATTGCTAATTATTTAATCACCTACAGATCCGCTGTCCCCGCGCTGCGCCTCCATTAAGGTGATTATTCGACATAATCCAATTTGCACGCGTTTGTTTATAAAAGTTGTTTGTTTGCGTCCCCGGCTAATTAGCCGGAGTGCCGGTGCCACCTACTCCGCTGAATACCCATTTACCTACTGAGATACATACTGCTCTTATGTAACTTGCCCGCGAACTTTTTCGGCTTAGAATCTCTTTGGAGCGGACTCTTCGAGAGTGGATGTGTGTGTTTTTTTTACCATTTACCAATTTGAACAAGGTTTAAACTATTGGTCAGCCTAAGTTTAGATACACGTAATCACGCCATGACCATTTGGGACGGAGCAGCAAAGCAATATGTTGCGGGGGCGGAACCGCTGGCAAAAGCAATACCTGTTGAGGAAGGTAGCATGCATTTTTAGTATTTAAACTTACAAAGCGATTCAAAAAGGCCGCCTATAATAAACTTAAAACTTTAAACTGCTCTTCTTTAACGCAATGTTCTCAAGCATTTTCCTGCTATATAATGTGAACCACATTTAAAAGAAAATTAACCACCTGATCTATTATCTTGTCATTCATTCAATCGCTCACGTCACGTCGTTATATATAGTGGGTACATAGCGGCTCTACGTGCCGATCACCTGTTGGGCAGGTGTCGGGGGCGTGGCGCGCAGGTAGGTGCAGGTGGCCGCCCGCAGGTAGCCCCGCCCCGCCGCGCCCGCACCTGTACGCCCAGTCGGGGGCTACATAGCGGTTATGTAAGGCTTGCAGGTAAAGACAAAAAATGCTAAGTAAAAATATATATGCCACTTTTTTGATGTCAGGCCTTCCATGGCTTCGTATTTAGATACGCTGGTAAGTTTGAGAGGAATAATGAATAAGTTAGATTTAACCTTATCTTTAAGATATTTTCGCATGCAGGTTATGCCATTCTGGTAGAAGTATGAATTATCGAGTAATGTGATATTTATTTAGGTATGTATACCTGTAAAGATAATTATTTTGTTTCGTTAAAGTGTGTCCTTTTTACTAGGTTTATCTACCTACCTAATAATCTCCTCGGGACTCGTTGCAGACGGCCCCTTGGTTTTACTCGCCTTGACGCTGCCAACATCAAACGGCTCTAACCAATTCAAGTTCGCTCTGGCTACGAGAGATATACCGATACTATATAGTTAGGCACTCGACCGTCATTTGTCATTCTCGCCCCCGCCTTCTTTATTCCCACACAAAAATATCAATACTTGAACCACCTCCGCAGTAAATAGTCCACAAAAGGTCCGACGGGCCCTCAACCCTCCAGTGCTCGCTCGTGTCACCTTCGCGGGGCATAAATTTTTTGCGCACTTAACCCTGCGGTCTCGCGCGCGTCCTACACGGAAAAGGAGGTGCCGTCTTGGGCCCGCACCGCTGAAGGGTTGAACTTTGCGTTCGACCGGTTAAAAGGTGTGCTCTTTATTGTACCATATAATAGGTTTCATTATTTTAGATTGGTTTATATTAAATACTTAGTTTTTTGAGAAATATAGGAGCCAGAGTACTTAATGCCTATAATAGAAAACATTTTTGTCGGCAGTCATGGGTTACGCAAGTTGTAATTTTTGAGCGCGCAATATATCGTTAACAGGCGATCACAACGCAACTCTCTGCGCGATACCCGACGCGTGCGAGTAACAAGTATGCTTTATCTGGTTTTTATTTACATTGCAGTTTTAGGTCGAAATTATTCATTTTTGTTTTTTATTTAAAATCACGATAACATACGGTTGTCGTATGATTTTATGCTAAAATAAATATCAAAATACTGAAAAAAAAATGTGTATATTCATGGAAAGATCGACGGAAAATTTCAACTATGGGGGATCCAGAATCATGAGCTGAATGCATGATATCCACGTACACCCTTTATAATATGAAAAAAACATGCTAAAACTTACCATTGAAAACACAAAGTAGAAAACCATTTAGGCACCACAGATATGGTTTCAAATGCTTTCATTTACTTTGTAATTTGGGCAAAAATGGTCGCCAAAATAATATAATAGTCGTTATAGGAATATAAGTAGTGATTGATTGACTATTTATTATGTTAAGTGCATCTCCAGAACCGAGCGCAAGAGATTCAAATGGGAGCCCACCATTTCTTCCTGTACCGAATCGAATATTTTTGCAACATTGTAGGATCAGCTGGCTGCGTGGCCCGATGTTTAGCATAATTTGCACAACACTTTTTCTTTATCCCCAATACCCACGCTATCGTCTCGTATTGGCTTCGAATAGCTAGGTAGGTATTATTGGAACTTTTGTAGATTTTTTTGGAATAGACAAATTTCTTCTATTGTCCTGCAAAAAAATAGTTGCTAAAACGTTGTCTATGATTCCCACATTATTTAGAATTTTGTACGCTACTTTGAGTTCCGGGATGAAGACCCTGGTGACCGTGCCTGTGGTAGATGTAGTGCGTTCTTGCCATGCGTCGAGGGTAGTGGCCCTGATGAGGCGCTTAGCGTAGAGTTAGACAGGGAGATAGCGTCATATTTTTTGAGCAGTAAATTGTTATGGATATGTAAAGACAATGTAGGAACGGTTAAGCACTTCCATTCTGACACATTTTTTACTTTCATCGGACCAGCGTATTGGATTGAGAGAAGTGTGCCCGGTATATTGAAAATAGTCTCTCAGGGCTGTATACCACCGGTAAAACGTGGGTGCTGCAGTGCACCCCTGAAACGTGTCTAATACCTACGCCGTCTCACATCCCCGTGTTGACGCACACCACCCCTGCTCGCGACCACCTGACTACACATGCTAATGTTGTTATATTACACAAACAATTGAAACGAGACCAGCGACTGCACGTTGACGATGTGGTAATGGGTTGCCAGTGTAAGAATTAGATAGGTATAATTAAAAAATCTATATTTTGACGTCATAATAATTAATATGATTATTTAATAGTCCACTCAAAAGCTTATTAACAATGTTAAATGATTGTCATTAACTTTCCTTTATTAATGTGTCATTTATATTATAAAAACAAAAATTACTAAAACCTCTTTTCACAATTTTAATAGTAAGCCTTGATACATATAAAAATACAATCTTTACTTGGTGCAGTTGGGTAATGAGTGTAGGACTGTAGGCATCGTCGAGTGGTTTGAGCGTGGGCTGCTTGGTTCATTGCACTGGGTGGTAGCGGACTCAATTCCCGTTAGGACAAATTTCGCAAATTATCTTATCGTAATTTTCCCTGGTATTGCTGGAATCCTATCCATAGTAATTTACCCGATATTTCAGGGAAATTCATCACTAGCAACACCACCTCTAGGTACTCCTGCAGATCGAGCTATTAACGGCGGCGGCGGCAAACACGGCGCGTGTTATTGTGCCCTAAATCGACTGGTAATTGTCTGACTGTTTGCCCACGCGAGTGTGAGCTACACACACCACCGAGAAAGTATCATTCGTGTAGGTAATGTGTTGCTTAGGTGTTGCGGACTTCACAGTCGAATGGCTTTAACGAGTGTTTAAATCAACAATGGTTTTGGTTCGTGGTGGTATTGGTGACGTTATCACGACTAAGATGTTATAGTTACTGACACTTTGGCCTGAAGCCTTCAATTAACATAATTATAATGGACACTTAAAGAAATTATCGACTTATTTTGTAAAAAAATAACTTAGATTGCAATTTACTGTAATCAAACTTGGCAAAAAAATAAATTGTACAATTTAAATGTACACATACATATCGCTTATCACAACAACTGTAGAGTGTCTGTCTCAGTAAAACAGTAATGTAAAGCAAACACGAAGTATCCGTCAGCGATGTTTACCAACTAATCCCGCGGGGCTCCGCGCGCCGTAATTGAAATTTTAATGGGGACAGGTGCGCGCGAGTGTCACATGTGGTGAGTGAGGGTTGCAATTGATAGAGTTTAAATGGATTGTAGAGGTGATAATAGGAGAGCTTAGATGCATGGGATGAAAATAAAGCATTTGGAAAGTATTTATTACTATTTGCAGCTATGTATCCCGAAGGAAGAAGCCTTTGGGATACATAGCTACAATAGCCAGCCAGAATAAAGCAAAATAAGTTCTAAAGCCACAATTAAAAGTCACTGTGCTTTTGCCGAAGAACGTAGTAGTTATGTAGAGTTGTTAGGAGCTCCGTGTATTCTAGGTGGTAATATCTAATACAAGACGAAGAAGAGGGTAGGAATTAATTACAACATACCAGGCAATAGCTGTGCGTTCAATTTCACATTGTACCGTCAGTTTGTCACGATTTCAATCAAACGCTCAGCGCGCGTAACAAGCCCGGCATTGTTGGCAAAAATGGCCGGCAGGCAAAGAACCTGGATTGAAGTGCAAATTGAGTAATTTCCACGAGCCGCGCACCGGTACACCCAGTGGGCGCATAGCTACACGATGTGCAGTAAGTCAGCTCTGTTCTATGCGGTTATGCATCTTTAGAAGCAACATTATACGATCGTTGTTATTCTAGTACGGCTTCAAATTATTTTAATTACCACTGATTTATGTAATAGATGTTTATTAATATTTTAATTAGGTGATAATTTTATTGTAATTAGCCATACCGCAAATTATGTGCAAATCCAATAATAATCATTTATTAATTCTATCTCCGTTGTCCTCCAAAATATTTAAGATAAAGTGTCATGAAATACGTATTTATAAAAGGATTACAAAAGATATAATTCGTCGTCATTCTTAATTTCATTTTAAGCTTGATCCCACAATACTAGCAAAATTGAAAGTTGAACTACTGTGGAATTTGTACTAAGCCTGGTGTTGGAGGGTAGTAAGAACCTCCTTGTACTCGTACCTCAAGACGAACAAACATAAATTTGATTAGGGCAGGTTCCGCGCAATCAACAATGGCGCTGCGATATTTTGTTTGCACGTGGCGCGCGCGCGGCTGATTGGAACACCGAGATGAGCCCCCCCCCCCCCCCCCCGCTATTCAACGCGGATGGTGAATCCACAGCGCAATGCTATTGATATGTTGTTTATTTTGTACTCTATATATGTACCTATATATTTTATTGTGTGTTCTAATATTGATTTTTATTTTTGAAGTCATAACGTCTTAATTTATTTTTTTTAATTACAGGGTTGGCACATACAGTATGTTTTTATCAGATAGTTTTACACCTCTTCGTTTAGTATTTGGTCATTTGGGTCTCCTATTTTTTAAATAGCAGAAAGTTCGAATAGTTAACATATGAATGCACTGCGAATCATAGTTATTGCATAATGCATCCATCTGCTCAGTCGCGAATTCACGCATCGTTGGATCGCTTTATGCACTCGGTAATTCAATTACCTGTTGAAACATTGAATCCGTTGCAATTCGTAGCATATGAGATAAACTGGTGTTTAAGTAAGTGGTTTAGCAAGATATTGATTTATTAGTCAGTATTTATGACTGCAAAATAGTATAGTCTTCACAAATGGTATGTAACATAAGCAGGAATTATCTTAAATTCTATTAGAATTTCAATTGTTTTTTTTGTTTTTTGCCTCTAGGAACATGTTACTTTATCACGTGAGAATAAATCCACGCTACTATAGGCTCATTGGCTCTATCATTGCACTAGTAGGTGCCTACTCGTGCCGTAGTGTATATATTCATGGCATCTTTTACTTACTTTTTACGAGTGTTACTGGTCCAATCGCACTCGTCCGAATTAACCAATGAATATATATGAGATGTACGTTATCGGATTTACGACAACTCTGTCGTGTCGCTGTCGTAACGAGCACTTGACTCGCGTATTGACAGTTACATGTGTTAATATTTTTATTATTGCGCTTTGATATTGCACTTACTCCCTTCCATTTTCTTCTATCGTGCTTTTTGTTTAGTAGCGAAGACAGCAGGTTCGGAGTAGATAAATGTGGATATTCAGGTAAACGTCTACATCATAGAAGTGGGTAAATACAATAATAATACAATTGTAAACGTTGGTACTGAAAGTGGAATAACTATAATATTGCCAGACAAACACACCAACTGTACGGTCCCACACTAATCAATCCTATTATTATTGGTAATATTTACTGGCAGGTATAAGGTACCCAAACATTTATTTTTCTGAAATACTCATTTAACTGGCCAGTTTTCCGGCAGATACTCATAAATGTAGGTAAATGTGACGCTTATGTCAGAATGATGCCAGAAGAGGTCTTCGCGTATAAAAAAGCTGTTAAGGGTGCAGCAGGGTTATACCTTTTGATGCGAGTTTCTGAATATTCCCTCATCCCCTTCCTCGTCGGCGTGTTCCAAGCGTCCCCATGTTGTTAGCATCCAAAACTTGATGTTGTTTGACGCGTCTTCGAGTTTTTATGTTCAATTTACGGCGCCATTACGTTTGTTTTGTAATAGACACCACCCGCTGATTTGTTCCTGCCACCCCCCCCGGCTCAAGTGTTTTGTAAACAAGTAATCGTCATTTTTTAATTTTCTTTTCCATCGTTGAAATGTTTACTGAGGGAAAAACAATAAAAGTTTAGATTGTTCAATCTACGAAGGACTTGTTGTGTTATATTTGATAATGTAGTTTATGATCGTCGACCATAAATCACCATAAACATTTTATCGTAGTCGGGGTCTTGAAAATTTTTAAAGTTCAGCGTTACTAGACAAAAATAATGTGTTCATAAGAAAAAGATAACGTTAAGACATTATTATTTAAGAATAGAGCGATTACCCGCGTCGCACACGTGGAGAGCACAGCCTTGAACCGATGCGATACAGAACAAATATAAACACTGCGTCGTAGAACACTTTACAATTAAGTATAATTAATACAATGCGACACAGTTTATTGAATGAAGTATATTTTTTTCTTTTTTTTGTAATAGTTGTTAAAAAAAGGAGTTGTAAAAATGTTAAAAAAGCCAGATCTTCTCATTTGAGGTAGTGTTTCAATCCGTTTATAGAGTTAAGAAGTAAGTGTAAGTGCCCCGGTAAATGATTAGACTTTGAGATTCGATTTAAATATCTACTTTACTTACGATAATATTATTAAGTGTGTGTAAAATATTCGTGCGAAAACCAGTATTTAGGACCTCTACACTGGATTGTTCCAGAGTAGAGTGAGGTCTTAAATACTATTATCTCTGTTCATGTGCTGTCTAAGTGTTATGTTGAGCTGTTACCGAATCTTGATTCAAAGCCATACATAACGTACTATCGCTCAACGTAAGCCATCAATTCTTTGTGTGCATTAGAAAGTGAAAAGTTGTCAATTGGTGCACGAGTGGCAGATTAAAAATGGTTGTGTGTTTAAAACAAATAAAGTAGACCACCCCTGTGCCGTGTCCGCTGTTCTTAAGGCGATAAGTAGATCGGGAGTTGAGCATTCTGAAACCTGAATGCATATAATAATGCTGACAAGGATGGATTTAAAAAAAAAACATGTTTTCCGATGTGGTTATATTAATAAAAGTATGTTTCCGCCCGGGATCGAACCGGGGGCCTTCTGCGTGTTAGGCAGATGTGATAACCGCTACACCACGGAAACTGTGATACTAACGAATGATAATACTGCGGCACTTTCAAATCGTGTATGACCTTGTAACGATATATGCTGAACTGGATTAACGCAGAACTTATCTTAATACTTTTATAAGTGGGTAAGTATATACTATTGATAGCTACTTAAGTATTAATACTCAACGACTTTATTATAGTCAATTTGATTTCAGCTTGGCCTTGAGGCCGCTCGGGTAATAACATGGTGTTTTTAGGTTCGATTCCTGTTTGCTCAAATTTCAGATGTGATCATTGGCCTTTTTTTCTAGTACCTACGATACTCATAATAAAAGCGTTCCACCGCAGAACCCACAGCTAATACATTTCTCCGAGGAAGGAGGTGGTAGTTATTTTTTTTAATAAAGTGAATCGGATTAAGTTTGAAAAAAAAATAGGACGAGCGTTAAAGGATTGATTTTGATACAACTTTGTAAAGGGATTCACTATTCCGTGGCTATTGTTCTTTTCAGAGTCCCAACTCCCAGCTCCCATGCTGCCTCGTCGCACGGCTCTACACGGCACGGGCAGAATTAAAAAGTTTGCGTGCCGCGGCGCGCGGGGATTAAAAGCTGCGCGACAGTCAGACTACACACAGATTGCTTACCACTCAGTTCCGTGCGAGGATTTACGACAAATGAATGTACATCAATTAAAATGTGTTTAAGTCAAATACTTGGTAGGAAATGCAATTTGAAAGAAGTTTCATTCAACTACATGGAAATGCGAGAAAAAATCTACAAGGATTAATTTTGAGCGTTGTATGGTGTTATACCTACTTATATTAGGGTCATATGTATGTACTCAATGTCATATGAACCTAATCCCTTTGAAGCAATCTAAGTTTCCTCATCCATATGTATTGAAGGCCATCACCGCTGGAATTTATAACGTCGTACATATTGCATGCATAAATACTTGGAAGCTACGTATTGCAGTGCCCATTACTGCATAAGCTTTTTGTGGATATATTATGTTGAATTTTTTATATTGACTATAGAAAGTAAATTAATTCTTAGGTACTTTAAAAGGTTGGGTTCGTGATCTTATTCTTTATTCAATCTTCTTTATGTTATTAATTTTGATACTTCAAAGTATACACTCATAAAATTCGTTTTGTTCCAATTTTCTTACATATGATTGACCACGAGGCGGTGAGATCGACTTACGAGCCAATCGCCTTTTTGCGCTCTCCATATAAAATTCTGGAATGGCTTACTACAACTATTTTAAGTGAACATGCATAGGTACCCAGTTAGTTAGTTTAAGTCCTTAACGATCTGGCACGTCTTGTGTCTGAAGCATGCGAACCCACATGTGGATTCGAGGAGTTGCCGCCAAGACGAGTGGAGCTGAGTGGACACTGTGACCGGGCCCTGGTCACTAATTGTGCTACAACTTGCTCACTCACCGACTTCCTACGATATGACGCCGGGGGCACACTAGACGGAAGAACATGGCGCTGAATTAAAAAAAAAAATTGTAATCTATATGGAATAATAAAAAAACCTATATAGGTTAAGCGACTGATATGGTTAGGCTAGCCGCAAAGAAATGATATTTGACTGTTTTTGTCAGTATAATATTACTAATATAAATTCACAAGTAGGTACGTCACGGGTAATTCATAAGTTAAATAATACTAATTAATTAAAAACATTCGGCTATTTCAAATCTTAGCGGATAATAAGAAAATATATTTGGAAAGAAAGCTACTGCTTCCATTTTTAAACAGTACTGCTGTTAATTACATTCAATAAAATGTGTTATATCTTGCATTCTCACTGTATTCCTACCCTATCTAAGCAACTTTCTTAGAGTCGTTAAGCAGTCAGCAATTAGTCAAATTGCCGCAGCAGTTAGTTGCCCTCGCAGTTGTTTGAACAGGATCGGGAGAGTCTTTGATTCGGGACTTACTTCATTTGCTCTTTGCATAAATTACTTTGGGACCAGTGTCCGTTACCTGTAATTGGTTAGTTGCCTCGATGACGTTGTAAAGCTTGTTAGTAATGGCTCAATCAATTTCCAGAATGATTAAGTAGGTACTTTGTTTGCATCTCAAGGTATACAACTTCACTCAAAGAAAACAAAATTTTGTCAAGTGATGCTTACTATCAGATAGCTCGCAGAGCCTAATCAATTCTTTAGAGTGATGAGGACAGTTAATGATTTTTATATTAGGTACATTTAGAACACAAGTTTAATCAGCCACCTCTATGCACAATTAAGTTACAAATCAGTGAACCCAGTTTAAAACATTACCAGCTTTAATTGTTTAAAAATAAGCTAGAGTAATAAATTATGTGCGATACCGCACTGACCGCTCCGGGACGCGGCACAGTGCTTCGGAGTGCGCGGACAATGCAATGAAACAACTAAGAACTATGAACGCTGGACATTAAGGTTTGCAATCGGAAACTTTACTTTCTGAAAACAAACTGAACAAGGACTATCTTGTTGTACTTGCCGATAAATTGAGGTGGTTGTTGTTTTTTAACCTTCTTTATACCAATTAAAATACGATATTTATATTAAAAGTATGTTTGAGTTTCTTTAGTTTTGGATAAGTGAGCATTACACACGTAAACTATCCACTATAATTGGTCCTGCATATTAATTTTATCAATTAATTAAAAACAACACATACAGTAATGTTATCAGAGGAAATTGAGAGTATTTTTAATGTAGCCGTGTGGTTTGGTACCGAGTGCTACTGAGAATTCAGTGCAACAGAGTCTGTACAATGCAGTTTTAATTTTCACATCGGGTTATTTCGGCTTCGCTGGATCTCGGTCGCTCGGTGAGACCCCCTTTACTGTAGATTTAAATCCATTTCATTTTTTTGTACCTTTTAGAGTTCTTATTGTAGACAAAGTTACGATGGTATGCAGGCAATAAGGTGCATATAAATTCTTAACATACGGTAAGCAGGAACTCCTAATGTAAACTTAACGTCATCGAGAAAGCATTCTCTCACTGTTATACTTATTTATAATATCTATGGTTTGAGCAGGATATATGACGCTTAAGTTACCGAAACGCTACGTACAAAATAGCTTGAGCCACTGATAATTATTATCCATGATATTTTATTTATCTACAGTGGCATTTTATTTCATTGCATTTTATAAAGAATACATTCTTTTAAAACACTGTCTCCAGCCCAATGACAGACAACAGTGCTCGCTCAGGCGAGGGCTGTCATCTGTAGTCCACCTCGCCGTCACACTGCGCGCCATTCACGCTTCGCGATGGCTATAAATGCTATTAAATAGTTTTTGCTTACATTACCGCAGTTCTAAGTTTCAGTAACCACCTAGAGAACCGTAGTTCTATATTATGTAATTTATAAAGTGAACATAACATGTGCTCCTGCCAGCGGGCCACACGCGAACCGCTCTGAACGGTGGGATATGGATACCGCACATATTCAGCAGTTTTTACTCTATTCAATATATTGATACCTTTGTTGCGTCGAATTTTGTAATCACTTTCTTTTATCACTCCTGAAAAAATCATTCGATTTTGATTAGTATGTTATTTAAAAAAAATAATGGCTATATTGTTGCTAATACTGACGTATTATATTATCAAAAACTAACCTTATAGCTACAGTACAAGTGGAGCCAAATAACTGAATATATAAAAAATAACCACGCAGGCTGCGTAAAGTAATACGTTATCGTCGCCTTAGATTTAGGTAAGTTGACAGGAAACTTGCAGTGCTACGCAGAGAGTCGCCATCTTGGCTTCGAAACCAAAGAGCAATTAATTTTAAAACCTCTTCAGACGCTGCCATTAGGTGCAACGCGGTAACTGCATTTGCAAATTATTAAGGTTTATTATGACCAATGGGGTACTCTTTTCATAAAAATGTATCTGTCGTAATATTGACCTATCATGGCCTCAAAATTGTTGAATCTAATTCTGTTTTGGTATCAGTAAGTATGTTAAATCGTTCTCACCCAAATTAGGTATTCTTGTGAATACGAGCTCAAAATACAATTTTATTTCAAGAAACAAAAATTAAATCATCATACTGATGTTAAAAACTCGAACACACATTCTTACACTTCATAATACTGCAACAAGGCGTAATCAATTAATTTTGCATGCACGCTACAGCGTTTTAATTGTGAGCGGTGGCCGCGTCGCGCGCAGCGGAGCGGTGGGCGGGCAGTCGCAGTCGCCGCGCGTCACCGCCGCGCCCGCGCAATTTATGGCCCCACACTAATTTATCGTCGTAGACCAGAACTAGAGACACGATTAATGGAAACACTTAGAATAAATTTAATTTAATATATGTTTGTAGTATTAGAAAAATATATTCTTGATACCTTGTAAAGCATAGACAAGGGTTTAATCATTGTGTAACAAGCTAAACATTTTTCTAAGGTTCTTGCTTGGTCCCGTTCAGAATGGTTCAAGGTATATTCAGCCTTGAGGTCCTTTGTCGTTGTAAGATCCTTGATAAGATTTGTCCTTATAAGCTGTCTGGAAAAACAATACAATTATTGATATGCCATTTATGTTAAAAAAAACATTTCTTCGAAGTGATTTACCTTCAAACAATAATATTTTTGTGAATAAATCAACTCGATTTAATACCTATCCACCTCGATAATATCAGACGATATCGATAAAAAGTGAATTATGTAGATTTATCGTAAAGTGGGGGGTGGCGCGGGTGGTATGAGTTAGAGGGGGGTTCAGTTCACACGCCGTTGCTTCGGTTAATATTCATGACCAGAACAAAAGTCTGTTTTATTCGCATCGGGGGAGCTAGTACCTGTATTAAATACCTACTTCCTTGTTCTGTTACTGCATTTGTTTCCCTTTATAAATACAATAAAAAGCCGCTTCTGAAGATTTGTCTCCAAATTCATAGAATATATGAATTAATTTACAATAACATTACAAATCACCTTTTTTCTAAGAAATACTTTGTTATCCTTGTAAATTGATTAAAGAATATCAGAGTAACATACTACAACTACTTTGTATCATGGCTTGCGGGGCTGTTCAGTTGGTCTGGATTAGGCCATTTGTTCACCTCATACGTTTCGTTTTATACCTTAAGACAATGTTCATTATTTAAAAAGAAACAAGTGATAATCTGATATTGATTTACAATAATAACAAATAAAAAAATGTCACTCATGTGTAATCCTACATACGTAAGAATAATACAGCACCCTATATAATTCATGTATTTAATAGATGATGAAGAATCTCCCAACCAACTCCCGAGACCTGTGTCTGACAAGGATTATGCAAATTAATTGGGGGAAAATATTAAATAAACGCGATCCGCTTGATTTGTGAGAGGAAAAACTGAGCAAAGACTTGCCTCCCCCACAACAGGGGGGTGGATTTGTTTTTACGACTACCACTACCTATTAGCTTTAAAAATGTAATACTCCCCCCACAGTACCTACTTAAAGAGGTATGCAGACTGCAGTCCACCATAAATACCTATTTATAATGTACGGAATATTTGTGACCTATTTCTATGCCTACCTATTTTGTATATCTTTGAATCTTCCTGAAAAATAAAAGAGTAAAATGAAAATAAAAAAAAAGACAAGCTCGCTGAGTTTCTCGCCGGATCTTCTCAGTTGAGGTCGCGTTCCGAACCGGTTGTAGAACTAAGTTTTAGTTACTAATTTGTAACTGAGTGTGACTGACTGAAAATCTATAGTTATACTTACAACTTTGAATAGTAATCGGTAACTTTCTCTACACGAACTGCAACGGCTACGAATCGTAGGCGTGTAGTTGGCTACGAGTCTACCTACTACGAGTATGCTCAGCCTAATGCCATTAAGGGCTAGCTAGACAGGACTATGTCACACAAAGTCGCTCCCTCTCCTTCATAATTCTTAGGACGAAATGAGACGAAATCGATACATCTTAATTTTTTTCTAGTCAAGCCCGACTGTGCTAGGCCTGCAGCTATAATACCCTTTGGACTTGTTACCCACCGCATTGTAATAGTAATTTTTCCTCAGAAAATACCATTTGCTCAGCGACTAATAAAAATATTATTTATGTGTTGCTAACTAGCGTATGATCGCCCCAATATAAGACTGCTTTACGCGAAACTACTGTATTAACATACCATACCAATCGGTCCATACGAGATATGGACTATTTACAACCGTCACGCAACACTGTTTTAACCATCTATCCTTTCACAATACAACATTGAATGCTAAAAGCACAAAAATAAAGTCGTAATTGTGAATAACGCACATCATGCGGTTGTAATATTGTCGTGAAACAGTATCCAATTAGACAAATACATAGAGTTGATTAGCTGAATTTGACTAAATCGTCCCCAGCGATGGTCGTGTGTCATGGGCAAATGTTGGGTGGAATCGTATTTTTTATTGGTACATATTACCTACCCAGTATGTCGTTAGGTAGTTTTAGTCCCAGACTAGTGTAATGTATGAAAAAATGAATGTTCATACATTTTTTGGGCGATAGCCGGGAGCGATAGCAAATAATGCAGTAGGTAAAACATTAAAAAAAATGATGTAACAGACAATAATTTATAATAATAAATCCAGCCCTTTTAATGCCCCACTGTTGAGCACGGGTCTCCCCTCAATGCGTGGGGGATTAGGCCATAGTCCACCTCGCTGGTACAGTGCGAGATGGCGGACTTTACACGTCTTTCGAGGGGTTCTCTCAAACATGTAGGTTTCCTTCACTGTTTAGTAAATGATATTCATGGTTGAAAATTAGATTCGCACATTAAATCCAGTAATCTCAGAGGTGCGAGCTGGGGTTTGAACCTGCGATCCTCGTTACCGAGGCAAGTGTTCTACCACCTTGGCTATGACTGCTTTTTTGAGAATAATTTAGTAATTAATTATTCTCAATAGAGATGGTAATACAATCTTGTGAGAAAAAATATCATTAATATGGTTGGTGTGTTCGTCTGGCGATATAGAAAAATATGTAGAGCAGGTACCGTTTCCATTCGCCTCATTTAACTTACCTTATTGCTGTCTAAAAACTGATGTCCTTTCGATTTCTCTGCCACCAGTACATACAAGACCCCCGCCGCGGGTCCACCCGTGCGGTATTGTACCTAGTCGATATGAAGAGCAGATAAAGGCTGTTATATTTGCATAGAGAGAGGCCGACGGCCGCTTCTCATATTTATTGCTGTATTTGTCCACGACCAGTTAATTTTATTTTCTTAACAACTTGTCTCCATGTACGAATCTTGTTACTGTAGTATCATGATAGAGCCACTGAGGATATGGTTTGGTGTAATAAATTAGCCTATGCTATGGTTATAGCACTTGTTATGTCTTGGTGGTAAAATTCGACAAGCTATCCGATTTGCTTGAATACTTGGATTTGTCGACACAAAAATGATTTGGATCTTAGTTAGTGACTCTTGATATAGATGACAATGTTAATGCAATAATTATAGACAGAAAATGTTTGAAACGAGATGTTAGTTATATAGACACAAAATGTTTGAAACGAGATATTCTGGAGTAGTCACTATATAGTACCTACAAAATCAATTTAACAGATAAGAGACAAACTTAAAAATTCATATAAGTAGGTATTCGTGTAAAGTCTAATCATTTATGTCCTATAGATCTTAAATGAAGAAATAACACAGGTGAAATATTACTTATACATATTGAAGCACAAAAAACCAAGCTGATTTGTGTAGTACACGCGAATAACATCCTTACGACGCGAATTCGGTTGTACTACACAAATCAGCTTGGTATTTATTTTGAGCTTCTGTATATTGTTCGCGACACACCATCTTTATTATTTCTGCGTCTGAGGTAGACCTACAGAGGCACTTAGAAATTGTTATATACATTTTTTTCCTTAAATCTACAACTACGCGACCACCGGATTGGCGTTTGTCTACCAGTTGATTAGGAACTAATGAGATACGGAATAAATTTACTGAAATGAGCAACATTAATTATTATTATAACATTACTATTTTAAATATGTATAGTTCACGCCTCTCAAGACATTCGTAAACACGAAACACTAGCATTATACAAAATATTCTTAGATGAAAACTTAATAAGTAAATTAAAGTCGAGTGCACATGCGCGTCTCCAATATGTCACTTAAACAAATTGGACTGATAAAGCAAGCATTCCCCTTCATACAAGATTGTATGAAGGTAATTCCGACGCGCTCACTATTCCCGATAAAAATAAACAGTCGTCTCAATCAGACGCGCAATCAGGTGCTCTTATTCCCATACACACGCGATCGTACATTGCTTCGTGCATGAGACGCCCCCACGTATGCTGGAGTAACTGCGCTCTTTGTGAGGAGGGCCTTAAAGCCAGCGGATCAACGCTCTAAGGAATCCTCAAAATTGGGATAGTTGTATAGTAAAATAGACTTAAAAGTGTTTTTGCTTGCAATCTTTTTCTAATAACACTTTATCGCAATGAATCTACCAGATACCAATTGTCTACTCTTAACTAAATAGGTTCTGATCTTTTCAGAACCGCTTTGCATCTCGCTTTAACATTGTATAAGAACTGTAACTCAAGCACAATCCTTTTTACGTACCGTTTCGGTACGTAAGCGTCGTCCATCCCTCTCACGCCACAGATTTTATAAATAAGTATGACAGTGACAGCATGTCTTCTCGATGATGTTATGATTACATAAGCGGTTCCTGCTTACTCTACCGTTTTCGCTTCATCAGTCTCTCGAGAGCCCGCTATTTCAATGGCCCCATGAAATGTGTGGTACGCGTCACGCGCGCCATTCTGTCAGCAATATTGTCTAAAGCAATTTGTATGTAAATCAATTGCTGTTAATACTATTTATGTCGATGGTTATTGAGCATTACTATTTACTTTCACCAACCAAAAGTCGTACGAATCTCATTCTTATTAACATTTCCCAGAGAGGCGATTATTCTGTCAAATTGTATTCGTTACTTAAGCCAGGTTGGGCAAAAAACATGAAGTCGAGACGTGCTGTTAGGGAATTGTTAATAAGAGATTGTCTTACTGTGGGCCGGGCTCGCGGCGGATTATGGCGGTTGTAAATTTTATTATATTATAAATAAGAAATTTATGCGTGCTGTTTATCGGCGTTAAAAGGGGATGATCGATAGAGCGAGCCATGTGCAGCGGATATAGGCCACTCACTTGCGTCGTAACGTTAAGTCGTTTGTAGGTACATTAATTTGTTGATTAACTTAGGAGCAGACAACAACAACATGATTTATGTAGGTTCAATCAATACCAATGGTAAAAACTTGTGGCACATGATGTGGTTGCTTGCCATTACAGTTACGATTACCTAATATCACTCATATTTGTATTTTTACTGATTATTTCACATGTAACATTGTAAACTCTGTTGGCAACCCTAAATAAATAAAAAGCAATTCCCTACTTAACGACCTATGTAGAGCAATTTTTTTTACAAAGATATTTAATTATTTAAGCCCAACAACACAGTGTGAAAGTCTGCAAAAATCTTTCGCATGAAGTAATAGAAAAAATACGTAAGTTCAAATCACAATGCTTGTAGTTAATTAATTGTACATTGTCTTGATATAATTGTACAGGATATTAATTGTGGAACAGAAGAGGCAGTTTCAATAAGCCGGCGGCGGCGGCGAGTGGGTTACGCAAATAAGTAAATAGGCCAACAAATCACCGCCGTATCGGATTAGCGCGATACGTTATTTATTGCCGCTGACTTGGCGATACGTGTCTGCGATGCACGAAGAATGTGTTAAAGGATATGAAACTATAACTAAGAATTAAATCATTATTGTCATTAAATGATTTTATAAAAGTCCTTCAAATTCACATACAAAAAATATAGGCCCGAGCCTGTGTCATGAGGATGCCTAACACTTATTATTAACAAATAGGTTTAGTGAGAAGTGGGAAACGTGCGCATGTTGTGGTACTGGAGAGTGTGTGTATGTGCATGTTTGAGTGTGCGTGTGTGTGTGTTTGTATGCGCGCGCGTGTCTGTGTTTTTGTGTGAAGTGTGTGTGTTAGTGTAATAATTATATCCTCATAGGATAAACAAATTTACTTTCAAGATGTATTCAGTAATTATTTAGTATTCAAGCCTTGTATATTACCTATGCCTAGAACCTTTGATAATATAAGCCCTCACGTACTATGCTCAAAATTGTTCAAAGATGCCACATCCATTTATGACAGCATAGTGAACGTTCCGAAGACGGCCGCGGTCGCACGCGTTTCGCGCGCCCGTCGCCCATCTGATACAACTTTAATTAGCTATGTACATACACTGATATTGGCACTACACAATGTTGTAGAATAGTCATTATATCAAAACAATTATCCATAGAATACTAGAGAGATGGTCCTGTGGACTGTAGACGTGCCGTGCCGGATAAAGGTAGCACCACTCCACCCACCGATATTTGATTACCGTCGCTCGCGGCTCGGTCAAGCTGCCAATTCAAAAGATATTGTTGAGTTTCCCTTCGCTTACAATCTGTATTTTTTATACCCTAATTGCTACTAGTTCTTATGTTATTTAACACCATGGGCTCATCCACCTTCTTTCTATTCTACCTAAAAGGATTCGTGTTTACTTATCTACTCGTCGTTATAGACCAGTCAGATGGATTAAATTTATCCGAAATCCTATTCTACATTGCCCTAAGTCTATGTCCAAGTGGAAGATACACTCGCGTATCTGTTGTTTATTACAATAAATCTCCGCGGGACAGCCAGCGTCACCCTCTCGATGCCTCCTCGGGCGCACTTGAACCGGCTCGCGCAATTAAGTGCCCGCTTACATGACAACCACTTTGGTACCGATTGTGAGAGGTGCTTTTCATTTAAAGATATTGTATAATATGAGTATTGCTTTCTTCAATTATATACTTAGAGTCACCACGATAAGTTTGTGTTTTATAACTCTCGAATAAATTTGGCATCTGGCGGATGCCGATTCATAGTCAGATGATCGGACAAGGAATCGGTTGCCTGCGGATCTTTAAATCTTTTAAGTTTAAATATTTAACAGTGATTTAAAAAATATTTGTTGTCAACATTGTCAAGTAGGATCAATCAGCTTTGCAATATTTTTTTTATACAAAAATCAATTTACTACATCTAATAGGTGCGGTAGATTAAAAAAAACTGAACATTTTTTGATTTCATCAAGCAAAGAGGATGTTAAATACCGTAGCAAGTTATACATAACTATACTGTATACGTACGTCTGAGCAGAACGTTACAAACCTCCATCCAAAACAAGAGTTAGTAGCTAATCCGGCCTAAGTAAAACAACTGATATTTCTGCGTGCGTGCCGGGATTTTTGATTACGGAGACACATGCAAATTCACATAATTCGTTGTATAGCACCCTTCGGACAGGTTTATCACCAAAACTATTGCGTCGCATTAAGCCCGATTACGCATTACGCAGTCTAGACGCAAATTAGACACAAACTTTCACCATTTTATTGTCCCGAGCCATTTCGTTATTTGTGAAAATAAATTAAGAGCGTTCATCTTGGCGACAATTAATAATAAGGCTCCGATTGCCGCAATCGTCGTGACCGTACAATACATTCGAATAATCAACTGACAAAAGACAGTCTGTAACGTTTTCATAAATCAAAGCGCGAGTAAACGTCAGTTTTGGATGCTCTTAAACTGCTAAGCGCTGTACAGTATTAAACTACCATTATTTTTCTATCACCACAGATTAATGAATCACTGTAAAGAAATAATCCTCAAGTTCCAGTAGGAAAATTTTTAATATTTCTATTTTTGTATGCTGTTGTTTCATAGATTATTTTGTGCCGTGCTGTGGAAGTGTATAGGGATGAAAGTGTGGATATTAAAAAGGGCTAAAGAATTTTAATAAGAGTGAGTGCGGCCGCGAACCAATTTCGTGATAGCTTGAGAGAGATTGCACGTGGTACTGATCCACAGAGATATAGGTACGATGCAGTGGATTTAGTTATGTTAACATTCAGGTTGAAGTTAATAAACTAACGTATATTTGATGATTCAATTGACAGAGATCTATTACATATGTTCTGTTCTGTGTATGTTCTACAGCAGTCAGAAGATATTTTCTATCCATTGACCATAGCTTACTAATAATTGCATTTTTTAAATCGTGGACAACTGGCCTCTTTGCACCGAGCAAATTTTGGAAAATATATTTGTCAATTTTCTGGTGTGCATGTCGTATTACGCCCCAAGCCCTTACGTTACCTAGAATATGCTATAAAGTTGGTGTGTACGTCTGTCGATGTTGGTATAAAAAAATTAATACTCATTTAGTTTATATAAACTTTATCACAAACACAATGTCGCGTAAACCTTGAAGTTTTTTACGCGATATCAACAAAGCAGTAACGACACGCACCCAATCTGGCCCCATTCGTATGCGGCGACTTCCAAGAGTCCCCATTATGCCAATAACATAAAACCGGCATAAAACAATAGTATTTACTCGCAGCTAGAGTATGCAGCTTTGCTATTGTTATTTTATGGATTGTCCTGTAAAAAACTGCGAGACGAAATTTGAATGTATGCATACATATTGCTTTGAACTGAAATTTCCATTTTTTGTAAAAACCCTTTTAACCCTCAACGCAAGATAGGAGGTTTTTTTAAAACCGAAGCCGTTGTTTGGCTGTATGATATTAGTATTTATAAAAATGTTATATTTAGATTTTTAAATACGATACAACATACTAATGATTAAAAGTGATAAAATGATCCCTTGAGTCAGCTCTTCATAAAAAAAACTCCATATACCTTATAAAACTCAAAATTTGCGATAGATCGACTCATTCATAAGTGCGTTGTTGCCTCACATGAATGTCAATCATGCCTCCATGATAATAACAAACCTTTTTAAAACAAAAGTATGGAAATATAAATTCCAATAAATAGTGTTGCAAAGTCCATATGAATGGCTCCATTCCGATGCTGAAGTAGTCGATATAGCACAGTTAGTTCAATAAAGCGATCTCGTGGCCACCGAAGCATCGGTTATCTATTCATACAGCTAAAATCCCGCAAAACGCGGAAGCGTAGCAACACTAGCGCCATAATAGCTGTAACAGTATTACAAGTCTTTTGAGTAGGTCATCGCGCTGGTTTATCGCTCATCATAACTCGCTTGATGGTCGACACGCTTAGCTGTGTATTTGTTTAATGAAATAATACCTACTTGCTTGTTACGAGCCAGGAAATATGGCCGGTATTGATTCAATTTGTTGTCGCCACTGCTTAATATCGTGGTTTAATGCAACTTAAAAAAATAATAATCCTGTCTTTGGAGATGCTCTGAGATCTTTTTAGGTGTCATTATTGGAGGGAGAGAACCTAATATTACCATCAAGTGGGTCTTATTCTTACCGCATTGATTGGGTTACCAGAATACAATCCAGAAACACTATAATGGTGGTACGAAGCGGTTATTTGGTGCTTATTCAGGGTAAGATTTATGATGAGTACTTGTTTTATTGTTTGTGAAAATAATTTGTTCATCTATTTCTAGATATGTATGTTAATTTAACATGTCCGTGCCCTGTGAGGACAATGTCTGAGGGTTCGTGGTTCACAGTAAATAGAAGTAGCGGTCGCAATATGCACTGGCTACCGAACGTTGCGGTTCTACTGAAAATTTCAGCTGCACTACATTGTTTCTGGGCAATAGAAAATATTTCAAAGATAATTTAGAAATGTTCTAGTAAAATTATGCTTAAAAAGTGGTGAAGCTTTTAGCTTTTATTTATCTGAAGATACGAGAAGTTTCTGGGTAAGAACCTTATTAGTTATGAGGTTTCCCTGGGTATTGGAGTAGCAAATAGATTGGAGATTTACAAAAAAGGAAAACACTGTTTTGATTTCAGTTGTCGTGTTTAAAAAGCCTGAATAAATTTGACTCAGGTCACTGTACAAAGACAATTCTCACACGAAATACAAAACAAACTGACCAAAAATGAAGTGAACACATAAAATGGAATAACGTTTCCAATGAAAATCCCATTGGAAAATCCGATTGCGTCGCAGTAAAAGCGCATGGCCGTTTATGTGCCTCTCTAGCGGTGGTTTCAATCGGCGCGCCGCCCACCGGCCGGTGGCGCCACCGTCGCACCGCATAAACAAACACTTTGCGCTTTTTACAGTTTACAGCGACCCTCGTAAACGCGACCGACAAGCCACACCGAATCAGCGGTTTGCCGGTAGTGATGGCTCGTTTACTGGGAATATCGGTAAATGCTTAGGAGATACAACAACGTCGGTCAATAGTCAATGGTCTGTGGGAAGCCAAATAAAGTCGTAACAAGAATTCTGAGGCTTATTTGAGACTATTACTGCATAAAGGGATAAAATCTTAATTGGTTTATAAGGTCCAGTCTGCAATGTATAGCTAACCTTATATTGATTTTTACAAAATTTGGTGCATTTTGATAGCAAAAAGAAAATTTCAATGTTTACAACATTTGGCTACAAATCGACAAGAATTTCCTCCTCACTATACTTTCTCAGCGGGTAGCATCGTACATCGCCAAATAAGGCGCACACTACACGACAGAATATTTGCATTTTATTCGCTCCGGGCCGTCCTCTGCGACGTACCTACTCTTCCAGCGAGCTGGCTTTATGTCCTTCAGGTAATAACCTCTTTGACGGACAATCTTGGCAAACTTGCACGTACAAACGAAATACGTAATCTTCAGATCTATTGCGCTGAATATAAGAGTGGCGGTTGATGCAAGATAGATGGTGTCTTGTACAAGGGGTTGAGAGATAAAAGTAAACGGATTATTGCTTGTGTATCGTCGAATGGGTCTGTCCGGTCGTTTGTTGAATTCTCTGATGCTGGCGACTTGAAAGTGCTGGTTTCAAAATGCCTATCCAGCATAATACATCGGATTGGTTCAGCAACGTATTGCCAACTATTTGTAAGTAATTGTTTACTAAGTTTGCTAAACCATTGTATTTGTAAGAATGTATCTTTAAGTGTAATGTAAAAGCACGACAATTGTTCCCCCTAAAGACCGTCGTCTCCAAGTATTGCTAATGATGTGTTTTTATCACCGCGCTATGCAAATCAGTGCGATCACCTTAGCAATGGTTGTGCAGGGTTGGTGGTTGTGAAAAACACATTGTTGGTCAACTCGTCTATCCAAGTAGATTGCAAGATCGAGCTAGGGAAGTGGTCCTGGTGCAATTCAGTGAGCATCTCTCAACAACTGCTATGATGTATAAATTGTCTGTTATGAACATTCAGAGCGGAGTTATTAATATTTGCATTTGAACTTCTTCAAACTCAAAGACTGTAACAACGTCAGGGCACTCATGCATATTCGGTCCATATTTTCATTTCTCACGTATAGAAGACATTTTTCAGATTTGTTTGTGTTTATGAAATAGAGGATTTATACTATATATTCGTCTATCTATATCTTTGTACAAACAACGTGTAGGCTGATTTTTATGACATTAGTGTTTTTGTATAACAGAATAACTATTAAAAATTTTAAAAAATTAATTTTATCATACATTGGATTCTTAGGCGGAACGAAGATCGCCGGGACAGCTAGTTAGATATAAAATGATGAATTTATCAATCAAGAGTCCCAGCAAAGAAATGTATTTGAATAGAAGTGTGCACGTATCAGTGAACTGGTAGCAACATACTCGTATGGTGCACCATCGAATATTTCCCAATCTCCATGACAAAAGCAAATGCCACTGGCACCCCTGTGCTGCAGGAGGAGTCTGAAGGAAGCAATTATCACCATCTTCCCCGGCCGATGGAATTACACTCGCTCACATTACCGTCTCTACCTTGTTTGTTAACTGCCTTTGTGTGATTTCAAGCACTCTCCATTTTAATTTTGTACCTATACCTACTGTATTTTGCATGTACTACTTGTAATGTCGATGTTGATAACATTAATAACAAGTCATAGTGCATTAATCAAAACTTTTTTACGTGCACTTACGACTAGGTATACCGACTCTTAGTGTTTTGAGGTGTCTCTTATAACAGTGTTAGAAAAGCTTTTAAAGTTACATCAGACATACATGCAGTGCTCTATTCTTGATACGTACGAGTATATCATCATCATATTACAAACTTAGCTGAACCCGAGGTGAAATGTATTATTCGCTAATAGGTGCGACAACAGCGTTGCGTGTGACAATGAATGAATGGCGCTCATAATTAGAGATTAGGCGTAAAATCGAACGGTCATCAGCGGTGAGCTGCGCGTAGTGGACACGGTGGAATAGTGGATACAGAGATGGGAATATACTGGAACTGGCATTATTTGTGAAAGTATAATTAACTGCGAGTTTCTGATCTAGGCGCTATGTTTCTATTAGTTTAATTATTTGACGACGGTATTATGTGCCTTCTATATTAATTTTATAAAATATACATGCTTAAAAATTACGAGCTTCTAAAACTGGCCATTGAAAAGTATTTCGTCTTTCCAATTTCAAAATGTCTACCTAAATATTTTGATGCTGAACCTGGCAATATCCTTGCTCATCCAGTCCATATCCCGCCGTGTCGTGCACGTTCCGGTCCCTGCTCGATTACGCGGCTCGTGACAAAGATCGTCCGACAACAATCCACGTCAATTTGTGAGCTGACAAGGTGCGGTCGCGAGCTGCACTGCACACACAACACCAGTAGAGCCGAATATTGTTCTGATAGTACGTTATACTCTATAACGTACTAGAGAAATAATTAATATTGTTATACCTACTGATTTTAGCTTACAAAACTGATGGCAGAATCTTCCATACGTAGTTAAATGTACCTATCTAGCATATTTGGACTATATGAAAAGAGGCACATTGTATTGGTTGTAGGATGGGAAACGTAATTTTTAACAGACGATACTAACACTTCGAATTAATTATCCCAATTTTTCAAAAAAACATTTAGTGCACGGAGTCTCCATCCTCTATTCCACGACCAAACAGTCAGGTCTGCTGGCTCGTCGCGTCACTAGTTTTGCGTTGACACTAGAGCTCTCCAACCGCGCACTGGACGGGACGCAGACCGCTCCGGTCATGCACCGAGCTGCAAAATTTTCACAGAGGCGAATTCACTAATTGATGGGAACGAAAATAAATTGAGAGATTTTAGGTTGGGATATATAGATAATCAAACCACTGCTGGGTTTTTGAAAATGCACATTCGCGAATAAGGTTCTATTCCGCATTCTATTCTTAATTTCTTTATACGATCTTAGTACCAACGTATTTTTTATCACAGCTGAATGTTATATAAACAGCAATTGAAGGCGTTAGGTGAACGGAAAGCAATTAGTGTTTATCTCGGATAGTTATTATCTGGCGGCTCGCGGCCGCGGCACGTACCGGTTTCCGGGATCTCGCACTTATTTACCGTTCCCGTCTGCTAATGAGTGGAGTTTATGATTGGGCTGATTTGTGGGGATTGAGATACTGATTAGGGAACCATGACGGGTGCAAGAAATAAGTTAGGTATTAGGACATGGTTCGGTTATGTTTAAAAATAATTGACAGAATGAACTGAATAAAAACAACTGACAGTTTTAGATGTGGCTTCTATAATCTCTATCTCACAATCCCAAAGGTGTTGTCCAAAAACGTTCCAACTTAGTTAACAAGTCAAGTCAATAGAAACAATGTGTGATTCTCGTTATGTTTTAAACTTAAGTGTCATTAGTGGGCCGCCCGCCCGCCCGCCCTGGCGGCATATTTTTATTTAAAACAACCCCCGCCCCTCGCTTAATGTGTAAAGTTTTAATTGAAATTTGATCTCTGCTCTGTTTTAACGAATTGTCTATGATTATAATGGTCGGATAATTAAAGTTATGACGTGATGTAACTAGATTTGGTAGATTGAGCCATCTGCAACAGTAAATGTAAAATTGTTAATTTTCTTTGTAAAGTATTATTTGAGTTATAACTAAATCAAATCTTCTATATCTTATATAAAAAAGTCGTGTCAGTTACACCATTTATAACTCGAGAACGGGTAGGCCAATTTTTATGATCTTTGTTTTTTTATTTTGTCTCCGCCCCGAATAGCAGAATAACATAAACCTGCGAAAAAATCCCAAAAAAATCTAATAAAGATAATTCATTTTCTCATACATTTAATTCTGAGGCGATACAAGTTCGCTGGGACATCTAGTTGGGTAAAAACAATGCTATTAATACTATTTAAGGCTTTGAAATAAATGATTTATGATGATTCTAAGTTGGTAGGTTAAAATTAAAACTATAATCACACAACCCATTAACTCTAAATTCAACACCAGCCTCCCATTCAAATTGCCCATACACCAATAATTCGACCGTTACAATTCAAACGGGTGTCGTAATCCCGGCTCACGGTGACGCGCTAACAAAAATGGCGGCGGGAGGAGCGCGCGCGCATTCGCACACATGGCGCGCACGCACCTCGCATCTACATAATTGAATATTCTATTGTACTACGTGGCTAATGCTATTACTGTATAATGTAGCGCTTTCATCGCTACATTCCCATTTCGGTTTTTGTTTGGGGTTATATAATTTGACTCACCTACCTTTTCATACTTACTTACGATCACGTTGATCGAGCCGAGATCGACCAACTGCAAAAGATTTCTTATATTTAAGTCCATATCGAAGTAAATTGTTTCCTATTCAGTCAATGGCGATTCACACTTGACATTCAAAGTCTGGTTAAGTGTATTCTCTTTAATCATACGCGTAGATGCAGTGAAAGCGATGGTTCATTAAAGCCTAACCTGCCTTGAACATTCAATCGAGAATCTAAAAGTATACCTCTTGTTTTCTAACAAAACAAAAGTTCAGTGAAGTTGTTTCTAAGTTGCATTAATACAGCTTCTATGCAGCGCTTTATTGCACAGTGTGTAGTATAAAGTTACCTGTAGAGGGTGGTGCAGAACGCCATCTGTCGTCGAACGGGACAATGCACAGATTTATTGTTGCCAAATGCGCTTATGGGGGTTTACGGGGATTCAGTTTTTTGTCGGCTATCAAGTTTCCATTAGCTAATTTACTATCGATTGGCGCGCAGTGAAAGTTTGGCGGTGCTCGGACAGATATGGATTTGATGGATCGCTTTTTATTCATGCGTCCAACTGAAGTTTAGTAAATTCTCTTTTTGTGAACGGATATTTTGGATCATATATTTGAAACATTTAAATTTTATGACATTAGTGAAATGTAGGTTCCTTTTATGGTATATGATGTAGGTATGTATCGTCACACTAGTAAACAAACTTAATGCATTGCATTTATATTAATCGCCAACGTCACAGGAAATTGCTTCTGTCATCAATGCGAGGGCCATCTCCGAGGGTACCTTCATCCCCCGGCCGAAACATCTGCATTATCTTACCTACGTCCCTCGCGAAATCAGTTACTGCACGGGCATTCACTAAAGTGCATTTGCCATTCCGCCCGTCAAACCTTACAATTACCTCACACCAGCCACGCCATATCCAACCTTACTGAATTAAGTTACAGTTCAAATTATTTGTATGCACTAGTTTATGCGTGCCTAAACGATGATATCTTACATATCAGCGTCCACCGAACGAAATTCAATCATAATTTGAAGCTGCTAAAGTTCAAAGTCGTGAAGATTGAAGTCATTGGTTACAGAACACGGGCCGTTTAAGCTAAGAGGGTAGTTCACATGTTGGCGATGCGATTTATCAAATTTTATTCGTTGTAGGGCAGCGACATGTGCGCGGTGAGCGGACAGTCGCTTAGGTGCGCTGAGGAGGGAGGGCTTACAATTAAATATGGAACGAGGTGGCTAATGGATTAGCGCAGATGAGACGACGCCTTATGGCGCGCAATCAGGGTTTGCAGATGCTCCTCTGATTGGATCTGTGTGTGCCAACGTCATAGGTACAATTTACATGTACGTAATTTAAACACCTCTAGCAACAAGGCGTGATTCTAGAACTTATTTGTAAGATAAATTCACCTCTTCTTTATGAAATACCTCATATGTTTTCGGATAATATATCAGGAATTGGGGTCCTAATATTTTTTTTTAATGTTTTTGTTTCTTCATTGATATTAGTTGGTCACTTAGATTCCATGGGATCTCTTGCGACCACCTTTATCAGTGCAAATTAGGTAAAAACCCTTAGTTACATGCTGGAAAAATTATATAAATAATGTAGTTGGGTAATATAATAGGGATGCAGTTTGTAAGCCATGATCGATCGCAGCGCCGCCCAGCGATGTAATTGCACGCGCCTGTCCTACGTCACTGTGCCGCGGATAGTACTGCACGCAAAACTATCTCAAATACTAGTTAAAATAAACGTTTCATTTTATTAATAAAATATTGCCAACGAATGTCGTTACGATCGCTCTACGCGCTACGGTTCTACAACTGCCGCCCACCCAGAGTAGGTATATTATATCCATTCTCTACACAGTATAGATACATTGACAACTGTGAAGGAAAACATCGCGAGGAAACCTGCATGTCTGAGAGAACCCCTCGAAAGACGTGTGAAGTCCGCCAACCCGCACTGGGCCAGCGTGGTGGACTGTGGCCTAATCCCCCTCGCATTGAGGGGAGGCCCGTGCCCAGCAGTGGGACATTAAAAAAAGGTCTGGAATTATTATAGATACATTTGGGGGTGCTATGAACACCTGACAAAAATGTATTCAACACGGATTTTACCGTTTCATAGCTCTGTATAATAATAGCTTTTAAACAAGCCTATAACTCGTAGAAGCAGAAAATATAAAAACAAATAAATGGGGCAATATTTATTGCTCACATTTGTCAGGGCGATGTTCCTGCTGACGGTGGCTCACCTATTCACGTGAGTGATGGATTGCGGCGTCGATTAGGGCCGGCGCTGACCTGTTCTTTCATATCTCGCTAATGGCCACCGCCGGCGCCCGCACACCTACGTACACCTACGAACGAATGTCAGGAGATACAGTTACAGGATGAGGTAGAGTATGGAAATACATAAACGTTAGTGATTATGGTAGAGCCGAGTATTCTTCTTCTTCTTAGTCGGGCACTCTTGTCAGAGTGGTCGTGGTAATTAAGGGTTGCACTGTTCGGACATGGACGCTGCTCTAGCTATTTTTCTCCAAGTATCTCGATGTAGGGCATAGAGCCGAGTATACAAATATATAAATGTTAGTAACAAGCCGCTGAACTGTTTTATATTTCAGTGATTACTGGGTACAGTTATACAAATACTAAATACTAATACTATCTATGAATAAAGTAGGATTAGTTATCAAGGTGATGTGACGTTGTAAGAAATAATGTTGATGCAAGTTAAAATTATTGGAAATAAATTATCCAAATAATAAGATTTGCTCATTTTTGGATTAAAATTATAAATATCAGCATTCATACTTGCTAGGACCGGTTATTTTAATAAGAATATAGATAGAAAAAAGTATATAAAAATATTTGGAGTCAATTTTCTTAGGGAACTATAAGAGCCTAAGGCAAACTTTTGTGTTGCATATAAGGCTAAAACTGATGTTAATCAGTTGTCTTTTCCAGCAAACTTCGACATCCAATCAGTACCTGCCGGGCGGGCGGCTGTCAAATGTACAAGGGTCATTACTTAGGCCATCAGCGGCCGGTAATTAATATAAGCGTACCGGTGCGGCTTGTGGCATTCCGCCTTTACGCCTTTTTGCACCTCCGATGACAGCTCCCAGGAGAAGTGACGGATGTGGACATGAGCATTTGATTGCTGGTTATTTGGAGTTATAAATCTGTTGAGATGACTAGTGAGCTAGATCGGCACTCTATTCTCGGCGAAAGTTTTGCGATTTTGGAGTTATCGGTACAGAAAACTGGGCTCCTACTACCAACTGTGACGTTTGTGTTGCCAAATTTGAGAGAACAGTGTGCAATTTCTTATTCCTAACTACGCATCAATTTCCCTGGATGAAAATTATGCTCCATATTGATCCTGTATAAGCTATTGCCATGCCCACGAGAACCTATCACTTTCCCGGGATATAAAGTTACCTAATACGCGACCCGGGCTATATATTTAGTAAAATTCTGACCGATAGATTTACCGTAATGCGCGAACAGACAGACCGATAGACAAAAATGGTGGTTTCGTCCTTTGGTACCGAAAATAAATTCCCCTAAGATTTTTTTCAAATATAGTCAAGTTTACCGTCGGTCCTATTATAATGTAACTGTATTGATATAAGATGTTATAGAGCAACTAGCGATAAATAAATATACCGACAATTGCCTCACTGAACACATCACTATAATCACCTGTCCACTGTCAACCGCAGTGAGTACAGTGCAGTAAATCAGGCCGCGTCTGTGCAGTCAGTGTCAGTGGTACCTGGGGTACCGTTGGGGTCGGACAGTAATTAATCTCGACCCCAACCCCCGACCCCGCACCCCGGCAAACAGCCCCGCGACGCGGCGGCGCCGACGCTCAGGTGACCGACACTTGATGTAGGCAGCAAACATCATCACGCTTCTAATCCACGATGGGGTAGGCAGGGGGTGGGGCACTGAAGTGCACCCACATTTTTTCGATGGTACTTGGTCTTAATCTATTACACCTAACACTAGTAGGTACCACTGCTTTTCAAACAGGAACAAGATTGTTAAGATTACGTAATTTTTGGATTTTTCATGGAATAGTCATGCTGCCTAGTCATCAGACTCGCTTGTTGGTCGTATTGATAAGAGACATATTATATTATCATTTATCTTGTATCTTTAAAATATACCTAAGTAATATAAACATCCTATCTATAATCATAGCTAAACACTATTCTCCTACGATCAGACATGTATTATTATATGTATAGGTATATAATCCTAAAAGTCATAATGTAATACACCGCTAAGAAGTGCTATTACTGTTGACAGCTTGGGATGTTTGTTTGGATTTCTATCACTTTACTTTACTTTTCAATTACTTATCCGTAAAATATGTGATATAAGTTAGCAATAATTATAATAATATCTCAATATGTAAATAATTCGACATCTCACAGTTCGAAGTGACCCCGCTCTCCCCAGGGCCGTTCTGATTGCTCAGTAATTAATCTCACCTCCTCGCCGCCCGCCCCCGCCCGCCCCCCGATACTCTGAGCCGTATTTATTGTGTTCACCACCACCTTGCTGTTAGATCAATCTTCGACATGCACCTACCTATTTGAAATTTATATCAGTAATTTGTATAAATTTTGAAATAAAATCTATTTTTCATTATTAGGCTATTGTACGGCGAAGGCAAATATTGTGAGAAAATCTGTAAATCTTGTTATATCAGCATGTCCTCACATTGAGTGGTAGTTTTCCGCGTATAATAACAAATTTGGGATCAAATACCATCGGCGAAATGTGGGTGCAACACAGCGAACCTCTGATTACCCCTTCCTTTTGTGCAATAACCTTGAAGCTTTGTCTAAATTATCCCTAATGTATTTTGATTGTATTTTTCACATGAACAGAACATGAAAGGTATCAACTACTTATTTGTTTACGTCGACAAAAGAAAATGGGAGACGCCGCCGAGACACAAATAGTGTTTATATGGAGGCATGGGAACGCGGCGAACTACCCGGTATCTGTCACATAGACATTTTTGCCTAAATTGAATTGTTTCTATCGTGTTTTAGATGAGATTTAACATATAAATGTATATATTTTAGTTTAATGCTAGGCGTAAGCTTTGGTTAAGTGGGCACTGAGAACATCTTTCAGATAATGAATGCTCTTGATCAGCTGACATGTCAGTGTACTTAGTACTATCAGTAACTACTCCCTGTCCACTTAGCTCTCGTTTGAACTCTAAAGAAAGAGCCGTGGCTGCTGCGCATTAAGTATTCTGTGGTTAGAGCTAAATATCGCTGTGCGAGACTAGCCCCAAAGGTGTTTTGGCGGTATTAAACCAGATTGTACCTAAGTTTTTTTTTTATTTTTTTATTACCTTATAGGCAAGTATTTGATCTCGATCTCACCTGATGGTAAGTGACGATGAGATCTACGATGGAGCATACTTGCCTAGGTAGGAAGGCGGCAGTAGATAAGAGACGCTACATTCACTAGGCACATGGAGCGCAACTGATCTGACTCGCCATCCATGAATGGCAACACCGAACATCATGCCGGAACACGGCTAGGCCGCTTGGCAACATGGCTTTGTTCAGTGGGTGGTGACTAGCCACGGCCGAAGCCTACCACCAGTAGAGTTGTCACCTGGTTGGCACCACCCAGGGTCACGTGTAGGGTATCTCGAGGGTACTTAATTCTCCTACGGACGAAGGTGACTCGACCCCACACACAGATAATATAGATTTTCTTTTACCACAGGTATACAGACTTATGGCTATAATTTTTTTTGTTCATATAGCTCAAACACTTAAGAATTTTGTAAAAAGAAGATTGATGAATCGAATAAAGTAAATGCAAATGTAGTATCTTTGCACCGTGTTGAACTAAGTTGCGCGGTGGCAGCTCGTAATGTCTCAATAAAAGAGAATCAATAAGCTGGTGAGTGCGGAATATCCGCCGGCCGAGCGCGCGATCGCAATCAAACCGTAGTAAAATCGCATCCGAATGATAACTGCCTTGGGCAAGTGCGACAACTGGGGGAAACTTGGACAAGTTTTATCTTACGCCAGTATACATAAAACTCATCACTTGTAAGTTAATTATCAACTCATCTATGTTTTTTTCTTATTGTTTTTTTTGGGACCAAACGACGATAAGGTATTTTCATGGTCTCACCGAAAGTTAACTCCAGGTATTTTTGACGCGGTGGTAATGGTGGCGTGTGTGGTGAGCATGTCAACATCAGCAAACACCTTTTTTGACCTTTCATACGTGTCTAGTTTCATTTACAGTCCAGCTATCTACTTAACATCATCATCATCAGGATTCCTAGTTGTCACTGCAAGATTTGGGCGTAACTTAACACTATTGCCTCTACTGTAGATTGATTTATATTAACTATTAACACACGAGCTGTAAACTAACAGTGTAAGGGGAATGGTAACGAAAACTTTGGGTAATGGTTACACTTAATGTTTATGTTAAAATAATCGAAACAATTTAAGTCGAAAATCAAGGGTAACAAATGTTGTACTTGTTGATCGCGCAGTGTTATCGTAAATTCGTAATCGTAAAATCGATCACAACAACGTTCCGCGGGTTAAAGTAAAGTTCTCGTCTATAAACTATTTAGTTGAATCTATAAATTTCCACGTCTCTCAGTGTGCCACTACAATCGTGAAGCGGTTTTCATATCGCGGCGCAATACTCTCCGCCGAATGATTTATCGCTCGCTCGCCGGACATATGAGCTCGCTCGCACTTGCCACATGGCGGGTAGCTAGGTGTACGCTGACGTAACACGGAATAGAGGACTGTGTTCTCAAATTGCATGTTAAACTGTCTTGGTGTGCTTTTTGCTGGTGGTTTATATGTTCGAGAGACTTTTGACTCTAGTGCCGGTATGGTAAGTAGAGCCTGAAGACACGTGTCACTACCCGAAGTTTTAAAAATCGAAGTATAATCATCGGAGGCTCATTTGAACTATTAGTAGGGATTCGCCATTTTCATGTCATCATCCATTTTTTATTTATAATGTGTTTTTATTGAATTTGATATCGCTATTAAATAATTGACACTTGCAAAATACCCACAAATTTTTATTATGATTGGGTGAGGCCATACCTATATCATCTTACTCCATTGTATTTCATCGCATTTCGTTTGGTGAAGAAATAAGAGGAAGAACTATTGGGAACGATCCTGATTAGAGAAGGTACGGGTTAGATGTAACGCATGATACCTTTTTGTGTTCGACTTATTTTCGGAGACTGCCTATGCTGTGGTCAAGCCCCAAATTTATATCATACTCGTTCCGCCTGCTTTAAGAGTATGTATAAAGACTCCTCCCGAGTGCACGGCAGCACTCAACTTAATTCGTGCCACAATAAGTGGATCAAATAAAGACATTGAGCTGCGACGGGATCCTGCATATGAATATGCTCATTTGCAGCCGGCACCGGCTCCGGCACGCGGAGTCACTGACATCGTCCATGTCTCAGTGCGTACATGAGATGTCAGTCTTTAGTATAACGAATATCTTTTGTAGGTTAGTGGTAACTATTAGGTATTGTTCACATTCATTGTTATATGAATAATTCTGATGACCTGACTTGCTCAGTGGGTAGTGACCCTGCCTTCTGCGCTGACGGTCCTGGGTTCGAATCGCGGTAGGGGGACACACTTTGTGTGATGAGCACGAATGTTTGTACCCGAGACATGGATGTTTAGTATCTATATAAGTATTATATACGGAGTTCACCGTCAGTCCATTGTAGGGTACCCATAACACAAGCATCGCTTAGTGTGGGACCGTATAGTTGGTGTGTTCGAACTATCACAATAAGGACGCAATCTTGTGGTTCTACTACGTAGAGTTATATTCACTCTCTTAATATAGAAAAAGTGACAGGTGATAAGCGCATCGATAGTCCATTTCTAGCAATGGTAATACATGGTGTGGATAGTACAAAGACTCCCTTACACTGTTAAATACGAATTTTCAATGATAAAGTGTTCAGTGATTAAGCAAATACTTAGTAGAGTGAAATAGATAATTACCAGCGACCGGTGTCCCTCCGTCCCCCGCCTGCTCCTGCGACATACATCACGCGCGCTGACTGATAACCGTTCTTAGTTGTTCGATGGTACAAGGCACAAGCGCAGGAGTGACATGACTCCAGAGCTACAGAGCAGGTAGCTGCTGTTTTTGCGGGCAAGCAGTGTTACGTACGTATTAATAATGATTAGTCCTGACACATGTTTAATCACTTTGCTCAATATTGCAGAATCTTGGGCGGTTATAATTTTTTAAAGAAATAAAAATGAAATACGATATAGGTAATACATACCTATTTATATAAAAATTAAAATTAATTTGGAACTATCCATTCAATGTGTAGGTATATACGAATGGCTCTACACATAGGTAATATTCACGTATTATTATTCCTCTTCCGCTTACGTCCTGAGCCGTCCCACACACAGGCCTAAGGGTCCAAGGAAAAAGTCCCTCTTTACCTTCCACTAAAACTAGTAAATAGTAGGATTAACTCATCGCATAAATCAAGTGGACCGCTGGAGGCTGCGAGAGATACGCATCTCCCCAGATTGAACCTGCATGTTGTTGAACTACTTCTGAAACCGCGCTATAGTTGCCAATCTGATTGAAACTTTTCTTATTAGTCCGTATTCCAGTGTGATTATTGCGTGTTTGAAATATGATAGAGTATGGGATTTGTCTGCTGTCTGCTTTGTAGGGGTCACCATGAAATACATAGACACAGGCTAGGAAGTGAACAGGTAGGGTTGCTTTCAGCAGTATAAGATGGCATAAAATACAGGCATAAAACATTTCAAACTTTAATAGTTCTACAAAAGGTTCATTACATTAGTACGTAAATACGTACTTGTCTAAATGTAAATCGTCTAAATAGTTCTAAAGACATTTTTTATAAACTTAAAGGAAATATTTAAAAGCTACCTATAAAATGCGTTATAGAGTTGCAAAATGAATTACAAACAATATTAAATATAAATTAACAATAATAGTTGGCGTTACAAATAATATAAATAACAAATATAATTAACAATACTAACTATCCAAAAGCATTAAAAACGACGCCACATGTACAGCCGATATCGCCACGACATGACAACGACGTGGGCACGACACGAGCACGACGCGTTACATAGAAGCGAGCTCCTTCTTAGTGCACGCAAAGAAGTCCGTAGTCGCCTCGGCCAGATCCTTGTCACCCATTGTCGCGTCCAGATCTGTAGTGGAGTGCACAGGACTGCCCTCCTCGGCTTGTCGCATCTTTAGCCGGATTTCACGCATGCGCGCCTCCAGGATGCGCTCGCGCTTGCTCTCACGTTCCAATAGCTTAGAAGAAGAAAATAGTGTCAATTGAAGTTATAAAAACCTTAAGGCAATGGACAATTCGTCCGCTTGCATTGAAACCAGGACCTTAATGTTTTTACTTAAGCAGCGCTTGATACTTACGACGGTCATCATAGACTTCTCGCTTCTGCTGGACTCCGACAAGTTTTGCGATAACTCAACCATGTAGATGTTTCCGGTGCTACTTCCGCACGCAGCCAGAGTGCCCTGCATAGAAAGTGTTACCGAAGCCAAAGCTCAAAAACTGGTTAAATATAACCGGTTTCATTCATTGACCCCAAACCAATTTGTATCGGTTACTAATCGGTTTATTAAGGAATCGGTTTCGTAGTAAATTTGTTTATATGCCTGATATTAAATGGTTAGTGGGAGTAAAATCGTAGCCGGTTAAGAAGACATTTTCGTTGACCTCACTCGACAAAAACACCGCTGCTGGTAAAGATAATTAGAGAACGATTTGATGCAGAGGCACTCAAATTAATCAGTTAATTAAGGTTGTATAACCGGTTACTTTGAGATAGTGACCGGTAAAAACCGGTAATGCTCGCAGTAACCGGTTAAAGAATGATTGATAATAACCGATATTTAACACCTAGAACACAGAGTACTAATGAAAGCTTACGCCGGCCCTGATGCCAAGGTAAAGCTTCTTTGCGTGCATGTGTGTACTTACACCGTCGTGCATGGTCACACGCCGCAGCGGCTCGTCGCACACATGCATGGAGAGTGTGGCCTCGTGTTGACGTCGCAGCAGATCCCACAGCGTTAGGCCGCCGTCCGACTGCGTCAGCAACAGCAGCGACCCTCTGGTTCAACCAACATTTGATGGATTACTCTAACAGCATCGAGAACTATGTAGTCGCTCAGAAGAATCTGATGAAATCAACTTCTAAATAGTAACTAATAGGCACTACTGTAATATTTAGTCCCTGTAAAAGATGCACTGCAGTGCGCCCATATTTCACAAATTACATTTAGTCCTAATACATGATTGGAGCGAGTCTATTTCCATTATATCGGGCACGCTTTTCTACAATACGAAGAAAATTGGGGCCATACCACCGCTCTGGTCCAGTGTGGATTGGCGATTTTCGCTTGTAAAGACATGCAGCATGACTTTCTGGGTCAGCAAGTGGTAACATTATAAAAGAAAGGAAATCCGAAGATCTCATTGGTGCAAGCTGGGGTTTGAATCTGCAGACCTTGGAGGCTAGTGTTCGACCAACTTGGCTATAACCGTGACCAACTTTGAAGATTAAAAAAGGTCATGGTCTTACCCCCGAATTTATAGACGTTTTAAAACTTTATGAAACGTCATATAATAATTGCGCAAAGCAAAACTCTTATGCGCAGTACTATATGACGTTTAATAAAGTTTTAAAACGTCTATAAATTAGGGGGTTAGATTTATGTCGAGAAATTTGGCTATATTGCTCTCTGAATGAACTGTGCTACTTAAATGTAGCTGTGGCTATTTTAGGGAGAAAAGATAAAGTAATAGTGACCGTGTCGGACTCCAAGTGCCGTGCGTTATGGCGTGCCGATGCGGCGGAGACATGATGATGGCGGACTCGCGACAATCCTCGCTCCACACGCGCACCGTCCAGTCGCCCACAGTCAGGAAGTTCTTCAAGAAGTTAGGGTTGCGTTCTACCGCCCATACCGGCCCGTAGTGGGCTTCAAACTGAACACAAATGGTTTATAAATATAAGTGTATGTTTAATATTGGGACGACGTTAAAGATAGGGAAAAGCTAAATTATTATAAGAATAAATATTAGGCACCTTAGCCGATATCTTCTCCAACGGTGTCTTTCCCTTTCGATTGGCTCCGAGTACTAGTCCATTTTCAGTGCCGACCATAAACCTCGTAGGTAGAGTAGACTCGTACTCCATCATGCTAACTCCATTCGCGTTGGGCATGGTTTGAGCATCAAAGGACGACTTCACCGCGTCCATGATCATCTCATCAGTCGGATCGTCCATTTTGCGCATGTCCCACCACTTGCACACGCCATCGGGGCCTCCTGAGAAGAACTCTTGACCAGACTTGGCACTGATGAAAAGCACCTTACGAACGAGGTCCCGGTGAGCAACGTGCGGTGGGCACATGGAGACTGGTGAAGTGCCGGAGCGCCGGTCCCATACCGCCACCTGTTGGATAGTTCCGTGGGTTTTACATAATAACGCTTGATAACCCTTTGATAACCTCAGAAATCAATGGGATGAATTTTACCTGTCCATTCATAAGGCCGCCCGCCATTACGCTGGTATCACGAGGAGAGAACTGCAAATCAAGCATTCCACTAGGAGTTTCGAGCGTCATCTCCGGATCGGTGTTGTTCTCGACATCCCATATGAACCCGTTGTATACGGCCAAGGGTTGCCTATTAAGGTCAACGTTGAGGTATGTGGCCGCGAGTCGTTGTCCGCTTTCAGGCTGCCAGCATATGGAGTTGACGGGTCTTTTCGGTCCGCGGAATGCTTTAGCGTCGCGGTACACGTTCACTGTTCGACACGAGCATCGTTCCAAAGGAGGAGCTGTGGACATCTCCGTGTAGTAGGTACGATACATGTCGATAGCGTTATTTTGTAACACGTAGTGTTCCATGTTCTGCGAACGACAACTTAAATGTATGAAAATAATTGTGACGATATACAATCAACACGGTCTGACGACATACACTAGAAGAAAAACGTTTGTTTCGTAAAATAGCCACGCAGCCATTGAGATATTTCCAAAACAAAAACAAGGTTCCACGAGTATAAAGTCGCGTGCTAGTATGATAAAAAAATAGAGAAGACCCCTTGGTATACAGTCAGGATGATAGTGTAAATACCTCAGGAGGGAGTAATACCAGATACTTACTGGAGCGACACCCATCACACAATGGATATAGCCATCTTCCTTCTCAATTCGGCGCCGGTACCTCTGTGTCGCCTCAGGGTCGTTCACGTTTACGTCCTTCGGCCATCCGCCCTCGCCGTGGTTGGCGCCGGCGCTGGAGTATTCCGCACTGTTGTACACATACCGAAACTTTAATTACCAAAACTCATGCGCTAACCAATAAATGTAAAACTTCATGGGATTGGTAATATGCATAACTCCCGTGTGCAACAAGTATTTTATAAGTATAACTATAAAACAATTCTTTTCAGGTTAAATCCTTTATGAACTCGGGAGTAAACCTTTACGAATTGCAATAGCAAAGAGACAAAAAGTTAAGCATAATGATGATTCCGTTAAAATAAATGTTAAAATGGTAGTTTTACCGAATAGTATTAACAGTGTTCTTTGAGAAAGTGCGCGTGTTCTGTGTTTCCTTGTGCACTGGGTTGCGCAGGATGTAGGCCTTGTGCTGCGCGGGGTCCACCGCGATGGAGTCGCACATGTCGGGACCCTGCTCGCAGAACATTGGCTGCCGCCCGAAGGCACATCGCGGCTTAGTGTACTGATATGTCATATCCATTTTATATAAAAATAATATGAAACAATATTTTAATACAAAAAATGATTAATAACACGTACGGTTTGACATCGGTTTGAAAAAACTTTATTCTTGCGTTTTGCTTGTCAATTATAGAAGATCATAAAGTAATGAGAGCGTATTCGGCAGCCAGTGTACAACATTCAAAGCAGTTCAGAACACTTTAAACTATTTTATGTTACCAGTCGTTATATAAAAAGAATAAACAAATTTACGTGAAAACATTGAAAAATGTCACAATTAGCGATGACGATCCGTTCCCCACTGGCGCAATTAAACCCAGATCACTTTCGGCCCAAGAAGGCAATTCATTCCCCCTGGCCTTACATCCCCGCGGAATTCGGCGAGCGAGCCTCGTTAATTAGACCGAGTATTTTATTAAGGCCAATTTGTCGGGAATACCTGCCTGATTGTCGGAGCTACGGATTGCGACGGCTCAGGCGATTTGTTGGAATTTTTTGGCGGTGCTTAAGAGGGGAAGAATCACTTTTATTTTTTTCGGGAAAGATGGTTTTAGATTTTCTTGTGCGGTAAAATTTCCCAGTGGTAGTACTGATATAAAGACTGATATAGTGACACGGAATATGAAGAGTTGAATAAATGTCTGGGTAAAAACAGCAGTACGTCAGCAATTTTTTGCATTAATATAGTTTTTGTGTAATTTTATCTCAAAAATACTTCAATGACTTCAGAGAAAACCTTCTTTGTTTGTAATTTATAGCAATTACTTGCCAGGTAGTAAATAAAAACAGTTTTGAAGAGCTTACAAAGACGATAACTTTTGAGCGAGGTCTCACTAGAAAATTAAGTTTGAAGCATAGCATTATTAGTTACAGACTAACAGCATGGCAATAGTTTGTAGTATTTTAGTAACATTTGAAATAGGGTCTGATTATTAAGCATAGTGATTAGCAGGACACCAAAACTTCCATACGTTACCTACAATAATAGTTTATAAATAGTTCCCTGAGCAATGTCGGAGGTGAGTCACCGCGGCGCCGTTCCCACGTCTGCGCGTGCACAATTGCTCGAATTGACCGGTATGCGCGCGTCGCCAGCGCTATTGACCCGCCGAACTGTTAATTGTTGCTCCACCTAACTGCTTAAGATGCGTGGAGTCGACGCTAACCTATAGACGCTAAACTATATATATATATCTTAGTGCATCACACGCGCGCATAGCTAAATTGTGTTGATTAAATGGTATCATTACGGTATGCGTCTGGTAGTGTTAGCGATATCAAGATTTGGCGACAGTCCATTATTGCAAATGAGTGGGTATCATGGGCAGGTACTTACATCCCAATTGTTTAGAACAATATGGTCCGTGAAAAAACCAAAAAGAAACCTTATCTCACGTTTCAGAAAACTTATTTCGTCGTGCCTACATGTTTCGTCACGTATGTGCTGTTATCTATGCATAATTGTTGTTAGTAGGTGTTCTATTGAAATTCTAATAGTATTCATAATAAAATATAATCCAGAGTAGACATTTAAGTGTAGGTAATTTTATGGTTATAGATGGCTACTATAATTCAGCTTCAGTACTTATCATACTACTTATCGTACTTATCGCACTGAACAGTGAAGTAAAGGCCACTCCACAGTTCCGATATTTCAGTGCGATTGCCAGTCGCGTGGTAGATATCGTGGTGCGTCTGTCACAGTATACGTGACTCACTGCTTGTTATGATACACTCTGTCAAAACGATCCACTCTAATACATAGCTTTATTTATGCTGTGTGAGTAGATAATTGGGTTGTTACTTATTTACGTGAGAATCTTCTTCACTCTTTGCTCACATAGCAGAAGAATGCTTCACAGATGTTTTCGGCTCTATAGAAGGTATAGCTTTTGGTCACTAGACTGATAAAAAGCTGGTATGGTCAGGACTTTGATGGCAACTCCAAATTTTTTTGCAAAATGTACTGTATTACAACAGGTGAAAAGATTTAATATCGTTCCGTCTCTAATCTAAGAAAGATTTCCTCATGCTCTAAGTCATAGCCATATAGGTACAAATATTCTGAATATAAGTTGCGCCCAATCAAAACTATTAGATTTGCAGTTTTTATAAAGCCTTTTTGCGTACATATAATGTTAAGCAAATGGGGGAAGAGGGAACCACCACTGACCCTCGGCTTGTCAACTTTTCCAATTATAAACCAAACAAGGTGATAATTAAAGAAGCCTACAACACCGAAATCCTGTAAGTTGTCAGTCCGCCAAGAATCGCCTAGTTTTATCAATTATACATAAAATTTATCATACCTTAGCATAGATCCCTTTACCAGCAGCCAACTCACTCTTAGCCCGACGCTCTCCAGCCTACTCACTCATCAACACGTACAATATAGTTAACAAAATATCTGGTATTCATAACTGGTCCTTATTTGTCTGCAAATCTATCATCAAAAAATTGCTTATTAATACTAATTACGACGAGACAAAAAAATTTATCTAAAAGTGAAGAAAACCATATAACTCTCACAACCCTCTCACGCACACACAAACACACACACACACACACACACACACACACACACACACACACACACACACACACACACACACTCAAACATACACGTCTATGCACACATACGACCCAGCCTTTATAAATAGTGAACACTATTATTTCATAGTGTTTCACTTTCACATTTCATTTTATTTTATGTTCTAGTTTTAAGAAATTGAAATTATATACCATTTAACATTTTAATTGTACGTTAAAGAGTGTACCGAGCTCCAAGATACAGACTTTGTCTAGTTTGGAGCTCACCAAAACTTTGTTCTTGTTAATGTTAATTGAAATAAACTATTCTTATTCTTATTCTTATTCTTATAGATCTAGAAGGAGAGGTTACTACGTTCTATCTACTTTTGGTAAGTACTTTACTTAGGTACATCAGCTGAAGAATGTCATAACAATGAACCCTCATTTATTACAATCAATCACTTTTAATCACACCGCCGCCGGCATGTTGCGCTGATGTGTCGCATGTCGCAAGGTGCGCGCGCGCCGGTCGTTGCTCGGCTCAATTAGATCGAGTGACTCGAGTGTCACCACACGCTGCGCCTGCGCCCATCGCCGGCGCGGATCGCGAGAGTTGATGACTCCTTTATTGCTTAGCCTCTGATACACTCGTGGTTGTTAATGGTCATTAGTAGGTACTGGTGGGTTGTCAGTTCATGTGGGTGGTTGAGTATTTACATTACAAAACTGCTGTAACTGCTTACTTATTTTGTAAAATGTATTTTCAGATTTTGGAATTAATAAATTTGTGTGGAAGTCGTTGGGGGAGGCCTATGTCCAGCAGTGGGCGTCTATCGGCTGATTGATTGATTGATTGATTGAAATTTGTGTGATACAAATGGTTTGGACCTGTGGCGATATCATTATAATATGTATACTCACTAAGATGAAATAAAGATGAAGATGCTTCATCCTCGTTCGTACGATGGACTTATGAAATTCTTGCTTATTAAAAATCCTGTTCTTGGAAACGTAAGAATATATTAAGATGTGATAGACTAGGATTGTTGGCGAGGAAGTCTTTGCTCCCTGATGGCGACCGCTGACAACGGTTATCAGCCATGAACTGATGTAAACGACCAAAAACGATCATATACAATTACTTGTAGGAGATTTTCCTCTATATTGCAGAACAGCATCACTAGACTATACATATTTATTAAGTGTTTTCTCTTGTTTACGTCCACACAAAATAAGTAACTGTAGCGACCACTTCAACTGCACTACAAGCTACGCGATGGCACTGCAGACGCATTTAGAACAATAGACGATTGACGTCACAATCCTGAATCGCGCTATAAGAGTTTTCACGTCGGGGTCACCAATTTAGCGGAAAAGGGAAGATCTTCCAGCCAGGCGGGTGGTATGCCTGGCGGGGCGGCCGCTATGCCCCGACGGTTATTGTCGGGATCTTGTATATATGCTACTTTGTCCGAAAACTCTTATAGCGCGATTCAGGATTGTGACGTTAATCGTCTATTGTTCTAAATGTGTCTGCAGTGCCATCGCGTAGCTTGTAGTGCAGTTGAAGTGGTCGCTACATATCTACTAAATTGCTAGACACGTGCAAACCAGAAATTCAATCTTACCAAACTAATTAGCTCATCATAACGAGATTTCGGACGGCGACCGCAGAATTCTCAGTAGTACATGTAGGTACATGGCCGCTAATGATTGCGGCGTACAGATGTGTACAGCACCTATCAGGCGGCGGCGGCGGCGGCGGCGGCGGCGGCTAACGAACGCGGTGCGATGTGAATCACAGGCGTCGGCGCATGTGCGACCTCGATACAATGCTGACAAAGATTAGTTAATTACGGGTGATACCACATAGGGAAGATCTACGTACGTAGTACAGAATCAACCCTCTTGACTCTATCCTCTCTGAAAAATGAAATGAATCAGTACCAGAATCAGAATATGTTTTATTCATGTAACCCATTACAGTAAATACTTATGAATCGTCAAAAATATCACAATAAGCTAGGCTATACGTCTTTACCACCCTTTCGGAATGTCGTTCCTATGGAGAAGAACGGGCAAGAAACTCCGTAGTTGCTCTTTTTCAATGGATCGTATAAATTTTTGTGTAGCACATTGTTATGGGTATGTGAGAACAATGTAGGAACGGCAAGGCAGCTGTGAGTAGCTGGTTAAATAAGTACTTATTTGGTTAATACTAACACGTGTTAGTACTAACACTAAGTATATAATTACAAGTTAATGGCTAATTAGTTCGCACATTTACATATTAAGTTTGTAATTTGATGATTGTGAAATGATGTTTAATTTAATTTTTCACGTTAGATGAGCAACCTAACAAATCATAATAGAAAATAATGGGTAGGGCCTTCCTGCGCCACTTCATTTTGTGCGTGTGTGGGTGTTGCGGTTTTGTTCCCAATTTACATTTGCACGGTAAGTATGTAAATGTAGAAGTATAAATGAAATGTCAGTTCTACATTCATTAACCCATAGCTGGTCTATGGCGCGGTACCGCGTGAGAACGGGCCGCACATGGCCGGTACACACTTGTTCTTTTATTGGCGGTGTCGAGGCGCACATACTTTTTAATTACCTTGTATACCATGTAGGTGACTTTTAATTCCTGGACTGTCTTTTACATTAAAATTGGAAATTCAAGTTTATTACATAGTTAACAATTAGAAAGAAAATAACTGAAATATTTACAAACTAATATAACTTAAAAACTTAAAAAGAGTATAGAAAAGCTACAAAAAGTGTAAAAAATTTGGCCCATGCGGTAGCGTGCCCAAGGTGCTAGCCGCATTTCCTCGCTGAATAGCCAAAGCTACTCGCGGAGCGAGGAAATACCCAGCCCTTGGGTCGCCGGTTGCGTCGACCAATCTTCTAGAAAGATTTTCTACAAAATTAATGGTGCTTGGACCCCATGGACCCAGAGTCTCGACTCCAAACGGGACAAATATTACAATTTATGTACTCCTAACTTAAGACTAAATCATCCTTTGACTGTGTGGGATCATTTATGCCGTTCATACTTGTACGAATATTACTAGTGCCTTAGTAATGGCGAAAGCTTAAGCGGCCATAACGCAAGAATCTCTTAAGAATTTAGTAGAAAGCAGGATGGTAGACCTTAAAAACTTTTAGAGCGAGTGGGACAGAGTACGATTGAGGAGAGTTAGAAGAACGATTGTTTTAATTGGAGTCTCCTTTAATTTTTGTATTACCTACCACATTTTATAAAAAAACCTATGCCTCATTGTGACAAAAACAACGATTACAAGTTCTCGACATGTACTTAACTGTTTGTTATTTAAAAACACCTACATTACATGAGTAATGTTCTAAATTGACTGGACATTCATCAAATTATAAATAAAATATATGATTCATTGTAAGTAAAGTTGATATTAATTGTTATTTATACTTGCCAGTAAGTGCAGATGTAAGTGTTCAAATTCTTTTCTTATTCGGGCATGCTTATCAACTACTACATGAAACTCCTCAGGGTTGAGACGTACAGGAGGTTTTATATCGGCTGTAACTACAGTGTCATTTCTAGAAAAGACTTTTGGCTTTTGGAAGCTGAGATCTTGAGTATTAAATTCAATGTCTACTTAATATCTTAACTAAGCTTTTATTCATCACCGACTTACTCTATCTTACGATCGGTTGTTTTATTACAGCGCAACATACAACTCTACATAAACAAGTCTCTATGGAGACGACCACAATGAAATTTAACACAATAATATAATAATAATATCGCCAGACGAACACACCAACTATACTACGGTCCCACACTACGCAACGCTATTGAAGATGATATGAGAAAATACATGTAATGATAAGTCACTTTATTAAAATTAAAATAACATATTATGGCAGCAGTTTCAATAACGCGGCTTGTGATTATAATAAACTATCGCGACGTACAAACACCAAGCTATGAAACAATTTTAGCTGACACAGCACAATACTAAAAAAGTGTTAGATAGTGAAAGAAATAAGCCAACGATTTTGGTAGAAGGAGAGGCAGTTAGTTTTGATTAACCCTGTACATGTTTGTGGTTATAAGCATACTACTGTCATGCAAGCGGTGCTATGAGTACCTGATCCAAATGGAAGAGTTTAAACCACTTGTTGGCATTACCGTCAGAATCAGAAGAATGGTTACAAAATGCTAAGCTACAACATTGCCACCCGTTCGGAATGCCGTTCCTATAGAGAACGACGGGCGAGTAACTCCATGGTTGCTCGTTTTTAAAAAGATCTTTTACATTTTTGAGCAGTACATTGTTATGGGTATGTGAGAACAATGTGGGAATGACTAGGTAGTCTTAAGTAGCTGGTCAAAAAAGTTCTTACTCTAAGTATATAATTACAAGTTAATGGTTACACGTACATCTCGTACCGATATAGCTATACAGCCCCCAATTACAAATACATTCTTTATGTCATCTGTCTGCGGTTCACAAACTTGAGACTAGTTTTTCAGATGACATCACTTAATATTCAGGACAAAGGACGGCTGTTAGATTCTTAGTCACCGGCGCGGCGCCCGCGCAAGCGACGCGACGGTAACCGGTAGACGCCGCTGTCTTGTCTCGAAGCTCTCGGTTAGCTCATCTGGAGAATCACATGCGCATTCATATTTTGTTTTGTTTTCGAGTCACTCTTACCTTGTGTATTTTAGTTGTATTATGTATGGGACGAAAGATGTAAGATGTTTAGTCAATATAATAATAAAACTTGTTTTTGTAATATTTCAAACCTGCGTATACGCGTTTTGTTTCGTCGGGGATTTACCAGAAATCCTACAAAATGTGAATTGTCATTCAATATTATAATTAATGTGTGAAATTTTTAATTTGACGTGAAAAACATGTTTATTTTTGATGAATCAATGAATTAAATTAGTCACCTTGTTTGTGTTTGCATAATTTCCAAGGAACGTATTATTTAATATTAATATATAAATATTGCACCTATTCAATAAACATTATCTAATGATTAATAGCTACATAATTCATTTCTCATACAATCCTTGTTGACCTATGTATTCATGTCAAGGGCCTTGTACTAATTTTCTTCTATTCTAAATTAATTAACACTATTTTTATTTATTTTTTAGAATGTGGCCTGGCCCACCTTTGGGTAGGTATTTTGCCAACATCAAGTGGTTTTTTTAAAATATCAAACATGGGAAATTCCATACAGGCCAAATAAACCCCCCCTATACCTATCAGTAAAGTTTAGGATACTTTACTGACAAATAACCGGACTTCTTGGGAGAACTGGCAAAGGCATGTTTTACTATTTAGTTTTATTTTCCTACACTCGTGCACGTTTATGAACATAATGGATAATATTCCAACATTTCAAAGAAACACATTTTGCGCAAAATAAAACAAAATTGATAACCTTTCTTTTCGACTACCCCCCAAAAAGTCAACTTTTATAAGTGATACTATACTTAAGCTGTTACTACAATATGTGGTAATACCGTGGTGACAGTTGTAACGTGTCCATTGACGGTACAGCCGCAGGCGACAGATGTTCGAGTCGTTAACAATCGCTGTTACCTTGTTCACGTGATTCATATCACTGTCTATGCATAATGTCCGAGAGATAATATATTAGTAATAATTACCTATGTTGCAGTACGTTATTGGTAATCTCTTCATATATCTAAATAAATGAATATAATTGTATTTCTTAAAAGAAGAATAAACATAGAATTGAAATTTAATCTGAAATCAAAGTAAAACACAACGTAATTATATAACGTCACAAAAACTTTAAACACTTTTTTGTATCATCTTAAGCTTTTTTGTATGGTGTGTTCAATAAATAGCATATTAATTATTTTGTAGGTATCACTCTGTAGCTATAGATTTAAAGTCGCCACTGCACCAAAATATGTAGCATCAGAACGAATACGTTATATCTTTACTCTACAATAATCTAGAGATAGCCTATACTTACCGGAATCCCGGTCTCAGAAGCTTAAACTAATAAAACCGCCCGGCTCAGTTCGTTGCAGTCTCCTCTCAGACTTCCAACGGTGGCTCGAAACTTGCATGAATACGTCCAATCAAAGTTTCCGTTGCCTCTTAATACTAATCAATTATACATACTGGAGATAAACGGGGATTGGGGTAAACGGGACCAGTTTAATAACCTTAATTTAAAAAAATACTTTGTAACATAGCTGTAGTATTTCATGCTATTGTAGGTATAATCAGTCCGGTGTGAACGCCCATTGCTATTGCACGAAACTTCGTACGCTCCGGTTTCTTTAAATAGATCGTCAATCTTTGGCGAACCTTATATAATTTGTTATCACGTTCAAATATTTACCATCCTTTTATCAACATGAAATGTGCAGTTTGTAACATCAACTCCAACGATTGTGTCCAATGTGGAAGCTGCAAGAAGCATCTAGATTTTGGATGTGCAAACATCTCGGAGACTTGCTGGAAAAAGCTGGGAACCGAACGAAGAGCACTTTGGAAATGTCCTCCGTGCCGGAATTCATCGCCGGCTACACCTACTATAGAACCAGTTTCCCTGGAAGATATCATGAAGGAGCTTCGTGACATGAAGCGCCAATTGTCGAGCTTACCGTCACTGGTTGAGAATATCCGATTAATCAGAGAGGAAGTAACCAAACTGAAAGGGTCATGTGAATTTACAAGCTCTAAACTAGACGAATATGGCATTAAGTTCACTGAAATGGAGAATAAAGTTGGTGAAGTTGAAAAGCTTCAGGAGATAGTTAGCTCTCTTCAGAATGACCTAGCTAAAACTAAATTTGAACTATCCACATATGAACAAAGATCACGCTTAAATAACGTTGAAATAAAAGGAGTGCCTCTTAAAAACGACGAGAACTTGTTTTCAATCATTGAGTCGATCAGCACTAAGATTAACTACACTTTCCCGAAAACTCAAATTAATTACATATCAAGAATCCCAGTATATAATTCAAAGGAGAAGTCTATAATAGTGAGTTTTATCAATAGATACATAAAAGAAGAATTTATAGCAGCTGCACATGTACTCAAGGACCTGTCTTCGCGAGACTTAGGATTCCACGGTACAACCCAGAGGATCTACGTCAACGACCATTTGAGTGTTGAGCACAAAAAGTTACTAAACAAAGCTAAAATTATTGCTAAAGATAAAAATTATACTTTTGTGTGGGTCAAGTACGGTAAAATCCACATGCGCAAAAACGTAACGTCAAATGTTATGATAATTAAACATGAGCTCGATTTAAACGCAATTGTATAATCTATAAACTAAACACTAGTTCTTACTTAGCTTGCTTATTAGTTTTTCATTATAATATAATTACTTACTTAAAACATTTATGTAAAAGGTTTAGCACCAATGCTTCGCTAATGACTTCGATACCTCGCTATTGTTTGACTGCAAAAAAACACTGCATTCCTTATCGCGCTGTATGCTTGAAAGCCGTGCCCTACGACTATAACTTTGTCTCGCTCTTACTTATAACTATCCTACACCGTTGCTTGCTTGCTCGCACACTTGACTACAATCAAGTGGCTAGAACTGGTTGTATTCAAATTATTTCCGTCATCTACTACCCATCATTGCACTTATTGTTGTTAAATTACCGTATTTTCGGTTTGGTGATGCCTTTCACTACTCTAAATTTATTATTTTGTTGCTTATTAGGAAACTATTATTATCTTATTAAACCTGGATAGCAATAGTAAACAAAATAACTTAAGTATGCTTTATCAAAATGTGCGTGGACTCCGAACTAAATCAGATGCTTTCTATCGTAAGGTCTGTATGAACTCATATGATATAATAATCCTTACGGAGACATGGTTGACTGACAGCATCTCAAATTCAGAATTATTTGATAGTCGTTACCTGGTGTGGCGACGCGATCGGGATTATACGTTGACCGACCAATCAAGGGGTGGTGGGGTATTAATTGCGACACGGAAAAGCTTATCAGTTACTCCACAACCAATGTTCCATTCAACAGCGGAAGATCTTTGGTTAAGCCTGCGATTAAAAAATTCTGATTCGCGAGAATATTCTAATCTACATATATGTGTCGTATATTTATGTAAGCAAAACCGAGGTTTGTCTTTTTCCTCTCAACTTTCAAACTATCTATCCAAATTAAATCAGACTGTAATAAACAACTCTTTGGATATGTTTCTTGTCCTTGGTGATTTCAACATGAGTGGAATTAAATGGCTACCCACTAATAACCTATTTCTTCTCCCAACTAATCTTAATAGCCACGATGAATACTTATTAGCAGATGAATTAAACACTCTAGACCTTTGCCAATACAACAGCATTTTAAATGAATATGGTAAGACACTAGACCTAGTAATTTCCAACCAGGACACAACGGTGTCCAAATGTTTCGATCCCTTAACGACAATTGATCCATACCATCCAGCGCTTTTAATTAATATAAAATGTTATGCTGCCGCTATTTTGGATTATGCACCACGCACTCGATATATTTTTGACAAAGGCGACTACGAAACTATAAACACCGAGATCAATGGCATTGACTGGAGTGGTGAATTCTCAACTAGGTCAATGGACGAGTCAGTATTATTTTTTAATCAATCTATATTTGCTCTTCAAAACAAATATATACCCCGTAAGCGCTCTTGCAGTGGTTCCTATCCAATTTGGTACAATAACTCACTTAAAAAGGCCATAAAAGAAAAACACAAATACCTTAAAAAATATAAAATATATGGTAACAAATATGATGAAATAACGTTTAGGCTTCTACGTGAAAGAGTAAAAAGTATGGAATCTACATGTTACAATGAATATTTAAATTTAACCGAGAAATCTATTAAAGAAAACCCTAGAAATTTTTGGGCCTTTGTTAAGAATCGTTTAAAATCTAATGCAATGCCAAGTTCGTTAAAATTAAATGATAAAGTTCTAAGTGAGGGCGACTCTATATGTAACGCGTTCTCTCTGTACTTCCATTCTATGTTTCTAGATCACACCACTAACAACAATTCTTTAGATAATACTCCCTCAACCTCAGCACATGTACCACCATCTCAATCATCTAACCAATTGTCCGAAATCTGTCATATATCAGTAAGTATTGAGGCTGTTGTGGCTTTACTTGAAAAATTAGACACGACCAAATCAGCTGGCCCAGACAATATATCGTCTAAATTTCTTAAACATTGTGCGTCAAGTATAGCTCTACCTATCACACTCTTATTTAGGAAATCCTTATCAACAGGCGTAGTACCCCAAATCTGGAAATCGGCATATATCACGCCAGTTCACAAAAAAGGAGTTAAGACCGAAGTCACCAATTACAGACCAATATCTAAACTTTGCATTATAACTAAAATGCTTGAAAGATTGGTCTATAATCAGGTATACTCTGCTGTTGCTAATTCCTTCAGTCCCTTTCAACACGGATTCTTGAGAGGTCGGTCAACTGTGACGAATCTAACCCTTATAAATGATTACATTACCAGCGCTATGGATGCCGGCAAGCAGGTGGATGTCGTTTACACGGACTATAGCAAGGCATTCGACCGAATAGAACATAATACTCTGTTGTTTAAGCTAGAACATCATATGGGTATACGTGGAGACTTGCTTAGGTGGTTTTCATCCTATATACACAATAGGACGCAAGCTGTAGTGGTAAACAACTACATTTCTAGTTGGGTTCCCATACCCAGTGGAGTGCCTCAAGGCTCTTTGCTCGGGCCTTTGCTTTTTGTGGCCTATGTGAGTGACATCGACTCATGCTTTGAAAATTCCAATCTCCTTTGCTTCGCTGACGATATGAAAATCTATACCGTCATATCGTCGCCCGATGATATGACTGCCCTTCAGCACGACCTGAGTCGCTTAGAGGATTACTGCAGCGCTAACAAACTCGACCTTAATCCTTCTAAATGTACTGTTGTCTCCTATACTCGTAAGGTTAACTTTCTATCAACTACATACACCCTGCAGGGTCAAACTCTTCCTAGAAGTTATGTCGTCCGCGACCTGGGCGTACATCATGATTCCAAACTACTATTCGACGTCCACATCGACAACATTGTCAATAGAGCCTCTAAAGCTCTTGGATTTATCATGCGCATGTCTAAGTGTTTTAACGAAGTTAAGACCATGAAAATATTATATTGTACATTTGTCAGAAGCCACCTAGAATACGCTTCACAGATCTGGAACCCCTGCTATAATAAATACATAGACCGAATTGAGGGTATACAAAAGCGATTTATTAGATACCTATGCTATCGACAAAAAATCCCATATCACTCATCTAAATATAATGATCTTTGTAAGAACTTTCACCTTTTACCCCTGGTGGATCGACGTGAAATTGCTGACTTCCTATTCTTCTTAAAAATACTATCAAACGACGTTGATTCCCCCGAGCTTCTAAGTAAATTCCTTTTTAATGTTCCTCAAAAATCTATCAGATCGAACCCACCCATACGCATTCCTCACGCTACAACAAATTATAGGCAGAACTCATACACTGTGCGAGCAAGCAGATATGTTAATAGGATATGCAAACAGCACAATCTGGATATATTCACTTGCAGTATTAATTCAGCGAAGCGGTGTCTAAGCCTTGATTTTTTCCAGTAGGACTTAACCGCAGTTTTGCTGTTATTTTATTTTCTTATTATTTTTCAGAAGTTACTTACCGTACGTTACCGTAGTTCAGTGCCATTAAGATTATTTTTCAATGTTTAATGTAAGTTCACACGTCAACAAGTTACCCTATATCTATACGTGGAGACCTGTAATTGGCTCTCAGATGCTGTACCCGTATCTATTATTGTTACTTTTAGCTGTTGGTCTTCCATCAAATAAATAAATAAATAAATAAATAAATAATTAAAATAAAAGTTCTTCAATATGTTAGGGGGACAACACCTCCGATTATATTCCTTTTTATCAACCCACATGACAATGACATTGACAGCATTCCATCATACAAGACCATAGAGCTCTGCTCCACTGGGTCCACTCTCCAAATTATAAAATAAACTACTGCTCTACGTTGTCTGTACTGTCTTAATAATTGATAATCTTGAACGTACAAAAGCACACACTTGCTCATATCCACACTCAGGTACAAAGAGGTTTTCACCCTACCGCCAATGTATCTATCAGCCACATCTCAAAGTGCAAGAAGGTAGCCTTGTGCCCACTCGGCCATCACTAACAACTTGGTGGATTAATTAAATTCAGCTCGATGGTACACAAGTTCAAGTTACAGCCTGCCTATATGATACTTACCTAAGTGCTTAAGCTTTGGACCTAAGGACGATTACCTACTTTAAAGGCCCTTTAACACTTAAACTAAAAGAATTGGTCCAGACAGGGCTCAATGTGGAAACGATATTTCAGCAGACATTTTTAACTTTCGGCGAAAGATTTAGGTACTTACGAATTATAAACATACATTGAAGACGTAACAAGCCCAACAGTAACCTAACTAGCGAAGAACTTTAATTGAATGGAAATGTTCGGACAATAGCCGTAAGACCCTAAACTGTATCTATTTAGGGTGCGATTAGTTGATTCGAGCAGTTTCCTTGTAACTCCGGACTGTGTCCGATGCTTTGGAAATAGAAGCGCTACTTATACAACTGGGACCGTTGCTGCTTTAAGAGTTATAACGCACTCAGTCAAGTAAACGTTGCCGTCCAATTTATTTTAAGTTTTAAACAAGCGGCGTGACGCATAAATATGCAATAAAGTCTATTGTGTCCATAAATGGGACTTCCCGTGATGATATATGTGTCGAATATTATTAAACATAAGAATAAATTTAAAATAACTTCTGATGATTTGACAAGGAAAAATTAACCCTCTCGCCAGTATTCCCGGGCAGAGTAGGCTTGTAAGAGTAGATGCAACTATGTTACTATTGATTTTTAAATAAAGAAGATCACCACACTAACTATTTGAATACTCATTTTTTTAATGAAATGTATGGACTTAAGGTTCTAGTTATCGCTACAAAGATCCAGCGTTTTGCCAGCGTAGGGCGTGAGCCGGTCAAAGGGCAAACACAGCGAATAGTTCCCGTGTCCGCAACCACTTTCCGAACAAGAACTTGGTGGGCCAACTCCGCCGTCTATTTGCGTACGAGCCTTTAATCCGATGCTACACATGCTAAATACGCGAAGTGGATGGTTACTTTATAGATTCGTATGTGCCTATTATTGGAGTGTGGGTAGTTTCTTAAACAACACGTTTGAGGGGAAAAGTTTCTATATAGTTTTGTACAAGTCTTTACTATAGCTGTCTGTAATTTGCTTTCTAAATTATAAGGGTTTTAGTGGAGACGTTCGCTTCTATTACACAACTCCTGTTCCCTAAAATTCCCGTTTCACGATATATTGTCGGGGTCCCGCTGCATGGTAACCTAATATATAAGCCATCTCAGCGGACTGACTTATTTTTAAATCATACATAATTTATAATGTTACTAGCCATGCGCCCGATCATAACTTAAAAAAAAAAAAAATATGCAAACATTGACACCCAATTTGACCCGCACGCTACCGCGCGCTTGGAGGTCGAATTTCCAAAAATCCCACCTTACTGCATCTCTATGGTACTCGAGGAATATAATCCTCCACATTTCAAAACTCTAGGGCCATCGGATTAGGCCGTGCTTTAGTTTTTTATTCGTAACAGTCATGGAATGTAGTTACCTACCTACTCGTACCTACGACACTTGATGGTTGGCACTGATTTGTATCATTCCTATAAATATATTCGAAATATTACTATAAAACTACGATGCCTTAATATTTATAGATATATAGTATTTGTAGATTACTCGTAGCAAGTAGGTGCGCGGGGTGGGTGGGGTGTTGTCCAGTCAGTTTACCTAAGAAGCGGCCGCGGCCCGACTTTAAACACCTCATACAATTCGGACCCCTGACTTGTGAGTGTGGCTACAAATCCCATGTAACTTGTGTGTACAGGAGGAGGCCCGATCACACGTCGTATAGAATAAACTTAGAGATTTTTTTGTTAAAATGCTGAATTGACATTAGATACGAAACGAATCATCTTAAATGTCTGTTGAAAATTATTTCACTGACCTATTTTCAATACTGTAGGTTAAAAAATATTGTCGTGAAGTAGCCAGTATCGTGGCAAACATAGTTTTTTTTTTGCAATATACCTACAATATTGTCACACTAATGCTTTCGCGTTACTATAATAAAATAAGCTGGTTACAGGAGAAAACGGTAAACACTGAAAAAAATTAACGCTTCATTAAGTTAGACATAGGTATATTATCTAAATTTTAGTGTCATTTAATTTCAATCAGTTTCACAGGCACCCTGTATATTGCATCGCAATCCCCTTAAGGGTGGCGGCACACACGGCGCTGGAAACATTACGCAAATAACCAACAACTACCCCCTCGTCTCACCCCCTGCCGCCCCCTCTCACATCTGGAGAGGTCCGAGCGCGAACAATTTCTTAATAGCCTATAAGTCGGCGTTTGTTGTGAACGTACCCAAATTATTGTCAAATTAACGGGGAGTTGGGTAGGTATCGTATGGATCGTCTATTTTCACTAATGACGTAAGCAGTTGCAGTGACATATTAAAAAAGGTATCTACTTGCTGTGCCCGCGACTTCGTATGCATACACTTTTGTGTTTTGACCATCCCATGGGGATCCCTCCGTTTCCGTTGACAGCAAGATAAATAATTCCAAAATGGCGAATATGGTTTTTGTGTCGAAAATGTTTACTACGATTGCGTATTTCCAAAATTGCGAATCATTATATTAAAGTCTTATTACTTATTATAATGCACTTACCTTTAGAAATATATTTAAACATCGGGAATCTTTAAAAAATATTAAATAAAGGATACAACAACCGAATTGAGAACCTTCTCCTTTTTGAAGTCGGTTAAAAAGGTAAGGAATTTATTAAAAAGATTAAAAAGAGCTACTCACAATAAATTTAACAATAGCCGTGTACAGATTAACCGCGCTGCCTTACGAGTCTACTTGTTGCAAATGTCTCGTGATTCAGCCTTAGTTTTGATCCAAGCATTCAGTTCACGTGAAGTTAGTGCGCACAGCCGGGGTGACAGCGTGTCAAACGACAGGTGACAGCGCTCGCGCAAGTCAGCGCTAGCATTGGCTCGGGTGGGCCACGTACTGACCAAGCCAGGAAATGTGGCTTCACAAGGCTCGTTAGTAAGCATAAGGCCTATAACTTACGAAATTGAAGCGAAATTTTAATTTATTTAACAAATGCGTGATCAAACGACCTTCCTTACAGGACAAGAGGAAAACTAACTAAGAAAGGTATAAGTAGCTACCACCAATATGTATTAATCACGACATGCATTTAGTTAATAAACTTAATTAATATCAATAAACCGTTTTAATATATTTGCATAGGTACGGTGTAAAAACTAACATTTCATTTTCATCAAAGAATACAGCATATTTCAACTCCAATATATCCCTTTTAACCCGCCATCACCGATCTTAGGGGCTGTTTGTCAAAGCGACGGAAGTGGTCTGTGGGACCTGCTCGCGCACGTCACTTCCGCTCGCCCGCCGCCCGTAGTCACGCAACACGTATTGTCCGTTTCCTGTGACCATTCTGAAAACAAAAATTGTAAATTTAGGTGTTTACCTTTGTGTATATTGTTTGTTTGTAACTAAACGTGTTTCCTAACATTTTGGTACATAATTTAGGGATGAAATAAAGTAAAGGTAAAGTAAATTTTATAATAGTTTAGAAATTTGACGTGGTAGGTTAAACTGCGGTTCCGAACTAGGACTGACTATACGGTCCCACACAAAGCAACGCTTGTATTATGGGTAACCGTCAAATGGTCTGAGGGCGAACTCAGTATGCCATACTAATATTCATATTAAACATCCATGACTCAGTTACTAACATGAATGCGAAGATATTCCTTACCAGGATTTGATCCCGGAACCCTCGGCGTAGAAGGCAGAGTCACTATCAACTGAGTTAATCAGGTCGTCCTATATGTATAAAGAATTTTAGGTTTTTGGTTATTATTTTTAAAAGGTTTTCTCGTAACTTATGAGTATATATCTCATAAGAAAATGTACATAAGATCACTTCTAGTTTAATCGACTGCTGTACGTACCTAGGTTCCCCACACTAATGTCACTGAAAACTAGTTCGTCTTGCGCGATTTCCTGCGAATAACACGAGGGTCACATCGCCTCAAGCAAAACTCTTCACTCCTGCGCTGCAACAACAGAAAATAAACTTTAAATCATTGAAATAAAGCATATGTTTACTGCAGAATATAATACTGGTACAGAGTAATGTTGTAATTAGACCGGGCTAGCACAAAAGGCAGGTCAAAGGGACGGAAGCTGACCGCGCGGCCGGCGCACATCCGCACTGTGTCACGAACGATGTCTTTGGTCGGAAAGACCCGAGACGCGCCGTTTGAGGGTTAGGTACCACACATAAGGGGCAAGTTAGATTATTCTGTTTTGATTCTTAATTGTATGATATTAAGCGCGTTTTCCAGCCATTATTTGTATAATATCGATCTATGGCTACAAAATTGAAAAATAAGGAAGATAGGTACCGAAGACCAACTAAATAAAATACATATTAAATAAAATAGCAATCGTGAGTATGCACTTTAACCAAAATAATATTTTTTAAGACAACTTATTTAAGCTTCTCGGAATATTGTCTTGACGATGTATGGCTTATTAAAAAAGTTAACGCAGCATAAATATACAGTGTACATAGTCCTGTAAAATAATTATAAGTCATCATCCCAGGTAAAGAGCAGGTTGGGAGTGCTGCAGCGCGCATCGCTGAGCAAAGGCTTGCACATCAAAGCGCGCCCTTCAATTAGCCAGCTAATTGGCTTGACCGCCGACTTCCAGCGATAATATGACGCTTTGATTCAGATTGATTTTATACCAAGTAAATTAACCAAGAATCTTAGAATTCATAAAATTATTCTTAATTATGTCGTAGTATCTTAAAATTTCCTAATAAAAGAGGAAATAATTTAGGAGCATTATCAGACTAAAACTGGCTCAAGATGATACTTCACGATAGTAGTTGTCTTATTACTATACCTACTCCTCATATTCATCACAATATTGTCATTAAATAAGTATAAATTATACTATTTCATCAAAACCCGGGTGCGCTATTTTAGCCAATCCTTCCCCTTCATAATTTCTGACAACTTGAAAACTCAGAACCTACAAAAATTCATCAACTTTTGTCTGTTCGCAAAGCCGAGTATCTTTGGAGTGTACTCGGCTGTACGCAGACAGGACGAAATGATTTTAATTGAGAGCAAGTCGTGCAAGACGTCCCCAACCGCCGGTGATACCAGCCTTGATGATACGACTCCCTTATTATGCCTATAAAGAACTGTACTACCTCAAATTATTTTAGATCATAGAGTCTTCGTTATGTTACAATGCGTAGTATTGATAAAAGTGAATATGAATACGCCTAAGTTGTTACCACTTTTTTAATAATATTTTTTAAGGGTATGACGAAAAATATACTGTAGTATTTTCCTTTTCAATGCTCGTACTATCCAAGTACTATTACCTAATTGGATATCTAAGTACAAAACAACGTCTGTGGTCTAAGTATTATTGTAGCCTATCTATTGTAAGAAATATTTATTTACGCAATGATGACACACAAACGACATCACAAAACATTCTGACACCACGCTGGGTTCACAAATACAATGTGCGTAGGTACCTACATTAAGTTCCGTAGGTGTATATACGTCAACGGTGAAGTAGTATGGGGCTATAATATAAACAGACAGTGATTCCACCACAAGTTTGATTCAAGAAAGAACAAAATAAACGCTATCAATAATATCGTTCGTGTATCTAATACAACCGCTTACTATTCATAAATATAGTACAGTCGGTGAGAGTTGGCGCGTTAGAGTGTGATTTTTATTTTATTATAGTGACAATTGAAATAAAATTATTATTTACAGATTTTATCGCGTTTATTTTATGTGTTTACGTTCCCGACGTTTCGGGTGCTTTACAGCAACCATGGTCACGGGAGGGCTGAGGTGTTTGACGTCCTAGTGTTAGAGTTTGAACTGGGGTACCCTCATATTTAACTGTAAAACAGCCGAAACATCGGGAACGTAAAAACATAATATAAACGCGATAAAATCTGTAAAAACAATTATATTTCAATTATCACTATATACCTACCTATAAATTAACAATACTTCTAGATAGACAACATTTCTTAACCACGCCATATCGCACCGACTATACCAATAGCTGATTTATCCCAATGGACTGCGCGTAGTGGGCGCCATGTTTGCTCATCTCGAAGCAGAAAATATGCTATGTAAATAATAATGACACGATAATATACGGCCGCCGGAGAGCCAGCGCCCACCGCCCCAGCGCCCATACGACGATGCTTTTATATCGGCAACTACATAATCGTTGATTGGTAAATGTTTGGTAAACAGCATTCCTCGTTACTTCAGTGGGATTTTCGGTTTGATTAATGCGAGAGATTGTTTAGGTTTCTGTGGTGTTTGCTTCGTGAAGTGTTTAGGTATGTTTCTACTTGATTTTTTTTTTCAATTAAACTTACAATTAATTACTTTAGCAAGTCTTACTCTAGTTGCCTTCCATTTCTACTGTAAACATATCAATCGCTGTCCTTTTTAAGTTCGACTTTTACATAGTCCTATATTTCTAGAAACATTTTTTGTGGAAGAAATGTCTGTAATGTGTGTAAATGAGCTTAACTTAGTACAATAGTTGCCTACTTTTATGAAAAAATCAAAAAGCCTTTTTCAATATTTCCACAAAACAAACATCGTTATAAAAACCGTATCATTCTGTCTAAAATAACATAACGCCTCCCTAACCGGGGCAACATAAACACCATTACAATATTTCTATTAACCTGGGGTCATTTCACTTTGCTACCTCGCGGTACCCGGCTGCCATGAATAATGGAACGTCTGCAAGTGTCCGTACAACGGCGATTTGAATACGGTGGAACTTTTCCTCTGCTCTAGAGTGCATTTTCAAAATACATATGTATTTTTTTTTATTTAAATAATGGTTTAACGGGAACATTTTGATTTGAAGGATTTTTGGGATTTAGGCCAACATAATGTAAATGCTTGAGCCTAGGTTGTCAAGACCTTAAATTATTCGGAATATTAATATTCCATTAAATAAACTAAAGAACTATGTCCCCAGAATTATAGATCTCGTAGCATCAAAACTCATCTCGGTATTTTATATAATACACATATCTATACATTCCTAACCTATTACTTACGGCGTGATTTTTGTAAACAAATTACCCGTCATTTTGACAGTTATTGACATAAAAACAGAATAAAATAATCTTTAACTTTTTAGAAATACCACCTCAAACGTCCGTCACATAGAAGCTAGGCTAATTGATATTTTTTTTAATTTAAATGATATTCACGATTCCAAACCCACATTCACTTTGCGATGTAAAAAAATATATATTATATTGATCACAAACCATGAGACAAATGGTATCATGTATGGGCTTCGTCCTTTCGCCACCATGTGTTCCCTATAAACAATCGCGTCAGTTTTTACCGGTCCTTGCAAGGTCCACAAATAAACAGCGGCAAGGTGTCGCCGCGAGAGGTCGCCCCGCCGCACTCATATTTGGACAGCAATTGTTTGGAAAGGTTTTTTTTAGAAAAGTTGCATTTGCTCTGCGTAAATATTGTGACAATTTGAAAAAGGTTACTTCTGTTAGCGTAAAGCGAGATTGTAAAGGGTGTAGAACGTGATGCTATGTGATATGACATCAGAATCAGAAATCAGATAATGGTCTCTTAATACGTACTCCAAGTAACTAAAAGTTTCTAATAGAATTATCTCTGTGTGTTGTGAAGAAGGTATATTTATACTATCATGAGGAATCTTCTCTGTCCAGTTTTTTTCATTTGAATAATACAGTTTATGTGGAATGTCAAGTTGTGGCAATGGAGCTATGTATTGCCATGCGAAAATTACCCTAAAGGTATGCAATCAGCCTGTCCTCAATAGTAGCTATCTAAGCCTATGTAACGTTTACTAGTAGTATACAAACAACAGAACAGGATTCCCATGGTTCTAACAGATCGTCTTTTGTATTACGATCGTAAACTAAACACCGGTCATTACGGAGTGTTGAGCCATCTCACGCACTGCAATCCTCACCTCGTGGACTACAAACAAACTGGTCGTGAGCAGGTGGACGCAGCGGGCGGAACCGGGTGTTTACGCGAGTTTTACTGCGCCGCCGCCCGAGCGCGGTAACATAACACACCTTAACGGATGCGCAAGGGCAGGGTTAAAACAACTTGGCAGTTTATGGGTTAAGTGTAGAGAAGATATAAATGAATATGAAAAAAAGGGTAAGTGTTTCTTTTACAAATATCGGTGTTTTAATGTTACCTATTTTTTTTAAAGAAACGTATAATATATATTGCCTTGTTTGAAATTCACAAGAACCGTATCAGACATAGCTTTCTTTGCTAATAAAACCGTATAACAAATCGGCTTATCGGCCCTCCAGCTCGGATAAAGCAAGGTGTCCACCAAATCCAGGCCGCCGCGCAATAAATCTCTGGTAGTTTGTGAAAGTTCGCAAATGACGCATTTACAATGCGGCTCATACGCGCGGCGTCTGAGGCCTAAGCCGCCGCCGCCAGCGCCGGAGCGGTGGACTACGCCAAACTGATATTTATGGCTGGAACGACGTCGCGACGAATTATAAATACATGTTTTGTGGAAGATTTTTGTAGTAGCCACCTTATTCTCGGTTCATTCTTGGTAAAAGATAAAACAATGTATGCCTGAAAATGTAAGAACCAACCATACAAAATTGTCTTTTAAAAACATTACCCTTCATCAGGGAGAGTCGGAAAAAAAGCGTATTTTTTTCAATTCAAAAATTAAATGTACAGTCATTAAATTCAACCCTCTAACATTGGAATACATTGTAAAGAGCCGTTAGTGGCTGTGGCGGCGATCGAGTTCACTTAGTGTTCCCAATAAATCTGACGCCTTCGGTAAATGAACGGAGGTGCTTCGCCGTGCCTCGGCCAGGGTGTACACGAGACGATATAACCCGAGATATCTATTTAATAAAATTCCTTACACTGACTGACGAACAGACAATGTACAGCCTAAACAGGTGGACCTAGAGCTCCGACATTTGGAGTATTTCAATATCTTAGAGGTGCACGATGAAAGTATTTAGTTGGGAATTCGACCCTTGAGAGTCAAATGTGGGGGTCAATGTTTGTATGACGAAAAAATGATTTCAGAGTAGCGATCAACAATTTATAGACTGCAAAGCACAATTTATAGAATGCAAAGCACTATTTAAAAGAAATATTGCTCGTAATACTGTTGTATTAAAGTCTCAAATCTGGTAGCGCATTTCAGTATTAAGTTAAAAAAATATATACAAGATATGATCTTGATACAAAACTTGAGGATTATTTTTTCCAATTGGTTACTAAAACGTGATGTGAAATGGGGTCCGCTTGATTTAGAAATCAGCGCACACTGAAATCTTGAGACGAATCGTTGAACACACTGTTACGTGTACGCCGCTCATTACAGAACATCAGGGCGCTTCACGAATCATTAGGGGCGGGGCGTGTCTGAAAAATGCTCCCGGTACTAAAATAGACATTATGTAAAGTGGCACAATTACCGCGGTGACTTGTGAAAAAGTTGTGTTCGCGGGTGCGAGGCAGGGCTGCCGAGGCACGAATGATTTCAAACTACCTTTGAGAGGATCTTTAATATATGCGAAATGTAACACACCTTTATAAATATGAGATAATAAAAAAGGAGCAGGGAGTGTTCCATATTTTTATATTAATACTATAACTCCCAATTTCATAGAAGTTGTCGTTAATTTACAATGGAATTGCACATTAAATTGCTATTAAATGCAAAATTATATAGACGAAAACATACGATAAACCTGGGGTAAATTTTTGCTACTGTTTTAACCGGGAGGTTCAAATAATACGAATTTCGGTAAAATACTTCGTACAAAGGATATTAACGTATTACAGAAATGGATGAACGAATGTTTCATCAATAAAAATGCATCAAATAATCTTCTCTAACTTACACTGGGTGCCATTAAATTTGTCAACCGCGCAATATTTCACGTTTTATTGCCTACGCGCAACTCCCAGCCCTAACCCTCGGCGAGTAAAAGGTGCCTCGAACACGTAAGACGTCATTTAGCAACAGAATTAACATAAATAATAACGTCATCGCTCACGGTGCCCCCTTCTTCCCTTTGCTCCGATATTACGTCATTTGCCAGCCCTTTATAGCTTAACAACACTTAGCTCCAAATAAAAAAGTGTTTTATACAACTTCGGTCATATCATGCGCCTATTCTTGTGAGATTAGAAAATAATACTTTGTGGTCGGCACTAAACACTAAACATTTGAATCTCGTTAACTGTACATATTTGCTCATATTATATATATAAAAAAAAACAATTGAGACTTAGGTATAAACAATTAAGTATTTAATTATCTATACCATCTACTTTTCGTCATGGTTTTGCACTGTCAGAACTTTTAGGAGTGCCTAATACAAGAAGAAAACAATTTTCCTGAAAAGCAATTAATTTTATAATGAAACAAAAAAATCTCAATACAGAATATGACCATTATATTTTTATTACTAGTAGAGTCACAAGAAAGCGTACATTTGTAGCTGGCGAGCCATTTTTTGGCTCCCACTGTACCACCTACTTTGCATTACAATTGTCTGTTCTCAAGGCAACCTTTTTATTTTTGCGTTTTAATGTTTTAATTTGAGCAACAAATAACGTTTAATAGTTGTGTAAGGAGTAACGGTGGGCTATTTGCATTTTAGTGGCCCGAGCTCTTTATGAAAATGCGCTTTTAAAAAAATATTACGGAGGGTGCGACTGCGGCTTCATCTTAATGGTTTTAATACAGTTTTTTTTTCTTTTCTTTGCGAAAGTGACAAGTTATTTTATGGTAATTTTGGAATTAAATGATATAATAAAATGCACCACGAAGCTTTTCTTCAAATTGATTATAACTGTATTAATAAGTTTGACTGAGTTGGTTGACAATGATCACGCATACACATAATTGAGACCTAGATCTGAACTTGATGGCCTTAATAATGGGACGTTGTCTTTCTTCCCTTATCCTTTTGTGTGCCTTCTAATTTTGAGTACCTTTACTAGTACTTTCAGGCTCCATACAGTATGGCGGACGCAACTTTGCTTCAGATAATTGGAAATAGTAAAGCATTTGCCAAACAGACATACGCTGCCAGCTGGCACATACCTGTCGTCACTTAAGAGGATGTTTTAACTATGCTAGTATTGTATAGCACTCAATAATTTGATTAATTGACAGTAAAACTTACCCTCAAGTGTTTATCACTAAAATCCACGCAATCTTAAGTACCAACCTTCAGAGCACTTAAACGCCCCAATAAAAAGCGAACGTTTCTTAATTCATCGGATCAAACGTGCCCCAACCCTCCGCTGCCGCAAGTAATAACCCTGTAAACGCGGCACGTCGTCGCCAGCCACTGGCTATAAATAAAAGGTAAGATGTACCGGCCGCATGCAAACCATGACTTACGAGCTGGGGCATGGCATGCCACGATTTTTGCTTATGTATTTTAATATCTTGGAGGCCACATGTGCAAGACGTAAGTAGTAGGTAATGTATTACGTATGCATCAACATTTTTAATGTTGTGTACGAGTACCAAAACATATGAATAAAGCTGTCCTCGGAGTTGTATTACCATCATTCATGTGAGAATCAATGTCCTCTGTCGAAGTGTAGAATTTATCTACCGGGCTAGCCTAGTGCGTGGGCTGGATGATCTCATATAATAGATCTTTTGTCTTTCTTTATTAAATTAAAATCATGATTTCCATATACTTAGTTTAAAATATAAATTAAAACAGATTAGAATGATAATAAAAGATTTGCTTTTTGAATAAAGGGTACCGGACATAGTCAAATCGTCTGACGCAAACACATAGATTTTTATTAGTCACACAGTTCGGATCGTCACTTGTTTGGTAGGTGTGTCACTCATCCACACGATAGAAGCTTGTTTTTAATCAAACCCAGTGATTTCCAACACGATCTCCAAAGGACATTAAATGGCTTGAAAAAACACGTTATGTTGGAGTCAAACTGATCAACTGTAGCCGGGGCTAGTAACTTCTTTTATCAGATTTTTCTTCTTCAACTTTCTGCGATTGTTATAAAAACATGGCGAATTGCGAGTGATCCGCGAGTTCGCCATCTAATGAGTTTGAAGCCCAGCTAGGGGATAAATCTTAATGTTTTGTAGCCACGAGTTTACGTGGTAGGTACCGTCAATTGTAGTCTAAGTTATAGGCGGCAAAAGGACCATGCTTGTGACTGGAAATAATTTTCCCGAGAAATAAAATTTAAGACCGTTACTTTGACGTAAAACCTGCTCATTACATATATATAAGAGAATATAGTTAGGGTCATAATCTACCATTTTTTGTGTCTATATGTCCGCACATCAAGGAAAAATTACTGGGTAAATATTTATGAAACTTAGCATGGTAATAGGTTATAGTCCAGGTCAATATAATAGAGTTCTTCTTGTCCCGGAAAATGGAAGGGTTCCCTGGGATAGAAAAAAACTAAGGTCTGCGTGTATGAAGTCAGAGATACTGCTGGTCAATGTCTCTGTCACTCCCGTAAGGCTGATCTACATGTTGTACCTTATCACTCAGACTCAGGCTGAATGTTTACCCATAGTTTGTTTATTATTGTTTATTGTTTCACCAGTTACACTGTATTGTGATCGATGATTGGATGTAATTAGTGACCTATAACATGTATACTGTTTATCGTATAATAATTAAAAATATTTTTGTAAATGTCATATTGTTTCCACACTCGCTGGCGCTCTTGCCTTGTCCACGCCTCTCAGCCGCGTCATATCAACTGATCGTTATAAATCAAAGCACGTTGCTCCTCATACAACATATTTTGTGTGCCCTATCTTTTTGAAAATTGCTTTCGTTATACCATGCCGCGTCTTTTTTGTGGTATTATTTCTGAGTGGATACCGAAATATGAAAACAGTAAATAAATTACTTACCATTCAATTTATAATGATATTTGATATTATTTATATTGACCATTATTATCGTGATAGGTGAAAGGTTGTAGGCGAGATTTATGTCCAGCAGTGGACGTCTGTCCGATGGTTAAAAAGTCTGTTTATGATCTATTGTGACTTTTTGATTGCTCTATGTAATTAAGCTTAAGTTTAAAGTAAGAAGGTGGCGACAGGTTCAGGCACTGGCGTTACCCCCGCGCGCCGCCTCACCGGTCAGAGGTCCGGTTAAGTGGGGGCGCTGAATTATTCGCCTTAATTATACAATGCCGCCTTAACACGTGGCCAGTACAAATCCATGTTCAGACTCGGGGACCACAGTTGAAGAAACTCTTTTCCTTCTGTATGTGGAGATTAATCATGAAGTAATCCAAAGCCAATGTGTGCTAATATCTTTCAATGTGTTTTGGTATTGTTTTCCTATAATTTAGTGGTTTGTATCCACGAAAATTATATAAAGAAACAGTTTTACCTAGGTGGCTTTAAATTATACGCTGTTTCATTAAACACATAATAATGAGTGCTCTTAATATCCTTGATAACACGGCATTAATGACCAATAAACAAAGATAATATTATAAGGTCTACACTAATGATTAAATAACCAAAATTCAAGTCCCCCTATATGTACAACCAAAATCCCAAGAAGGCGAAGTCACAACTTTTCGCCGAGTGAACCGGATTGTCCCGCCTTAGATTAAATTAACATTAGGTGGAACTATTCCGAGGGCCGCGTTGCCGCTGGACCCTCGCCAGCTGCGAGCCCTGCGGTCCTCGGAATCCTAATTAAAATTACAACATGTAAATCGTCCGAAACGTCTTGGACTCAGTGTTTGATGTTTGTTTAAATTCGTGCAGTTGCTTGAATTGTTTCGTATTTATTCATACTGTTAAATATTCTACAGTATGTTGAAGTTGCAAAGGTTCTTTGTCTTCGAGTGAAGGATCTGTGTGTACACATGGGACTTACAATTAGATCGACCGGCTCAATGAATACTTGTGAATATAAAAGCGCCACATACTTCTATCTCCTCAGTCGTATAAGAAATTAGGCAGAAAAAAAAACAGAAGACCACCTAAAACCATGTTCTATATTATTTTTTATTTATAAGTTTTAACAGCTTATTCTATTTATAATATATTTAATCTTAGCTGCGTATCCTTCCTAATTTAATAATTTCCACTCATTTAACTGCGAGGGTAAGCATATTTATCTTGGTCTAGTATCCGGCCTATGATTAATTTGGAGTTGTGTTAGTCCCCCCCGTTTGTGGGGGTGGTTAGTGGACACTACATATACCTTAGGGTGTCCACACGCTGTGCAAACACTTAGACATGGGTGCTTACACTCAAAGGGCTTATGATTTCAAGGGGGCATCCTTTTGCTGTATAGTTTTGGGCTATTAATATTTAAAATGAATTCCAAGGAATAACGAAAAGTACCTACCTCTAATATCTAATAATTGGATGTCGTGGGGTTGCCATTATAATCTTTTAGCATTTAGTTATAAAAAAATCAAATATTTTCTTGTATTACACTGCTGTATCCACCCTTATCGAACTGATTTCTATCATAAATAAGCAGGCTCTTGTATCGGGTAAAAGAAAGGGTAGCGGAATGTTTGCTAAGCCGAATAGTTTCCGCCTATTTCATAGTTGCATGGCCGCAGTTTTCCTTACGCTGGGGCCGTAGATCTAGAAGTCACTTAGCATAAGTGGTGGGTTCACCTGATACCGATGTGGTTGTAACTAGAAGTGACATTGGCCGGCTCGGATGAGGCACCGTGAGTATATGCCTCGGCCGAGCGTATGTTAAGTTACCTTTGGTACAATGATGATACATTATAGTAAGATTGACATCTTGAATATTTATCGTGGAAAAAAAGTATTAGGTATTCAAAATTTACCGGATAGATTTACCGCAATTTGGCATGGTGATAGCTTCACAATGGGTTTATAAGATTTTTTCTCCTAGAAATGAAATTCTCCTGGAATAGTAAACTACAAAAATCCACTCGTACGACCGCACGGGTACTGCTAGCTATACGTATAAGTGATCCTTATGATTTTTTATTCACAAATCTGGACAGCACTTAAACAAACACTCGTAAGGGTCATACTTGTTCATATCAAGCCATTGGTTACATAATGATTTATGACCACTTTGTTACTTACCACACTCCAGCTTCACTTCCACTAATCCTACGTCCTTATTCAGAAGAGAACAACAGTCGTTACATAAATAATAATCGCCGGGGGACACAACAAAACACCGTGTTTACCTCACAACGACGACAGTAAAAATACATCGGTGATGGTATTATTCATAGGCGCGAGGGAAGAGCAAGAGAGAGCCCTTTGGTATTCTCTTCTCTATTCCCTCTAGAATATTTTTTTGAACACTACTCGTGAAATATTTAAAAATATGTCAATGATTCTGTGTTTAGATAGTTTCAAATGCGGGTGATTGCTTCAAATTATGAATCGCCTTCTGTAAATCTAAAACTAATCGTTCCCCTCTGAGGACTTCTCATCTCATCTTCGTCAGTATTAATATTGAAAATATTATAGTTTCGCAAAAATGTTTTTGTAAGAAAATCAAATCACTTGTCCGAGGGGCAGCAATAATCTACATGAGCCGACTTAGCGAGCGGCCGCGAATTCCTGCTGCTTCCAACTATGCTGAATATTTTTAATCAATACAAATTAGGTTGAGGCACGGCTCGGCCCCGAGCGCCGGGCGCCGGGCCGGATATACGCGGCCCGCACAGTGCGCGAAGCTGGACGAAAAACCTGCCTTGATTTAAAAAAGATTAATTTAAAATGTTATTTGAAAAAATACTTGATATTGTTCATGGTAATCTTTATTCTTATGATGTAGTTAAATAATTTTATCTCTACCTATATAATTGTTTTAATTACATTATTTATTTGTTTACACAATATGTACATGAAAACAGAAAAACTTACAACTTAATATTCACAAAATGTGTAAAAAATTACGTACCTAAGGTGTTGGCCGCATTTCCTTGCCGAATAAACATTTATGTTAAAAATTTACAGATTTAGGTACCTACACTATGACGACATATATTATGTGGATAAAATTAAAACAAAAATATACCTACACTCAATATTCTTTGTGTTATGCTTGGGTATAATAAAGATAACAATTTAATTAATTTATTATTATTATAGGTAGGTGCTCGTACTTTATATTACGTTTAACAATAAAACAATGAATCACATCGAAAAATATTATTATTTTGCTGGGCATTTGTCCACAAGTCGGATAATTTTGCAACACTGTGCGTTAGTCAATATGCATACGATATCAGAGCATCTCGGGATAAACTTGCTTAACAAGCCGAAGATATTGATTTATTGAGTGCGCGCTCATCCCCTCAGGTAGGTAGGTACAACTTTGCTTATATCAATACACAAGTATAAATAGATCTGTTGAGCCGGTGCCGCTGCATGTACCTACCTACTTATTTAATACATTTACAGATTCAAATATTTGAGCTACGGGGATTAATACACCGGCTTTGTTATAAGCCGATATTACTGATCAATTTGTTTTAGACGTGCGATCATTAAAAACAGGTTTAGAAGCTATTTATTTTTATTTCTACTAAAATATTGGTTAAATATATGCTGTTTGTTTGCTAAATGTTTAACTAAGAACACGAATATTTCATGGAAACACGAAACAAACTTCGATTTTAAGTACATATTTTTATCCACAATCAATTGTATATTTTTTCAACTAAAAGGTATTTTACGTACAATAAAACGTGTCTGGGCTGTATGTAACTGTATGTAACAAATCAGCGCGCAGAGTGTGTGGCCTCCAGTTAAATGGCAATCTTGTGTTAGACGCCGAGTGGAAATAAAAAAGTAACAAGTTACGGCGGTTTCGTTTCCTCGGCGACGTGGCTGCGGAGGCTTTTTAAAATGGCACCCACTGTAGGTACAGCTGCGTTCGGCGAAGCATTGATACTAAAACTTTACACTGTACGTTATGTAACTATAAGCTGTAACAAAATTGTGTAAAATACTTTAAACCTAACCGTCATACAAGTATGACCAGTAATATTTTAATACATATTTAATGAAATCAATATAATCATATTGAAATAGGTATGCATATACCTATCTAACTAAACTCACTAGGTAACGATTATGAACCCAACATTTTTGGCAGCAACAAAAAAGAAGGTTGTAACTTGTGAATAGGTTGCTTAACATTATATTTGTCATATGCTATGGTGCAGGACCTAAGCGAATTTAACTTCTAAGTGCAGGTAAAAGGTAAAATTAAAAACACATCAATCCAAACAATTGTGTGAACATAACTCAAACTATCAAAAACAATAGCCGATGAAGGTACTTACAGTAAACGAACGCGCGGTATCGCTCCGGATATCCGGACACGCAGATAGCCGCGGTTAAACAGTTTATTATTGTAATGCACACTCAGTACAAACAATTGAACTCTGAACGTACCTATGATAGGCATTGTATATTAAATACATTAACTAGGTAATGGCTGAAAATAAATTAAAAAAACTGAACCTGTTTTTTTCGTTTTTTTTATTATGACATAGAATTCATTATGTGAACTATAAATCTACAAATAGTTTTACGGATTAGCATTTGGCATCCATCAAAAGTAATAACAGCACCTAAAAAATACAAAGCCTCATTAAACCCGATTCTCTAAATGAAAATTAATTCTGACTTATGACCTCTTCAACTGAGCCCTTAAGTAAAGCACATAAATCGAAAGGAAGTAACTAATCCCATTGCCACAAGACAGTTAAATATATTTTCAAGTAGGGAGAGTACACCACCGCCCGGAGCGAAAGAGTGCACTGATGTAGGTGGTACGTTACACGGTTTTTATTTCAGCTCGACTAGTGGGAGTCCAAAACAGATTATGTGCCAAAAACACGCTCTTGTGTTTAGTATACAATGTCTAGATATCTGAATTATTGAAGAATACGTCAAAGCTAAAGTGGGATTGGGCCGGGCACGAAGCACGAATGGACTGCAAGGGTGGGCAAATTGCGTCAATACTTGGCCGACCGAAAATGGTCGCCGATCTCGTGGCAGACCAAAGCAAAGATGATGCAACGATGTGGACACCTTTGCGGGTAAAACGTAGCGATAACATAGGATACGACAAGATAAGGTCTTATGGCGGAGGAAAAGGGAAATCATGGCCCAGCATTACGAAATGCAATCGGGTAAAAATTAATATGTGGGGTAAAAATGACATATTTTAAGCGTCAATAGCCCACAGACTTATACAAAGTTAATTAAAGTATTGAAATAAAACTAATTTTACGGATTTTATCGCGTGTCTTTTATATTTTTACGTTCCCGACGTTTCGGCTGCTTTACAGTAACCATGGTCACGGGAGGACTGAGGTGTTTGACGTCCTAGTGTCATAGTTTGGACTGGGATACCTTCATTAGTTGTTGTTTGCGGTCCGAACTACGCGGAAAGCGCTCACAGTGTTTTGAGATTTTGCAATGGTGCGCTTGGTTTTGGATGTATGAATTGGAAATCATTGGTTTTGGATATATGAAGTGGAAATCGTGTTAAATAATCTGTTACCATATTGATTTCTTATATTTACGCGAATAGTATACATTGAAATAAAATCCTTAAAATAAGTTTTATTTCAATTTTAATCTATTACCGCTGAAATATTTTTCAAAAAATTACAATATCAATTGCACCCGTCTCCACTCGGGCTGGGGGCAATAAATTCGTTAGCGAGCGCAAGAGAGGGTGGAAACTACAAGTCATTATGTACTCGCAGTAATGGGGGCAAGAAGTTGCTTTTTATTGTCTGAATATTTTCCACTTGTAAATAATGCGGTTGGCAAAAATAGGCTGCGTTTTTGAGCATCAGAAATTTTGGGGAAACGATACTTTATTTTATAGGAACCCTGTAATATTGTTATTAATCCAAACGGAGATTTTCAAATGTCTTTAAAAAAATATAATAAATTTTCTCATACATTTAATTCTGAGACGGTTCGAAGTTCGCCGGGACCGCTAGTAATCCCACTAATATTATAAATGTGAAAGTTTGGATGGATGGTTGGATGTTTGTTACTCAATTACGCCAAAACGGCTGAATGGATCTGGATGAAATTTGGCACAGAGATAGATTATAGTCTGGAATACATAGAAGCACATAGGCTACTTTTTATCCCGGTAAAATGTATGGTTCCCGTGGGATAGATATGTTTAAATTTTTCATAGAGCAAAGGATCGACGTGATTTACAGAAAAGGACATACAGGAAAAGGACATACTTTTTAATCGCGGGTAATACCACGGGGCGCAGCTAGTAGGTATATAAATATCTGGTCTTCTGTCGTAAGATAATCATACACATTGAACAGATTGTCGGTCATTTTAAATTCGTCACAGTAAGTGTAGGGATCAGATATATTATGTAAATACTTCATGAGCATGATACTCGGAATTAGATCCAAACGAACTATTATAACGATGCTGTAAGGTGATTAGGGGTGGCGGAAGCGCGGGGAGGCGGCATCCTGCGTGTGCCGGAAACGCGCCCAACTGAGCCGGAGTGGCAACCCTCGGACACAAGTTTGTAAGATCTTGGTGAACAATTGGTAATGTGGGGATGGGGGACACAGGAGGAGGCCGAAACACAGCGCATTATAGGCGTGTGGGCCTGAGTTAAAGAAAAGTGTAGCATGTAATCTAGTGTATTGTACAAGGAAATGCGTTGGAAAAAGTGATGCTGCCATTTTTACTTACTTTTACAAAGTTACGCACACAATTTAATTTACTGTATACTTTTTAAGCGATTCTATAAGATAATATTTTTAAAATGTATTATGTTATAGCAATTCTATTAGGTTTATATAATAACATTTAATTGTAGCATGAAATTATTACAACAGATTAAAAAAAGAGCTAAAAGAGCAAGTAAAAAAATGTAGAGCACTTGCTAGAGTTGAAAATCGTTGGACCGTCCATTTGCTTGTCCTAACACATATTCTAACCCACCTTTGCTATTTGTATCTCCGCCGCAGCCATAAATATCACTTAACTATACACGGAATGCCTCACCGTTAACACTTGATCGCAAGTTTAACCCGTTAGTGCCGCGGGGTAACTGCGCAACTTAGACAATAACCAGGAGATTAGACGGGTCCCCGAGACCCCGTGGGACGGCTAAGGTAAGGTTTGGTAAACAATGGTTATGGAATTGAATATTAAGAATTTGTATTGTATGTGAGTCGAATGATATAGGCTACTAGGTAAAGTCCAGGGCTCTACGCTTGATAACACCGTCGACTCATTAATAGGTACCTAATGTCATAGTGATAGCCAAGTTGGTAGAACGCTTGCCTCGGTAACGAGGATCGCAGGTTCCAACCCCAGCTCGCACCTCTGGGATTTCTGGATTCAACCACAACTATCACTTGCTAAATGGTGAGTGAAAACAACGTGAGGAAACCTGCATGTCATGTGAGAGAACCCCTCAAAATATGTGTGAAGTCCACCAAACCTCGCTGGGCCAGCTTGGTGGACTATGGCCTAATCCCCCGCGCATTGAGGGGAGACCCGTGCCCGGCAGTGGGACATTAAAAAGGGCTGGTATTATTATATTGTCATAGTAATAGGTTAGATTTTTCAGATTTTAGCAAAGGAAACTGATGTCATTGCCTATGCACGAGTAGGTTACTATTTTGATCCGCGTCATAAAGCAATTTATTCTATGCCCTTTTAAAATAACCATAACGTCCCCGCAGTTACTCCATCTAGCAGCAAATCATCCCACACCTTTCATAAGTCGTCGCCCTTCAAGTCTCGTCAACTGCTTAGAAAACATAGCATCAGCGCTTCAGCAGCTAAGATTTTTAAATTTTTTGTGGCCATTTATTATATTTTTGTTGATGAGCGCGAATTTTTCATCGCTAATCCTTTGCTAGCGATTAAGATAAACACAACAAGAGGAGGCGGTTTTCTTGTGGCTTTTTTTTTCAACGGGCGATATCGACGACAAAGACGCGGCAATAACTCACTCGGTAACAATAAAACAGAAAGTGGACAGGGGTGAATCGCGACCAATGCGATTATGGTTCCGTATAAGCTTAATAATGTGTCTAATAAGTAAGTCTGTTAGAGAAGTGCGCCTATAATACACAATAGAAGTATCGCTAATTGAACCCTAAGAGACTGCATGTTTTAGTAGACTTGCCGTAGAAAACATAGTGAAGAGATCATAAGATGTTGGCTAGTTGGAAGCTGGTAGACTTAACAAATTACTGGCCTTGATCTTTAAAACAATATATTAACAGATATTTAAGTAAGAAATAAGATTTCATGTAAGTAATTATAATTATTATCGTGGGCTCAGATGAATAAATTATAGATAGACTGTCGCGAACTACATAGTATAGCACAAAAAACCGAGTCTATTTATGTAGTAGGTACACGCGAATTCAAGTTCGGGTGTATTTCCAAAAAATGGCTTAGTTCTATTGTGCTACAATACATTGTTCGCGACGCTTCGTCTGCCTATATTTTTTCTTCATCTGGGATCGCGGGTTAGTTTTCCAACATCGCCAAGGAACTCCAGCAAGCAATTAGGGATGTTTTGTTTGCGGCGCGACACTAGCTGCGGCTCGCGACGCCGCCTCAATTTTTCACTTTTAATCTCTCGCCCCCATTAATTGTTTTCTTGACAACGTCATTGTCTTATCATCGAGTATTCACGGTTGACGGCGGGCGAGAGAAGCGTTTTAATTGTGTAACTATTAGTAAGGAACACTAATTTCCTTCGCAGTAAACGCTGAATGATACCTACAGTTTCGGCTTGTTATAGTCACTACCCCGCACCCCTTATATTATTACATGACCTTTAAATGAAGGTCTTTAAATTGTGGCTCATATACACCGTCGTCACCCAAAACAGGTATTCTACAAAAAAATCCCGCCCAATTGCATCCATGTGCATGTCAGATCATCCTAATGCACTCGGACGTTTTGTTTTTAAATTTAGTGTACCCTTTCTAGGTCATGGTGTATACTACCGCTATGGGGCCGAAATTACTTATATAACCACTGCAAGTTATAAGGTGCATTATGCAATGTATTTATGGTACAATTTATCGAACAAAACTAACCACAATCGGAGTTCAAAGGTCAGATGTTTTAATAACATAGGTGAACTTCATTGGAATACCTCTAGAAAATAAAAGCGCCGCCTCCTATGAATAATACACCGTTAAGATATATGAACATATGGCGCCCGCATATAAATCGCCTCATTTACTCGCACTAAACTATTCGTCGTAATATTGTCCAACGTTTGAAATTCTGAATGTGTACTTAGTGTTTATTTTCATGCTGTATTATCTAGTTTTTATTAAGACCAGGATTATATCAGACAGAGATAGCTTTTAGATACAGAATAGATAAAGGGATTCCTAATATGAAACACCTCTTATAAAGTACAGAAACTATTTTATCCCAAATACGAATTCATGCAAAGCAAATCTCTTGTGCGCAGTAATATATGACGTTTGATAAAATTATAGAACGTTTATAAATACGGGAGTTAGTTTCTATACGTGATCTATCTTATATATTAATCTAGCTAATTATAGTAACTGAATAGGTATGGGTACATTCGAATCTAGTTGTTACACATATTGTAAAAGCTACATCTATTAAGTGCTATAAAATCTTAAATGTGTTGGTATGTTTTGTAAGGATCAATTAGTTCAATAACGTTAACACTAATAGCCCACTAAAATCTCTCGTCGCATATCCAATGTGGAGGTAGGCACAATTACGTATGTGCGCAAAATAAATCCGCAGATAATCAGTGCATCGCATTTCAGAGAGACGCACTAAAGTATTTTGTATTTGGGATCGTTTAAATTACCCTCATAAATACACGTAAACGATTCGCAACAAAGAGATGTCTCTGTAGCGGCTCCGAGCCGGTCCCGGCCGATAAATCTGCTGCAGCGCAAACAAACAAGAAATAACTTTCACGGCTGAAAATATCAAATGTAAAATGTAAATTTAACTACCTAATACGAGCTTAAGCCGCACGAAACAGTGCTTTAAAGCGCTGTTTATTTGATATTTGAGTGTTGTTTTTATGTTAGTGTCGTTGCGCCGGCAAATAAAAACGTCTGCTTCAAGAGAGTACCGAGACGCCAGTTATGAATGGCCTATGAGCGCTCCAACCAGCCACAGAGTATCAACACTGAGTCGTCCAGACGAGACACTGCAACACTGAGAAATAATAAAATAAAAATACACAAAACTTTTATTGAGTGTAGCGTTTTTTTTTCTATTAACCCAAAGCAACAGCAATAATCCTGACCACCACATGCATTTTCCTGTATGGAAATGAATTGTAATTGTACAGTACCTATATAATAATAAATTAATTGATTGGTTATTGCTGTCGGATGTTTGTGGTTGGTCATTTACCATACATGTTAAGGCTATTGTAAATACGAAAAATTTTAATGTATGACTTTCAAATCTTCATACAAGTCGCTATTCATGTGTTACCTAATGCCATTTCTGTGATCTAATTGAGTCTGTATCAAGTGTCTCTTAGGTGGCGTTGCATCGCAGGCAGTTTGCTTGATATAATGCACGTCGCCGCCCGTTATTGCTGCAACCTACTTATTTATAATTGTTGCTGAAACCACCAGCTATACCAGACCTCCCACCCCTTCCGCGGCTCAACCTAATCTCACGCCAAACGGGGTTATGATGACAAATATGAGAGATCCACTTACGATGGTCGAGATATGGCCAAGGGTAAGCTTTCAAGAGTAGCCAGGGAGGTCGGCACGGGCTATTTAGTTCTCTTTCACAGTGACTATTACTGCGACCTTTATTGCGTTTGCGTGTACTTCGGATGAAGCATTGTTATGGCCTCTTGTTTGTTTATTATAGGATATTCTGTTTCAATTTTATGTTTTATTTACCTACTTAGAATTCCGTTACACCGCTATTTTTCCGGTTTTTATACTCATCTAAAAGTGAAAATAAATGTTAACCGGACCAACATTCCTATGCTATTGTCCATTTATTAGTAAAAGTCTATAAATTTTATCCCCAAAACACAATTTAAACTTTTTTACAAAAAATCTCTATCATCAGACCAACATACCAACTGAGCAACCCTTGAAATATGGCTACCTTGTAGTATGGACCGGGGGCAATCTTAGCAACATTCAGCCCATGGAAAATTACGAAAAGAGCATCCCCGTAACTTATCCAGGTGGGAATGTAACCCGCTACCACCCGGTACAGTCAGCCAATATCCTGCACTGAAATCACTAGACCGAGCTGTCGTCAAAATTAATTTAATATTTCAAGAAAACCCGCTTCTAATAAAATGTAAGAACTCCCCAGAAGCGTATACATTAAGTAGCAGGACACGAGATCGTAAGTGTTGCTGTGCTCAGCGGGCTGCCCTACGAATGCAACACGAATTTTATTTTTGTGACCAATTTTCATGCATGAAATACCTAACAAAATTACCCTCCCTTTGTATACCTGCTATATACATGAAAAAAAAGACAAAACAGTTGATGAATTTGAAGTCTGAAAATTGTCTAGTTTGCTATGAAATTAAATTAAATAAGAAACAGCGTGAGTCTTCAATTTCATATAAAACAAAAACAAATAACTAAATAAAAATTCCAAACACCGTTACGTAATTGGTTTTCACAAAACTTTCAGCAATTTTTATTGACTCTACAAAGCTAACCCCAAAATAAATATTCATCGTTTCGGAGCCCCGCTTTTGTTTCTAAGGGGGACCTGATTAATTTTATTGGCCCAGCTAATTCTATCAAAGACTTTGCCGCTTTAATAGCGCACAACAAAATAAGACCCTTAAAAACTAATGTTCAGCCTTAAGTCCGCGGCAAATACCTCTTTGTGACTCCGAACGATACCGACTCTGACGACGCTTCGAGACCTGGATGCGAAGAATTTTCTTCATCTAGCACACAGCGATCAAATTCCAATTCTACGGGACTTCTTTAAAGTTCAATATTGAATGTCTTTGTCGTATAACTTAAGGCGAAGGAAGCCGCAAGCCAGATTAAAAAGTTGGAGTCGGTCGCGCAATGTCATTGTAAGTGGAAAATGAGTTAAATAAGGCAATACATTTTAATTAGGAGGAAGAGATCCCTTTATTCCTTACGCGATAACTCGCCGCGTCCTCTATTAATTGAATTTCATGTTTAATTAAGTCGAAGGCGGAGGCGCAGATAATCCGACCACTGATCTTGCCGTTTGTTGGAAACGTTCATTTAAGTTGCTGCTTTTTGGCGATCGAGTTTTTTGAGCGAGCGATATTGCGACCGCATCGTACTCTCTGTTTAATTGAATGCCATCTGCTGCTATCGCGGCGGGATATTAACGAGTCATTCAGAAAGGTAAATCAAGCTTATCAGTACAACTAAGATTACATAACTCACGCAATTGTTTTGGTAAATAAGAGAGTTGTAGGCCGTAAATATACTTTTCTGTAGTCGCTATTTATATTCAAATTAGTTAGTAATATTTAGTCTTTAAAATATCGAGTCTAACACACCAACTCTATGGTCCCAAAGTGTTGTGCGAGTCTTAAAATGGTAGCCGACGATCCTAGTAACATCCCGATTCAGAATAAAATGTTCAACGGGAATCAAAAAAAGCCGTGCAGACACAAGCGACCTATGCTCAAACCATTAGAACAGGTAATCGTCGTCTAGATACCTTGATCAGTATTATAACATAAGCATACCTATACTTCTTGAAAATAAAATATATATATATGAAAATAGAAGCGTCTATTCTCTGCAATAATTAAATCGTGCGATTGTGGAAGGTTTCTTAAAAAAATACTGATTAAAACTAACAATACAACCTTCTTTAAAAAGATAAAGGTACTCAATGAAACTAATAATACAAACTTTTTAAATTTAATATAGATAAAGACATCGAATAATATTCACATCAGGCCTTCTGAAAGTGTACTTACCTCAAAAAATGTCCCAAGTAAAATAACGGTGTTAAATGTAGTGAGATAATCCTCCTTTAAGTGGTTCGTGTCGGGTCGAATCGAGTCGATTGCTTAAAAGATTAAAAACTTGGGGAGTTGCTGTACCTTGCTTTATTGCCCTATGGAACCAAGGAGTGCTGGAGGCTTAGCAAAAGAAGCCGTTTATATAATAGGTTCAGAGATCTAGTGTGGGGTGATGTTTGTAATACGTTTTGGGAAATGTGGGGTTTACGCTTGACTCACTTTCTTTCGTGCACATAATATGTCTCCTTAGTACTTGAAATAATACTAAGTATATATACTATACTTTCCAGCTATTACTTGAATGTTTTACCCTCTGCTTCGTTCGTCTGACCTCGACATCTTAAAGGTTTTATTTCTACATTTATGAAAGTTAACTACAATATGCGCGCGAGTTATAAGCAGTTCTGAGAAAAACAAGGAGTGCTGGTAGAAGTATTGTTTTAATGGAGTGAATGATATTTGCATGAGTCTTCTAAGATACCACTTGTGTTATTGTCACAATAAAAAGCATCTCACACTGAATAATCAGCGCAAAATTCAATCTGACTGTTTTCACTATAATCATTTACTGTCTAATATCCCCGAATAGGTAGTATGGGAGGCCGTATTCCTATCATTAAGGTTGGCTCTGTGTTATCTGTCAGTGCTCAAGGGTCCGAGGGCCAGATCTTAAGGGTCTAATTGCCGCGGGCCTCGTGAAGACGCTCGTTAATATAAATTATGGAGTGATTATATCTTGATGTGCACTAATCAAGGATTACTTGCTTATTGTTATTTCATAAAACATGCTAAAATATAGCACGGATAATATTTACCTACGAAAAAAATTATTTTGTTGTATCTATTGAAAGAAAAAGGTGCAGTAAAAGTCAATGTTCATTTGGACATAGTGCAGAGTTTTTACGATCGTCTATCGCCAAGGAAGCAATTAAGTGCACAGTAAAAATTTAATACGCGCAGTTGTAAATCAGCCGGCAATGTGTCCGGCGCGGTGGAGATGATATGAGACACGCCGCTGTAAAATTTGGCCTGAAAAAAATAAAATCAAGGGCCCGTGTGTGAGAGTTCCGTATATGTTAATGCTGAGAATCATTGACGGGTCCCAGTGCTAAGAAGTCGTACTTTATTAGTTGCTTGGATAAAGTTTAACTTTTTTTATATAAAGTATACATATTCACTTTTATCTATACGCTTTATTAAAGGCCACACTAAGCAAATTAGTTAGTGTAAATCGATGACCTGATTAGCACAGTTGGTAGTGACCTTGCCTTCTGCACCGAGGGTCCGGAGTGCGAATCCTAGTAGTGACAAGCTTTGTGGTCATGGATGTTTAATATCTATATAAGTATTATATACTGAGTTTGCGCTCAGTCTATCGTTCGGTACCCATAATACAAGTGTTGCTTAGTGTGGGACCGTATAGATAGATGGTGCGTTTGTCTGGCGATATAAAAAAAATACCAAACTAATTAATTGCAAAATGTAATTATGTCCATTTGTCATAACTGTTAATTTCACACCCATTTTACTGCAGACCTTACATTGGACTGAAATTGTATTTCAATATTGCCACGGGTTTCCTTCAAGACGAAAAGTTAAGGGTTTATTGCGTCAAACAACGGAACCCAAAGTAAAAGTGACGCCCATAAAATGTCCTGAGACATTAAAACTTTAAACTTTCCAATACTGTGCACGTTTGACCTGATTAACAGTGGTACAATCATTAGTTTACTTAGTACGCAAAGGATGTGATCACGGCCTGTGTTGAAATAAACGTTACCAGTATTGTGTTAAAGTTGGTTTTGTGTTGTTTAGTTTATTGGCAGGAATGCAGACTATAGTTTTATGGTGCAATTAAATTTAACAAGTCTATTCAGTATCGGATGAGTTACAGGGTGGGTGTCGACAGGGTGGCGTGTGGGGTCATGTTACCTTGTGAAGATAACAAGTAGTTTTACTATACTTAGTGCCAACTATTGTATATGTTGAATATTATCAGAATCAAAATATGTATATGATATAGGCCAGTACTTATGAATCGACTAAATGCCATAAAATGCTAGCTATATCTTTGTCGCCCGTTTAGAATGCCGTTCCTATGGAGAAGAACGGGCAATAAACTCCTAGGTTGCTTTTTTAAATGATCTTATAAATTTTTGAGCTGGGCATTGTGATGGGTATGTGAGAACAATGTAAAAAAGGTTTGAGTAGCTAATTCAATAAGTACGTACCTTATGTATATAATGACATGTTAATGGCTACATAATTCCCACATTTACAAATTACTTTGTTAAATTAAGATAAGAATACAGTATTGTACGTGCAACCCCCTCACAGGCCGACTTTCGAAATATTAAGAAAGGCATTTTTTATAGACTAGCTGTGCCTGAGACTTCGTTCGCGTGGACTCTAGTCTCATGTCTATCCCGGGAACCCTGTCCACTTCCCGGAATAAAAGTAATGTATGGTATTGATAATAATGCACATTATTTTCATAAGGCCTAATGTAAAACCACAATGTGCTAATTCTAAGTAACCAAAGTGTAAAAAGATGTTTCTTGTGCGCTGCAATAGTCCTGAAACTTAGCCGTTGCCCCGCGGCGGGCGGGCGGGGGGCCGCTGGGACCCAGCAATGTTTGTCACTAGTCGCGATTTGATCGCAACACTGATTTATAGGTTATACTTGGAACGGCGATACGATCACGCGATACGGGATTGTGTTCTACATGTTTCTGTAATGAGAGCACAGGGGGATCTGAAGAAGCGACTACTCTTTAACAAAAGTTGTATTAAAGATTCATTATCGTGGTTATCACGAAGCATTTACATAGTTGGCTACCTATTATATTTTTATATTTATTTATTGAGCGCAGTCAATGTAATGCATTTAGTATTTTTGGGTATGCGTATGCGCCCGTGTGTGCTACAAAATTTTAAGACCATGTAAATACTATTTATTACGTTTTTCGTATTAATTTTAATTTATGTTTCATTGGTACGACAGTTTTACATAGTTTATTTAAACAATTTCTTATTGATGTAAAAGCAAAAAAATATTGAAGTAACAATATCATAACAAATTGTATAACTAATGAAGTAGGCTTCAGCAACCTGAAAGAGATAGCTAGTGACAAGGGTATGTTATGGGTCACTGTGCCTTATGCCGTAACAGCTCGCTTTACAGAAACTAATTAGCCACAAAACATAATTTTCCAATTGAATCTCCACGACTTTATTAGCGCGCTTTGTCCACCAAGAAACTGTACTCCCGGGAGCAATAGTCCGCCTCAGGCTCAGGCGAGGGTGACCATCCTTTATCAGTCACCCGATCCGATAGTCCACGCCGCGACCGCGGGCCAAGTCCCGTCTTGCCTCATATCTACTATCAGCTTGCGTGGTCTTGTCTGTTTGTGCATTGCAGACTTTTGATGACTGATTTTCAGTCGTAATGAACAAAACTTTTGAAATGTCAGATAGTCTGTTTGCATGAAGTACTCGAATATACAAGCCAGTTCAAGACAAAATATACTTACCAAATATATTTCTCATCTGATGATCTATATGTAACTATACTACTATAGACTGATGCCACATTCTGGACTAATTTGAGCTCGGATTAGACTGGCTTCTATAATGTTTAGGTTGTAGCAGGCGGAGTCGGGTGCATATACTAGTTGCGTTATAAATCGTACATGTATCGGACACTGTCTCTAATTAACCGTTAGCGGGCAAGTTTTATTGCCGTCCGGCAGTTTCGGGTTATCGCGATTTAAGTTTAAATTGTCCGCCATATGGGCTGTTTGTGCGCTTAAGAATTATCGTTTTGGGATCCGTTTACGTAAGATGATATGATTGTTATCATGTTTATTTATATCTTTAGTTATATATAAAGCATCATACATAATTTGTTCAAAATCTGTTCTATGTCAAGTATCTATTTTCCTGGCAGGCAGTGTCTTATGAGGTTACTGACGACAGAAATATCTCATCTGATGCGTAAAATCTTTGAGACTTTCGAGTAACTAGCCTGGCGTCCACATATTTTAGAGAATACTTATAACATAGTAATTAATTGATATTTCCGAGCCACAATGAAGGCTTTGTCTTCATGTTCCTGACCTCCCTTCTGTTGACGTTAGGTAAAATAAATTAATTGAAAACATTATTTGCTATCATTCCTGAGGTTACAAATACACTCCGAGAATAAACACAATTACATTATTCCTTTAAGTATTTGAATAATTATTAATATTTTTTGTTGTAACTACCTATTTATCGCATTGATTGTTGTTATTTAAATAAAAATAATACTTACCAAGCATTATAATATAAGTATTAAATCATTTTATATTCTGTTACTTTATTTCACATATTGTTTTAATTACTCCACTGACGAATAAACAATAGATATAGGTACCCATAGAGCATGAATACCAATGAGTAAATTTAAATAAAAATGATTGGCTGGATTTTGAAAATAGTTTTTTTTCTTGCACGCCTCTATGTTGAGTCGATATTGTATTGAACAGACCTAAAAAAAAGATTAAAACCTCAATAACTCTCAAACTTACCTACTTGTTCATCGTCCGAGCGTATTGTGAGGCATTATTCAAATATTTGTGAACTCGCTCAAGCGGCGCGGAATAAATTCATGCAAATCGGCGTATTTACAAAATGGAGTCCCTTAACGCCAAAGAAAAACCTTTTAATAATAACGTAGAGAGCAGAAGTCGTCCTGTGTTCACCCCCGCTGGTACCGTGAGGTATTTTCCTCATAATTTAATCAAATCATGGACTGTGTAGTGTACTTTTCTGAGTCATTTATTTTTAATTTTGAAGTCGCGAGGAGCCTTCAGCGCCTCGACACGGCTACGACAAAACATTGAATTCAATTTTGTGGAAATTTATACTAAACGACACTTATAATCAAAGACGCTTGAGATAATAATAATAATACTCAGTCCCCAATTCCCTGATCATTGTTAATGTGATAATATATCAGATCATAAAGTATCATTAACCATAACTACCCCCTACTCCACCGCCCGCCACCGTCGCGCCGGCTCACCTTAGTTTGCCATAGTTTCTGATTGTTTACGAGTTTCTTGGTATCTGGAGGAATGTACGACAGGAGAGTAGATCTCTTTTGTAGAAACAGCGTAGGAAAAACAAAGAAGTCTTTGAACCACCTTAATGCTACGGATATGAAGTGCACATACTGTGGAAAAATCTACAGTCCAATCTGATTTTAAATGGCAAATTTTGGGTAAGTTTTGAATTCTGTTTGAATATTGTATAATCATATGAATACGTTTATTACTTATAAGAAGAGGTAAGAACTATGATTTATACAGGGTGTTAGGAGTATGGTAACGTAAACTATTGGTAAAGCTTACACGTAATGCCTATTATAAGATCATAGAAATCATTTATGTCGAAAATCATGGGTTCCAAACGTTGTCATTTTTGAGCGCGCAATGTATCGTAAACAATGCAATTACAACACAGCGCACCGCGTGATACCCGACGCGTGCGAGTGATATGCACGCTAAAGCGTATCGAGTTTTAATTTACATTGCAGTTTTAAGCCGACATAAGTAATTATTTTTCATTTAATTAAAAATCACGTTGAGATAGACTTCTATTATGATTTCATGCTAAAATATATTTAAAAATACTGAAAAAAATGCATATACTTCATGGAAAGATCAACGGTAAATTTCAACTCAGGGGGGGGGGGGGGTCGAGAATCATGAGATGAATGCATGGTATCAGTTTTCGTTACAAAGCCACTTACACCCTGTATAATCTATGTTCATACTGCGTTTCTATTTAATAAATCGATTGTTTAGAAATGATTTATTTTAATTTTTTTTTGGTCATAGGCAAGTGAATTTATCAATTGATAAATTATGGACGTATTTACAACAGGATACGTTCGTATACTAACATGACTGGTAATAAATGTATTAAGATATGTAACAAGTTAATCTAGTTAGGAGCCGCTTTCACCGCCGACTACTATCTGGGTCACGCGTAATACGACGCACCTGCAGTATATTTTGGTATTGAAGTTACAACGTTTCCGTGGTGTAGCGGTTATCACATCTGCCTAACACGCAGAAGGCCCCCGGTTCGATCCCGGGCGGAAACATAGCTTTTTATTGCGATTTCGAATAGTCATTTTTGTGGAGATTCGACCTTCGGAAGACCTGATACGCCATGCGTACATTCTTCGAAGTGTAGGTAGGGGTGCAGTTTGTGCCGAAAGTATTAATTATCTTTTCCTTAATGGGGTAGGACCTATTACCATTATAGTAATAATAATAATATGGCCAGACGAACCCACCAACAATACGGTCGCACACTAAGCAACGCTTGTATTATGTACAATGGACTGGGGGCGAACCCAGTATATTATACTTAGATATATATTAAACATCCATGACTCGGGTACAAACATTCATGCTCATCACACAATGTTTGTCCCTATCAGGATTCGAACCCTGGACCCTCGGCACAGAAAGTAGGAATACTATCCATTGAGCTAATCAGGGCGTGAAACACACAGACACTTTAGCAATGTGAAGGGAATTTGTGACAGAGTCCACCACCACCACTACTCTAGCCCAGGGTGGGCAGCAATTGACGCGCGTATGAGAATCCTGTGTTCTTCATTCCTTGTTACTAACATAATTCAGATGATGATGATGATGTGGATGTATGTGTGAGTGAATATGTGCGCCTATTATATCCTAAGTTTTTTTGTTAGATGCATTGATCAAATAGTTAGATCAATAAAAACACCCTGCCCAGCAACAATCAGTCGTGCATCTATAATTCCTATGTGCAAAAGAAATGTTTCCGCCCGGGATCGAACCGGGGGCCTTCTGCGTGTTAGGCAGATGTGATAACCGCTACACCACGGAAACTATACACAATGATATTAATTTTTTAATTGAGTTTGAGATAAAGGTCAATAAATTACCTTACAAGAAGACCTTGAAGATATAAGAGTGACACATAATAACAATATAAATAATGGTAAGTGAATAATTATTCATTTAAATTGAATTAATTCTTTGACGACTTGGTTTGCACGTTAATAGTGACCCTGTCTTATTATATATCTACTGGGGTCGTTACCAGCCCATTGTATGTTACCAATAAATATAGACGTTGCTAAGTTTGGCGCCGAAATGGTCATTATCTATTTATTTTGGTATTTTATTTTATTGGTAGGACTATCATCAAATGCATCATACCATCATACAAGACTACTTTTGACGTGACCAAGTCTTTACATTCCTCCCTTACACTCTACACAATTAATATAAATTACAACCCTGATATTATACAATTGAATATAACAGCGCCCAAACACATCGCGATACTGAAGTTGGAATTACACGACTTCAGGTGGAGTGGAACACGGCTATATATCAAAGTTAGCAACTAAACCGAGTGAGAGGTGCGCGCCTATGAGTAATGTCGACCGCATGCCCGCGCCGCTTGGTGCGAGATACGAGCGCGAAGCGATAAATAGCCACCGTCTTTAGTCCAGCACTTTTAGTCAATGCTGAATAATAATATCGCTAGACAAACACACCAACCGTGCAGTCTTACTAACAGATGTGGTCGCTTAATAAGGCCTTACAAGACCGTGCAAGATCACTCAACGAGAGATTTAAGGGGCTTGCGGGTATCCATGAAGATTTCCCCACGCAAAAAAAAGCTGTTTTGCGGGGCGATATTTTTTTTGTGGCCCGCCACACACTGCCACCGCTGTTACCCCTGTAAGCCATTATCCACAGCGCTGACCAACAAAGAAAAGTTGATTGTCTTGGAACCCACAACGATATTAATCGAAACGAAAATAGAAGTAAGAACGAAAGTTATCTACGTCTATTGCAAATCGGGAGATAAAAAAATGCCGTATAAGGCACTAGGGCCGATAGAAATCAGAGTTACAATTTGACGAAGCCCAGTCGTAAGGCACTACGGATGATATTAGTGACGTCACATAGATCATCGATCCTCAGTAGAAGGCTGTTTTGTGTAATAATATAATATAATATCGCCAGACAAACAGATTAACTATACGGTCCCACAATAAACAACGCTTGTGTTATGGATCCCTACACTGGACTGAGGTTGAACTCAATATATCATACTAATATAGATATTAAATATCCATGACACACACATAAAACCACACAAAGTGTGTCCCTACCAGGATTCGAATGCGGGACCCTTGGCACAGAGAGCAGGGTCACTATTAACTGCGCTAATCAAGTCGTGTGTGTGTTTAATGTATCCTTTATTTTGTCGCTCACCGCTTGTGCCACGAACCAGATTCAAAACGCATATATCGCGGCCCGACCTGCCCCCGTAATTGAGTTACCGCTAAGAAACTGAAACGGCTCGCGGGAGGATACTAGTTTCGCTACTTGCTCCAACTGTAGCAACTAGAATATTGTGAGGATAGTTAATGTATTTAATGAGGAATATCTTGAGGCAACAATGTGTTTTGTTTTCATAGCTGTATTCATAATATAACACCAATGACGGTGACCCTGACGTATCAAACTTCAAATGTGCGACCCTTAATAATAAAACTGTTGACCGAAATAATAAACAAAATGATAAATCAGATATTATGACATATTCAGATGTTTAAAATTTGATAAAGTATTATTATATATATTGTAATTCTTAGCCTCTCTTTAAATCTATTTAAATTATATTATTTTACCGCAATAAATAAAAGTTAAGTCCAGAAATCCCCTCATCATTGATTATGAAAAATCCCCACACACCCACAGGATTTTTGTTTCACACAAAAAACAAAATGAAAAGTATTTCACGGTAATCCCCCGCCGTGCAACGGAAGCTGACATACATACGGACAAACGACACGCGATAGTTATCAATACAGCTTATCCACACCCTGTATACCGTACCAAGCTTAGGGCTGCCATGATCCAATGACGATGTTCCTACAAAAGGGAATGCTGAATAAAACGGCAGATTAAGTTTACGGATATCTTATTAATATTGATTTCTTAAATAATCGCGAATACTATACATTGAAATAAAACTTATTTTACAGATTTTCTCGCGTTTATTTTATGTTTTTACGTTCCTGACGTTTCGGCTGCTTTACAGCAACCATGGTCACGGGAGGACGTAAAAACAAAATACGTTTATACGTTGGTATTTCAAGGTCTTATTAAGTTATATCTTCTAAATATAAAAAAACAAAGTCGTGTTAGTTACATAATTTATAACTCTAGAACGGGTTGACCGATTATTATGATCTTTGATTTTTTTAAATTTTTCTCCAACCGAATAGCACAAAACTATTCAAAAGTGGGAATAAAACACTAAAAAATAAAAAAGTTAATTCATTATCTCATACATTTGATTCTGGGGCGGTAAGAAGTTCTCCAGGACAGCTGGTAATCTATAATCACTTAAAGGCTACAAAGGCAAAAATTCTATTAATATATGAATATTTAATTATCTCGGAGACAATTTCAAGCTTATGGAATTAAAAACGATGGAGTTAAGATAAAAAATATAATTGTAAATTCAATTTAAGACTTCTTGCTAAAATTGCAATAAGCATCTTAATTTAAACTACCTATATAAACTTTAATAGTGCCGTGCGTAATTCTAGTCAGCCCTATCCGAGCTACAGAGTGCGTAAAAAAGGCGAATGAACGTGGCACGGCATATTGATGGCCGATGTCTCTCTGGACACCGCTTGTATTGAGTAGGAGTAAGTAAACATCGGGCTATAAAAATGAAAATGGATTTCCTTCACACATTTGTCTATTTTTGATAGGTATTTTTTTTTATCTGAAATTCATTAAATATGGCTGGCCAAACTACCTTAATTTTTTTAGGTAAGTGAAATGTATCCATCAAAATCTGCTTCTATACGGGAAATACGTAAGGTCAATGCATCAAAGAACTAGGAATATATAGTCAGGCACGCAAATAGTTTGAGCGATGACAATCGTGATATAAATTATTGTTAGCTTAATAATCATTAAATAAACTCACTTCTTCAGTACAGTATATTAAATTCGATCTATTACATTGGTCATGGATGAATTAGACAAAAAAATACTAATTATACTTGAGCACCTACATTTTAAGCCTACGCTATGTTGATAAGTAGCAAGTCGCTTTCAATTCACATCGAACAAATCATAACCTACTTATTACCTAACGCAGTCAACACAAAAACAAAACTAACAAAAACACCAATAACAAGCGTTTACGAGCGGCCAGTTAATCGGTCCATTTACGGCACTCCAGCTCGGCCCCGCGCCGCCGAGGCGTGATGATCATCCGAAGGTGGAGGTAACGGCCTGATACTCTATTGATTGATTTGTTTTTATAGGTAACAGTTATGTGCGGAACTTTTCAAGTGCTCTTTAACTGTAAGTGAAACTATTGGTAAGGCAAAGAGCAATGGTGCAAGTGATAACGACAGTAGATGGGACAGTATAGTAAACATTACGTGTAAAGAATTGAATATACTCTATCATTGGCTATTGCGTTTAAAATATGACTATATTATTATAAAATGAACGCTAAACCAAAGACACATGATATAAAGTTTATGTCAAGATAACACGATAAAAATCTTGACAGATTGAGCTTGTTTTATGGCCAAGAGTCCATAGAAAGATAATTGGAGGGGACCAATCTCTCATAATTAAGATAGATAATAGACCCAATATCATTAAAACCGACGAATCCAATTGAATTAATACCGATCCTGAAATTCTTTTATACAATGAGGCGACTGATTCATTAGTTCATAAAACTGGGGTCATTAACGTAATCATATTGGCGCGAGGGTCGGATGATGGGCGGAGTGCAAATTTAGTCTTTATTGATATTACGCACTTCATGGATATGTGGTGCAGGGGATACTGCTATTCTAAGAAATAATTTAAATCGTCTGATTGGGCCCTCATCAGCAAATATCGGTCATCTGAAGATAATGAAGTGTCCGCGTTCATTTAGACAAAGTCGCTTTAAGTGTGAACTTGATAGGTCCTTACAAGGTTTATTACCAATAATAACATTCAGATTACTCTAATAATATTTTGCACTAGTTTTTTCGACTTAAATAAAAAGTCAAAGTCTACTTTATTTATCTACTAGGCAGTGCCCGCTACTTCGTACGAGTGGGGTTTTGGTTTTCTGTCTATATCAGGGGAACCCTTCTATTTACGAGATATAGTTAACCCTTATATATAACCTATTACCATGCCAATATATATCAATTTCGTCCGGCGGTTTTTCCGTGATGCGTGAACGGACATTCGAACAAACAAAATTTCCAAATTTGGCATTGCTGCTCCTATATTGGAAATTCAAGGTCCCATTTTTTTAATATTCAATGTTCAGACACGACTCATTACATACTTATTAAAGTAAGTACTTATAGATCCAATATGTATGTTAGACGGCCATAAGAATCTATAAGCCGGTTTCACACGTCCGATCAATCGCGGCCTCTTCCTGCCCACTACGCTGTCGCACTAATGACTAATTACGCTTGTACAATCCCTCCTATACACTATACCACTTGTACTAACAACTGTACGTTCGCTCCAAACCATTCTCATCCTTATTGGTCATCCAATTCAGTTGTAAATTGTTTGTGTACGTTTATATTAAGACGTTTCCTATTCACGGCGGCTGGTGTACGCTCATTAGGTACTTAGTGCCATTGTGATTCGCTGCACAAATGAAATTGAACTGTATGTTGTGAAGCTAAGGTTAAAATTTGCTAATTTGTTATCAGCAAGTTAGGTCCCAAGTAGAGTCTAGGTGGAAGCTTCCCGGGGTAAGATATCGGCACGTAATGAGTTGAGTGGCATTCAAAACATCGTTATCTTTGTTCGCCGCAGGTCTCGGCGAGTTCAACATTACTTTAGTTCCATATTGCGAGTGCTATGGGAAGTTTGTTGCTGGAAGAAAGGGAATAGGGAGGTATAAGGTTGAAGGAATTCTAGAAATAGGGTTTATGAGAAATATACCTCGCGACATTTCATTAAAATCTGTGTTGTAGTCTAATTAACAACGCAAAATACTGTGGTTAGCTAAATAATGTACTTGATAGTAAGTAAGTAAGAACTTATATAAGAATATATTAATGTGCTTAACTACAAAGCAAACTAATCAGGCTTCCGAGATAAAGGCTTTGCCTAGTTTGGAACCGCAACTTAAACTACCATGTCAAATGTCTAAACTGAAAATAAAATTTACTTTATTTATTTATGATCAAGATAAATAGTTACCTAGCGACTATGTTCTTGAAATAGTCGTTAAAACTCTTACACGTCGATAACAAACTCTCCCAAAATGATATAAATTATATCAAAGCTCCTTTTTAGAACGTCTAAGTACGACACAATAATTCCATGTGGCCTCTACATAAAAGATAATGATAAGTAGGTAAATAACAATATACCGACCAAGAGTATCCATTTTACTTAGACCCCTAATTCGATTATTTACAAACATCACGTGCCTAACTCGATAGTCTCGCTAACTCCAAGTCCGGTCTGAACTAATACTATTAGCCTAAGACTCGATATACCCAAGGATCGATACCTACATGTATCGATGATAGAGTTAGTGGCCTCGGCATCTTGTGAGTTCGAATTAGCATGGATAAATTCATGTTTATGGGCCAGAGTTGAGGGTCTGGTTTTGGGATTTAAATTATGAAACACCATCACGCCTGCAATCCCCAAAGACATCTGCAGAGGTGCACCGATCGGGACCGCCCCAAGTCCTTTGTTACTACCAACTGAGGCCATTCATTCGTCTGTACAAAGGTTTGATTTCAAGAATAATCTAACGACATGTTCAATAAATGTCTAGGTGTTTTATTAAGGGAAGAAATCTCCTATCATTATAATACTTGACGGACGGACTGACTTGGGATCCAGTTATTAATATACTCGTAATTGAATCCAAAACCAAGCGCACCATTGCAAGAACTCAAGACACTGTGAGCACTATCTGAGTAGATCGGACCGCAAGCAACAACTAAATATGAGGGTACCCCAGTTCAATCCATGACTCTAGGACGTCAAACACCTGTCTTCCTGTGACTATGGTTACTGTAAAGCAGGTAGTAGTTAGTTAATAGTAGGTAGGCATTTGAAAACTGGGCTTTAATACATAGTATAGTATAATTTTATGGATATTCCAAGGCAATACCTATAGTTGTAGAATTGATTTCCTTATATCATCATTTCCTTTTGGAAACAGGCTCCCAAACTCATATAAACTTCGAATTAAAACTTCTAGTAGGTGCTCAATAATGGTAGGGTAACCAACTCTGAGAAAACTTAACATGAAATTTTTCAAAAAAACTATTACAAAACTGTAACCGGCAATCATGGTCCAAATCCAAAGCAGGTTTTTTCAGAATTTTGTCTCTTAAGTCGTTTTTTTGTTTTTTCAATCATCAGTAAACGCCTGGACCATTCTAAACGATTTTTTATGAGTATATAGATAGCTCATGTTTAAAAATATGTAATAGGGTAGCATCATTACGCTGTAACCATTGGGTGTCGAGCAGTAGAGCAATATCGATGGTACGAGAGCAAAGCTGCAGACGACAGCTAATAATAAATAGGAGCTTATTGCATAATTAAAGACAGACCTTTTTTTGTGGGTGCACCTCTGTCTACCCTTTGGGGATTATAAGCGTGACGGTGTATATTTTTTAGAAACGTCTTTTTCTTATCGTTTTGGCCGTGGTACTCTACGTGTTCCAGAAATTATTATCTCGTTCCCAAATATCTCAGTCTTCAAGCTGGCCACAGCAGTAAAGCGCCTTACACACCCGCCCGTCACTGTAAAAAGTTACAACCGGCCATAACTCGATCCATTACCGTAATGAATTATGTGTAGCGCCGTTAATCTGACCCCGAAGATATCACTCCTCATCTCCGCGGCAATTAGAAGTAATTGAATATTAAGACCGAACGATTGCTTATAAAACGGCGAAATTACCGGACGCCGGAGTGTGAAAAGGCAGCTTTAGTGACGACAGTTTGGGAGTGTTGCGGTGGGCTATAAAATTTGATTAGGTTATTACTTAACTTCAGGTTTTTCCTTTATAGTAAGCACATACCTATTTGGGTAAATATTGATTTTAAAGGCTAAAAGGCTAAAGGATCTACCCGGTCTATACCTAACGTTACTAAGTTCACCCACTGTCAATATTATTGGGATTATAGGTATACCATCATCGGCGCAATGTGGGGCACTGTAATACACCTCTGCATATCCTCTGAGCGGTTACAGGTGTGATAATGTTTAAAAGTAGTAAAACCTTAGGCCTGGAGATTGCAATAATATATTGCTGCGGATTATGAGCATAACGTTATCAACACTATCAAAATATATAATTTATTTTATTAAACAGCAATACATTTTAGATAAGAAATTTATACTTCAAGCGATGTTAAAAGATTAGGAATACCTAATATAGTTGTTCGTATTCTCAGTAATCTTCTATCTATATATATAAAACAAAGTCGTGTTAGTAACACCATTTATAACTCAGGAATGGGTGGGCCAATTTTTATGGTTTTTTTTCCTGCCGGCGCAGGTTATCCGGGGATAACCATTAAAACACGGGAAACATTAACTAAAAGAAGTTATTGCGTTTTCTCATACATTTGATTATGCTGCGGTACGAAGTTCGCCGGGACAGCTAGTAATGTAATAAACAAATGGGTTGGCGATTTTAAAATTCTACACAATGCAAATATACTTATTAAAAGCTTTAACCCTCAACTTTCTTTTCGAGACCTCAAGCAGTCTTAACGGTGAAGCACACTCACAAAACAAAAGTAACGGATTTATACGATAAGAGTCGTGAATTTACGTCATAATAAAAATACTACGAAACAAATTGAAAACATACGATTGGGGGTGCGACGGACATTCATAGTAATAAAAGGGCATAACTGAAGATTAAATATTGTAATTTATTTATCACAATTGAGACAAAAATATACTATTTAAAAGAAAGAAAGAAAAATACAACTCTGTTCCACCTCAACAGATTTTAAAAACTGTGCAGGCGTTTGAAATTAATATATATACTCATTTTAAAACGTCAGTAACAAGTTGATGTTTCATATTCAAATCAACGAATTACTTCTCTGCAGGAAGAAATATCAAACTCCGACCTATAAAATGGTACCTTCATACCTATCACACTGAAAAATGTTTCGTCGTAAATATACGGCGGGCATCGGCAATCGTCGTCGTAATGTATTCGCGCCGAGCACGACGACACTCCGTAATAGCACATTAAGATCAATATTAGCTATTCATGTCACAATTTATCGCTACTTTTATGCTTTATTTTGGAAATTATTGAATATGAGAGAGGTGGGCATTATATTTCAAGTCTGATTTTTAAATATACTACAATGACATTCTTTTTATAGGTCTTGCTGCTACATTTATATAATAATCGATTTTAGATTAACATCTTTAAATTATGCTGTTAATGTCAATAGCAAACTGAGATAGCACGAACCGACCTAAAAATAAATGTAGGTTGTTAGAAAAAAAAATGGATTAATTATATAAGTAAAGTCAATATGGGTAGGACTGAAACAAATGTAACAATGCGTCAGATAGGGAATTCGTGTTCGGAACTTTATAGTTGAGCACCTTAGCTGACTAAATAACCTCCAGACGCCATCCAATCGCCTCTCAAGACTAACCGAACGATATCAGACTCAGTTTCATCCACTCCGTTGATCCGACGAAAATACTTTTAAATCACGAATCCGCTTATTTATTTACTCGTACGCGACAATTTACATATAAGAGCCAATTCAATTCCGAGGCTCACGGCATTCCCAAAGATTAAGGCTGGATCCACCCCCCCCTCAGCCCCCCTTTCAGGACCATCCCCCCCTATAATCCGTATAAATCCACTTTATATTCATCCACCTTAAAGGCCGCAATAAAAGTATCTGGTTGTGTACTTTTTTCTCGTTTCCAGTTAAGTGTGTTGACGGTTCATCTGCATTTTTATATTGGGATATGGCGAATGGTGATTGCGGAATTTGTGACTATGATAAGTCTGTTGGAAACCTTCGAAGTCTCCTTTCAGCTGATGCTGAAACTGACATTCCGTTTTGGTATGGAGGCTACGTAACGTAGCACCGCAAGCGCATGTGGCTCTAATAATATCCAATGTTTTTGTAAATTAAGGAAACCACTGTTAAAGCAAAGTATATTTGATTTTACAATTTGCTTTTTATAGCGTGACAGTTTAATTTATTAAATTAATAAACGAATATATTTTCGTAACATCTTTGTGATGGCATTTGAGATTAATTGAGTCACTACACTTGTTCATTAAATATATTCCTGGTGTCATAATTTTTAAATAAGGGAATGCATCAAAAGCAATTCATACATAGTCTGCTAAAATCATAACCCTTGCTTTTGGCTTGTCCTAGTCGGGTAAAAAGCGATATACTTCGACTATACCGCATCACAATCCGCAAAAACGCAAATGTCCCGTAATACGCAGTTTGTATTCATAACCTTCGCGGTGCGATACACCGAGTGGTCCCCGCAATGGCGACTTGATCTTGAGGTCGAAAACACAACGCTATTTATTGTATGATGGAGAACGTTGAAACATAATCAATCAACAAACGAGAACATACACAATCAAATTTACCAACGCAGGTAACTTAAAAACATAGAGCCACATTAATGTATGAGCAAAAATACATTTTTATTAAAACGATACATGTGAAATGTATTCATCAGTTTACAATTTTATTACAAAGTGAAATTTCTTCTTAAACTGCTTTGTAATGTAGATTGTAATTTCCTTGAATTGGGGTGTCAGTTTCGGACATTCAAAAATAATTAGTATTGTTCACTGTTTAATCTCGGTAGAGATGAATATAAAGAAAATATTTCTAAAATTGCTTATTTTGCTTTTCCTCTTAGCTCGCGAAAACACGAGCTTACTCCGCAGGCTCAGGATATACATACACATACGTAGAGCGATATACATATTTACATAAACAATAAAATGTCCAGGGTCCGTCTGGGCACTGTTATCGTTCGGGGCCGGACTATTAACTTATGAAAATAAGCTACAATAACACTTTGTTTATTTTGCCTTATTCCTTGCCAGGGAAATTTGCGATCGGCGAAGGAGTATGCCAACGCTTCTCAAAGTATACTAATATTTTTTTATAAATATTTTAATAGAGTATTGTTTTCTTTCTTCACCAACAAACGAACCGCAGATATGGGTTGTTTATTTTTTTTATATTAAATGTGAGATTACTTGTTATCCCACATATTTGCTATTAATACCACTACTGTATGTATCAAAAATGTCATCGTCTTTTTCTTGTTAATTAAACTTTGAGAATCATCCCTTCGTAACGTTTTGAAAAAATAGGTTGTTTTGAGTGTGCCCCACGTCGGGCACCAGTAACGTCGCGGACGAACGGACAGCGAACATCACTCTAATGTATATTTTTACTGTAAACAGAAAGAAGACATGTGATAACAGCGTTATAGTAAGTCCGTACGTAACTTTTAGGTTCGTGATTTATTTACATGTTTTTGTGTTTGCTTTGCGTGTGAGTTCTATATTCGTTTTAGAAATTTCATTGATTTTTAAGTATAGTTTTATCTACACCACCATCAACCTTAGGGTCAGATTAAGAACAGCTACATTTATACCAACCAAATATTCAACCATAACATTTCAACCTGTACACACATAAATAACAATACTCGGTGTGAATCACACTCAGTCGGACGTATCCTAACCCCCTTTCAAATAAACATCCATACAAAGCCAACACTCAAAAATGCCCCTAACAAAAGCGCCGTGAAATCTTCGACCACCTCATAAAACACGTGAAACAATATCTTGAACGCAACGTTCTCTACCACCTTGCATTATTCACTCCAAACACCCTTACTAACTTCTCAATAAGATTTAATATTGCATACTTCAGCGTCATTGTGAATGTTGCCAAGATTCGGCTTTTCCTGAACCATAAAAGTATATTGTGCGTTTGTAAACGCGCTGGGCTGTTTGTCACCATTTACATATAGATGTGTGCGTACAAATCTAAAAGGATTTGAATAATGATTGCTGATGGGTGAACCTTTGTGTTCAGCAGGTGAATATTTTACTATGATTCCTATGGAAATTAAATCAACAATAATGTCAACATCTTTCGAGCCATCCGACGACCAGATTAGCACAGTTGGTAGTGACCCTGCTTTCTGTGCTGAGGGTCCCGGGTTCGAATTCAGGTAGGGACAATCTTTGTGTGATCAGCACAAATGCTTGTACCCGAGTCATGGATGTTTAACATCTATATCAGTATTATATGCTGAGTTCGCCCTCAGTCCATTGTACGGTACCGGTACGGTGTGTTCGTCTGGCGATATTATTATATAATTATTATCTTGAAGTTGGTTCCTACACCATACTAGGTTTTTTATAATGAGTAGCTTTACCCGCGTCTATTAGGAACCAGCTCAAAGGACTTACGGGTTAACAGTAGCTTATATCTTGAAAAATCGTCCATTTTATGTCTACTGCCAGCATTATGCTCAGTCACATTTTAAGCTAACAAACTACATTTTCACAATTATAATCTAAGAGTTCCAATATTATTGTACAACCTATTTATAACTTAATCAATGGGATTATTATTGTCTAAATAAAGTAACGCTTTATATATTGATATCTTATATTTACGCGAATACTACACATTGAAATAAAACTAATTTTAAAATCCGTAAAATTCGTTTTATTTCAATAACGCTTTATATTTGTCAAGATACAAAAAGTGTTTAAAGGCAGATATTGTTCAAACAAGTATGATATTACTTAAATAAACTTGCAGGTGTTATTAACTACCGAGATTTGGATCAGAGCCAACATGGAACGGTAGGTGATGCGACTTGGTTAACTTAAATAAAGTAGCTCTTTCTGTGGTTTTAGGTCCTCCAGGTAAAAGTCCACTGCTGGACTGGACAGTATTTTTTTACATAATTAATGCTATTGTCTCTGTCATTCAGTGAACCTGTAAAGAGAATAATGCATTCCAAAGTGTCACTCCAACAAAAAGCTTTACTCAGTTTCCTTATGGCGTAACATCGTCTCAAAATCGGGTTATAGGAGTGAGTGAGTCCTCTCAGGAGAAGCAACTCACTGCTGGAGCACATGGATAATATTCATTACTGTTTATTCGTCGGAATGAATAGAATGAGATGAAAGGAAGTGAGGTAGCGCTGACAGGGCTGGATTGAGCGTGCAAGTTTTGGCAGAAAACTGGATCTTGTTTGAAGGTTTTGGTTTTGTAATAACTGGATGGTTATCAAGTTAATTTAAAAGTAACCACAAAAAGTTTGTCAAATGATCGATTTCGTAATACGGTGTTCAGGTTCAAACCCTCGGCTCCCCCCTTACACTACGTGCTTATTATCCACATTTTACGTAGGTACTTCGTACAATTATTTTGGTATTATTTGGTGTTCATAATTAATATGGCTTACGTACTTTTTGAGTTCTTTAATGGAAGAAGAAGTGGCGGCTTTTTTTACAGCCACAGAAAGCGGGAAAACGGCGCAGAATCCTAACGCGGTACAAAAGGGTTGCCAGCGCAGACACCCCGTATTATAGACATTGAGTTAGGTTGGGACCTAATACTATCGGTGACATGTGGGTACACTGACCCCTTTGGGGATGATAGGCGTAATAATTATATAACAGTTCCTGATTTTGTAAATTAATGGTTCCTATGCGTTTTACTCGATTTAATTTATGCATTCTACTTTAGACTTAGAATTAAAAGTTTATATTGTTATGTATAATTTGTTCTTGAAAAATGGCAACAACTTTTTAATATTTTTCTCTTCTCAAATCCATCCCCAGAGAACAAAAGTCGTTGGTAGATCTAAAAAGGATGGTAGTAGGCTGTGCACGTACCGCCGCGCGCGCTCCGCCGCCGCGCCGCGGGCCGCCCGCCGGCCGCCGTTGAAATTATATAAATACCCCATAAATACTCGACACCATGGCTGTGCACTGCGGTAATCACATCGAGTGCCACCATACTACTGTGATATATGGGCGCTTTGAATATATAACGCGATTTGCGCGATTTGCTAGGTCACAGTAGCTTTGAGGGTTGCTCCGAAATTCAGATCACGTCTTCGGTAGTTATGTTCTTCTGTTAATAATGTTGATTGTAGTTTGTGTAATGGCAGACAAAAAGAAAGTGCTGTCGCGTTGAAATATTATATGGTTCAACTGAGAACGACGTGCTATCGTTGCTTTGGATAATTAAATTGATTGGCCTAGGTGTTCCTATCAGCGTCAAAGCCGTTAGCAGAGGCTGGCCTTGTAGGTTCAACCCCCACAATAAGCTGTTAATAGTTATAAGTTTCTCTATGTAATCTCGTGTCTTGTGTTGTTGCCAAATAAATGTTTTTTCTTTCTTTCTTTCTTTCTTTCTCCCCTCGAAATGCCTTAGCCAACCTACCGTTTTGTGCATAGGCACTTACTGAAATATTTTCATTACTCTTATTTGGATTTGTTATTTTTTCTGGTCCAGAGATAGACCGACTTGGAAGTGAACTCGACCCTCGAAGTGAATCCCTGGCTGCGGCATTGACCAGCATAGAACCCATTAAAGGCCATTAGCCCTTTAATTTGATGCCCACAGCAGTACTGCTAATAAGTCACTATAACATAATTTAATATCATCATCTTATGTGATTGAATTGAATTGAATTTAGTTTGTATTTCTTTCAATTGTGGCGTCGCCCGCCCAGCGCAAGTACTAAAATACTCCAAAGCAATAACAAACCAATCTAACCCAGTATTTTTATTTTTTCTCATTCTATCTTTAGTACCATCTACACGCAGACTTTTGAAACGACCTCTCAATGACACGGGTACAGAGAGGCAAAGACACCTCGCTCGTCAGGGACTCTCAGCGAAAGTGGCGAATTAAGTAATTGTATGCAAGTGTGTCGGAGGGGAGCGAGATTGCTTCAAGGAGCTACTTTGTACCCACTCTTTGTGATTTTTTAAATTATCGTTTTGGACTTGTGGGTATTGTTATTTGTATTTCTGTTTGTCAATTTGTTGAGGTAAAATTGCATTTTGATTTGTTATATCAGCTCAGATGTAACTCCTATAGTCTTATAGGTGCAGGGTCTGTAGACAGTATAATGTTTGATAAAGCGGTCCCATTTTAGAGATGATATATGTGTCTTTAAAATGGGACAGCTTTATGAAAGGTGTCTTTATGTGTGCTAATAATCGTCCTGAAAAATAAATACTATACATAGTCCCTGTACCAACATTTGTACAAAGAACAAAGCCAATGTTTCAAGTTATGTTTCGTATTATAAAGTATAACGCGGCAGTATTGTGAAATTCTTTATTTCATATCCTATTTAAATAAATTAAACGAAACCAGAAGGAACTACTGAATAGAATTTACTCATGAAGACACGTCAATGAGAATGTTCGCAACAGTTGGGGCGCGGGCGACAGTTTCCAGTCGGGAAGTCGCGCGCTGCTGCTGACACCACCCGTGTCCGGTTTACCAGCACCGGTTAATAGTTAGAATGGGCTGCCTTTGCAATACGATTGCCATTTTAAAATACTATAAAAAAGACAAGCCGGTTGAGTTTCTTGCCGGATCTTCTCAGTTAAGGTCGCGTTCCGATCCGGTTGTAGAGTTTAGAAAAAAAATCAAAATGTAAATTTTTGAATGACTACAAATGATTATATTTTGACGCTCTACTGTAAATTGCAAAGGTCCAGACTATTGCAATATATCACTGTAACAAAAAAGAAGTAGTTTTTCGAACTTTTTCAATTACCTAAATCTATTGTTAAAACAATATTCTACATGAGTGTGGATCTTATTTTTAAAGGTTAAAATTAAAATCTAAAGTCTATTCTATAGGTGCGTGTGTCTATGCCAATGATTAGACATAGGTTGAGAGCCAGTGGTCTGTGAAGTCGGATCTGCGCGTGGCGGACGTTTGACTGTGTGCGCTTGCGTGGCGCATCAGGGGTAGCTAGTGGGTGAAAGAATTAACACAACTATGCTGATGAATAAGGAAGTACCTTTAAAACACGGATGGAGAACCACTCTGTATATAATACTTTTAAATTAAGTGTACACCTCCTATTATTATTATATACAACCACAATTTTGTTAGAACATTCAGACAACACACAGCGTTCGCTACATGTGAAGCCCAAATAAACTGGTGTAGCATTTAAAACGATGTCCAGAATTTCTTATTGTATGCCGGATCATTTACCAGGCAAAACATATGGTATATGGCAACATTTACCGTTACAAATGCATTGGTAAAAACTGGCTTCACTTTGCGAGTGGCAACGTTACCTCTTAACTTCTAAAGAAGTCTGTGTATACAACACAGGGATTCCTAGTGTGGGGACTAGAAGGCTCTCCTCCTTTCCTTGTAAAATTATTATTAATTAATACTGTTAGTGCCAAAGAATTGTTTGGTTACAATCGCACTTAGCCAGTTTAAAATAAGGATTAAGCTAGCTTAATCCTTAAGAGATACTTACAAAACAAGACGTTGAACTATAATTTATATTCCGATTCGAAAATTTTATGTCATCTTGGCAATGAACAGAATAACAAATAAGTATGATTTTTTTTTGTAAGATATCAGAAGCTAAATCTAAGTTCATCTAATTAGTAAGACACACATCTTTACTGCAGTGGTAGGGGGCTGTGACGACCAGTTGCCGTGTGACGTCATCTCCTGGGTGCCTATCAATGGGACTCGACACCAGTGGGTTGGAAACGACACGCGTCTGGCTCCGTCACACACACGCGACCGAGTCTGACTCTGTGATCGAGCCTACGGAACTCATTACGTATCCTTATAGCTCTAGATAATAGATAGTAGTTTTCATAGATAGCACATTATTCTGTCATTATTCGCGTAGCAGGAAGCCGGTGGATGCGAGTGGCGGAGGACCGTGATGTGTGGAAGTCATTGGGGGAGGCCTATGTCCAGTGGACGTCTTTCGGCTGATAGAATGGAATAGAAAACATTATTCTGATAAATTACGCGTTAGAAGATTACTGAAATATCGGCAACCGATTTAATTTTAATTCCTGGCCATTTACCTATTTCTTTCGTGTGTATTGGGGTTGGCTTTCAGTATACCATGCTTTGACAAAAAACAACAGTTGCTATTGCTATCTGATTCATAAATTTAATAACACGTAATCAGCACCACGACTTTACGCGCATTTCACAACAAAAAAGCGCATCCATTGATATACAAACTTCTCCGTACAAACGCACACTGTAATTCAAACTTTAGCTCTCACAAAATAAGTACTAATACAACTGCGCATCACCTATATGAAGCCGAATGCATTGTCATTGTTACATAAGGGATGATATTAGATGTGACTCTGCAATGGGGTGCTAAAATAATTTTCACGCTGACTGACTCGGATTTATCGGTGGGATATGACATTCGGTCTAATTGACGGGATAAAATGATTATTGGACATTATATAAAACAGATAGCTATTCAAGGAGCCGTTGAATTCGTAACAGTAGGTAGTATCACCAAAATGAGATTTGTAAAGAAATCTGGTAAATCAGCCATAATAATCTTTAAAGCTAAATCTGAAATCATAGCTTGGTTACAATCAAGTTTTGCTAGTTTCAAACATACAATTTAGCACCTCAAGCACATCTTTTTACCTATCGTTTCAGTAACGCAACATCTTCCATCCCTCTCACACCACGGTTTTTGAAAATAAGTATTACAGTGACAGTTTCATTTCTTGATGACGTTACGATTATATTGGAAGTTCTTGCTTACCCTACAGTAGTGTGGTTTAGTGTTGTAGCGACCTGTCCAACCGTACCATAAAGTACACAGATGGCGCTGCAGACAAAATTCAGAACAATTTGATAATTTAAGAATTTCTATATAATGCATAGTGCACATTGCCCTGTGGCAAGTATATAAAAACTCATAACTTTCTTTCACGACATCACTAATTCAGCATTTTCTTGAATACCAAAATCATAGATTTTTTCTCAGATACCTTACAAAAAGCAAGCGAGGCCGCGCGGCGCTGCGGGTCACCGGAAGGAAACACGCATAAGTCACTCAGAGCGCGCACTTCCTGCGGAAGCGAGATGTGCCGGGACACGTGACCATGTCAATTAGGCTCTTTGGGGGCAAAGAAAATGGTAGTTTGTAGTACAATACTTATGAAAGGGCATGGCGGAGGATTAGTAATTTCTATTTCAATCATCTTTTGAAGGAAGAATTTACTGTAGAGCTTGCAATATATCCCAACACTTATAGAAATGCACTAGACCTTCCAATCCTTTAGTAGTTTCACAAGACAAATGATTTACTGTGATGGATTCAAACAAACGTTGACATAGATTTATACCTTCGACCCAAATCCGCTTGACAATAGAAAATCACATCGTAATGCGCATGACGAGTGGTTTATATGCCTCATAATGTTCCATTAGCGGGTAAAGGTTTTGCTCCTTTTTGACATCGGGGAATATTATATATTGTACGAGAGGGCTCTATTTGCATGTGCAAGAAATAATATGTTGAGATATACCGTCCGTACCGTACCGTCTTGCTTGTTCTACTTCAAAGACGTTAAATTTGACTAGTCAAGCGCTATCACAAAACTAGCGAATCGTCAGAGCAAGAACGAAATGTAAAATGTTGTGTCTGAAGTGGGGTGGGAAGTTGACTGAAAAGAATTTAGGACCTATCGGCCACTCTAAGCCAACCAACCTCAAACGAGTATCAATCGAGATCGTTGTCAGATAGGTTTAAGATATCAGGAACACCCAACTTTATTTGGTTTTGTTGTGAATCTACCTGTTACGAGTCAAGTGGTTATTTGCTTGTTTTACCTTCTTTTCCCTCTTCAATTAAGGGAAATCTCCAGCTAAGAACTGTTGTTAAATAGTTTGGGATCTCTAGAATAAGAATGTCGATGTTTCGCATTTCATACTTACTTCACAATCACCATCTTGTAATTATTCATCTCGTCCCGCGCGATCGCCGTGCATTATTCCCGATCGTCCGTCCGTCCATCGTCCAGTCAGGAAGTAGCCGTCGTGATTTATTCGCCTCTCACCTACTGCTCTCGGTCCTAAGTGTATATTATTTGTTCCATCTATTATCACACATAATTCATGCGGAGACAGACGATTAATATTTCACTGGAGGCAAAGGTCTGATAAGAATAAATGGAGTAGTTGACACACCTGCCGCTATCTGTACTCGGAACATATAAGAATTAATCGTCTGCTCTTCTTTCGGTATATTTGTCTCGCGTTTAATGTTTGATCTATTTTCATCTTTATGTTCCTCTAATCCTCCAATTGAGACTGCAAAAAGGTCAATTTAAATTAGTAAATCGACAACATTATTCAATCTACGGTTTTTGGATAAAGGTTTCACTGTTTCCTTCTTCTACTCGGCATGGTTCATGCTTATGACATGCCAATTGGCAATGTGTTACTCATCGCGATATCTCTTTCTGTGTCTTCCGAGGCTTTTGGATATACGTGTACCCAATCGGTCACTGTGATAGGTGTGTATTAACTTTCTGAGTACTCCGCCAGTCCAGTCAAGTATACTCGTCTTAATCTTTCTTCATTAAATTTCATGAACTATTTTAATTATAGCTAGTGTCTTAATTTTATGAAGACTGATTATTACATCAGTAATTTGCTTTGACAACTTCACAAGAATAGATTAAACAGTCAAAGATTATCGCAGGACCACAAAGAAACATACCATAGACGTAATCTACGACACATATAGACGATGGTTAGATAGTCCCCGATTAGCGTCGCGTTTCCGTGAAATCAGCGACGCACGCGCATCTATAAATCAACCGTGTCCTATCCGAGAATAGCGCGTCGGTTGTGATGCTCGGCTTTTATCGGGATGAAACGAGATAGTGGGGAGTTGAACGATAAAGGACATTTTATGACAGTATCATCGTTGTCTAGATTATAGACACATAAAAACGTCCAAAAGTAAATTACTCGTATACAAAATGTTATATGTGAAAGTTAAGCAAAAACATACTCTCTGTACTATACCTATAGCTGCTATACTATTGCTTTGAAATAAAACGAATTTTAAAGATTATATCGCGTTTATTTTATATTTTTTACGTCAAGACACAGTGAGCACTTTCTGCATAGATCGGACCGCAAACAACAACTAAATATGAGGGTACCCCAGTTCAAACTTTGACACTAGGACGTCAAACACCACAGTTCTCCCGTGTCCATGGTTGCTGTAAAGCAGCCGAAGCGTCGGGAACGTAAAAAACATACAATAAATGCGATAAAATCCGTAAGATTTGTTTTATGTCAAAAAACTAAATGTTTATTATAAATTTTCAAGTTGGTACCGGTTTGATCTCTCTCAAACGATGTCGAAGAGTCAATTAGGATCAATCTCTTTAGTTTACGGCTCACATTTCCTTGAACAGGGGACTGCCCTGTACCGTCTGAATGAAACAATTTATACGCGTCTCGACAAATGGATTAATTGCATGTAACGGCATGTAGGATTAACTAGTGACATGGACAATTGAAGTCAAGGTACTGGCGCCAGGTATTCCGTATTTATTGGGACATTCTTAATTCGAAAATTTAAATTACTCCGGAATAGAAAAACAAATTTAATCATTGAATTGATCAAGCCTCTTTATTTATTCACTGAATTGCATTTAGAAAATGGTAACTAAAGATCGATTGTGTAGTGCACACACTCAAATGTATAGAAATAAAACTAATTTTACATTATGTTTTATACCTTCCCGACTTTTTTTTTTTTTTTTTATTACATTATAGGCAAGTATTTGATCTCGATCTCACCTGATGGTAAGTGACGATGAGATCTACGATGGAGCATACTTGCCTAGGTAGGAAGGCGGCAGTAGATAGAGGCACATGCAGCGCAACTGATCTGACCCGCCATCCATGAATGGCAACACCGAACATCATGCCGGAACACGGCTAGGCCGCTTGGCGACATGGCTTTGTTCAGTGGGTGGTGACTAGCCACGGCCGAAGCCTACCACCAGTAGAGTTGTCACCTGGTTGGCACCACCCAGGGTCACGTGTAGGGTATCTCGAGGGTACTTAATTCTCCTACGGACGAAGGTGACTTCGTTTTCGGCTGCTTTATAGCAACCATGGTCAAGGGAGGACTGAGGCGGTTGACGTCCTAGTGTCAATGTTTGAACCGGGGTACCTACCCTCATATTTAGTTGTTGCTTGTATACATTTGCTTGTATAAAACATAATATAAACGCGATAAGATCCGTAAAAAATAGTTTTATTTCAATGTGTAGTATTCGCGTAAATGTAATAAATCAATATGAAATGCATAGTTTTAATGTTATTTAAAAAATAATAATAATAACAGCCCTGTTAATGTCACACTATTGGGCACAGGCCTCCCATTAATGCGAGGGGGATGCGTTGTTATTTACTGCTCGAAATTTAAGTCGTGCAAAATGAAGCAGCTCAATATGTCCTAGTTTTAACTTTAATAAATTTGGCGTCACTAGCTTAGCAACCCATAGATGCGCACGGTATTAATAATGTTTTTTTCTGCTAACGATGCCTATTAGTAAAAGGCAATTAGATATATACTATGATACGAGTTCATACATACATCTAATTGGGCGGTATACGAACTAGTAATGCCGTATATTAAAGGGTGATAATGTGTCGCAAAAATAATTGTGGGTGTGTAAAAGTACATGCCTGCCCTTACGGAGTTCAGATTGATTTAAGCATCTGTTTCATCTTTCTCTATAATACATGGATAAGTACTTACGGCATACTTCTGCGATCCTGACCTGTGCCATTTGCAGTCCATTATTTATGAAATCTATACTTATCACATAATGCATTCGACCCCACCACCGCCATATTGTAATTGTGTATCGCAACAGGAAACGGATACTCCGCCATATTGTATGCGAAATCAGCCGTTTGTCGAGCCTTCCACACTGTTGCACCTGTCTGTGTCCACATAACACTCTGTTAATGAACCATAAACTGTAGCAAACGTTAATAAAGTTTAAATTTCATTACTCGTATTTATTAGCTTTCAATCAACGCTTTTATATATAAATTCAGAGTAAAACCGAGCTTAATACATATCAGTAAAGTTGAAATTAGAATGTACTGGATTTGCAGGTGACAATTGGTATCCCATTTACAAAACAGTTGAGAGATCCACTCGGTGTCCGATAATTTTGCCACAATGTAAATTTAACTTTATCACCAGACCATTTCAGTTAATTTTCGGATGTTCTTCGGGTAATAGGATCAGAATGTAAACGCAACGTGATTTAAACTTTGTACTCGAAGTTATAGGGTAAATTTCAGGTTGTGAATAAATTAGTATAGGTGTAGATCCCCGTGTAAAATCCGGCGAGCGACCGCGGACAGGTTTCCGCTGCGGAGCATTGTTTTTGCGTCGGAATATGAATTAATGCGTGCATTCAGGTAGCGTCCGCCAGATTGTAAACTGTTGTGGACGGGGCCTATTGTTTCAATATTCATATTAAAGAGATTGTTTCAACTGTATGGATACAGCAAGAAGTTTCCAAATATGTGCAGTGAGTATAATTCTATAGATTTGTAGATGATAGCAACGTATTATATTTTGATTGTCCATAACTGGAAGACGGTGACGGAACACAGAGAAGCTTGCCTTGGTATATGGCAATGTACGTAAGTCCTTTGGGAGCTAAATGATTTCAACACATCACCGGCTTCCTGCAACACGACTGATGTCATTGGTTTACCATGTGGCAGAACATTCTAACGTATTTTGCTGAATAAAGACGTATAAAAAAGCGAATATGCTATAGTTGATCTAGGGTTACCAGCAATCAGTCCTATAAGAGTAGATTATTAGCCGATCGTATAAATCAAAGAGAAAATAAAGTATCATGATTTTTATGACTAGGTAGAGTATACCTATAAGTAAGTTAATATCAGCTCCCCACCACCCTCGGGTCTACTCGTGACTGGGTGACTGGATGACTCGCGGCGTGAGACACAATAAACACGTCTCCGGGATCGTTAATCAAAGACCTCACCTTCCCCGCTCAATTGCACCATCACTAAACTAAACTCCTGTTTAACTAGAGATTAGTATCTTGGTCTATACATGTCCTGTTAGTAGATATTAAGTTAGTGAAGTTCATGAACATAAAGAAGTTTAGGCTTACAAATTATACTCCAGTTTTAATTATAACCAAATAAAATGAGTAACCAAATAAAATGAGGTGTTCTCATTTTTAAAGATTACTGATAAAGAATGTGTTTAAAGCAACCAAATCCATCAGCTGAATTTCAGTTTTCCCATGCATTGTATGCTTTTCATTTAAATGTTTAGCTGTAGTAATCAGGTTCCCTAAAGCAAAGATTAGAGATTAGTCATGCAGTAGGTAACTTCCTCTTAATGAATTATCTTCTATTAATCTACCGCAAAGACAGATGTTGTAACGTTTTTAAGAAGATATAATGCATTTTTAATTAAAACACATTTCAAGTCGAGTTTTCCTAAACCCGATTTTTACACATCAATTGAAACCCCGATTAAGGAAAACTCTCGTCAACGCTTCTGTGCAACCGACACGTCCAAAACAATAGAATCACCTTGACACAACACGGCACTACTACTGGAGGGCGGGGGAGGGAGGCTGTGGGGTGGCGTGTAATTAATTACCTCGACAGTGGCAGGTGTACAATGAGTCGAAGCCCTGTTGCTGACGAGGCAGTTTTTTTATCTGACGTTTTGGGGATGACGTCATCGCGAGGTACTGTTAGGCGGGGATTGAAAGAAAATTCCTGACTTGTAAATAATACGCCATCCAGCATTTATCCGCTTAGCCGTTAAGTAGTATATATTTTTCACTAAATTAATACTAGCGTAAATTGATAACCTTGTATATATCAAAGTTGCAAAGGTTTTAACAGCAGGTTTTTACAAAAATATAAATACCGCATAGATACAGACGTGCCGGCCAGCCCTTTGCCACGAGTACGCAATGCCTATTACATAGTGTTATCTAATAAATACTGACAAAATCAAGTAATTTAGGATGTAGAGCACGCACACGTGGCTTTATGGTATACTAAAATTTACTATAGAAATTGAATATATATTATCTGTAAAACAATACGAGGATTGTAGACTCCAACAGTCTTCTCAAGATGACCATAATTGTCTTCATATCTGAACACTTGCATCATAAACTTACCTATACTCAATTAACGGCCCGTTCTATTCACCTCAAACGCGTACAAATTTCACGGCATACGGATATTGAAAATGTCGCGGTTTACTTGGAGTTAGTTTAATGAGGTGACTCGGGGCGCGCTCCCAGCGCTGCGGCGGCGACGCGACGACGCGTTCGCGACGTGACGTCAGGGCGCATCTGCTTCGCAGACGATAAGTAACAGATCTTTACTTAACGTATTTCTGTTACGACTTTTTATTGTCTACATAAACTTTTCATATTTCTATAGGAATGTACGTATTCCACCAGTTTGTCAATCTTTACAAGTCTTCAAGTCATCAATCGCGTTATTTATAGCGATCGTTGTATACATAATGAAAAGCTAACTACAAGGATCATATAGGTAATACAATCATATCGTGCAATTTATTAGACTGGCATCTGTGATTTTTAACTAAGTATATCGCAACATCACAAGATTGTAGAGTCCGAAGTAGGAGCATAGTTCATGTAGGATGGCTCAACTATTAGTAGGTTGAAAAGTAAATGTGAAAATAAGCCGCATATTATTATGCACAAATGCTGTTTATTGATGATTAAACGCAGACACTAATCCGGAACGAATAGCAAGGATGGTACTGAAAGGCGCTAGAGTTGAACGAATGGTAGAGCTGAAATCGGTACAAATTTTATGCGATCATTTCATACGGAGACACTGGTAAAAATAAATAAATTTCAACGTTTTAATTTCACTACAGCTACCAGCAGCTACGACCCGTTCAGTTCAAATAGTTACATAATCTTATGTTCGAAAGACATACATTGATACAAACACAGAGATACATTGGAACTACTAACACCTTCTTAAGTATTTCTATATTAATTAAAGCGTTTACTCCAAGAAAAGGTCTAAATTGCAACCCTCCCTTTGTTGGGGCATGTTGAGTATGTCACACCTCGTGCTCGTACATTCGCGCGGCGCCCAAAAGTTGAGACGACAATTAAACGTTACACAACTATGCAAGTAGAGGATCGCCTTAAGAGTACGGCCATAAAGGAGGAGGCCGTTCACAAATAATAAAACCTCTATTTACATTGAGCATAAACGCTTGTCATGTCAGCTATGTTGATGATGTAATTTCATTCCAATGGTAAACATATACTTTCGCCTGACATTCTCTATTTAGTTTTGGCCAATGGCTCTTCTGTTTAGCGGGCTATGGGTTATAATAAATGATCTAATTTGTAACCTTGCTTTCTTGCGAGCAGTTTGTAGTTACATATTTTGTTTAAGTCAAATAATTTATTTCATACCTATGGGCACTCACAAATTCTCATTTTATTTTATTTTTCTTAGCTTTAAAGGCCTCAACTGAAAAAGCCGGCAAGAAACTCAGCGGGCTGACCTTATTTAGCTCTTTCATTTTATTTAACAACTATGTTTATTACTAAAAAATAAGCTTCAGAGTGTTGCCATGCGAGGCGCATGTAGACCTAGAGTCTATTCCGGTTGTCTACTGGCCCATCAAGTAGGCCTTCATCTGATATTAACTTTTGTCAAGGTATTCGAATGCCCCGAGGGATCGACACAATGTTACAAATTGAGACAGTCCGACTAATGTAGGTATGTCGAGGTGAAACGCGTTGTGGATAAAGGTAGCTAAACATACCACATGTCACTTTTAAAATGGTCATATTATACTTACTTACTAATTTTAAACCTATTTATAAGGAATATATTGGGAGCTTTGTCAGACGAATAAATGATATAGACGGAGTGTCGCGTACAACAAACCAAGCCGATTTGTGTAATACACGCGAATTACGTCCTTACGTAAAAGCGAATTTGCGTGTACTACAATAAACAACTACTTACTTGGTGTTTGAGTGCGCTGTGCTGTATTATTTCTTCGTGTAAGAGAATTTTAATCCTCCACACATAGATATGAATTAATAATGGTCAAAACTTATAAGCCCATGGAAAGGTTATTTTTTTTATAATGATGACAACACCTCACTGGGGTGTTGCAGGTTCGATTCCTGTCTGGGCGAATTTTGGAAATGATCGTTTTGTAATTTGCACTAGTGTTGTTGTCGCTAAATACAATACAGCTAGGATCACACAGTTGGTATGTTCGTCTGGAGATATTTATTTATTTAATTACATGAGGGTACATAAATAATTCAATTACATATGTCTACGTGTCTACACGTGGTCGGTCACTTGGGCCTTTGTTTTCCATTACACCGTGATTTTTCCCATCAGGGATGCTTCGTGTCAGTAAATTGAATGCAGCGGTAGGGTTGGGCCCTTGCGAATTAACGCTGTCTATATTCTGTAGCAAGGGTGTTCACAAACATTATATAGATTTGACCAATTAAAAGGCATTTTAAAGCGTAATCGAGAAATCTATGATAATCATACAGTAAGTGAAAATAAATAAATAAACACCATTACGCCTATACCTAATTCCCGAAGAAATAGGCAGAGGTACACTTCAGTGCACCCATAATTCGCATATGACAGGAATTTGATCCCAATATGGCCACTATATCGTGTAGGTACCTACACTCCCCCCAATGCAATAAGAATATTTAAAAGAAATCGATTAAGTATTAACTAAAAGAAAAATCATTGATCGATTATGGAAGATGCATGCATCAACCTCCATAGTCGATAGAGTCACTAGTGACTACCACACATAATATTTTGATTATGGTTCAGTCAGACACAGGAGTAATAGTATGGGTGGTGGTACTATAAGTGAGGCAAAAATTATCATTATGATATTACACATAAAATAAATCTAACAAGCTAGTCTACCTAAAAGGCTCATTTTTATAAAACTTCGTATAGAATAGCGTCGCCGGTGTAGGTGTCTTGGGACCGCCCCGAAGTCTCCGCGGGTCCAACTCAATCTATCGAACACAAAGCAGCGATGACAGAAATTATTATGTTATGCACCTACGCTTATTTTGTTGCTTACATAGTTCCGTGGTTACATTGGAATTGGTTTAATTGGATCTTATTGTATAGGTACCTACTATATTTCCATTTTATTGGGTTCCAAAAAAAATGTATCTTCATTCGTAGATAGTAGTCATAATCGATAACCTAAATATTATTATTTTACTACTATTTGTCGTAAGCAAAACGTTTGGGCAGTGTATGTGAGTATTTGTCACTTTTTAAGGCAAATTGAGCAGCGCCTCTAGCGGACGTTATCCAAAACCTTCAATGCTTCACGATAAGTTGAAAAATACGTAGACTTTAAAGTATACAGTTAGCTTACGAACTCGCACGCGACATACAAGAGGTACGTTCTGTAGGAATATTATGAATATTTTCATGTACTAACGACAATAACTGGTACCCACCTGAATTAATAAGCCAGTTCAAATATTAAACCGGGTGCAGACGGCGTTAGTTACGACGCTAGCTAAGGTATTGCTCGCTCTACGCTCTATCGCTTTGCAATAACTTTGTAATATGGAATGGCTTTGTAATATTGAATACCTAGGTAGGAACCTACTGAATTAGGTTCTATTTAGATCCAAGACTAGAATTATGATATATTTATTTAATAAATGAAAACGATTTAAATTATAGCGTATATGCTGTTTAAAATTTAAAAGAAAAAAGAGTCCGCTGAGTTTCCCGCAGGATCTCCTCAGTTGAGATCGCGTTCCGAACCGGTTGTAAAGTTATGAAAATAAAAATGTTAACGACAAGTTGTAAGTGCCCCAGTAGGCCTATACGAAATAAATGATATTTGACTTCGACTGATACAAGTAGGTAGGAAGGTATTGTTTCTGGTCTAAGGTAATGAATAAACATAAACCTCTTACAACTTGATTGCTTTCATCCCAATATCCCACGAACATGAGTAGGTACACAAAATATGATATGTTACAATCTGTTTGTACGTGCGATGCCAAAGGGCAGGGGCGAGGTGCGCGGGGTGAGGGGTGCAAGGCAAGTTATTAGTTTCACCTGAGGGGCTAAGAGGTATTCAGACTTTGTTTGCGCGTCATACAATGGATTGAGATTGGTATAACCCCTCTTATGTTGTTCAGTGAATTGACGTAAGTCGGTATGTATCTATTTGGATGTGTTTTTAATTTTGGACTTATACTGTTGTCCTTGCTAGGTTAAGATACGATTACAATAAAGATATTAGCTACTTACGCCGAGTTCCGAATGTTGCCGAATGTTCCAATGTGCAACTCAAGGAGGACTGTCTAACACAAATGTATTGGGGAAATTAGTAAAGATAATTTTCATATTTTTTATTTGGCACATAGATCAAGTTACAATCGTAATATGAACATGATATACAGGTTGTAAGTGTACTCGTAACAAAAAGTGATACCATGGTCTCGGCTCATCATTCTGTACCTCCATAGTTAGAATTTTCCGTCAATCTTTACACGAATATGCGCAAATATTTCAGTATTTTTTAATTTATTTTAGCATAAAACCTTAATATAAGTCTATTTCAACGTGATCATAAATTAAAAAAAACAGCATTTCAAATTTAGTCCCAAAACTGCAATGTAAATTAAAACTTGATACGTTCGAGCGCGCTCGTCACTCGCACGAGTCGGTTATTGTACCGCGGAACGTTGTTGTATTCGCGTGCTTATGATACATTGCGCGCTCAAATAATACAACATTTGTAGCCATGACTTTCGACATTAATGAATACGATAATGTAATTATAGGCATTAAGTGTAACCTATACCCAATGTTTTCGGAATCATGCCCCTTGCACCCTGTATGTATAGATATCATTTCTTCAGCTACAAACAAACCAGGTATGTATCGGTAATATTCTCCCATAATAACGGTATAGCTTTCCCCCATGCACGGCGAAGTCTTACCTCAAATTACCTCCATCACATTGTGTCGATGGCAAGTTATTAAAACATAGCTCCGCCACGTTAATTACTTAAGCGAACCCTGCAGTGTTTGCACGGGGCCTGTAAGGCCGGCGCGGTTCATAAATTTGAGCGTTGTTTGAGTTGTAGGTAAGCGGTACGGGTCATCGGATTATGTTTGTGGATTACCGTTTCGGGACCTGTAATTAAACGATTTTGTGGATTCTACGGATGATTTGGGAATGTATGTTTTGGTTAAGTGCGTATTAAAAAATGCAGACATCAATAAGTTTATAATGATCGTTACTTGCAATAGGTAAACACATTCTGTTAGTGATAAACTAATGCACTCGTCTATTATATTCAAAATCAGTGTTGGGTATTTTTATGAATGTTCTATCGAATTTTATTTTTGTGGAAGGTAAAAATATTTTCAAAAATTAATTCACTATTGTCCCAATATACCCCTATATTATTTCAACCGGGTTCTCTCGTCAGTCGCGGTAGGGTTGCCACCGGAACACCTGGAGGGCTCCGCTTTGTTCCGCTAACGATATAGAGTTACTGTGATATCGGCTTTGATAATAACGCTAGGTGGGTAATGGCTTAATTCTGTACATACATATACAAGTTATATTCATACCACAGACTTGTTGAGAAGTTCAGACGCACCCAACGTTGCAGAGTGAAACTACTTTTACGATGAATTTCTATTGGTAAATGTTACTATATACAAAACATTTCGTCTACTAAAAACCTGCATGTTTTAGAAAACCCCATGAATGACGTGTGGAGTCGGCCAACCCACACTGGGCTAGTGTGGTCGACTATGGCCTAATCCCCCTTGCAATGATGGGAGGCCCGTGCCCAACAGTTGGACATTCAAAAGGCTGGTATTATTATTATTTAAATGGTCCGTCATAGACTAGAAAGTTCTGGACATAGTTTTTTAAAAGTGTGCGTGTGTTTACAAGCTAGACGAGAGTTTTTAAGGCTGCACTGGTCAATCGCGCCAATGTAGCGCACGCCGTGTGCTGTCTGAATATTCTAACAATCCTGTGATTCAAATACAAAATCCGTTCTCTGTGTGGTGGTATTGTCTTTACAGAAAAATGATAGATCTGTAACTAGGGTGCACTATGAGATTATTACTACGTAGCACTTAGAACTGGGTTTTACTATCGCAGAATCAATATATGTTTGATCATACAAAATCAATCGCCTTCATTCAAACTCTACCTAGAGCCCCGCAGGTACACAGACACTGGCTCCTCTCTAATACGAGTATATCGTAAATCCCTGGGCCTGAGGTTCTCCAAACAGGGGTCACAAATTAAGACAATTAGCATTAACAATTAAAAACAATTCGCAATAACCATAAAAAGCAATTAAAACAATTTGCAAATCCATTAAAATAACCTTTATCAGTGATCTTGGGTACGGTACCCACCCATCGGGCTTCGCCGTCGGGTACTTTTGGCCACGAGGGTTCCGCGAAACCCGCATCGTCAGACACCGGTCAATTGACGCCAATGAACTGCCAGACAGTCGGTAATCAGTTGCGTGTGCGCAGGAACATATATGGAGGCATGTCGTACCGTTACGCAGAATGCTTTTGCAATAGTAGGTAGATAGATTTACTCTACATATCCATAGATTACACAGAGATCTTATAAATGTTTTGAGTCAATCATGAGAGCGTTTGATTACGGCCCCACGACAACGTGATCAAACTTTAAGTTACACAGTGGATCCGCGGCATTGCTCATTCAGGCTCAGGCCTACGGGAGCACTGAAAAATAGTAAACTTTTTCCTTTACAACCGCATCACGTGACTTCAGCTGAGAAGACCTGAAAAAATCCTTGACGGCTTTTCGTTTTACAGGTTATTTTTAGTCTCCAATTTATGAAGTAACAAAAGTTTTTTTTAATAGCTCCAGTGTGTTTCTTTTCTATCGGAGTTCTTTAATACATTACTGTAGTATAAGTGCCTCAGTTTGCCTTCACAATCTTGTGCTCAACAAGATCGCCCGTGGTTTGATGCCCCGCTGCGTCCTTTGCATCGCCAATGTCGTTGGCTATAAACCATTGATTAATTTTACACCCAAAGTATCCCTATCATAGGTTTGAGGATCGAAAAAGGACAGAGTATATCCCTCCGACATAATAACAGGTATGAAATGGGTCTAATATCCCATCCTCGTCGCCAATATTATATATTATGGTAGAGCCGGGCTAGGCGAAGATGTCTTACACAATCAGCCCAAAGCACGAGAGACGTGTGTATCTCATGCTCTATGGTATTACACTTCGCACAACGTAGCTTGCATACCTAACAGTTAGCAGATCATTGTTTAAAATATACCTACCGCAGTATTAATAATGAAAACAGAAGCCTGCTACCTACCGCGCATGTCAACATCATCTCAATTGATCGTTGTAATAAAACAGCTCATATTACTCGTACGCACGCGGCAGATGAGGCTCAATTGAGTGGCATTTAAGGTGATCGCCCGCCAGGTGGCCTGTGACTCAACGAACACAATTTACTTAATAGAATTCACGTGAGCACAAGAGCGGTATGGAGGGGACTCAATGCTCGACATTTTTGTGGTTGTGACATTGATGTTTTATGAAAAAAGGTATCGCTTGTGTTTAGTAGTAATGTCGATGTTTTATTAGTTTGACATAACGTAAAAGTTGGGTAGATTTTTACAAGATCAGTATTATTTTATCCCCGTAAAGTCTATGCAAGCAAATCCGTAGATGAGAGCTGGTAGTTTAAATATATCAAATATATTGATTGCGTCACTGCGTAAAAATGTAAGGACAATATTGAATAGAGATAAAGATATGAAACTATTAACACCTTAAAATAGTGGAGGCGACATAGAAATGTTCTGATATTTATTTTAGCAATTTAAATTACGTATTAGTTTTCAACATTAAATATTTACGATAAACAAAAAAACACTCTACATCAATATGCTTAGTTTTGGACAACCTTGGCTGGACCAGCTTTCTCGTTTTACTTTCTTCACTGTATAGTTTGATACTATATTTTGTGGACAGTCTGCCTAGATAAAATTCCTTCTATTCTATTCTTCTTTAGAAAAATATTTTAGTACTACTATCAACTCCATACCATACCCTGTCGCTATGACCCACATCGCGTCCAATTGAGAGTTAGTTTAGGTTATCGAGCCAGGTACGGACTGCGGGCTCGTGTAGGTGCTGTAGTTGATGTAATTCGACGGTAGTTTTATTGCCACCATTCCTGGTCAGTGGATAGGATACTTGGACTGTTGGGTGATCGATCAAACATTCGAAAACTGCATTCTACACTATAAGGTCGTTGTAAAATAAAATTACAAGGTTTGGAAAAAAATTGTCGCAATAAAACTCATGTTTATAATGCAGGTAAAAAAAAATCATCTTTCTAGTCTACTTTGGATAATTGAGGGTGCCTAGACAAAGGCAATAAATTTTTTCATGGACACTCGTCGAACGTCAAAACTTTGTATCATCTGTGGAGATAACATTAGATCCCGTTTATGAAGAGGGATGGAATGGATGAATGATGAATGGATGGATGGAAGAATAAAGGATAAAAAAAATGCGTCCGGTTAACCTAAAGTGAACCGTTGTTAACCTAAAGTGAAATCTATATATATATATCCGTTTATAACTCAAGTAAGGGTAGGCAGATTTTTAATATCTTTAATTTTTTTTAATTCGTCCCCTCCCCGAATAGCAAAATAACTATTAAAAACAAACATGAGAAAATTTCACAAAAAAATATTAAAAAGATAATTCATTTTCTCATACATTTCACTCGGAGGCGGTACGAAGTTCGCCGGGACAGCTAGTTGCCCGTAAATAAATCGTCCAATTCTGATACTACGCCCTTAAAGTGGACATAGGTATACCACGTCTCTATAAAAGGAGATACAAACCCGCAATTTAAACTAGTTATCCCTTAAAATCCCTTTGTGGCATGTGTAACTTAAAACGCGCAGTGAGAAATTAAATAAAAGCACTTTGTAAAGGTGTCACCCGCAGCGCGCCGAGACAAAGGGTACTTCAGATTGGATGTCAAGTTAATGTGCGTGAAGTTAGCTATGTAGTTTTCTAGGTAGCATAGCATGATATTACCTACTTAAGTGCTATATATTAGAGATTAGCAGGGTAGCAGCAACTCCTAATGTAATCGTAACGTCATTGAGAAAGCAAGCTGTCATTGTCATACTAATTTATGAAATCTACGGAGCATATAGCTCAATCAAACGTCATATCGTACTGCATGCAAGAGTTATGCTTTGCGCAGTACTATATAACTTTTGATACATTTATAAAAGGTCTATAAATTTGGGAGTAAATATTTAACCTAGTTTCTAAAATTAAAAAAAAAATGATTGTAAAGTATACCTACAGGCATCTGTCTGACTCTCTTCGATTAAAAAAAATCTAATAAGCATATCAAAGAATAGAAGAAGATATTATCGATAATGAAATAACTTTAAAATAACTTAATGTGCTTTAGATAATAATAGCTTTACTTATTTTCTAAGCGGTTGGTATCAACCAACGAAAGTGAAATAAATATTTTTGTCGAGCAAAGACCACGGTCCCAAGTAAAAGCGGTCTGAGGCGACTAATGAACCCGATATCTGATCGTCGCACTGCCCGTTAGTGTGTGAAGCCCTTAACATCGACAGAGTGCCCGCATATTGCATAGAACCCTCCGCCGAGATAGTTTTAAACGTTTTTAGCTCACATCAAAAGGTAACAATTGAACCCTTATAACGTACTCGGTGTGATTATTTTCTTGTTATCTTTACGTAAGTAATTAATTAACAGGCTGTAAAAAATATCGTACAGGACAATATTTTAAATACAGACAACATAATTCCAACATATTTGTTGTTTTTTTCTTAAGTTTCCCGCATCTCTAGAAATGACAACGAAACTTCGCATGAGAATATCTTCAAATAATGGATTGGCTCTGGATTAAGAATAAAAAAAAAATATTTCAGAATTCATTTGGCAGATTTTACTGATAATTAGCTTGTACAAACGAACGCGTACGAAGTCGCGAGCGTTGTAAAAACATATGAAGTCATCTCAATCTTTTACATATTATTTGTGTGTTAGTGTGTGTATCTTTCCAAAAAGTTATCTCTTTAAGCTAAATCATCATTCATTGTCAAAGACACCCGACTTACCGCAACCCATGTTCATTTATTAAAAAGGTATTCAAAGGTAGGGGACCTTTTCGTCCCTTACCAATTGCTGTAGGTAACGTTAATAGGGCCAAATTAATAATTTCCTAGGCCCGCATGCTCCGCGCCGATTGTGGCAGGATAGCCGACCCTTAGCCCTTTTGTTTCGTAATTGAATGTTATTTTCATTTATAATGGTGGAATTTTTGTAACTCAAACGGTGACTTGGTGATTCGCTGTTTTCAAGTTGAGTCATTTTGTTGAATGTATATTTTATTATTTGGTATTTTTGACTGGTTTTTGGAACTAGAAGTAAAACGGTATAGCATCTGTGGAAGTCTGGCTAGATTTTTCATTTCCTGAGGCTGTAGGTACGTAGTTTACCAGCATCACTCGACCTCAGACCAAAAATGAAATCCTAAATACAATTAACGAAAATAAAAAATCTGTGGCACTTACGTTGCAATTTCCGTGGGATTAGCGGGTAGGGTGTCCACGCCAGCAGCGACACGGGGGACGAAACAATGGACTCTCACGTGGCACGCGCCGCGCGGGGCGAGAGGGTGCGGTGCGCGGGGCGGGGGCAATGCAATATTTGTTCGGTGACACACGGGCGACACGCGCAACGTGCTATTGTGCACCTAAAGCCAGAGGTGCTATCACTTGCGTATACCAGGTGTTTTATATTTTTTTTATGATATAAAATTTGAGATGGATTTCCAATAATCGTCAATAATGATGCACCTTAATCTAGAAAGCAAAGGTTTACGAAAAAATCTCATTACATTTAATGTGTAGGTACTTACTTAAAGTAAAACTGTATTGCACATTCTTTCACAAGCTATGAATAGTACAATGTTAGTATCTAAAAAGTGAATCGATCAAAATGTTGAATCATGCAAAAAAAATGTTTACCCTACTTGATAAGGTTTACGCATTTTACGTCTTAATTTATGTGCCATTTTTATCTACAAACTTAAAAAACTACCAAACAGTTGCCGGCCTCTGACTACCCACTAATCTCTGCGCATGGGGTGCAACGATAAAAAGATAATGCGGGCCGAAGTCGCGTGCGCATCAAAAACTCGCTTTAATGACGCACCTATACACGCGGACTTATCGCGCCTGCGCGCTACACCGCGTTTTCCATGCAGCAAAAATAACAAATGAGCTTAATTATAATACCTTAGCAAGGGGTGCATGCGTAGGGAGCGATGTGACAAAATAAACATGCCGGCAGGAGGTCTCGACGTGTTTTTATTGGCGATGCGTGCTGAGCAGCCAATGTCGCGAGAATAATGATGGGAATGGATTTCTGTGTCCCCTGCCATTTGACGGTAATGATGATTTCTTATCTGTCGAGGAAAAAATGCTCTTGTTTTTCAATCGCGAGTCCGCCTCTAATGGTTTTATGATTTCGTAAAATGTCTACAAAAAAGTGTGTACAGTTTTTTATGACAGATTATATGTAAGATATGTCTGACGATATAGGTATATTATGTTACCTGAATAGTAAATAACTATAATAACCAGATGATTATCTTCTTCTTTTTTAGCCATTTTGGTGTAATATAAGCCTAACTCAGCTATCATTTATTTATTTATTTTAGTATGGCCGAAACTTTGAACAGAAAACTAAAACATGTTTTATTATTAATTCAAAATCTAGAGCAGTTGAAAATAAATTGATGATACTTTGTTACGATACATATATTTTTGTCAGGCATCATATTTCTTTCAAAACAATAGACAGAAAAATATAGCCGCGCATATGTTCGAACAATAATTACTATTCGTGTATTGAAAACAACAAGCTTTTCATAGTAACACCCTCAGTGCTCACGGATTTCATGACCGTAACCGGTTAGCATTGTTCGCTCGCGTTATAAATCATACCAATGTGTCGCGCGGACTAAAAATCATTGGGAGAGTAATTTATTGTAGGTGCAGGGGAGCACGGGGCGCGGGGCAAGGTGAGGGCGAGTTTTTGTGTACACTATTGTGTAACGGTCGGATTCCGGTTAAAATCGGTGGTATTGTTGTCACCCTATTGCAAACGTCATTGGACGTGAAGAGATTGTTTCATACCGCGCGGTGATGTCAGTTTTGGATGACTTTTAAAATAACGGCAACATTGAAAAAAAAATGTTGTAATACGTTTACAGGTTTTAGATATATCTATTAGTATTATTACCATTATAAAATAAATATAACTGTAAAATCTATACGTGACCTAAATTAATTATAATAACTCCAGACGAATACACCAACTGTTCAATATCAAACTAAGTAACGCTTGTATTATGAGTACCGTATGATACAGTCAGGGCGATGCCGGGATATAATTAGTAATTATACGTCTATGAAACGCGTGTAAGGTTTGCCTCTACCGGGATTCAAACTCTGGATTTTCGGTACAGAAAACAGAGTCACTGCCAACTGTGCCAATTGGGTCGTCAAATTGAATTGTAAAGTCAAGACATTATACTAAATCACTTCTTCCTCATATCATTTTGACGTTTACCAAATAACTCATACAAGTATTATATTTTTTCATCACCGTCCATCCTTCGGTGGCAGGTTGGGGGAACAATCTAATAAAGTGTCCCGTGCCCCGCCGAGACCGTCCGATTACGTGCTCGAAATCTTGTTACCCTACACTGATTAATATTATGGCGACTCATGATACTTGACGCTCGGTTTTATAAAATTGAAAATGTAATCGAATTATTGAAAGATAATGCATGTGGGTGTGTGTTTAGTACTGTGTTTGTTGTTGTTGAAAAAAAATGAAAGATTTACAGTGCAAAGGAGCTGAGGTGCTTAACTTTACCGCACTTCAGACATTCTCTAACCTATTTAACTCAACCAAACGTTTTATTGCCTCAAACAGAACGAAGCAATCAATGTGACAATTCAATCCTTTGCTACCTTAAACCTATAAAAACCTAATATCCATTCATAGGTGCGATAAAAGATCCAACCAATAAAGGAGGAACTGCAAAGTATCAATAAGTCTCAATCCTGACTTTACGAGGTGTTAAATGTGCACGTACGGAAGCACCTACCGAGGACAACTATAGAGGGATTCCAGGAAAATGGTTGTAAAGCGATGTATTTAAATTAAATGTGACCTGAACATCGATTAATATAACGCTTTAGATACTGATTTTAATTTAGTAATAACAATACTAATATAGCAAGTGATAGCATTGATAGCCAAGTAAGCAGTGATAGCCAAGTTGGACGCTTGCCTCGGTAACGAGGCCAGCGTGGTGGACTGACACTCACATTAAGGGGAGGCCCGTGCCCAACAGTGGGGCATTAAAAAGGCTGGTGTAAAATTATATATTTGTGAAGGCAACTTAGCGTGTGTTCTCTCAACTTTGTAGAGAAAATGCTGTAACTGTAGGTAACACGAGCAAGGTTTAGTCTTCAAAGACATATAAGGATAGGCACAGTGCGAATTGTTATTTCAGTATTCATGTGAACTAGAGAAAAATAGAAACCATACAAGTTGTTAAGCTCCTCTATCAGAAAAGTGTTGGAGATAGTACGAATATGCAGTTCCAATATTACAAATACAGTAACATGTTCGTGTACCCTCTTGACATAGACGAATGATTTTAAACCGTCTGCATTAGCAGGAGGCGGTTTTTACAAGTGCTCACGTTGTAGTCGATACTCGTACGAATCGAGCAACACTCGTATGTGACTCGGCATTTGCATACACATTAATGAAGGTAGTAAATTGAGAATGTTGTTACGTTTTCAGGTACCTAATAAAGCAATTTTTTCCAGGGGAATCTTTTCCATTGAACATGTGTATTCGAATCTTCAGGTATAATCCATATATATAACAAATTTGTGTTAGTTACACCATTTATAACTCAAGAACGCGTGTGCAGATTTTTATGATTTCAGATTCTTTGAATTTGTCTCCACCCCGAATAGCAAAATAACAGAAAGAGAATAGCATAATAAAAGAATATTAAAACATGAAAAATAAAGTTTTTCATTTTCTCACATATTTGATTCTGAGACGGTACAAAGTTGGCCAGGACAGCTAGTTTATTTATATAACTAGTTAAGATAGACGTTTCAACAAGTACATATAATTAAACTAGCTGCGCTCCGCGGTGTTACCCGCGATTAAAAAGTATGTCCTTTTCCTCTATGTCCTTTTAATTGCGATAAATGGCCTAAGAATCTATTTCACGCACTTTTACAAAACCCTTTAAAAACACGGTTCCTGTATGCTATCCCATAAGAAACGTGCATTTTTCCGGGATAAAAATTAGCCTATGCCATTTTCTGACCCCTAAACTACCACTACCTATGCAAAAAATCATGTCAATCCTTTGCTCTATGCAAAATTAAAACAAATCTATCTCACAAGAACCATACATTTCACCGGGATAAAAAGTAGCCTATGTGCTATTCCAGACTATAATCTATCTCTGTGCCAAATTTCATCTAGATCCGTTCAGCCGTTCTGGCGTGATTAATTAACTAACATCCATCCATCCAAACATTCACATTTATAATATTAGTGGGATTAAAAAAAAATAGTTTCAGCAAGATAGAGGTCAAATAAATATATCCGTAGGTTATGCCATATTTTGCTACCTTACCAACTCAGTTTCCATTAGTCTGTGGTTGAGCGAAACGTACGCAATTCTATTTACCTACTACGCCTAAACTATTAATTTGAATATCGCTAGAGTTGTAAAATTTGTCGATAGTTTTAATGGTCTATCCAATACTAGATTAAGTAAATATAATCAGAAAATATTACTTTGTAGACTTTTTCAAGTTCATATTTTAATGAAGTTATACCACGATTTATGTGTTGCCACGGGCCACGGGTTTTGTTTGTAATTTTAGGTGGTTAGAAGACTATCACATATTTTTTAATATTAAAGTATATAATAGTTCTAGGTCACAATATAAATTCAAATCTATTACAAAATGAATGGTAACCTATTGGACGGTTTCACAACGTAATAGGTTCTATAAACACTATAAGGATCACTAGACGTTTTAGCCAATATTTCAGATCACAACTAAGTCTTTTATATATATAAGTAGGTAGAATAATAATAGTGTATATACCTTAGACGAAGAAATAATACAGACGAAGTGTCGCGAACAACATACTGTAGCACACAAAACCAAGCCGATTTGTGCAGTAAACGCTGTACACGCCAATCCGCGTGTAATACACAAATCAGCGTGGTTTATTGAGCCTCAGTATGTTGTTCGCGACGCTTATTCTATGTATATTATTACATCGTCTGAGAGCTATATTCTGTATATTTGAAAACGTTGTTGCAACCTAGTACTATAATATATGCATAGTATTTATTGAGTATGAGTAGGTATTTTATGTGTGTATCGATACTGAACCGCCCTCGTCACTACGCCGGTAAAGGAGTGTGTCGGCGGCAGGCGTAGTGGCGGGGTTTTGCATAAAATCCTCATCTGTCACGGCACTAATGCGCCGCGTCCGCGGCAGCGTCGCCCTCGCCGCTTGATGTTGTGATGAAATAGCGACATTCTACATCACTACCGTATAATTTGTGCAGCCTGAGATGCGACCATTTGTGACTTAATTTGTAATAGCTACCAAGAACTGACATCATTTTAATACTTGGTAGGTACCAGGTATTATATGTTTATATATTATCTGTGAACGCAACTATAGCTTCAATAAGGTTATTGGGGTTATAGTTGCGTTCACAGATAATAGTATTATGTGTTATAATAGTATTATGTGTTATTATGTGTTGTTACTGTGCTAAATTATTTTAATTTATATCATAACGTCTCCAACCAACCAGCCAGGCCAGCGTGGTGGACTATGCCCTTATCCCCCTCCATTGATGGAAGGCGCGTACCCAAAAGTGGGATATTAAAAGGGCTGGTATTATTATTATTAATAATAACGTCTCCTCTTTTAGTGTTTCCAAAAGTTTGCTCGTCGATTTGATATATATATTTCTGTTTGTTTTTGTACACAAAAGTCAAAATTTACCCATATAAATTATTTTTTACGTTTCAATAATTCAACCATGCGTTTATATTCACTTTGGAGTGTTATACGAACTGAATTAGAATGTTAACGGTTCTAAAGTTTCAATAGCCTCTTGTAACGACGTGGGACGCAAATTCATCTCGTGGAACCATTAAATAGAATGTCGAGGCGCGACTTTGAAGACCTCCACATAAACACTTCAATAAACGCACATTAAAAGATATGTCTCCAATTTAACTTGAATTTATGGTCACCGTAACACTCGGAATATGCAATACCCAACTCTAAAGCCGACTGATTCCCTTTATGAATCATACATTGCTTGTTAAATTCGGCAATGTTATAGTATTTACTAATAAAACTCGTAATGGATTGGTCGTTACTATATTTCATAGGGTAGTTTAGGAGCGTTCCAACGTGTGATGGCTTAGGTGTAGGTACTTAGTCCCCTACGCGAGTGCGGCCCATAACCTTTTAGAAATGTTCCGTTCATCCTTCATAAAATTTATATTCACTTTTATTTCATCAATAAACATCGATTTGACTATTTTGTTTGTTGCATTAGGTAAAGCTTGTTTCTGAGGGGAGAGGTGAGCAAGTAGAAAGCTAACTAAAATTTTAGATTTTTTTCAATTTCACAAACAAGTTCGGAGGTCTAAACCAGTCCATGTTATGAACTGAGGTTTATAAAATCTTGTTCAAGATAGAACCAAATCAATATTGATTTATAAATAAAATAGGGTTTAGTATAGTTGTTTCATTGCTTCGTCATTTGGTGGGCCAGGTAATGTGTTACGGTTGTGGAGCAGGGTGCGGCTAAAAATCAGCGCGTAAGTTTATGCATAAATCAAAATAATTGACATTTAAAACATTCTGAAACAGAATATATTACCGTGGGCCCTGGACACCTTCAAATAATCACAGCTATAAACCTGATATTCATGGCACTTTGTTATGACGAGAAAACCGCTTAAGTGTTTTTATGGTTGTTTGTAATATAAGTTGTATATATTACTGTGAATATTGTATTAGTAAGGAGTATACTTGTTCATTAATTATTGATGTGTTTAAAATATAAGTCACGAGAAAATGGCACGATAAAAAATGTAGAGACAAAAAACTATAAGTTACTGACTGACATGGTAAATCATAGACGTACCTAAATATAATTTAATCGTATTGAAGTGTTATACACCCTGATTTATTTTATTCGTGCAGTTAATTTCCATAGAGCTGGAGAGACAAGGTGTCCAGCTCTTCAAAGCTTTGATCAAACCTTAAAGACACTAACAAAGACAGCTAACATACTTACCGTGCATTGATACCGTAACTCCGTTACCTCGCCCTCGTGGAAGGGCTGTCGGGGGCGAATTAACGGTTTCCGAAAGATATATTTGTGTTCTCGATTTGATTCGCCATCGCTCACTGCTCACTCAGCTTTGCGTTAATTTAATATTTTGAAGGGTAAGGGGTAAGCGTTTGGGATGGATTTGCGATGGTGCAGAGATTTTCATTTATATTTAAAGAATATAATGGTGTCGATTCTATGTAGCATTCTCTGAATCTAAATTGCTCTAATTCAAGATTCACTCAATCTAGTGACTTTTAGAAATAAGGTGCGCGCACGTATACGAACATTTATTTGAGATATTTATCTTTAATTTAAGTGCAACTTAGGTATAGAGAATGCTTCATAGAAGCAATATACGTACATTAAATTAATATAATAATAATATTGGTATCGCTTTATCTAAACTCTTCTTGTCTAGGATCTTAAGCCAATCCCAACATCATAATCATTTTATTCTATACGTACCTATGTAGTTACAGAAAATAACTTTAAAAAATAAAAATAATTGCTAATTAATATTTTACCTTTATAAAGGAAAGTGTTAATTATTTTTGTATCGGACATAAGTCCAAAAACCACATTATAAGTGGCTACGTCGATCCCACGCGTGCTGACGCGTACAGAATCACAGCAGAGTTCCGGCAGCACCCAGGGGATGTACCCTTATGCACCCCTGAAGGATGCACCCTTATGCACCCCTGAACTACATTCGAATAGTTTCATGTGGGGTGACGCGTGGCGAGTGACCGATTTCTTTGCGAAGTTATTATTGATTTATGTAAATTATTGTTTTGGGGCCATATTACTGATTAAAGACGAGAGCAGTAGATTATTATTGAGGTATTGGCTTCGTCTTTTTTCGAGAACTTATTTCACTACTATTTACTACTACCAGGATATTTATTTTTGTTACTTTATATAGGCTAATGTAGGAAAAACTGTGCCTTGCTGCAGGACGAAATAGGTGCACTATATAAGATTGCTAAGGAGAAGGTAACAAACTTTCAATATAGCTGCTCATAGTACCAGGATGGTTACGATATAACTATCAGCCGTTGCTGATCCAACTTATGATTAACAATAATATCACCTCACGGTACAGTACCGCATCCAGAGGGGACAAGGCAAGGTGCACACGGTCCCGTCGCCCGCGTCAAACCCGCGACTATTGTGTCGCGAGTCGCCCTCTAAAGATATTATTATTACAAGATTTATCACGTGGAAAATTGCACTCATTGTTGCAACGAATGCTATATTTCATGTGATTATGAATTTTATTTTTATGTTAATTACATGTGTGACTATATAGGTGGGGTGGTTATTGCTTTTGCGTGTAACGGCTGTGAGATTTGTTTGGATGAGCAAAAAGTTCTAGGTTTTGGTTCTAATGATAATCTAGAAAATATAGTAGATTTAACTAATTAGCGTTCTGAATCAAATGACGTCTAGTAGTTCATTACCTAAGATTACCTACAAAAAATATGAGTTTCCTTGTTTTTCATAGTCATTGTAATGTTTCATTTGGGTAATACCCAAATGAGACATTACAACGACTATGGCTTAAAGGCATACCCGTCTATTGATCTAAAACAAAATACAATTACTAGCAGTGTTTTATATGAGCTAGCCATCAACGCGCTAATACTTACCGTTTCTACATTATTCACACCCACACCAAATGCAAATCCAAGTTGTTAAAACAAATTCAAATATTTAAATTCACTCCATCATCAGTAAAAGCAAACGTTTTTTAATTGGTTGCACATGGTAAGCTCTAATACCGGCTTAGCTGGCCGCGATGGCGTCACAGCGCCGCATTAGCTGATACCGACAACAATGGCGCACGACGCACGACGCACGGGGCCGCGTCTGACGCGGGAATCCGCACGCACGAACAGTTCGCAACAGTGTGCGCCCAGCTTTGATCGGTAAGCGCGTGGGAATCGAAATGACGTAAGTAATTTTCAGCCAAGTATTCGTTTTAATGGTGTGGTTTCTTTTAACTAAGAACACTCGGACAAAGCTCTTGTAGTTTTACCTTTTATACTTTGATTTGAAAGGTACATAATTAAGGGAATCGATACCATGCTCTATTTACCTTGAATTGTTATTATGTGTTTTTTTATGATTATTATTCTTGAGTCTGTAACAAGTACAGTGTTGGCAGAGTGATAGACGGGTGCGGCGGGTCTCATTCATTGAAGATAATTATTTAAAAACCTACGACAAAATGTCCCTACCAGGCTGGGAGTATTCTTGGTCACCGGCTGATTAAAAATGACGCCTATAACTTATGCTGTTTTGAAATCAGGCTTCCAACAAATGTATAGAGATTAAAATAAGCACGAATAGTGTAGGTAGAGTCCAACAAACAATAGGTGCGAGGGAGTGTCGGAGGGTCCGCGCCGCCGGTAATCGCCTTTTCATCTGCGCACAATCGCCGAATTATACACGCTTATATTACTACAACTGTGTTGCTTTTTGGCCTTTAGAAGTCTGGGAAATAAACGTAGCTTGCAGTGAAGAGTTAGAGGGCCAGAACTCTACACGTAATTATCATCTCTGTTACGTGAATAGAACTTTGAATGCGAAATCTGAGTGTGGTATCGTAGAGACTAGATAACCATATATAAGGTGTAACAATAATAGTGTGAAATATTTTAACAGGGCCAACAGTAAGTTGGTTATAAAGAGAACATTCCCAAAGACATAAATCTACTTAAAAGACATTTATAAAATGACCAACCGCTATTGGTTCGCCTTGTTTAAGAAAAAACCAAACATCATTGACACTATTAACGTGATACTTTCACAAGCATAGATTATAGAATGGTTGCTAGCTTTAAGACTCTGCTGTACACTGTAAGTAAAATGGTGATAACATTCATAATTACTTTTAGGACCATGTTAAGATCACATTAAATAGAGTTCTCACATTTAGCAAAACGATTTGCATCCTATAAAGTTTTTCGAAAAATATAAGCGTTATGTGGGGTGGGAGAGCGAGTAAGCGCCTCTATATCCGCGCACAATGTCAAATTATACACGCGTGTGATAATACACCGTGTTGCTGTTACACGTGGCTGACGTTTGGGAAAGAGTCAGTGAGTTTGATCTGGGGTTGGTAAAATAACACAGGAACCGCTCGTATTTAAAATTATTTTCACATTGATTTGATTTATCGGCCTGTATTTTATTAAAATAATGCCATCCGTTCTGTAACCTGATGCCACTGGCTGAGAGACATACAAAGTGTCAAATTAATAACATTTATCTGTTAATGTCTTACGTCAAAGAATTAGAAAAAAATATATATATCTGGCTGGTGGTGACGCAATATCTATTTTAAAACAAGAACTAGATCCACTTTTCCTCGTTGCCTTATCTCACTTTCAGCAGTTCAAATTCGGTCCAATTCAGTCCATTCAGTCCAAGCTCGGCTATCCAATTTTTTAGGCACCAAGCGATTCTGTTCTGGTTAGGCTAAGCTGAATCTTGACCACCTATTCTGTCTCTCCTCCGGATAGGAGGTTCATAAATTCGGCTTAATCCAAATTTGCCGCCCTTCCATAATACCATCAAAAATGTGCGTTCCTCTTTCTTACTTAATAGGTACATTCAAGATGGGTGGCGTAATAAATCCCGTTTGGAAAGCGTTTAATAACTCCATACAAATTATCCCATTTGGTAAGACTTTTCACGTTATAGAGTACAGGCGCGATAAAAATTTAAAAGAACCAATTTATCAACACAATAAAATGAATCGCGTGAGTGTCACATCATGTAAGCTACAATAACATAATAATAAGTGTTATTATGCAAACTAAATGACATTGTTATTCTCATCACTCGCTCACCACTTATAACTGAGTGACATACTCATAAATGGAAAAATAAAATTAAAACTTATAGAGATCTTTAAACTACAACAAAATGTTGTTATTCCGTAATAACAGACACTCGAATCAAGAAGCAATTACTGCACATCTGTCAGACACATCGCGTACCTGTCATCTGATACACATCGGTGGATACCCGCAATGTAATGTAGATAACTGAACACAGAAATCTAACAAACAAAAATATCTCGACAAGTTATTTTAAAATTAACATATGGTGTTGAAGTTGTGTAGTCAATCGTTCGATTGAATCACTGAGTTAGTTAACTTTTTCATTCTTTACAGAAATTCATCCAGTTTTGTATATATAATTATGATCTAATTCTTGAAAGAAAGAAAAAAATAATTAGGTACTACAGTACCACTTCTTCACACAATAATAAATTATATCATCGAGTCAAACAGCTGATGTCCGTAGTCGACCTACTGCGTTTTTCATGCCTTATGACCTTATAAAGTGTGGGTCTCTTATCAGCAGAAGGGATCTTTTCATTAAGGTTATCTGAGGATTTAATCTTAAAAAGGGCACGTGGACTGCATTCTGATATGGCACCGCGAGCGTGTGCCTGCAGGGTTGATCGCCAATGGGACTAATGGGCATGGGATTTGTATTTGAGGTTGTTAGGCTGTGTCCCCAGTAGGCAAACTGTTAGCGGCCGACTGAGTGAGCCGCAAATTTGTGGCGAACTGAAATTCCAGTTAGCTGCAAACTCAGACCTGTTCGAGATTCGAGTTAGCTGCAAACGCAAGCAAACTGTTATGAGTTAGCCGTGTCCCCAGTAGGCAAAAAAACACGTCCGGACACGTCAAATGCTTCATTCCAACTGTCCATATGAACAGTTTGCGGCAAACGGACTCACTACGCCCGGCCAACAAGCATATCGCCGCCGCAGACTGGAACCGGTTTTGCTGTGACTCGGCCGCTCACTGAATCAGTCGGCGCAGCGCAAACTAGCAAACTGTGAACACTCCATTTCAAATATATGGAAGGGCGTACTAAACCAAAACGCCGCAAACCAAGTCGGCCGCTAACAGTTTGCCTACTGGGGACACAGCCTTACAAGGCACTTGAATATGCTAGTCTACAAAGGAGACCTAATTTTAAATATCGAGGGTCTTTGATCTACATTCATCAGCGGCCGGTAGTGAATGCATACATATGTAGTTACTACGCTGTGCCGTAGCATTGACGACCGGTAGAGTCTATCAACTTAGTTTTACGTGAAGCCATATAGAGATTAATTTATTTAGATTTTTTTTTAGTTTCAGTAAAGTCAAAAAACCCACACATTTCTATAAATTTTATTCAAATTACAATAGGATTACAATGCATTTTTTATTAGGAAAGTGCTCTGTAATACCATATTAGTAAATGAACAAAAACTTTTACAAATTTGGGGGTAAGCCTACAATGTAATGTACTAACAAAAATGATAAACCGTTAACTATTAGACCGATCCTCCGACCGAGAGGTTAGACCGATCGTGTGTATGTTTAAAAAATATGTATGATGTTTTTCTTATTAATGTTGTCTACAGATCTTTAAATATTTTACACAAAGTTTTATTAGACTTTATAATGTAAGTACTCGTATAGGTAGATATAAGGATTTGAAAAATAAAACAATATCAAAAAATGCCAGAAACCATATTATGTGTAGCAGACAAGGCACTTCTCCATCGTGGATCTTAAAAATGTCTCTACCTCAAGCACAATCACTTTAACATACCGTTTCGGTAACTTAACGTCTCCCATCCCTCTCACACCACATATTACATAAATAAGTATGACAGTGACAGCACGTTGTCTCAATGACGCTACGCTACATTAGAAGTCTCTGCATACCCTAATGTCCACATGCTTGCAAAAACATACTAAATTAAATTAAGACTGTAGTTTAATGGTGCGGGGGATGACCATAATACTCGTACAATGATTTGTCTCGTATTTCATGTATTCAAAATCGTTTGCTAACTCCAAAAGAACAAGAACACAGCACAATGCACGTTAATTGCATCGCATTCTCACGGGCCACCGCGCACGGTGGGGTGAGCGCGCCGGTTATCGGAAGGTAATTAATAATCGCACTCGCGGCAGAAAGGTTTTTAATTTGCGACACACGTGCATGTCCAATGGCGGCGCGTGCGGCGCGTGCGCACTATACGCTGGGGATTTTGGACATGTACAAAGTAGGGATACGTTTTGCATATAATATGAAATGGTATTTATTACTTATGTTAGTTGCTTTGAAAATAAACGTTAGTTATTTGGAAATATGTTATATTTTCGTACCACAATTTCAAGAACTATAATTTATTCCTGAGAAATATACTAATGGACGATATTTATAATTATTGTAAGATGCTTGATGATTGGATTAATTGTCACAGTAATAGTCAAAACTAAAGTTCAGTCTTACAATATTACGGGTACAGATAGAGGCCAGACATACGGCCTCTTCAATGGGAAAAAAAACTACCATTATATAGACAAACAATGTCAAAGTTTGCTGATCTGCACAGGTTGTGGTTGTAATTGTTGAGCAGGCGCCCTTTATTAAAATTATAATAGATATTTAGATCGAACAAAATAACCATTTAAAATAATTTCACTCCACCGCAATAAAAAAAATAACGTAAATCTTCGTATGTCCGCACAAAACTGCGAAGCTCGCGCGCGTTGTCCGTCGATTGAAACACTTTTATCAATGTTCGCTTTTCAATAAACCTCTAACAAACTGGCCAGTTGACTCGATGCTTTTTTACGTCAATAGAGTCACTTCCGCCGCCGAACGGAAGTGGCCCGGTTCCCGGCTGCGCCCGGACGGCCCACAACAGCAGCGCTTACCTTAGTTTTTTATTTGTGACCAGTTGATTTATTGTTGTTTTGAATTTGTTTGGGGCAGTTGTTGGCGCGCACTGCCCCAAAATGCCATCGTCAGTTTCAGGAAATCTGGGGTAGCTTTTTTACCAATAAGAGTGGCGCAATGTTGGCCATGGATGACTTATGTCCACAAAAGCTCAAATAAAATTGGTATTCTTACATAAAAATTATGTTAGAATATTAGACCTTTTATGTCTGTCGGTATTTAATTTACTGACACGCAGTTCTCAGTGTCAAACAACACAAAAACGCAGTTTTGAATAAATAAAAACAGACAAAAGAACACAAAACATTTTCAAAAAAAGAACAACGAAATATTTTTCATTAGGGCTGGCCAAACAATGACAATTGAATCGCGCGCCGCACTATACCTTCCAAGGATTACGGGCGTCTTATTGCGACTCGCCAACCGTCTCGCGCTCAAAAGAATAATATGTCTTTATAACGGATCCCGCAGCTTTCCCTGCCTTACTTCTTACACATTTTTCAGTGAAATGTAAGAGCTCCTCTAGTTTTTCCAACGAGAGCACATTGGAGTTTCAAACTTATTGCGAAGAAGAAACGTTACCTTTTCTTTTGTAGCCAACAATGCTAGAATAGATTGCATTGTCTGGCGTTTGTAAATCATTCTGGAATAAGATACTTCAGTCGTAGCATACTAAAATCTACTCTATCTGTGCCAAGCATACAGTTCAATTTGTGATGAAAATATATAGAAGATGGTGTCGTTTTGGCGTGTCCTCAGTAGTCTCACGTGGTAAAAGGTCACTTTTCCCCTGACGGACGAATTAAATTTATAAAATGAAAGAGAGCACCATGAGTAGGATTATGTTGCCACTTTCTTATAGGAATGATTGTAGTAAAAAGTGATTGCTTGCTAAATTAACAACGCTTATGACCTCGAATTTTATATAAGTAATTATAAATCCTATTTACATATGATTGTATGTTTATAATCAGTTGCAAAGCGTGGTAACCCTAACACGAATAACACGTAATTTGGTATTGCCCTAAACATTTCCACCATTTTATTTGCGGACTGGGCAGAATCTCATGTTGACCTAATGTTTTCATTTTGATCTGATATTACCATGTAATACCTATAAATATATAATTTGAAAAGGGTTAGAAAACCTTTGATTCATTCTGACTTCAGCTTGTAGATGCTTGATTCAGATATGATTTTTTTACTCGATGTTTTGTATTAGTAAATGTCACAATGTTGATAAAAGCAATCAACTAAGTAGACTATTTGGTGTCGTCCATGCTCAAAAAATTATACGGTCGCACAACACCAAATAACATCACAACAGAGAAAAAACTTTTATCCAAGAAACACACATCGCAATGAAAATAGCAACAATATAAGAAAATCAGAACTTATCTCCAGCGCAGGGGTATAAAAACGTAATTTTATTAGACGACGCGTACACCTTAACAGAACTCTATAAACATAATCTTTCATTTGTCGAATTGTTTACGATCGCTGGCCCACTTGTGCTTCTATCTTTTTCGCACGCAAGTGTGCTATGTATTTTGGTCTCGTCCGAAATAAAGGTGCGTGTAGTCTTGTGTTTATTCTGATCGCGGTGACCCTTTGGTAATGATGATTGGTTCGCGGTAGTAAATTGGAGGTGGCGTGGACACATGAATTCACTTAGTCGTTCATTTTAGGTAGGTAGTACGTATGCGGTAGTGCTACATTAATAAAATGTTACGAGGTGCATGAGAGCAATGTTTGTGTGGTTATTTTTTTATAGCAGGCTGTGTGTATTAGAGAATTAAATGAAATATTAATGTGAATATCAAAGCTTATTATTTTTTATTGGCCTACGGGGCAAATCCAAATTATAATTTAATCTCAACTGAACTTTCACGCGACTTTAAATGAGAACATCCGACATGAAACTGACTGGGCTTATATTTTTTACAGAATTGACTGTTTTTTCTATACATAGGTAACTTTACGGTTCATTTGTCGGTATGTCAGTCCATGAAAAAAATGAACATGACGAATATAATCTATTCCCACCGATAATATTATTTACAAATAACCAACAAATTACCAACAACGCCGACATTCAAGTTAATAGGTCCATAATTTATCAAAAAGTAATATAAACAAATACATAAAAATCATTGATACAAAGCGTTTCTTGTCTTGAACCAATTGGATGTAAAAATATTCTTTCACGAAAACAAATCTATAGGAAGGTAATGAGGCGAGTTCGCTATGAATCTATACAATATATTGCTTGTAAATTATTGTGTGTGTGTGTGAGCGACACGCACTATTAGGGAGCGTGTATAGGAGGCATAATAATAAATATTCATCAGTTCTGCTGATGCCTATAAAAGCATGGAGTGTGGGTAGTGAAAGTGAGTGTTTTTAACGTAGGTAGAGCAATTTTCAGTACAGAATAACATGTAGGTAGAGATTATTTATAGTCATAATATTTATATAGAAAAACCACGTGTTCTGCGTTGGAATAGCAACCATAACAATATTTCTGTAGAGGCGGAACCGGTTATGTTACGCATAGGTAGAGACCATACTGTTCTATTTGTTTTTTTTCTGTAAGGATAGTGACGTGGACGTTTGTTGTTTATAAAACTATATGAGTGCTTATTCCATGATGTGATGATAATGTTCATGGGATCAACATTAATTTGACTCTCACACTAAACCTTCAATTTGAACAATTAATCGTACAATTCATCCGCACTCGAGCGGTGAGTGTGGCAAATGGCAAGCGCAGGCCGCGCGCACACACGCGACTGCGCGCCGCGACTGCGCGCCGGGTGAATGCTGCGCCTAATTGCGACTATCACACGACACGTGGCATCGAGAGTCAGAGTTTAAAAATCGATTGTTCTGAATTAATAGGTACATGCTATAGGTATATTGTTGTCTTATTATGACGCGAATACTACACATTGAAATGAAACTGAACCAGTTCAAACTTTGACACTAGCACTTCAAACACCTCAGTCCTCCCGTGATCATGGTTGCTGTAAACGAACCAAAACGTCAGGAACGTAATAACATAAAATAAACGTGATAAAATCTGTACGATTAGTTTCATTTCAAGGTACTTGCTATAGTTATTTTTTAAAGATAATTTTGCCGGTCGGTACACCTCAATTCACAATGATATGAAACTTTCCTATTAATCCTAAACCGCGAAACAGTTATTGGCAATATGGCAATGACAATTACTGAACTATTGCAACATACTTATCAACGCAGAGTTTGCTTTCTCGATGTAAATCGTTTAGAGTCGGCATAAATAGAAACAATTCTAGAACATATACTTCCCAACGGCCATTGATATTAAAAGCTATTTGTGCAATGGATGCATATACCACGTCTAAATAAGACTAGACAACCAACTCGGATAAAATCAAAATAAAGTCGATAAATTTCTATTTAGGTTGTGAGTTCTGGATTGTACTAGATATTAATGGATTGCGGTTCTGAACACATAACCCACTACAAATAATGCCCTCCATATACCATAACATCCATATCCAGTAACAAAATATTTACCTGTCCATAAATATGACCGGACACGTCGATGCAATATCCACACATTAAAAAAAATCCCTAACCCTGGGCACCTATTCCGTTTTTCATATGTTACTTATTGCTGAAGAAAAACCCACCGTATTATCAAGAAAATACGCTACAATACAGATTGTTTGCTGATTTTACATGTAAAATATTGCACGTTAAGGAAAATTTAATTTTGTGCATGTAGCAATAGGGTAGAAATTTCCATGAGATGCTGATCAATATGGATGGAGCACCGTCCAGCAAAATGAACTGCGGAAGATGTATGAGGCAGCGGATTAAAAATATTTGTACGCGCCATTATACATGGTGTAATGAAAACCCTAAGCGAGCCTCTTTATTAACTATACAGGGATGTTTAATTGAAGCTCGGGCCGATTTCAATAAAGATCTTTTCAGCGGTGTGACGTAGGTCTGACGTCATGATCAAAAGATTTTAAATTTCGAAATTGGAACGTGGCTGGTTTTTGTTTGATGACGGTTATTAGAATAACGTGTACCTAATCCAGGGCGCGGACATTGTTCCCAGATTAGAAATAGGTAAGTAGGTATGTAAAGGGTTGCATGATGGCAGCAAACATTATAAGAATACAGTTGTCCATTCTAGATAGTACAAATAATTGATTTTTAATTGTATGTCAATGGCAAAAGTTTATACTTACCTCTCCGATAAAAAGTGCTGCCAAATAGTAGGACTTTTCAAGTTTTGCCAATCATTATCCACACATATAAACTGGGTGATGGGATGATTTGCACAATCTTGACACTGTTTTTCCTACCTCGGATTACAGTCAAAGAGGTGTATTACACCGTGCGCCACATGTTCTCATATAGGAAAGGTTGAGGTTGTTTACTTAAGGTTAGATGCGTTACAGAATTGTACAAATCTATATTTTAAGTAAATTATTACAAGCTCACATAGTACAAAGCCGTGGATGCACACTGGGGCGTGTGTGGCGCGGCACGGCGGCGCGCGGCGTGCTCCAGCATTCATTATCGCGGAGTAATGAGCCGCGCCCTGCCACCATAGATTAAAGAGTTTTAGATATGCTTTCCTATTTAAACTTTATTTCTTTAGCTTAATTGTTGTGAGGGGGTAAAGAACCATATTATGGAGTCTACGTTTCAAGAGGGTATTGAGATCGACCCCCACTCCAGTGCATCTTAAGCTGGTGTTCCCAACAGTAGGTAGCTGTTGTTAAATATCAATGGCGTCGTTATTACTCGATTTCGGCCTTTTTTGGATCCTTCGGATCCCCTAACAGAGGTGAGGTGGGCCAAGTCTCTGAAAAGAAGTATTTGCTTACAGTCTGATTCTGATTCCCGAAATATTCTGACTACTTGTCCCTTAGGTAACCAATACTAAGAATTATGGACCCAAAAGTTGGGTCTCCGTGATCTAATCAGAGTAGACAGACTGGAAATCTACCCAAATAAAAATTAGGTGTGTTACTAGTCTCAGTAGTTACTCGAATTAGATTTTCGTAGGTATAATTCAAATTTAGACTCGCTTCAAAATAATCTTTGGCATTGCCTGTACATCGGCACCTTTTAAGGCTTTTAAAAGGCTCTCAGGGTGGCTAATCACGCGGCCCGCGGCGCTCCGCAGATTATCCTACTGCGCTTGTGTAGTTAATATGTAAGCATTTGTAGCGCAATGTACCAAAGTGGAATAGTTTTTGTAGGTGAGTCTGTTTCAAAATGTTATTTACATAGCATATATCGGTTTTTATGGTGGAACCGATTACCATTTAATGGAGTTTAAAACCAACTCGCTGCTGGTACATCAGTTAATCAAAGAAAAACGCGTTGAAATCGGTACACTTATAACACTTCTCTTTATCGAACCGTAAGGAAGTTAAAATAGGTAGAGTATCTTCTAGTGATAAAAGTAGTACCTACTTTTGACAAGAGCGTCCAGCTGAGAATAACTCTATCTGTCTCTAAATTGGAGAGACGACAAGATTCGTTTGATAATCCTCTGTTGATAGATTACTCGAGTCGGATAAACGTGAATTTCTAATTATAACCAACCTAGGTATATTTTAATACTCCCATTATAACAAGTGGCCCAATAAAACAAGCTCGTAACTCACTGGCAACAGTTATAATTTGACAAAAATGCGCCGTTCCACTGACTGGGACATCCTGAACTGTTTTATTATAAGCAAATTAGAGATGATTCTACCTCGTAAATTATATTAGGTGAGAGTGATATATGTTTTTGCTGTGGTTTTACTTGTGTGTTGGTCATAAAAGTGTATGTATCTTGACTATATGTGCCTGAAAATTTAAAATTTTCATGGCGATAAAGGTTTTCTCCATGCATCCAAAAAAAACAGATTTATTTTTACAAAACATTTATATTCTTATTTGTCACAGAGATACTTTCGTTGATGTTTAATCGTTTATAGATTTATAGCGTAAAACATGATCATAAATCAACCCAGCTACAAACTTTTGCTGTGACACACAGACACACAAATCTTTTTTGCATTCCATATAGCATACCATTGGAATCATCAAAGTAGCGGATATTATATTTCACGGGGACCGGACATACGGACAGACGGACAAACTAACGAACGACTGTTGCTGTTTCATAGTTGTGACAGTAACATACGATCGCGAATACTTAACCTTGTTACCGGAATGTGTATTTAATTTTTTTCAATTTCATAAATCTTATGTTCTTCAGACAAACTATAAAAACATATCATGCATTCCATTTTACATATTTGTTATTGATAAAAAATTGCATTTACAAAGGTAGCTGTCAGAGGCACACAGTAACATAAGCCATTGATGTTTGATTTAAACATAGGCCACTCGAACAACTGCACCGGGATACGGATTCGTTTCTCGTCAAGGAAAATGTCAAGCTGATATTTTCTTAATTTACTCTTATCTGCATGCTACTTGGATTGCTCTCAGTCTTTTGCGAGGTAGGTACCTCACTATAATATAACGTTGCTTAGTTTGGGACCATACGGTTAGTGTGTTCATCTGGCAATATATATTACCACTCTTTATGCAGACAGACGAAGTTATTTCTGGATACAATCTTATTAATTCCTTGTCGGTCTTATAACATACAGGAAGTATATTAGTGATACCTCATCCTGGGAACCATGGAAGGCCGCACAATCCAGCCATTACTTCACAATTCTAAGTCCTAACCCGTCCGCGCTACATCCAATATCGCGCCCCAAGCTGTTAACCACGTCCACTTGTACCAGACAGTTACCGACGCACTAAAAACGAGTTATTACCGTCGTGGACATTACGACGCTTCGCAAAAACGCTCCAACATATTGAGAGGTCGGAATGTAATAAAGGGTGGGTAATATTCCGCCGGCGGCGGGGCGCGGGGGGGGGGGGGGGCAGCTTTTTTATGCCGTTAGTGAAGAGCCACCTTCGAAATGAACAGTTTGCGGTAATGCCCGGGGTCTACGGAGCCGATTTGTTTGAAGGCTTGTTAAGATCACGCTAAATGTGTGTAGTTTAATCTAACTCACAAACTCAACGCTACTCAACTAGTTAAATAATTTTATCTTGCATTTAGTCAAGGCGTTAAAAGTAAACACTCCAATTTGAGTTGCATTAGAGTCCTTCTTAGAGTAGAAGCTTCACGGGCAGAGCAAATAATTTTACAATTGCAATGTGCATAAAACACTATTACAGCATTTCATGTTTTATCTACAGGTGTTTAAGTTTTAGTTATATCAACACATCTCTCTATCAGAGTCTCAACTTCAAAGGCATCAAGACACTTTCCTTACTCTTCAAGATAGCTGTAAAAACTACACTATCTACAGTGAAGTCCAAACGATATGTCTGTGTAGCGAACAGCAATGATTACACTAATTGTATCGTATAATATCGTAATAAGTGCTATATTTTCCAAGCGAAGTGAGCGCTAATGTGTTTACCATTAACATCTGTAAGTCCTGAGTTAGGAGTGACAAATAGCTTGAAGATCTGTATGTTTCTTGTACCTTTTAGCGCCATCATGACGTTCATCTTTATTAATAAGAATTAGATCATGAAGAGTCTATTTGATAGCTATGACAAGTATTTGAAAATACCTAGTTATAGGCGACAATAAATCAGACAATTTACACTAATTAATTTTTGGATTAGCATGTGTGAATATCATTTTCTATAATGATTATCACTCGCTGTACGGTGAAGGCAAATATAGTAAGGAAATCGGCACGTTTGAAGAAGTCGTGTGAAGTTCACCAAACAGTACTGGGCAAGCGTGGTGGAATATGGCCTAGATCGACTAGATCCTACTCATATTGAGGAGGCGTATGCCCGGTGTGATGGGACTAGGCTCGGTCCCTATTACTATCTTTCTATCTATCAGCCGAAAGACATCCACTGCCGGACATGGGCCTCCCCCAATGATTTCCACACATCACGGCCTTCCGCCACTCACATCCACCAGCTTCCTGCTACGCGTGTGATATCATCGGTCCACCTTGTGATGGCTCTCTATTACATTAGGACCAAAATACCATCGGTGAAAAGTGGGCGCACTGCAGTGCACCTCTGCGTACCCCTTTCGGGGTGCAGGCGTGATAGTGTATTATTATTATTATACAAATAAACCGAGACTTTATTATCTTACTTCAACGCAAATGCTTCTATGTGTCGTGTACTTCCTCCATCCATTTGTCCATGATTATAAGGCAGAACACAGGTAACTACAAATGTTAACTGTACAATTTCAATCACATTTTATAGGTCAGCGTTGGTGTTGGGTGCACTCGAGGGCGCAAACATTTTAACCGCGCAAACAGGCGCTGACCTGCAAACACGAGTGGTGGATAAACATCCCTGGGTACACATTGAATATAGTGTTTTTAAGCACCCAACGTGGACTACGAGCAAGGGTTTTTGGTATTTCTTGATAAAAAAATAAAGTTGATAATAACACGTAACACGTTATTCTGTGCTGTTAATCGGTGGTGTGCATTTTTAAAGCTAAATGTCCAGTGTCCATATTGAACTACACAAACAATAATTGGTTAAACAAGACGATTGCTTGGCGAGGCTCGGTCAGTCGTGGGTACTTTCCCCACATTAATTTTTCACAAAAATTACAATAATTGAGCAACATTTTAATTTCTTGATTGAATTTTCAGATATTTAATCTACCTTATGATAATATTGTGTGAGTGTAAATAACTATGTATAAAGATTAACAATAACTAGTTGACCCACATCCAGTTGTGTCTTAATAAAATATATTAGAGACGAAATCACATTATACTTCCGTATGTGCGTTCCCGGCAAATTGGACAGTATTCACTCGTATAAAATGAGTTAGTGAGTTTAAGTCGCTACGGGTATAGGCAGCGGACATATTGAGAGAAGCAGCGAATTATGACTAAGGTTACTCTTAAGACTGCTCTACCTATAGTGTGTGGATGATAACAAGCAACTTACCACAGAATAATAATAATGACAAGCAAACTGAGGTTATAACAATACTACTTGGTAGTCGCGTTAGCCCCTTCTGATAAAATGGTTATTTAATAGCGGGCTCCCATTAATTGTTCAATCGACCAGGGAACATGGGAGAGCGGTAACTCTGTAACCACTCGGCTCTAATACTAAACTTAAGCACCCACTTGGGTTTGTTTTCATCCTTTAATCTTGTCTTGATACAACATTACCTTACCATAAAGTCTTGATGAACTAACAGTTTTGCTTTCACTTATTGCGGAATTAATAAATAATAAGTATCGCCAGACGAACACACCAACTATACGGTCCCACACTAAGCAACACTTGTATTATGGGTACCGTACAATGGACTGGGGGCGAACCCAATATATATTACTTATATAGATTTTAAACATCCATGACTTGGGTACAAACTTTCGTGCTGATCACACAAATTTTATCCCTACCAGGATTCGAACCCGGGACCCTCGGCGCAGAAAGCAGGGTCACTTCCAACTGCGCTAATCAGGCCGTCAAAATGTATAGCTCCTGACTCATAAATAATATTATACTGTCTTTTGTTTCAGATCCCTTTCAACTTTTTGTTCCCCGCTTCGCTCAGCAACGTGTCAGCTGAGCGTGGTTTTACGATGTGCGCAGCGAGTGAATTACGCGAGATGCAGGAAAGAGTTGCCGTTACAACTTAGGTGAGTCTGTCTGATATTAAACTGCGGATTGTGCCCGCTTTATACAGCACTCTCATACAATGTTATGGGTACTTTTGGAGTGTCTTTGTTGCGGCTTTAGGTATTAAAAGACGTGGGAGTCCAAACTATGCAAAAGGCCTGTGTCTGTCACACATGTCTGTTAATTTTTTGGAAAATTATTTGAAGATTTCAAAGAAAAAATATAATAATACTTATTAAGGAATTTCCAAAATTTTGACCTGAGAAGATTCACCTCTCATACAATCCTATTTGGAAAATTATTCATTTCATGATACGAATGGTGAGTAAGCAGTAATTAATTAAGGTATATAGTTACCTAACCATCTGACATGAATTTTGCTGCCAGACCCAACAGTTGGGGTAACCTAAGGGTAAGACCATTTTTCAGAATTTTAAGACTTCTGATTGCACATCGCAACTGGTCGTCAAATTAGTTAGAGCGAATTGAGTGCTGTTGCTTTGTAATTTTGACACTTATTTAACGTATTTGTTCGCCTTCGTCCACTTTGTTCGCTATTAAGTACTACAAAACTACCTGCAATGTAAGTAGGTAGGTATATACCTTCATTAGTATTTCTACAGGGCTTTATACTATAATAAATACCTACCAATCTTCGTTTATAATTAAAGTGGCTTTCACCTCTCCCTCCCACCTCCCACCACCACCCTTCCCTCGAGGGGGGTTCATTACCTAGGACCTGGGCGAAGTTAGGTTTTAGTGCTCTACTCGGTATAACCACCACCTTTGGGAGGGAGGGGTTTAATTGACAGTTTTTCAAGGCATGTTATAATTTAAGTTGTCTGAACTTGGAAAGGGCTAAGATTAAGATAGATTTTAATTCCCAAAAAAAAACTAGTGTTAAATAAACATAGTTACCTGCCTAGATATCTGTCTGGATTATATAGAGGTCACATTTTCAGTCATGTCTACCAGAATTAACGAATACCTAGGTACTCTATGTAAGGGAGTAATAATCGCTATTACAATTTCAAATTATTTAACTACATTTTATTTGACTCTATTACAGTCCTAATTACTTACCTATTTTGTATATACTTTCAGGGAACTTATAGATTATAATTTTTTGCTCAACTCTACATATTCCACAAGTTCAATAAACCTACAACGAAAAACATTACTTGAGTATAACTAGTAACTTCAACATACATAGTACATACCTCACAAGTGCCGCAACCCCGACCTGACCTTCTCGAAGGACGCGCCGCGCCCACCTAAGTACTAAATTTAGAGCACCTCAAGGAAACATCAATCGCACCAACACATGCGCACAATTTTTTATCCACAATGATCACAGAATTCAACAAACAACGTCACAACACCGCTCTACCTCCCGCACAACTGGATTCCGCATTCAAATTACGTACTCGCACCTGTAACGTACCTGTACCTGTGACGCACCTTGCTGCGACCAATCAGCGCGCACCTCACCTGCGCAGCTCGATAAAAAGAGGCGTGGTCTGTGCGGAGGCGGCCGCGAAGCACCTGTGCGCACCTGCCGCATTATGGGACAGGTGAAGCCATTGGCGGGTTGGCTGGGTATCTTCCAATGGTAGAGCGGGTAACCTGTTCTACCTGTGAGGTGCGTAGGTATCGCAGGTATTGGTTGGCGTATGTAGGTCGCCGGAAGTAGGTCAAAGAGAGCGTTGACTCGGCGGCTATGTACCGGTACATATGTTCTGTGCGGAGCGTTTTAATGTTGCCTCTTTGTTTATGTGCGGATGTTCCGCTCGGGGACAAAGATTTAAGAGCATTCTAAAATGGTTATGTGTATGTATACGTATTAAGGATGTTCCTTTGTTGCGAAATGTAGAGTTTTAAGTAGACTCGGTCGTGAACATTAATATGGGACCCATTTCCTTAATATTTTCAATGTCACTTATAACGCAATAAGGGCGTATTCCTGTAATTGTCATATCTGAGCAGTTGCTCCTAGTAACGACAATCAAACGGTATACGATTGCTGTACGATATTCAATCTTAAAATGGATACCAACAAAATGTTTTAACAATTTCAATTTAGTGTTTTTTTTAAGCTATGTGCAACAAATAAACCTCTATTTATTTCTAGTGTGCTGTAGATACTGTACGCAGGCATCTAAATGTTTAGTGTTATTTACATTAACACTTAGCAAAACCTATGCATGTTTTACTTAGGTAGAGTACCTACTTACATAAACGCAGTAGGTACCACCTCACGTCACCTAAGGCCGTATATAGCAGGGAGGGGGTGAGAGAGCCTGATTACACGGGAGTAGGGGGGCGCCCAGGTCGAGGCAAGTTTGAAGACAAATTGTGTAGCGAGAGGGGGGTGGGGGGTGAAAAAATGGCGGCCTGACGTCCCGCGTCGACGTGGCCTTAAATATAAATGATGGAGAATTTTAAATGGAAATGCTTGGTAGAACATAAGGACGAAATGATAAACAAATAGGTTTTCACGTGATCTTTCAAGTAGTTGTCGTTATCATGTTGTTATCAACTCGTTATAGCTATCAAGCGCCGTAGCTTTCTATGATGATAAGGTTTCCTTAGCGAATTATAAGCGAGAGCAGGTAATGATTATTGTTTTTTCAATTTAATCAATTCTAAGAACCTCAAGGTTCCTCATTTATTACTTTCAAGTGGGTAGCTCTATCACCTACTCTACATAGCTGACTAGACTTACACACTGTGTACGTGTGTACCTAAGCATTATAAGGGCAGCTAGCATTGATATTTGCATTTCCAGAGCAACTATTGTGAAAAACGTTAATAAAAGTAAGATCACTCTTCCAGCGCTACCAACGGAAACTCGCCTGGATGTTTTGCGCCGGCTACGGGCGCTCGTTATAACTTTCAGGACCGACGTTGTTGTTGCTGGGTTTATCTTACAAATTAATAGGTGCTATGTTTATGAATAAGGAGCAATATACAGATGACTTATTGCAGAAGTAGGTAGAAGGCACGCAAGTCATCTTTTATGTAGTGCCTACCTAATATTCTATTGGGCGTGGTTGATCAAACGTTCTATCGAAGTGGGTACATTGGGTACTTTGGGTACTAGCCTATTAAGATTACCTGAATATTCTGTATAATTAATTATCAGTATAATTTTGGTAATGATAATTTTTCAAGGTTTATATTATGATCGTGATCCTGGGATTATTCTCAACTCGTGGAATGGTATCTAACCATATTATAAATCTTTCCTATTATGGGCGCATATGTAGGTAGATATAGTAGAGTTCGTCTGGCGATATTATCTTAATCTTACTTTGTGGAACATGGCATATTCACCTAGATTTTTTTTCAGAATGTTCGTTTTTTCTATGACCTACTTTAAAAAGCTTTAAGTCACATTGATAGCGCAATGGAATTAAATGTCATGTTGAATCTCAGTAGTGTATCGAAGCAAGAAAATTTACATTGTATTATCTTAAGTAAGTGCACCTAGTGGAAAATTCACATTTGCTCCAGACTTTGTGAATTCCGCGCAGTTGTTTCCGCTTGTAGCCATCCTATCTTAACATAAATAACTATTTCAGACTTCAGAAGTTATTTTTTCCAACGAAATCTGCTTATTTAAATTGATAACGCTAGGACGTGACATCTGAACCTCCACTTCCTTTTGAATACAGAAACCTTGAGAAATTCCTGAAACTCCGACGTGATATCAATATGGCAAGCTTGATCGTCTTTTATATTTTCAAACTCACCACGGATATTTACAATAATCATTTGCTCGAATATTTTAATACCAACTCCTTAACCACACCTACCAGTGTGAATATAAATGTACCTACTCTGTTTCTATGTAGTGTAAGTTAGGACGGGTCGTCCCGCGGGCGGCGAACAATCTGCGCGGGCAAAACCGGAAAATTAGACATTGCTCCATCCCCGGACATGTTTTAATAAGCTGCTCTTTGCAGCGCAGTGCAAGCTTTTTGTACGACAAATATGCTGCAATTAACTATACAGAAAATGATATAAGAACAAATTAAAAGTTTTGAAATTAAATTATATTACGGTGAAAATAAATAAGTACAGCTTGAAAGAATACCAATGTTACGGATTTTATCACGTTTATTTTATGTTTTACAGCAATTATGGTCACGGGAGACACTGAGGTGTTTGACGTCCTAGAGCTTGAACTGAAAATCCGCAAAATTAGTTTTATTTCAATGTGTAGTATTCGCGTAAATATAGGAAATCAATAGGTAGGTACCGAATAACAAAATTGCAAGAATATGTATTTGAATACCTATTCTATCCTATTATCTGGATAGGTATATTACTATAGGTATACTTATATTAGATAGTGATACCTACGTGACTGTTGGGAGTTATTTCAAAATGTTGATTCTCATAGGTACCTAATTAATTGTTGATTCATTTGTTAGTTGTCATTCCTTCACTTTATCAGCACACCAGCATTGAATAGTGATATCATTATATCTACTAGATTCATATCACCTCTATAATGTACACAAATGAAAGCCGTCTTATCAGATACGTATCGACAACCCTATCTCTACATCTACACCGGGCAAGGGTACCTCACACCGACCTCCAACTCTCGACTCAGTGTTTTTTCGCCTCCACAGCGCGCGTGAATTCATTTCAAACTTGCTCCAAAAACTCTAGCACCTTTTTTCCCGTGCCCAAACTGAATATGAAATCCGTACACGAAAAAGTTATGGGAAATACACGACTCTACCGTTCGGTTTGTTTTTATACTGGGACTTTGGATGGTTTGGAATTAAAATGTTTGATTTATTATTATCTTATTTATGCATCTAGCAGCCTGTGTGAGTTTGAAATCACATATTGAGTAGAGTTCAACATTTTTGTATCAATTAGATACAGAGCATGGTTTTAGCTTGGTCTTGTCATTCTTAACTACTTTATAATACACAAAGTGTGTAATATATTATAAAAAGGAGAACGTAAAACAACTTCAAGACGATGTAGGCACAACGAGTAGGTAGTTATTTTTGTACCTCTTTTAATTGTCATCTAAAAAGCTATTTAAGTTTATTTGAACTCCAACTTGACCCACTTTGTCTCAGTCTAAACCTAAAGTGGCCCAGTCTTTGTGGCCAGTTAACGCGGCGTGACGTCATCAAAGCTTGTTAATGATGTATCCTGTTACGGTAATAGGCCGTGACGTGTCCCCGAGGTGGCTCCAAATATCGTTCAATTATGTAGGATGAAGACATACTAAGTGGGCACATCAAGGTCTTTGCTATGGGCAGAAAGGGTTTATGTTACACTATTAACGACGGCCCAGGTATCTACTATTATGTTGCGTCTGCGTAGACTTCAACAGGCATGCAAAATCAGACTTTAATTACAGTTGTGATTATATGGAATAAAAAAACAACAATCTCCTTTTCACAACGGCGATACTTGGACTTGACTTCTTAGGTACCTATTTAAAGTTCGATCGGGTGTGTGCGGATATTGGTCGCTTGCTTCATTAGTAGTAGGTAACTGACTGATCAACCTATTGAGGCATACAATTCACTCAAGTAGCATGTCGCAACTCGCCCGTGAAAAATGCTTGCACTGATTCGCCCAGCCCCACGCAAGCGATGTCATCTACCATTCATGTCAATGTAATTGCGTAATCCGCCTGGCATACTTATAGCCCAAGCATCACTTTTCTTATATCTGTTACTTAATGACCTAATACAGAGACTACAGTCAAATAAGTAAACGCGAGGAATACACTTAAAACATTCACACGTACGACAGCTACTTAGCAGATTGTTTTATGCAAATAGCTTTATATGGGATGGTCATGTAGCTTTATCTCTACAGACAAACAAACAACAACACAAACCAGCCCTGTACTCTTCTAGACCGTGGAAACGACCATTTGTATGTAAACGATGAACATATTTTATCCGCTTAATCAAATTAGACAAGACATTGTATTGGCAGTTGATGTAGACGTCTTTATTAGGCTCAGAGGGATCTAATTTATGTTGTTTTTTTACTGAAGATCTTAGGCCTTTTCAGGAGTTACCCTTTGTTATACCTATCTAGATGGAAAGGACTTCTTGCATGAGATAATAAAAATATCCTTAGTAACAGAAGAATTTATAGTTAGGAAACTTAAATAATACTCACTAGAGTTTGAATATAGTACTTTCTACATCTTTTTAGGGTGATAGCCCTAATTATCGTCCTAGCAAATTTTCTATTGAAAATCTTTTACCACCCAATATACGACGTAACAAAAGTTGAACCTACGTTATGATCATTACCCGCCATCACGGTAGGTAAGGCGACAAATCCAACGCTGGAAACAAACTTCCAAAGCCATAAACGGATAGTTCGTCCCAAGTTTTCCAATCTCCCGCCGCCGGCCGACACTGTCATATTATTTTCTAACTATTTTACTGCAGCCTGCAATCTTACACGCAGGAAAATAGAATAACTCAGTTAGACGACATTGTCGTATAGTTTGCGAGTTGTGGGGTGTCGTAAAAATCGTTTGGAATATTGAATAAGTATTATTTTTCTGATATTTGTTTGAAAATTTAATGTGAATTTAGTTTGTATTTGCATAGGTACCCGTCTACATCCTTACAAACAATATTTCACTACACTCAGTGCGTACGTTATTGTTTGGCTTTACGGGGCTTGTAAGTAACATTGCTTACAAGATGCACTATAGGCCTGTAATCTGGTAATGAAATTTATAGTTAGTTTTTTTTATTCTTCTGTGCTACATTTTGGTTCTTATTTTAAAATATTACATTCCATAACAGCTTAATGTCATTATCACCTAAAATTACATGAAGCATACCTAGGTAGGTACAAATAGTAACATTAGATACATAATATCGTGTCAGACAAGACAGCCTCTCAGCGAGGTATGGCGCGCACGTGTGGTCGCACAAAAAACGCGCCTTAATAAAACGACGTGCCGCGGGGGTCGGTTATAGGGACGTTCACCTTACATCGACGTGTTCGATTTTTGAATTACTTGATGGATTTGCAATGACATTTTGTTTTTTTATAAACCCGTTGATATTTAACATAAATTATTTTTAAACAAAAGAAAAATAACAAAAAGTATGTGAAATGGTAATTCTTTGTACAGAACTTATCTTACTGTAGGTACTAGCGATCCAGCAGATTCAATTATGGTTTTGAACACTGATGTAGGTGTTTCTCAACATATATTTGTTACCATGGTTACGGAATTTATTTCGATTATGGACCACTATTAAATCGCCCTTTAAAGTGTTAAACTAAATTGTAATGTCTAAATCCAACTGTTTCAACACTTGTCGATATTTGCGTATCATCGATACCATCCCATCTCTATTACCCTTGGACGGGTTTAATTACACGGCGCGGGCGACAGGTTGTCGGGTGACGTCATCGGTGCATATGTGTGAGTGCGTCACCGTGTGTAGGTGTTCGCGGTAGGTGTAGTTAGAAACACCTACATTTTTTGTATGTGTGTCGTTAGCGCATAGGTACTATGTGCTATGTGTGTGTGATTGCAATACTGTAGTGTTCAGAATATAAGGTGTCTGGTTCGGTACATATAGCCACATGTTTTGTTGTTATTAGGTACCTATCTACTAGATTTTTTTATGTAGCTTTAAGTTACTATCGATAATGTAGGTAAGTAAAACTACATTAAATTTTTGACGAAGTGAGCGTATCTGCTTAACCACCTTCCTCCATTATTATATGACATAGATCTAGGATCAAATAATGTGATCACAGACAATATGTATGAAACTATCAAAAAATATGGTTATAATTATAATCGAGGCGTCAATAGCCTACTGATTAGATGGACTGCCCTCGTTACGGAAAGGGTCCGGGATCCATTCCCGACTAATCCTAATTACAAGTTTTAGCTTAGTTAGATAGGCTTTTAGGAACTAGCAATGTGTTTATCGCACTCAAGTGATCGTTAATAATAATATTATATTCGCAATTACTTACATCTATCTTTCTATAGGTATTTATATAAAACAAAGTCGTGTTAGTTACACCATTTATAACTCAAGAACGAGTGGGCCGATTTTATGATATTTTTGTCTCCGCCCCAAATAGCAGAATAACTATTAAAACATGAGAAAAATTCACCAAAAAAAATAATAATAAAGAAAATTAATTTTCACATACATTTGATTCTGAGGCGGTACGACGTTCTTCGGGACAGCTAGTTATAGATAGGAGTCCTAGGTTCATAGGTATATGGCATACACCCCAATGCAACATAAAAATACATTCTACCAACAACCTGTAGTTCCGGCCACACATTTTATTTCTCATTTTTATGACTCCAACATAATTCATTTGCACCCTCGTAAACCGGGCTAGTTTTAAAATCTTACTTCATTGAAGTAGGCAATTAAACGTAGGACTATTCGACAACAAAGTAACGTTGTTCCTTGGCTGTTAATACCTCGTTAAAACGGAATAGTTTGAAGGCTTGATAAGGAGCCTAAGGGTACGTACTATTACGCAAACAGAATGTGACTGATTAAATAAACACAAAGAAACGATGAATCAGAATTAGAATATTTTTTCATGTAAAACATTAAGTACAGTACTTATGAATTGTCAAAAAAGTTACAAAATGCTAAACTACAACTTCACCACTCGTTCGGAATGGCGTTGCTATGGAGAAGAACGGGCAAGAAACTCTATGGTTGCTCTTTTTAAAACAGATCTTTTACATTTTTGAGCAGTACATTGTTATGGGTGTGTGAGAATAATGTAGGAACGGCTAGCCAGACTTTAGCGGTTGGTCAAAAATAGTACTATTGGATGGATTGAAGATTTAAATAAAAGATCATTTTATAATAGATTGATGTAGTCTTGAACTGAAAGTGGCATCGCTTCACGATAATCAAATATTGCTACAATGCTTTCTTATGTTTCGTAGCTATATTACAGGCACCAACTTTCACACAGGTAAGTCATTACCTACATGTAATATTGCTATAATGTTTATTTTTTAATAAAGTTACAGTAGCCATATCACAGGTAAGTAGACATATGTGTGATAAAGTTGGTAGTAATAATGACGATGACATACATTGAATTTCTTCAAAATAGTTTCTATTAGTTGGTCCATTACATGAAGTACTCGTATGAATGATGCCTTATCGTAGATATACAAGGTGACATTGTACGGATTCACTCAATCAATTACACTGGAAAGTACCTTTGATTGAAAAGACTTTACTAGGGTTCGCTCTCGGGTTTCTTAACGGTGTCATGACGTCATTCCACTTTATTAGCCCACTATTGGCCTCCCTACATTGTATTTTACAACAAAATCTATGGCTATTATGATGTAGATTTCGGATTTAGCAGAATGATCATGATTTAGAGACTAGTACATTTGAATGAAAAAATATTACATATCTACCATTATGCATCCCCAAACTACCACTAATACCAATGTAATCTAAAATCATAAGGTATTAAATAAATGATCATAGAAATTTGCTAACTAAATATTCTCGAAATTTAATTTCATTGAAATCCGTTCAGTAGTTTTGCATGATATGCAGTGAAACTCACAGTTCCATGGACACCACTAAAATTATTACAATGTACCGATAGCCCGCCTACCTTCATCATGGAATTATAAACACGCAATATCTGCCTGTAATATGAATAACACTGAGCCTCGGTTTCTTGACCTGCCTTCCACGTGTAAGTAGCTATAATGAACTAGTATGCGACCCCAAACATGCTCTGGCCTGTGACACCTGATGCAATCAGCTCTTCTATTACAACAAATTAATCCCGTTACTTCTACGGGTTATTCGTCATCTCGACCCACAATCAACTCCGCCCAATCAAAAGGTTTTATTTATTTATTTATGGTGCCCAAACGCATTTATAAATAGTCAGAAGTTACTACTGGTTCGGAATGCTGCTTTCACTAAGAAGAGTCGGAGAAACTTAGTAGGTACTCTTTTAAAAAAGGGGTTATTGTAGATACATTTTGAAGAAAATTGACGCTATGTGAGCAGGCAGGCCCATGGGCTACGATACGCTTTAATAATACTCAAGCAGTCAAAGTCAAATCATTGATTTCGTTTAGGCCTACGGGACTATATACAAATTGTAATGTATAATTAAGTCTGCAACCGGATCGGAACGCGACCTCAGCTGAAAAGTACTTACAGCTTATATTATGACAGTATGATAGTGTGCGTATACAGCATGTAAGCTTTGTACCGAAAACCATACCATACCATGGATTTAACTCATGATTCTGAGCCCCCACAGGGTTGAAATTGTTTCAGTATTTTTAAATTGATTTTGCCATGAAATAATAGTAGAAGTCTATCTCATCGTGATTTTTAATAATAAAAATACATGATTACTAATTCAGAGCTAAAACTGCAATGTAAACTGAAACTCGATAAGCTCGAGCACGCTCGCCACTTGCACAAGTCAGGTATCACGCGAAAATGTTTGTAATTATTGCGTAGTTTATATACATTGCGCACTCAAAAATAACAACATTTGTTACTCATGACTTTCGACATAAATGATTTCTATAAGTTTATTATAGGCATTAAATGCAACCTCTACCCTACTACCAACTACTGTACTACTACCCTACTACCCTGTATATATTATTATTATTTATATATTATTATATTACATAGTTATTCCTTTAACATCCGCATGTTGTTTTCTCTGTCTTACCTATAAACGAATGTCCTTCACGAATAATTTCAGCAATTAATATCCAACGAGGTCACTCACCAGCGTTATCAATATTTTGTTTAAAAACTCCTCTGATAACAGCGAGCGTAGAAACGTCACAGGGTTTATCGGACACGACGCTGTTCAATTTTAGTAGCGGACTGACCTCTGATAGCGCGGCGCGAGTGCATGATAAAACACACCTTTGCTGTTTACAATTAATTCTATCACAAAGCTGATTTATGTAGTCAAAACTTAAATGTAATTTATAATAGCTACGACACTTAGCAACATGCAACAAGCATGTATGACGATGAGATAATTTAGTTAATTTGAATCAATTTTGATGACTTTAAACGTTTATAAGGTGCAACAAAAGTAATGTTAATTATTAGACTCCTTCATATAATTTACATTGTTTTTACCGAATCATAAAAATTCGTCATACTGATCAAATTGATATACCTAAAAGTATACAATTAATTTGAAATGTTGTTGTTTTTTTTTCTTAAAAGTGTTTCGTACTTATACCATTAACGGAGAATAATATAATTTTAATTATTTAGTAACGTGCTTTATTTATAAATGTTATCTTTATAACCTGCCAATTGACCTTTCAAATCATTGTAAGTACATTAATTTTGTTAGACCTTATATTGCTGACACTGATTTGTTTAAAAATTTAAATTAGTTATGAGTTACTGTGGGTTTTAACTGTTAGTTTTGTTCGTTATCTTACGGCACGGTTAACTGCTGGATGCTGGCATCGCTCAATACCACTAAACTCGTACGTTTGACGCATCCCGTAACTGCTAGAAACCGTAAGTATATAATCGCTTAGGTCAGAGGTTCCCAAACTTATTTTGTCTACTACCCGAATTATTTATTATTTTCTACTACCTGAATTATTTCTTAGCGCCCCCATTCTTTCACCTACTTAAAAACCACTATAACTTAAAATTAAATTAATTATTGTAATCCTCTACACAACGCTCCCTTTTTTTTTCTGGGTCTCTTACCGCCCCCCTTTAGGCCTGCAGCGCTCACAAGAGGGCGTTATCGCCCACTTTGGGAAAGGCTGGCTTAGGTCATTATTATACAGCATGTTAATTGGTACAACACTCGATAGAATATTCTGGATCCAGCTTCCAATCAGATTGGTAACCATTCGTTGACACGACATATCTATCATCACATTATTTACTTACCTAAAGAACGCGAGCCGTCAATTACACAGATAACGTGCACCCAGTTCCAAGGAAGTGGGGTCGGGATCAGCTGCGGTTATCTCTGTACCGTTTCACGGCACCGAACACTATGCTTTTGATATAGAGCGTCTTGTGACGCAAGAAGCGAGATTATTATTCTTCCTAATGTGTGTACATCTTCTAGACGTTTTTTTTATTATAACTTTAGTACAAGACAAGTAGTTCAAGACACAGTGAGCTCTTTCTGCGTAGATCGGAGCGCAAGTAACAACTAAATATGACGGTACCCCCGTCAAACTATGACACTAGGACGTCAACCACCTCAGTCGTGACCAAGGTTGCTGTAAAGCAGCCGAAATGTCGGGAACGTAAAAACAAAAAATAAACGCGATAGAATCTTTAAAAATAGTTTTAATTCAATAACTTTAGTAATGAATTTTCGGAAACGATAGCGAAATAGAACGCTTGCCTTGGAAACAAAGATTAAGGAATTTCATGTGCAAAACTCATTTTCAGTCATGATTATTACTTGAGGAAAGTGATTGTGAGGAAACCTGCATGGCCAAAAAAGATCTGTGTCGTCAGCTGGTGAGCTTAGTGAACTTTGTCATGAATTACTTTCGCATAGGGATATAGATAGGAAGCCCATGCCATACAGTTGGTCATTAAAAGAGCTTATTATTAGTTTACATTTCTTACCATTCACCAAGCCCAAGGGACTTTCAAGGAGTGACTAATTATGAAAATAATTTCACAATACAAATAACATTAGGTGGTTTATCTGGACCTAGAAAATTTCCCTATTACATTGGTGCTGAATTATTGTAGGTATACTAAGTATAGTTCCGAGTTTCAGGTGTGAGTGTGTTTTTTTGTATGTTACTAGAAACGAGCATAAAAAAATAATTACAAAAAAAGGAAAAAGGACAAAAAGGATAAAGGATAGGTCATTGCAATATCCCTTTAGATAGGATTTATTAATGTATCCATTAAAAAAAAAAACAATCAATGAATACCAAATGTATCTTAATGGTTAAATGCAACATCGTTCCTTATTTCGTTTGGGTTAGTCTGATCCTTTGTACTCCACCGCTACCGGGCCTGCCTAAAATCTGTATCAAATATCATTTTTTCCCACCCAAAAAGGACCGCCATTATTTTGTTACTAACAAAACCTCCCACACATGGCCCCACCTTGCTCAGGTAAAGCTCAATATTTACCTGTTTACAGACAACCTTATTCAAAAGGAATAGTAACCATAATCGATTGAAGGAATAGTGTAGAGTTTTAGTCTTCCAATTTAATCTGGACTTTAAAGCAATGTGTTAAGTTTGAATATTATTAGTTCAGTGCAATGGGTCCCTATATAAAAAACGACCTTTGTGGCACATGTGCCGCTTCTAAGAATGAAATAATTAGTGATTGTGGGACAAGGTATGATGTGTGTTCTCAGAAATTGGGATTATCGGGGTTCACCTTATGTGGTTCAATAATATGGACGTGACAGTTAGGTGGTTATTTTGATCTTATTAAAAATTAAATAAGGAACAAATAATAATAATATCGCCAGATGAACACACCAACTATACGGTCCCACACTAAGCAACGCTTGTATTATGGGTACCGTATAATGGACTGGGGGAGAACCCGGTACTATATTAAACTTATATAGATATTAAACATCCATGTCTTGGGTACAAACATTCAAGCTCATCACACAAAGCTTGTCAGTGCCAGAATTCGAACCCAGGGCCCTAGTCGCAGAAAGCAGAGTCTGTACCACCTGCGCTAACAAAGTCGTCCAGTGTAATTTAAAAATAGCTTTATTTTTATTTGAGTGTTTTTTTGTTCAAACTAAATGATAATATTTATACCTACCAATTCTTTCGATTATACCTAGTATTATATAGGCTTGTTACAATTTATACTTACATTAATTTTTATTTGTGTGTCCAATCATCTTGGAATTTCTCTGATATGATACCCTTCCAGTTTATAGTACCTAATGGTAATGTTTGTATGTAAAATAAACTGTAACTACTGGAAAACATTACCAGTATTTAAAAAAAATATTTTAACGTACAAAAATGCTCTTAAATTAAGCTAATATGAATGGGGTTAAACCTAGTTTAGATTTTTAGAGAGCTCACTAGCAGGACAAGAGTGAAATTAAAAAGTAAAAATATCGGAAAGAACACACAATCTGCATTCAAGTTTCTGATATGCCTACTAACGCCATCTAGCGTCAAGTAGCGTGTAGTGACCGCAGTTGCGAAGTGGTTACGGGAAACTGAAAAAAACTATTGTGTTTATTATTTATTTAACTTGTGACACTTACAATTTCAACTCTGACATATCTTTGGGTGACTGATACTAAATTACCGATCTAGAAACACCAAATTATTTCTTTTTAAATTGATTGTGGGTTTTATACAAACATTAAATGTTTTATGTAGGTATACTAAGATAATTTTAATTTTGGAATTCTTATATTTTTTTAATGTTCGTATTTCATACTACGCTTTAATGTTATGTGTTGTTAACTTTTTAAAAGATAGTCCCAGTTATCTATATGGCGCGTTATCATAATATCACGTTATTTGATAACTAGGGCGTCGATATGCCGCCAACAGTACTGCCGGTGCGCCGGCGACGTTCAACGTGTTCCAGTTAGATACATACCTACCTACATAAGATATTAATTAGTTATCAGTATGTGAAAAATTGTGAAAGTTGTCCAAAAAACTGGAAAATTAGGGGCAGACTGAGCTTATCGTGTGCTATAACAGAGGGCCGTTACTTAAGTCTAGTCTAATAAGTATGGTAGAATATGGTATAGTATAGTATAGTATGGTAGATATAAATCTTTCCTATTGTTTTTAAAATTATCGTTACTCTCCTTACGTGAAGACTGTCGACTCTATCTCTATCTAAATAAATATCGCCAGACGAACGCACCAACTATACGGTCCCACACTAAGCAACGCTTGTATTATGGGTACCGTACAATGGACTGGGGGCGAACCCAGTTTATAATACTTATATAGATAATATACATCCATGACTTGGCTACAAACATTCGTGCTAATCACACAAAGTTAGTCCCTAACAGGTTTCGAACCAGGGACCCGCAGCACAGAAGGCAGGGTCACTACCCACTGAGCTAATCAGGTCGTCAACATCCACGTGATCTATAGTTATAATTTTAAGTCCCTATTTAAAATACTTATAAATAAAAACGAATCTAAGCGCTTTACAAAAACCATCCAATCTGAGCCCCAAGTCTGTAAACACAATTAACTGGCAATGAAATAGCAATGGGGACATGATAGTCAATTGACAATTTCGATTCCCTTGCGATTAAGTTATGAGCCCATAGTCTTAGCAGACTTAGAGTATCTGTGTTATCGTTTACAATAAATAGACTTCTATTCATTTATCAATAATTAGGCCGCGTTATCCCGCCGGCGTGTCGGACACTGCACGTGGACCGGATACCTATTTATAGGTACACGGAGATTAGATATTGCGACGTGTTCACTTCTCATTGGCTGGATCTAAACCACAGTCGCGGTCGGTCTGGATCCAGCCATTTGCGTAACGTGCAAGCGTTATCAAATAGGTAAACTACAAGTACAGTGAAAAAGTGGGTTTTTTAATTTGAATCTTCTGTAGAGATAATATATATTAATTTAACTGGCATACAAAAAAGACGACGTTATTAGCGTAGTTGGTAGTAACCCTGCTTTCTGCGCCGAGGGTTTTGGGTTCCAATCCTGGTAGGGATAAACTTTGTGTAATGAGCACAAATGTTTGTACCCGAGTCATGGATGTTTAATATCGATATATTTGCCTTAGCCGTACAGCAAGTGATTATCTTTTTGAAAAATAGATTATCATGATGTTGATTGTCTTTCAGTTCGAGAGGGTTATTTTAAAAATACTACGTACTTACGTATATTTTTAAAATATATATGCAACATGCAAATGTCAATACACCCACCGTCCACCTTACCTCAATCAAACGTCTTAATTAAAAAAGGCGAGCGGCGTCCGCGCCTAATCGTAGCTGCACAGAGGCTCTTTCATTCAACATCCGGCGGAGGCCGGACGCGAGCATCCGACACCGACACCGGCGGGTTATGTTACCGGGTATTAGGTACGTGCATATATCTTACTAATATCATTGCCATAGTATAATGAATAACTCGTATTAGGTATATGTTGATGGAACTTGTAGAGCGAGCTTGTCACGAGACGCTCATGACCATGTGAGTTCACTCAAAGTTGACTTAAATAGTCGGGCTGAAAACGAGTATAAACTGATGTAAGGCAGCACAATCAAGTCACGTACTGACTGAGCGAGGCAAAGCCGCATTACGAGGCTGCTTGATCAGTCAGTACGCGGCCATTACCGTACTTTTTTTAAACCACCGTTCTGTTTTCCACTAATGTAGAATTAACGATCGCGAAATAATCGTTTAAACGTCGAGAACTGCCTTGACTTTTGCACTATCAGCGGACTAGTTGACCTACATAATATCGCCTAATTAAGTACCCCAGCTAACTAAGTAGGTCATCATAGGCATTAATTATTAAAAAATAATCGGTACTCTCTAATATTAATACCAGGTCCCCTAGATAATCAGTTAACAAGATGAACTATGATTTTTCACGCTGTTTATTTTCGATGCGGTCGGCAGTCGAGTTCGCTCTCGATGATAAAACGCTCGCCGGTAATGTAACTAATGGGTATAGACGTGTGGACTAATGCCCACCCATTTTTTCAGAGCCTGAGAATGGGATATATTATTCTGAAGTCCATCGATATAATCGATCGATATAAATATTTAATATACTTATTGTCCTTTAAAAGTAAAGTCTGTGTGTCGGGTCGAAATACTAGTATTTAGTCGTGTACTAAGTACTAAGTACTGACTAAGTAACCTCACGAGATAAGTAGGTACCTACCCGCGGCACGCGAGACTGTATGTATAGTCTATCAACACGCAGCTATAGTTTTTTTTTTATAAGCAATACTAAGAATAACAGCACGTGCTTTTAGTCTTCAAAATAAATATGAGCGCAATTTGTAGCATTACCTAACTATATAAAGTTAATGTCAAATTATAAGTGAATATTTAACAGCGATATTTTTATCGACTATCTTATATGTACAAACAAAAAATATTCTTTATAGTTTCATAAGTAACGACACCAATACACAGAATACCTATGTAGTCTAGCGCTCGATTGATATCATCATTCCATATCGAGTACTCTACATAATCGACGCCCAGTTCAGAGCTGTCAAGGAGTTCCTTCTCAGACGCACATATCGTTATAATGACCACTGACGTATACTAATGATGTTTTGATATGAAATATTTAAAATGTTAGTGAATAGAGAAGCATTGGGATTTTGATCTTTGAGACTAATTTATAGAAACATATCAGAGTTGAGAATACTTTTAAGGTCAAGGTTAACTAATATATGAATTTGTTGGTTATCTAATCTAAGAGTTAACCCTTGTCGGTGTAGATTACAGTTGCTCTTAATTAATTAAAATTAAGTCAATGAAAGTATCGCTTAACTTTCGAACACACGTGGAACAATGAAAATCTAATTCTGTTATTTATAAAGTTAGTACAAAACAATGTCACAAAAGCAGTTGGTCCGTGACGGTATGCGGCCGGGGCACACCGAAATAGTCCGTCCCCAAAGGTAAACACTTCTAGTCGTTATTTATTATACCTGTTTTATTCCGAGTGCCAATTTTATTTTCCGTTTCACCTCAAGAATGCATGCATTCCGAAGCTTATTGTAAATAATGTGTTGATATTGTGGGTGATTCGGCGCTGGGGTGACATTGGACCGTTCTGGAGTGAATAAACGATTATGAATACTTGTATTTTTGGAATCATGTTTGCAATAGTAAATAATCTGATTACCCAACTGATTTTACTGCAAGGCTGGTTGGAGGGCATCGTGGAGATATTGGATAGGAAATTGTAATTATAAAGCTGCATATTGCATATTTAGATTGTGTGTGTTTAGTAGATATAAGCAGTGATGGCCTAGTTGGTAGAACGATGGCCTCGGCAACGAGTGTTGCAGGTTAAGCCCCCGGCTCGCACCTCTAAGATTTCGGATGTCATGTGCAAATCTCATTTTCAACCATGTAAAACCGACCCATCAGACTATGAGAGTGGGGGGAGTAAGAGAGCACCTGTGCTTGCACACACACTTGTGCACTATATTAACTCTTGCGCAGTTGGCTAGTCTCCTTTGAGATTAGCCGCCGCGACCGGATTTCGGTCAGGAGGACTATTATTATTATGATTTAGCAGATCTATATTAAGTAGAGTACCAAACACTTAGAACTGTAAAATAGTGCTATCATTTCTAAAAACAAAAACACATTTTGAACCGACTTCAAAAAGGAGGAGGCTCTCAATTCGGTTGTATTTCTTTATTAACTTTCTAGTGTACATCTGTCTACAATGTTCTAGTGTACGATTTATTTATTTGACTTTGAAAAAGTGACGGTAATAAAATACATTACTGTAAGCCGTTAATGGGTGCACTCACCTTATTATACACTTAGTAACTGACGTCGAACATAATGCAAGTAGGCATTATCCAAATTCTTTAAATAAAATCAAAGACAATGTTTTCTTACTGCCGTCGGACACACTGTCTAGTGAATTCAAATTAAAAAAAACATTTCAACATACCAGAGGTATAACTAACTGGTATTGTTTAGTTTTCTTTGCCAGAGTAATCACACTGATCAGCAAGTAAATATAATCCCGGCTTTCCTCTCGCGCGTCGCAGCATCTGCATCACCTCGTAATAATTTACAGTTCAGTTATATTGGGAGCTATTCACAATTATTTAACACACGATACGGCAATTGTCATTAAAACGACACTGCACTTGGCATCGGCGGTACATTTTTCTATAATAATTTATTCAACACCGCTAAATTACCTCGAAATGTTGATGTCTGTATTAATTCTCTACTGCATTTTGTAAGTGTATGTATTGGATAATTTTATACATTTTTAATACTGCGAAAATTTGATTGGTGTGGACGGCGAGTTCCATGATTTATGACATATTGGTGTAAATTATTTTTATTGTATGCGTTGACGCAAGCTCTGTTAGCTAGATACACAAACCCTCTCCTACCCCACATTCCTTTACAAACGTTGTATAGCTTACATAAGGTCTTTTATGAGTATTAATTAGGTATTATTTTGTGGATAAAGTCAGGCTTTGGTCGAGTAGAGGACAGCAATAAACTGACGTAATCTTGAATTATTATTTTAATGGCAACTGAGTCCGTATTCAATTGAATTTTCGACCTTCTTACATCTGCGTGTCAAGAGATAGGTGTTCATAACATTCTCTTTTGTCTCTTGCCGGCTTATAGATACGTGCCGGGAGCTTCTCTGTTTATCAGACCATTATACTATCAGATTTTTAAGAAACGTGAGCATATTATCTTGAAAAGAAGTGTTTCCAAGACATTGTATAAATAAAGCTGTTACATATATGAGCTCGTGTGTAACAAAACATGATATGTAGTCATAAAGACGTATTACATTTTTTCACAGTAACAATTTTCTTGAAGCGTGTATTAGCTAGATTGCGCTCCAGCGGCACCTAGCGACTGATTTATGATATTCCGAGGATATTATATACTAGACACGATATTATGTGCACGAACAGGCTGAGAGGGTTACGCGGGTAATATCTCTGAGTATTCCTGATAAATATTAATAAACGCTAAGGAGTTATAAATCTTTTTAGCGCAATGTGGTATAAGTAGTGTGAGGGTGAGGCAGTATGTTAAGTCCGTACATCAATGCAGTTGCTGCCGACAATATTAAGATATCTACTAGATACAGATCATTCAATGAGTGATCTTTCTAGTCAGCTCTCCCATTTGTTTTTGTATTCGGATCGGCCTTCACTATTCCTCTTTATTTTAAAGATAGTTGTCTAAATTGTAGATTAAAAAGACGAATTATTTTCAGTGTGTAGTTAGATTTCCGGTCTCCTACTCATATCTACAGTAAACGGCTCCTGTTTAAATTAGTTTCAGGAATTGATCACTGCGGTAGGTAGGTAAGTCTTTCCCCAAAGCAGAAGTCCAGGGTCCCATTTCGATTAACACAATCGACTCTTAATTGTCTCTTAAAAAAAATATTATTGAAGCATCCATCTCAAGTTTTCTTAACTTACTCAACTCCAAACACTGTGGCACTATACAAGTATTGTGTAAGAAAAATATCTTATGCTTTACCAGATACATTTATTATAATATAAAATATGGCGCGATCGCTAATACATGCATTGGTAGCTGAAACACTAGTAAGCTATTGACAGTGATTTACGGTAATACCTAACATTTGGGAAGATTGAATACCATAGGATTTTTAATATTCTTCTGATCAGAAAAATCGAAACACTTCCCTTTTTACGGTCTCTGTCCTAATTTAACACAAAAGAGTTTTCATTCCATGAAAAACATCACATGATTGTATAGCTGGCAGTTTGGCCATTACAGCGTAAGCGAAAATTCTAAATTCAAAATTAGAGTTTTGAGACAAATGTGTGTTTAGAGTTGGAGTATATTGTTAATTACATATGTATGACTAATGCAGTTTCGATTGCGAGTAGGGATTGGTAATAAATAGGGAACTATTACCTAATCTGCGCTTTACGTAAGTGCCTACCAACATAAATAATATAATAATATCGCCAAACGAACACACCAACTATACGGTCCCACACTAAGCAACGCTTGTATTATGGGTACCATACAATGGACTGGGGGCAAGCTCAGTATACAATACATACGAGTATATAGATATTAAACATCCATGACTCGAATACAAACATTCATGCTCAATATACAAAAAGCTTGTCCCTACCAGGATTCGAGCCCGGGACCCTCGGCGCAGAAAGCAGGGTCACTACAAACTGCATTAATCAGGTTGTATAGAGCAAACTATAGTAGGTATCTTCGCTACTGAGTTTCCACTTTCTACTAAAATTAGATTATGTTCCTTTTGAGATAAATTAAAATTAAACAGGTATGAATGCACTCAGCAAGAACCCGCGACCATCGGCCGGCAGGGTGCCTAATTCGCTGGCAGCATTGCCACGTTGAATGGCTTTTTAGGGTTGATGTGTTGGCCAAAATAAGTCCCAGCGTTCTGATCACATTTTGAGATTAAATTTGATATGATTCTGTGATAACATTTTTTTACTACAACGTACTACATGTTAAATACATTACTAAGTTCGTTGTCTGAGTTGAGTTTGATTTTTCAACATCGGCCTAAGTTTCTAAGATACGACCTGTGGTAGGTAATTTCCAAAAAAAAAGAATTGAAAAACTCTGATAACATTGCAGTCAGAACTAGAGAGTAATCATAAGCCTGGTTTTATTCTCAAAAACGTGAGGCTAGGATCTTACATTCAAAATAAGCACCTCATTTTTACAATTTACCTATTCCATAATCGATAAATCAATGTTAAATCGATATTCGACTAAATCAGTTCAATGAGATCACACACCTCTATGAGATCATAGACAAAGTTATCGATAGATCGGGCGGTTGATAAAACGGTATTCATACACAACTGTTGACGGGCTAATGCGCATCGTTGATTGGTACAGTGGGAACGTACCGCGTGTACGCTGTAAAGTGTTGATGTTTAGATAATATATATGCGAACGGAATTCCCAGATCGCATATAATATATTATACGTCAGTATCTAAGTAGGGATTTAAAACATAGTTGGAAATACCCAAGGAGTTATCTTCTTTTAGAGGTATTACAGCTGTGTACAGTTAATATATCTACTAGTAAGAATAAACACTTGTCCCCAAATTAATAGACGTTATATAACTTTCATTATCAAACGTCATATAGTACTGCGCACAAGAGTTTTGCTTTGCAAAGTACTATATAATGTTTGATGAATTTATATTACGCTATAAATTCGGGGGTTACTTATTTATGATAAGGATATATAATAAAACAGTGGCTGTTTAGCTTTGATTAGTTTACTACAAAATTATGTTGGATATCGATGGTAAATAACATTCATTTTAGTCTAATTTAGTTTTGATATAGGTCCATAGCCAGTAAAAAGGCAAGTATTAATAATATATCAAATCTCATGATAATATCGACGGTTGCCAGTCATAATATTTCCTTAGTCTACCTACATGTTATCATTACCGTAGAAAAAAAAATCAAATTCAAATTTCGAACGCTCAGTTTGTAAAATATATAAATGTTAAACATTTTCACCGTTAACCGACTCTATACATTCCGTCAATCTGCACCCACTATATGTATGTAAAAAATGTTTATAAGATCGGCGATATGTCTGTCGAGCGATGGGAGCTATCTGAGTGATCTTCGAAGTATGATAAATGCGAAGCGATCGTTGGCTTGCCGCCAGTACACTGTTGCTTTGACCCAAGGGGCCACTTTTAATAACCGCTGCGCTAACAATTGGAGAGCTTTACGTGGATTTCACACGTGTTAAGATTTTTCTGGTTTGGGGGGAAATGTGAAGACCTATTTTTTTCAAATTTCCCTTGGGATACAATTCAAATTTATAATAGTGAAAATCACTCTTCCCGCAGTGTAATTTAAAAACTTTTCCTCCCATAATGGGACGCTTAGTAAGGCTCACAAAATAAACATAGACCAAATATAGTTTTGTGGGATTCTAAATAAGTACGACTTACTGAAACAGAACCGATACAATCTTCTTGCGAATTAGAGCATTAAAATATAAAATAGTTACGTAAATAATTTCGGACACTTAAAAAATAATTTGCAGTGAGGTGCATGCCGCGTTATTAATGGTTGACGCTATTCAGGTATTTGTTTGTCATTTAGTACGACCCACTCGAAACCTACGCAATAAAAAGAGCTATTAAATAGCTTGGAAAAAGTGGCAAAGCAGCGGTGTCTCCAGCGTGCGCCGCGACAAAGACGGATGTCGTGAGCGTGCGACATGGCGCCTGCGCTCGCGCACCTCACAGCATAGGGCTGCCACTTAATAATAATTTTATTCAAATGGTGATAAGGACTGAATTCGCAGTGTGCTTTGCGAGATAACACGCTACTTAACTAGTCCAATTGTAAACCAAGCTTAAGGTCGAGATATTTTTTCTACAAGAAGACGACGGCCAATCAATCATTTGTTGTTGATTCCATTATGAAGAGTCGGATATATATAAATAAATGAATATCCCCAGACGAACACACCATCTATACGGTTCCACACTAAGCAGCGCTTGTACAATGGACTGGGGGCGAACCCAGTATATATTACTTGAATAGATATTAAACATCCATGACTTGGGTACAAATATTTGTGATCATCACACAAAGCTTGTCCCTACCAGGATTCGAACCCAAGACCCTCGGCACAAAAAGCAGGGTCACTACCAACTGTGCTAATCAGACCGTCATATCAAAATAATTTTCTATGTATTCAGACAGCTAACAGCTAAGAATACGAACTTAACTTACCTACCAGATGCTAACCAGCAAATAAGTTAATGTTCAACTTTAAAATTCAGTTTCGATGTTTAATTTGAGAGTCTCTATCGCCAACCCTGTTCCAACGACACCTGTCGCGTCTGCCGTTAGGAATAGTCATGTTTTCCGAAAATAAAGGTTGAACATTTTTGTGGATAAACATATTAAGATCTGTTTAGATATAGGGATACTTTTCACTTGTTTCCAATACTGGTGTGCCAGGAACGTGCCGCACTGTATCGACTCTGCTCTACGCGTACAAATTCTACTTTGTTCTAAACAAGCCATGAGAATCGAATATACCTAAGCTCACTGCACCATGGCGTCGGAATCCTGGTACTACGAGAATGTTTTCTTAAGCACTCACGAGAAAGGAATGTAGTTATACGACCGTAATAGAACTAAAAGCTTTATTATAATGTTGAGGTAAGTAACTGTATCACGAATGGTTTTATAGTAGATAGTAATGGACAGTACCTTTCATTATTTTAAATTTAGTTTTTTTTTTAAATTTGATTAACGTCGTATGATTTGAAATAAAACTTAAAACTATCTTACGGATTTTATCGCGTTTATTTTATATTTCTACGTTCCCAACGGCTGCTTTACAGCAACCTTGGTCACGGGAGGAGGTTTTATGATTTTTGTTAGCATCAGCCTGATCATCTTGCTGCACTGACGTCACGACTGTTGGGCCAAGAAATATGCGTAATTGTGACGTAGGGACGATACCACTGGCTATTGGCTGCAGTATGCCATACAGGAAAACCAGCCTGAAACATTCGTTTCCGTGAAGATGCAATAATAGGTTTGCTAATACGGTAAATGTAGCGACTTCCTTAACATACATTGAAGCCATTCAATAATAAGTGTAGGTAGGTATAACATACAACAGCGGCAATGTACTATACATAGCAAAATGTATATATACTTAATTATCTAATAATATGAATACAGTGATTCTGTCTGTCAGTAGATCGGCGGCGGCGTCGGCAATTAATCAAGTGTCGCGTCGTTCGCGATGACAACCGGCTAATGAGTGTAACAGGCGAAGTCAGCTGTGAAAACATAGCTAGTCGATCCGTTTCCCTGCGACTAATGTTTGCTTAGATAATGTGTGTGTTTGACGTCAATATATTGGCTAATGATATTAAGACACCTATCTACTGGTAGTTTTTGCAATGAAGCCTTCCCAATAGACATGGCCTCAGAAATAATTAGTAATGTACTTTTGCTCTAAATTAATGCGTACTGTACTAAAAATGTGTCCATTAATACTTTTCTTGTTATGCCTCAAAAGGCGAAGCTACTTAGTCCAATTCTTTGTACAAGCACACGTAAAATACAATTAAGCTGAGATCAAACGCAGATAAAAAGTCTCTGTACCTGAAGGAATTCTGAATTTCTGATTATAAAACATATTTTTCGATTCACAAAAAGCACCATTAATTATAAAAAAAAAATATGTATATCGCAACTTGGACAGCGAAGTAAAATAAACAAAACACGAATTTCCACGAAATCGAATAAATGCTTTAGTTACACGGATCGCTCCAGGTGTTTTCAACGTTTCTACCATAAACGTGTTCGCGCTTAACTTGTCTTAATTTAACGCTTACACACTTACAAACTTGTCCATACACGTGAACCTGTCAAAAATCGACTTTGTGCCGCTTAAAATATGGTCGATATAATATGCAGGTGCATGACGTGGGAAGGGTAAAGGCGCCACATGTCGACCGCCTGCAAAATTGAAATAAAAATATGGTGTGTTTAAAAAAACGCAATAACGCGCGTCGTGGCGAGGTGAACGTACGTGCGGCGATGATATACGGCTACTCGTTGTCGATTGATACGACTTAATGTATGTTATAGTGGGATCAACGCTTTAAGAGCATTCGGAAAATAAGATTCTATGCATTCAAAATAAAATTCAAATTAAATAAATGTATTGTTTTAAATAATTATGGCGGCGTTCTTAGATGACACGATTCAGATTAAATTAAGAATGTGTGAAAAGAAATATTTTTCATTCTCAAGTTTTTAAAATAACTATTAAAAAAAATTCACTACAAGTCTACACTTGTAAATTTTGTGGGTTTATAATATTTTATAGCCGACAAGATGAAGGACGAGACCTAAGAAGTGAGACGTGTTAAACGTTGAAAAAAAAATGATTTGTTTAAACCTCAAAATATCACAGGATTTAGCAAGAAAATTAAACACAAACAAAGTTCCAAGCTCAAGACTACTCGTTCGCGCAATAATACCGAGACACTGAAACACACACGTAAATAGATCTAACACCGTGGGAGACACATTACACGTTACAACGCCACTTACCTCACACCGTATTACTAAATGTGTAAGGTTCAAAATCGTGTTATTTTTTTCGTTATATGATTTCCCTATGTCGCATTGAGGTAGTTTTGTTTTGAAACGATACAGACTTGACTGACGTGTGAACAGTATGGCGACGCTTTCACAGGCCGGTGGTGCTTTTAATTCGGTAATTAAACGGGGACTTGGTAAGATGTTAAGTATTTTAAATGGGTGTTAATGAAACAGTGGTATGGGGACATTTTCAGACATTGAACAATATTTTTCTAATGTGAGTGTGGGAATGATATTTTGCTTCAGACTGTAATGAGCTGCGTGTAAGAAAATTATGATTATTATTTATTTGATGCGATAATCAATTAAAAATAATTTTCAACACACGCTTGCTCACGAAGTAGCTCTTATTGCACTGATTTTGGGTTCATAATGCACCTTATTATACACGCGTGCGTTTCGCTTTATATTACCGCACGAAACTTGAAATTTACTTTTAAATGTTGGCAAAGAGGTTTCATGTCTAAAAAAAGATTTACATTTTTTTGTGATTCAATAAACTGTGTTGGTTAATAAATATTTTATTTCCACAAATCAATTTTGAACTTAAATTAACGTAAACTTGTGTTATAATTACAAAAAAAATATTTTCTAATATTAGGTTTTTATACGTCTTTGTCTTTGTTATCTGTGCTTATTTTTTAAACGAGCACGAAAGAAATCCGGGCGCAATTTTTGTTCTGTGGCCATGTTTCACAAATATGTGACTAAGTACAGTGGGCGTTTTTACAATGAATTTAGTGATTTTTTTACTCAGAAGAGTGTCGAAAGAAAAACGTCGAATGACACGCGTGAGCATTTAGTCATTACAGTCTCGGCTCCACTACATCCTCGCCTTCGGCTCGTGCTGCAATCCCGTCTCGACTAATGGTAAACGTAATGACCAACTTAGTTTACTTGTATCATAATGTTCTATTATGTTATTTCCTTTGCCCGTTTCATATATAAAAAGGTTTCAATAGTAGTATGATCCTGTTACCACAGACTAATTAGAATATTCAGACAACACACGGCGTACGCTTAAAGTGAAGCCAAAAAAAGGTCTGGTCTAGCATGTTTTTTAAATAATAGATCAGAGTTTTTGATGCTTTGCTTTTAGTCTTGTTTTGGTGGTCTGATTATTCTAACAAGTCTGTGCCTGTGGCAAACTTATAACCTTATTTTCTCGCACCTATTCTAGACAATAGTTTTGTAATAATATATGTTTAGACAGTGCATTATACTGCCGCAATCATTCTTTAACGATTTTCACGAATTTTACGAAACTGATTACGCATCCAAGATGCTGAACCAAAATAAAATTTGAAGCCCAATAAAAGTTTACAGCGGAGCGTATAGCCAAAAACAATTTCATTAGACGATCCCCATACCTACCGACGGAATAAACCGCTTTATAAACTCCTTAGGTACCGTAATATTGTTTAAAAATGTCCGCTACCCCGCGCCATGGAAATTGCAGGACCCTAAATGTATGCAAATTTTATTTTTAAAAAATGCAAGTGGCCAGCCACATGTCGCTTCGGACGGCCATCGCGCCGTCCGTCCAGCTTTTATTACTTTTATTTGCTTGTCCGAACTTACCCACCTTCCTCCTTTCTGATTTCATTGCGTATTTATTCTAAAACTCTGTTTCATTCGACTTCATATTCTTGTTATTGCCTATTAGATTTCGCATGTTTTGATAAAAAAAATAATGTATTTTTTTTTCAAGATTTCTATTTGTTTTAATTACGATTTTTCAAAACTCTGTATCAGTCGTTTTGCTTGTGACTTTTCTAAGGATAAAAAGTAAGCTTCCTTCAGCTGACTAAGCTAAATAAACAAACATTTTTGCAAGTCCAGCTATCTCACCGTTGGATTTTACGAGGGCAGTTCTCGTGACGTCTTTATTAAGGCGATATCAAGGTGGGTCTCGTATGATTAGGGTTCGCTCGTAAAAGAACACCCGCTGTATTGGGTGACTCTTAAAAGATATGAAGGTTTGGAGGCAATCGTGTGTGCGCTGGACAATAGCAGACGATAGTAAGTGCCTATGTAGGTGTGCACAAAATAGATTGACTCATGACTTTGAGCCACGGACATTAGTGTTCATTAAATGTTACGTCAAAACATTCTTCATTTTCGTTTTTGTCATGTTAGTGATTGAAATTTATTTGCACTTTGCCAAAAATCTCACACTATGATATAGAAGGGGGAAGACTACCATAAGAATTATCATCTTAGAGGGAAATTGAGAAGGAAAGGCTGGTGGAGAAAGATTAAGAATAAGTGACACGATTCAAATAAAAGGAAGAGTCAGTGAACTGAGCTTCGTGAGCGACATTGACCTTAAATAAAAAGAAGTTATTGCAAAAGGTTTGTAAATATTTTGTAATTTTTTTGGATACGTTGTATTTCTGCTTTTTGAGGTTTATACCAACTATAGATATTAGTTAAGACTTTGAGTTTCTTTATTATATTTATTTATATTGCTACACGTGCGCCTAGCATGGCAACCACTGGAGCAATTTTTTTTTCGAAAAAAAAAAAAAAATAACAAGCCCGCTGAGTTTCTCACCGAATCTTCTCAGTTGAGGTCGTGTTGCAATCTGGTTGTAGAGTTGAGAGAAAAATATGTAAATGACAATATGTTAGTGCCCCCTTAGGCCTATACGAAATAAGTGATGTGACTTTGTCTTTGATAATTCAAACAAGTATTATCTGAAACTCGCTTTATTTCGTCTAATAAAGTTTCTCATATTATGATTTTCAAACATCAAAATCAGGATTATTCAAAAACACAGACAGTAAGTCATCCGCAAACAAATTACACTACTTTTAAAGCCGCACGTCGGGGCCATAGTTGGGAGCAAGTTGGTATAATAAATGCGGGCAGGGCAGGCGCGGTGTGCGGTGTGCTGAAACATATAAAATATATAAAGTTTGACCGCCAGCGCGGACTCTGACAAGACCACCTACGGCTTGCAGTTGGTTTACATGGCGAATTTAAAATAATACTTGTAATATAAATAATACAATACAACATACATTCATTAAACAGTGTTGTATGTGTTGCCATAGGTTGTATAGAATTGCCATACTGCTTATGGACGTCGTAAGGGGCAGTTAATGGGATCATCTATGAAAGGAACTGCATACCTATTTGCGGCAATTCGGCTCATAATATGACACGTATAAGTTATCCCATAGACAATTGAAGCCTGCAAATGCACCAACGCGTTTTCTTAGTCCAATTATTGAAATGGCCAATAGCATAATAGGGTTGCATACAAAAATGCTTTGCCGGCGTGTTTCAGCTTTATTTGTCAATGTTGTCTGTGTGTGTGTAAGCGTTTATAGAAACATAAATGTGTTCTGTACATGTTTATTTGGCCTCCCTCAAAAGTTCACCGAATAAATACGCAAAAAAACTTAGCGCGCATGCCTAGGCTAATTTTCGATCCTTTAGGTATATCTAAGTTAATAGTGGATTTTCCAAAATCCGTTTAAGTGTTTAATATGTATTTCAACTAAGTTATGTTATTTATGTAAAACCATACAATTAGAGTTCAAATTATCTCCTATCAGATCACATATATTTTTCTTGAATAATGTATGCTTGCGAATAAAAACTCTGTTGGTAATCCCACATAAACAAAATATAAGCGAAAAAAAGTATGTTTTGTGACAGCGGTTTCCATGTAAGCCTGCCTTGTCCAGTGGCAATATTGTATCAAGCAGAAGTGTCCACGTAGAGACGTGTTTGTATGAAAAATATTCCAATATCCCCCCTCCCACCCTAAGGGAGGGGTTGATAGAGGCGCACGAGAAAATATAAGGTGATCGAGACAAGATGGCCTCTTATTTGAAGGGTTTAAGGTCGGCGGATTTGTCAAATTATATGTATGTTTTTTGCCGCAACAATATTCAAAGATGAGAAAAGGTTGAGTCGAGAGTTTTGTTGAACGTCATTCAAATGTTTTTTGTTGTGATAGAGAAAATAACCAGATTATGGATGAGTCATGGGTCACCAGAATATTTTTTTAAACGTGTGTGCTCCACTACTTTCCATACCACCTATCACATTCATCACCATCACCTATCACCTTGCGTCTTCAGGTCTCTCGTACCACCCGTCTCAGTGAGCCACCATGGCTATGTGATCTACCTCGGTGACGACGTATAAAGTAAGCAAATTCAAATAATTAAAGTAAATTCACACAAGTACTTGCTTCGCTTTTAATCACCAGAACTCTGCTCACGGAATTGAATGGATGAATGGATCGGAAGATAGAAAAGTGTGAGTAATTCAACTTTATATGAGACCATACAACTATATTGTCTCATACAATGTTGAATGCTGTTCCACCTCGTTCCACCTCAGAGAACAACATTATTCCCAACATAACAAGGAAAACAAACTCCAACACTCCTATCACCAAGATTTATGATAATGATTATTCATCTCAACCTTCGCCCACGGCGCAAGGTGATGTCCGAGCGGAAACGGAAGGGCGCCAGGGCGGGCCGCCCCCGTGTCTTAATTTCCGGTCACATCGCATCACAGATCTCCTTACGATTATGCCCATTTTTATCCCCCGGATTGTGTTGACAGCGGACTATATGTTTTAGGGACCGTGTGATAGTATACAATAGACCTTCAAAGTCATCATTATTTTGTGACAATACTGACGATTCATAAATACTGTAATAGCTGACGTATTGGTAATTAAAAAACATATTGTACCTATTTTTTGTAAAAAGCCAGTATCCGAGAATACATTTAATTAATGCTACTGACTAAATCTGAATATAGGTATGATAATCTGATTAGCTCAATCGGCAGTGAACCTGCTTTCTGTATCGGGGATCCTGGGTTCCAATCCTGGTAGGGGTAAAAAATATTTGTACCCGAGTCATGGATGTTTAATATGTATATAAGTATTATATACTGGGATCGCTCCCAGTCCATTGTATGTTACCCATAATACATGCGTTACTTAGTTTGGGACCGGGCAGGTGGTGTGTTGTCTGGCAATATTTATTTTATTTCGTTTAATAGATTAATTAAACTGTATCTTGTATGTACCTTTTAAGGTTTATTATACTTTGTAGGTTGACCCTACTAATACAAATCATTGTATCTTCTAGTCCGACAAAACATATTCCTCCATAAAATTGTAATGTGGTCAGTTTGGATAATAAATCAAACGTGAGCACTAGTGGGCCTATGAAAAACGAACTTTTCCTATTAGAGAATCGTTGGCCCTCTACCCCGACGTCTTCCTGAAGTCCAACAATGAAGACATAAGCTTTACATTACTAGCTATATACGCCGATAAATATTTAATCGGAGTTTGGAAGCAGCAATGCATGATTGAAGAAGAAATATTTTCAGAAGTTTCAAGCCATATTTTTAGATGAATTGTGAAAGTTGTAGAGTAATCAAGTTTATGAGAGTATTTTTGTTATTTAATATAACTTTTATTGCAGTTGTATTTTTGGTCAGGGCTTAACTTTTTTTCGAATAACAAAGGTAGGTAAGTACACCGTCATTCATTTACAAACGTTTACTAAATGAGCTGTTGCTCATGAAATATAATTCCTAGCCATACTTCAAACGGGTCATCCTTTAAAACAAAGGTACCTACACGATAAAATCTCTCAAATTAGAATCATTGCCACCATCATACCGTTTCCCAATCAAATAACTACTTTGTGACACGCCAATAAAGTCCAATATTCATCATAAACATTAACGCGAAGGGCCATTCTACCTATTCCGCTTCAATTGTGGCGCGGATGGCAACCGGACACCGGCCGATGAAAGCGACAATAAAAGGTGGTAGACCTGACTCATTGATTAGTACACCCGAGCGAACAAGTGCTAGTATTTTTTTCTACTGGGAAAATTGAAATTTCAACCTATTTCCTTATAATAAATATTGAAATGGCAGAGCGTGAATATACCGTTTGTTATTTCTGTCAAACACCTAAAGGCGCTCGAATTTGAGGATGCAAAGTGAACAAATTCCTGTCATCCTGTATCAACCTGCAGCTATATAAATATATGCCTTTCTTTCATTCCATCCGTTTCAATCCTATACTTCTCTTATCTTCTTGAACAGCCCACTCCATCATGTCCGTCATACCAACTTGTTTTACAGCTCATGGTCTTCATCCCAGAACCTTCTATCAGCCTATCGTAAGCTATAGGATATGTTATAAAAACGTTAAAGCCACGATATATGCACTTTGTTGAAACACACAGACTGAGCATAAATCGACAGAATGACTCCATTTCCCCCAGCATCCCGGGTTCAAGGCGCGGTGTATCTCTTCGATAGAGTTCAAGGCGCGTCGGAGGTAAACGCACCTTTATTGCCTCGCAATTGGCCACATCCGCTGGCGGTCCTCGACCCCCACGCGTTGTGTATAAGGTGTGTAATGTGTGTGTAACATTATGTAGGTACAAACTGTGACAAGATAACATTAGGTATTATCTGGTGACAAGTTCTATCATAACATAACCTTATGTATAATAATAATGGTTCGGATTTGTTTATGTAAGAATACATTGATGGCTTATGTAGATACCTCTATTACGCTGGTATAGAGACAATGATGATAACGATATCCGCCTGACCGAATTTCGGTCACAACGGCCAACTGGAGACTAGCTAACTGCACCGGAGATATGAGAGAGCACAAGGGTGTGCGCAAGCACAGATGCACTCTCTCTCTCTCTTTTCGCCCACTCTCATAGTTCGATGGGACAGCAATCCAATCGGGGAGAGATCAGGTGAAGGACCGAGGTCTTCAGGTGCTCTCGCAGACACGAAGACAATATAATGTTACATAACTCACATACCCTAAACGCCTGTGGGTTGATCTAATTAATTAAGAATAACTTCTGCCAGCTGAGATGCGCAGAGAGAGGCCGCAAGTACCAGTGGTAAGCCCATCGACAATTATTGGTCAAGAAGATTCCAATCAGTGAAACACTTTGGAAGATCCTGTTTGGTCTTAAAAACAAATACTTTTATAACAAAACTTATACTCTTGACCAGGCGGTTCTTAGAAGAGCTTTTACTATTTTGTGCACAGATCCTCTAATTGCTCGACTCCCCACCAATAAGGCAGGTCATGGTGTGAATGACGTTTAATTCGTCCGTCTTACCTCGCAGTGCGCGGGCGCTCTATTGCCGGCAATTGGCGGCAATCAACGGGAATTGCCGAGCGGCCGCCCGCGCCCCGATCCAAGCCCCTGCCTCGCCGTAATATGCTTTCTTTTCTCACCGGTACTGATGGTGACAGAAGTGGTAGATATTTCTAATATATTATAATTTTGGTTATTAGTTATAATAATAATTTGGCTATTTCGTACCCTTCGTTAAATTGGTAACGTGAGACTATTGGTAATTTTAAACGTTATCATTTTTAAACGTCTGTCTATTGCATAATCGCTAAATTTAGCATATACTAACCTCTACGTTACAAGTCTTAACACACGAAAAGTATTCATAATAATCATGGAAAAATATTCGCAAAGAAAAACACAGGAATCTCTTATTTCGGTTTACGATTTAGTCCCGGCGTGCGCGCACGTGTGCCGTATAAAAAATGTTAAGAAAACAAATACACACGATGCGCGGACGCGGCAATGTTTGTTATTCGAAATTCGAATTATGCGAGAGATATAATTGGGTGTATGATGTGGGAAAACGCTTTTGGGGTTCTGTATATTTATTACTTAAACCTACAGTATCCTATCATCCGAGTACCTACTTTAATTGCGTCTACTCATACATTTTACAATACCTAATTTTATATTTTTTTATCGAACTTTTGAAATTCTTTACATAAAACAGTTTACTGAAAAGAGAAAAACAAGCTCTAGAATTTTGTTACAGCAATCTAGAATACACGATGCATTTCATTTATGTTCGATAACAACTCGAATGTGATTATAAGGACTTGCTGGCGGAAACAATAATACATACAATTAATACCCATCTGATTCTTTGAATCTATATTTAAATCTAATAAAGGTAAGTCATAACTATCATTTTAAACCATTCACCATAAACTAATTCGTTCGTTGGAACTAGCAATGAAAAGCGTGACAAATAGTCGTATAAACACATCACCGGTCGCCACATCGCCAGAACATTATTCTAATTGGAAAATATGTTTTACATTCTAGTAACTGCTGTTTAGTATAGTTTATTAAGACACTGTTAGTATAGTTTATTAAGACACTCAAGATACTGTGAGCACTTTCGGAACTATCGGACGGAGCACTATTGGACCGCAAACAACAACTAAATATGAGGGTAGCCCAGTTCCAACTATGACACTAGGACGTCAAACACCTCAGTCCTCTCGTGACCATGATTGTTTTAAAGCAGCCAAAACGTTGGAAACGTAAAGACATAAAATAAAGGCGATAAAAGCCATTCAATTAGTTTTATTTCAATGTGTAGTATTCGCGTTAATATAAGAAATCAATATATAAACTTATGTGATTACAATCCTTACAACGACTGATAGGTAAAGTAGACATTATTTCCATTAATAATATAATAGGTAGGTACCTAAGAGGTGAAGTTTATCACAACAATAGCTTGAATGGCTAAATCGTCATATTAAACCGTCCGCATTGTATTCCGATAGGTATGTTTCGCACCGCGGTACCTTTCAACTATTCCTCATCTACAACTACCATAGATACACAACTTTCATAGATTAAATAAACAACCTTTATACGATTCTCCTCTACCTGAGTCTAATTCTACATTCAAAGTAGGTATATCGTTATATGCCTTGGTCTGTAACAACTTTTGTACATTCGTATTTTTTTTTAAATATATTTAATGGTTGTTTCCATTTTTTTAACATTTATATGTCTGTTCGCGCATCATGCGAAAACTACTACGCGGATTTTGTTGAAGGTAGTCATAGTGATCGTATATAGCCCGGGTCAACATAATATAGAAACTGTTTATTTGGGACAATTGATGAATTCCTACGGTATATAGCCAAATAACTGTACGTATATCTCAAAAATCTCTTGGTGAATTCCGTTGAAACTGGACATAGTGTAACTTATAACAAGGTCCACATCTAAGATAGTTTTTATTACTGGAATTGTTAGAGGTCCCTCGGAATTGCCAAAAAAAGTCGCTGGCACTGCTAATCTTAGGTATATAATTCCGGGGTTCTTTTGAAATCTATTATTTCTTCGTCCAAGCACCAGTGTCGTATCTCCCCTTGACTACTCTATGTTGGAATTTTCCGAGCATCGCGCGGGGTTGTTTCGGCCGCACGAGCCGCATTGTCCGCGCCCGGCCGGCCATTGTTATTCTGACAATCTCTGTCACACGCCACCCTCTCGTGGATCAACTGATCATATTATATTTGATTTTGGGAGTTTACCATTTGAGGTGTTTCAGTTCTTTTAAATTATTGTATTGTATTGAAATCAAAGCTATTTGATTTCCAAAAGCTATAAGCTTTTAATATGTTTCCTTTAACAGGTTTTAATTTTAAACTTGCAATCAATAGTGGAGATAGGACAGGCAATATTTTTACGTTTTTTTACATTTTCCCTTTCAAAATTAATGTACCTACTTACTCTAGATATTATTATTATTTTGCTGACGCAGCCCTGAATGTGTAACCCGTTTAAATCAGCTTATTAAGGTTGCGTTAAATACCTATACTGACACTCATAGAGTAGACTTACAAACAAACGAATTCCTCAAAGATTCCTACTTTCATTGATATCTCACCTACATAGACCTATTTTCTTAAATCACCTCCCACTAACGGGGATTTATAAGCCGAGCTCTCATTGAGGCCAGGTGCGACTGTTCTGACAACTTGCGAATCTATGTGTCATATTAAGCCTTGTTTAAGACCAGGTTGGCGGCTGGTAAATGGGTACTAGGCTTAAAAAAGATTGGTAAATAGGGTTGATATTTAAGAATAAAATTTATAGGGACTGTATAAAAGCTAGGCACAGGAAAAATTGTTTGACAAAATAATTTAGATTTAAGAGAATTCCTACATATACTTACTTATGTCTACTACTATAAGTATGTATCAATGCTTTATCCTCCTGTAAACACTTTGTAATGCCATAATAAATAGATTACAACTTAATAAAAAAATTCGTGGCTACTTTAGTTACATGGCGGCTAATATTTTCTTTTACAGGAAAAATAATAAATTTTTTGTAACTAGTATTGTGCACCTGCTATCTATCTTCTACATATTATCTATATATATAACAGTCGTGTTAGTTACACCATCTAACACTCAAGAACGGATGGTATGATTATTATGATCTTTGATTTTTTTATTTGTCTCCGCCGCGATTAAAGAATAACGATTAAACTCCCAAAAAATAATAATAAAGATAATTCATTTTCTCATAAATTTCAAATTGAGGCGGTACGAAGTCACGCCAGGACAGCTAGTTATCGATAAAATATTTAAAAACAAAATTGAAAATCCAAATAAAGAACGCAAATCCATCTCGGATAAATCCTACCCACCTCATACCAAACTTCGTAGCTCACTCAACGCAACAAAGTCATCAAAATAAACAATCGCCCGAGCAAGTGAACTAAACACGCGTCCTTTGATGTTCACCTACTGAATGATGAGCTCCGCTGCATCGCTAACTCGCTCACGTCAAAACTGTACTATTTTATATGAGGACTTAAAAGCGGCCATCGGTTTACGACGCTGTAAATTATGTAGCGCTTAAAGCGTACGTTTATAAGAAAAACGTATTTGTTCTTGGTCAGGTGATGGCGGTTGGGTTTTATGGCGATAGTAAAGTGATGCTTGATTGATAACGATCAAACAGATGATATCGTTTCATATTGATTGCTTGGCTGTATTGTCATGACAATAAATGAAATGACATATTTTTTTAAAACATAAACTAGTAGCTGTGTACGTGTAGCTACTGAAAGTGGCAAGGTACCCAGGTTATCCATAAACCTGGGTACCCGTTCCTGTTCTATATTTAAATTATCGTTAAATACAACAAACACCCGGGTAAAGATTTTCAATTTTCACAAGCAACTATAAGAACATGTTACTCTAACTATCCACAGCCACTATTCAACGTGATAGAATTTTAGTGTTTTATAGCGTTAGTTAAAGTGCCTGATCATAACTAAAAAACATGTTTCTTCATACAAACTTTGACTTTCGAAGTGTATTTATTTTTCCCTTAGCGTTAAGAGTCCTCAATAAATAGTCGCAGAATTAATTAAATGATAATCACATCACTATTTAAAACATGATAGCGCATTATGGCTTCCATCATTTTGGATGATGATTTTGCCAACAACAGGGTTTGAAAAGACACTTGGCCTGTAGAATATAATAAAAAAAACATAAAGCAAAATAAATTCTTAATTACATGGCACGGTTAAATGATGAAATAATAACAAAACGGAAGGGAAACAACGATAAACGTGCACGAGTGAAGTAAATTAAAATAAAATAGTATAACGTGACTTTTCAAGTTCTCCCATGATGTCCGGTAAATTTTCAGTGAAGTATCCACAGCTTTGCTGAATATGGCGTAGTCATTGATATCATCATTATCATCAGGACGAGTTATATATTGAAAACAACGCTGAAGATGTTTTACTCGACACTGGCTAAAATTGCACTATTTTATAGCCGATTACCAAACTAAAAAAATGAAGAATAAGAACCTCTTTTAACAATTAAGGGTCGGATTTCCAAGAACCCCCCCTTCCCCCCTCCTCACCTGTTAAATATTACTTCACTCTGTGCTTGTTACTTACATAACTCACAACACGTTCGACTTCGTTGAGCTGTTGACGTTCGCGCGTTCTAAACCTAGCGTCAATTTCTCTTACACGCGCTGAACCGAGACTAATTATTTTCTAAGCGCCATTTGACATTACCGACTAAATACACTATGCGCCGCACTAAATGTATTTTCACAGTACGTCAATTAACCTGGCCGGGGTGCATAAATCATTGGGCACCTATTTCTGCGCGTGCGCAACAATGTCGTGCGGATGTCGTCCGACGCCGACGGACGATTGATTTAGTGGAAGCTGTAAAACCATTAAATAATATTTAGTTTTGATTCATTGTGATGGATAGAAATAAATGGTGCATATTCAATGTTGCACCTTATTCTGTAAACATAAAATTGGTAATTTATTGACGCGAGTTCAGATTTCAGCCGCAGTTTTGTTTGTACTCGTACGCAAATCTAGATGGTCATAGCAGAGCAATCTTGTAACAAATAGTAGCATCGATCGTGGGCGAGTGATTGCACGGACGGTCGTCGTGACAGTCGAAGCGAATTTGTAACGTATATCGCCCATATTTATATTCGTTATAGCTTCACATTACTTATTCTGTCTGTATGATACTTCTAGAAATAAGTAACAAATTGAGTTTTTGTATTTAGAACAACAAAATAAACTTTTTTTTTACCTCAAGAGAATATTTTGAATATTACACATTCAAACATTTTTTTTTCTGACGCACTGAGACCCCCGTGCGCTGACCACCCGCAGTGGAATATACGATCAATTTTAATATTCGAATATTGATTGAGGTTACATTCGAACAATTTGAATACGACCTTAAAAAAAACCGAATATTTGAATATTGATAACTATCGAATATTTGCAAGCCCTAAGCGCGCTATACCCATGGTGTACGATTTATGTAGAATCTCTCTCTATATGGTCGGTCCCTCATGTCTGAGGATCGCGATCATCGTTGGATAGTCCACACTTGGATCGAACGATTATGTAGAATAAAAACATTTTATTATAGAACTTGATATAGTATTTCTAATACTTCATTCTAAGAGTCAATTAGCCATTAGAAGTCGTCCGTAAATACCCAGGTGCATTGGAAAAATTAATACTTGTCATAGAGTTCTACCGGGAACTCTTGATTCTAATGAACCACACTAAGCCAGCGGACGTCAATCCAAAAATGACAAGTATGACCAATTTCCACGTACACATTATATTTAGCCCTCCCGTTTAATCAAGGTGTCCGGGGGGTGCGGCACGCGGCGGGGGCGGGGTACTGACTCGTAATTAAACTACAGGTTGACAGATGACAAATTGGCTGTGGGCGGTGTTCCGGTGTCGACGTGACGTCGATTCTGTATTTTAATCTTGTAAAGGCGTCTCAAAACGACGTCGACGCGAGGTTAGTGGCTGCGGAAATTCACATCACATTTATTGACACTTTTGCATGAAGTACAGTGATAGTGACGTGCTTCGTCGATATCTTAGGTCGATATATTTCGGGAAATCGTAGGCATCGATTGTGAATAATTACTTTTCTACATATTGGTCGCCATCGGAAATAGTATCTACCACTACTATTGGATTATTTTGATTATTTGTTATTTTATTTACCTACTCATACATATTATCTGTCATAAAAGTAATTTATAAAGGTACGATTATATGTGTTTAGCTTTCTCGCGATAGAAAATTACCATTTTTATTTCGTTTTAAAAAAATGTAAATACATAAATGATGTTCAACTCATTTCAATATTGTAAGTAATTTGCACAATTCCGAAGACCTGTTGGCAACAAAAATCTCCTTCATTCTCCACTTTCTTTGCCAAATCATTATAAATAAGGTATAAAATAAATTAAAAGGTGGACAAAAAAACTATCGCAATGATTTAGTGTCGCAGTGCAGGCGCGACTCAGTAAATCAAGCCACAGTAGCTTTAACACAGTATGACAACTAGGAAGTTGTTTGTCAAAGTGACAAATTGGATGACACGGCCCATGTAACGTGGCGTTGTATTTTTATAAACAAACGTTGATAACGTTGTAAATTTTTGTATTTTTGTAAATGCTTATTGGTGCGTTCAGGTTGGAGTTTCCTTAGATGTTATAAATTATAATTATAGTGAGCATCAGGTATCTACAGCGAACGATAAAAAAATTATGAATGAGTATGTACTTTATTTAAATTATCAAGCTGTGGCTTAAGTAGCCCATTTTGTTAATTTTTGAAATGCTAAGGCGTATACTATTAAGATTCTAAAGTATACCTATTCAGTGTGTTACATACATGATGAAAAAATAAATCTCTGAAATGAAATATTATGTAAAAGTGTCGTGTTTTTCAGTTAACCAATTTTATCGTTAGAGTTTTCAGTGCCTTAAGAGATTGGATGTATGATCAATTAAATCGCAAGTTTTGACATTATTTTTTCAAATCAACAACATTTCACACCAAACCGTTAAGGAAACTAAATATAATTCTAACAGGTCGCAGTAGAACAGGCGGATACACTATAAAACAGATGTCATAATCGGCCCTTTGATGTCTCTACACTTGTGCTAACCACATTATTTTACCATCCACATAACCCTTTTTACAAAACAGTAAGAGCTATTTTATGTGGTATTAATTGATGTCAGCAACTATGTAATTTGAAAGACATATTGTATGATTTACAAAATGATTAACCTAGTTGGTTGAGTGATGGATGTCGTTATAATGTCTGATGAAATTAAATACTTTGTAATTTGCTATTATTATATTCTACACTTTGAGTATAGGAAAGTTCTTTAAGTGGCCTCAGGCTATGTGCTACATAATAACATGATCTTTGTCTTTGAAGGATCGGCCAGAGATCCAGAAAATGCGGATTTAACTAAAATATAGGACATCTTTGGCCTGGCATATTTGACATAGTATCCCCAAAATAATGGTGCCCTCCTAATTCTATCCGAAAAGAAAAACTTTTAACAGTCGTGACAATTACTGACAATTTTCAAAACAACTCCGTTGAAATGGTAAAATAATACATTAAAAAATCAGCGAGCTGTCTATCTGAATTGTCGTTTGTATTGTAATGATCTTAGCAACGACACACCGTGACATGCAGTGTTGCACTCGCGAAAACAGATTTTCAAATAAACTTCAAAACACGATGCGACATAAATTAGAAAAAAAAAAGATTTGTTTCTTTTTATTTTCGTTTTCGACTATTGAATGATCTATTCCACAGTTTTTTTATATTTTATTTTCATAAAACGTTTGCATTATGGAATCAAGGACACTATTTTAAAAAAAAAGTGTCGTTATTCAACCGTTGCGCTGGTGATTTAGATGAGAAATTGCATGTCTACGGCTTTTCTGGTTCTATGTAATTTTCTTTGTGTAATTTTTTTATATTGTGATTTCGATTTTAGAATTGATAAAGTATATCTACTCAATCATTTACCCACTGCATTACTTCTTAGTAATATTATACATATAAAAGCATGTGCTCTATTTACATCGCATTTATACGGTTACAGCTCAGTACTGCTGAACTACTTCTATCTTTTGCTCAATTGAGCAATAAAATATAATGTTCAGTCCGTTCCACTATATTTTACGAAACTTCACCCAAAATTAACACTAATCCTAAAGCAGTTATAAAAATGTAGGCCAGCAAACGGCCACTTTAACTAAAAGTTACGACCCGGGAAGCGAACCTGGGCCATCGGCACGCTCTATACGTAAACAAAATGATGATATGAGCTAACTAATCCTGTTTGCTTTATTATATTTTGAGAGTGTGCATATAAAAATTGATGGCAGTTGTGAGGTATGCTCGGAGATCGCTTAATATATTGGTAATGATTTTAGCTGATTCTTTTCAGGCAAGTGGGTGAGTCAGTGGAAAGTTAATGTTGAAACCATGCTTCACACTGTGTAAATTACTCTGAAACAAAAAAATGCGTATCTGAAAAACGTTATATATAACATAAGTATGCATATGCCTGTGAGTGGCATTTACCTTTGTTTTTGACAGAGTATTATAGTATTAGGTACGTAAGTTCACGACATTACAAAAATACTGGCGTTTGTGTTATTTGAACCCGGTACCACCGTTCTCATTTAAGATGTTTTTTAAACTAGTTCATTGATAGAATGAAAGATGGAACCTGTTAGGTTAGTCGCTTAATAATGCCGAATAATAATGATAAAATATAAAGCTTAACAATAATAGTGTTGAATATTTTAAGGGGTAGGCTTCAAGGTCACATTCTCGAAAAAAAATCTAATTATTTGAGATTTTTAAAACTACTAATACTAAGTGCCTGGGGCAATTATACTGGCACGCCTTCTCACAAAAAAAAACTGTATACACATATAATGTTATACAAAAACGTGATCGTTATCGCCTACTTGTTAAGCCCTTTACATATTTTACAAGAATAGTTACCATACATTTTCCAGAAAAAATAGCGAGTTCAGACTAATTTGTCTATGCCATGCGTAATCTAAATAATTATGTTCGGTTCGAACGTGACAACGAGCGTAGCGCTAGTTAACTTTCGCACGGCGTCCTAGTTGAAATGATTACAGAGTGAGCTACAAGGTGACCTTGTCACGTCGGCTTATTTAGCGCAGGTGGGATATTTTTCCGACAAGATAGTTCGACGTTAGTAGCGCACATGAAATATGGTGTCAGGAGTTTTACATGATATTGCAATTTGTTTCTGAAATGGACCAAAGCTGTTGGTTCGGAATTTTTTGGCAGAAAATGTTTATCTATTTACACAAACTTGGCTATTGGGCAGTAAGCAATAGATTGAAATAAAACTAATCTTACGGATTTTATCGCGTTTTTTACGTTCCCGACGTTTCGGCTGCTTTACACTAACCATGGTCACGGGAGGACTGAGGTGTTTGACGTCCTAGTGTCATAGTCTGAACTAGGGTACCCTCATATTAAGCTTTGTTTGCGGTCCGATCTACACATAAAGTGCTTACAGTGTCTTGAGGTCTTGCAATGGTGCGCTTGGTTTTGGATTTAATTATATTAATTACTGGATCCCAAGTCGGTGGTAGCACCTAGCCATCTTCCCTATTGAAATGAGGATGTTTTTCAATTTCAAAAGGAGCCGTAAGTAAACTGCTAAAATGAAGCAGTATTTTTATAAAATTAATTTAATGCTCAACCGTTCATCCATCCATCCATCGAAGCCGACATCATTAATCAGTCCCAGTATCAGGTAAAAGCTTTAAACTATTTTCATTGTTGACGATATAAGAAATAAATAAATAAGTCGTCTAGCGCAAAACAATGTCAGAATAACTATTGCGTACAGAGTTTTACTAAAATAAAGATTATAAATTGTAATCCGTAATGACTTGGCTTCCCGCCTAACTGTGGGTAATTATCCCAGTTTTTTTCTCTAGTTACGTGAGGGGAAGAATAAAAATCAAAGGCTGACATATTTTCGCACCTGAATTGTTTTTTTGTGTATTGGCGAGATTTCGGATTGCGTTGTGCTGCGGATATAGATACGATTGGTATAGACAAGAATACAATTTTCAGTGAACGTATTTTTAATTTATAGTACTTTTGTATTCTAGTGGTCGTTCATTACGTCAACTGTAATCCGCTGATAGATAAATTATCGTAAGAAAAATTATAGAACATAATCGTATTGACTTAAAGTGTGTATTTGATACGATATTATAAAATAAAATAAAAATGGTATACGGTATACCATAAAATCCGTAAAATTAGTTTGATTACAATGTGTAGTATTCGCGTAAATATAAGAAATCAATATGAGAAATATATGTGGTTGTAAACTATAGAAAAAAAACATTTTTACACTATGATGTTGTAAAAATCCACTTTTTATTATTCAAATTAATAAACTTTATTGCTATTGCCATTGTTTCTACAAAAAATCTCACTCGTGTATCTATGTGGGAACAATTCATACATCAAGCCGCTAGCGCCAATTTTTCAGTAACCAAATTACATATTAGCGAATTATAGTTATTATTTACGATTATTTTGTCAGCTGGAACTGCGATCATAACTCCTACATACATCCTATGCGCGTGAGTCTCAACACTACAGCCATGATAAATAATTCCAATTATTATACGACACGTTAAGGATTATTTTTGAAATAGAATATTGCTTATTATGACTATTTTGTCGTTGTATATTATGCGTTTAAAAAATAATGACGGTTCATAAAATATCCAATATTAGGGACTTTGTAAATGATACTTTTTAAAATCGTAGACTTTTTTAAATTGATATAATTATTTTACTCGTAGTTTATTCGATTCTATAATAGTTACTAACGAAATAGTGTCAATAGTTTTCTCAGTTTGTCTTAGCTCTAACAGCTTCAAGTTACATATATTATAGCTCTACGTATAGCCCTACAAAAAACGCTGAGATAACTCTTTTATAATTAGTTCATGTTTTATGGTATCTACACACCAAACCGAACGACCAACACTTTGGAATATTTCTTTAGAAATAAATGTCGGGCCAGCCGGTGTGTGAGTAAGAGCTCTTTCAAGTGACTATCAATTTTGAAACATATTAATAAACAAACACAAAAAAATATTTATCAAAACAACGTTATGGAAAATCCTTTATTATATTTGACTAATAAGGGTATTATTACAAACTATAAATATGTATTTTTTATTTTATTACACTCATAAAAAAATTGTTTAACAACACTCTTGGCATGTGTAGTGTGAAAAAAGATAAACAATTAATTCGCGGCAGGAGGCGCGGGGATACAAGTGCCGATATAAATCAACACGAAAATAGACGCGTGTAAAGAAACGCGCACACTATGACGTAACACTGCTCATGGAAACATATAGGTCCACGTTTTTTTTTTAATCCCCGCCTTCTATTAAATTTCCGCTAACCACTCTACCTACCCTGGTGACGTGAATAAATCATATTCCACGTTGTGCCCAAAGAATAGACTTTTATAAATTAAAAGAATTTCTAAAATTTGAACTGTCATTTCCTAGATTAGTTCAAACAAACAAACAATCGTGAGATTGGTAATTTGTGTACGAGCGTAGTCGTCTAGTCTTTTCAATCTAGTATGTAATTTTTACCTAAAATAATTACATGATACCATTTTCATTAGAACCTTTTATGAATGTGGTTTCGTCAGATTCCGGAATGGTTGACGAAATTGTATCATTAATTAAATAAATAACAACTTAGTATTAGGCAGTAAGTATTTTTTAATAAATTCCAACATCATAGTAATAAATTATTGTTTTAGAGCGTCTTCACACAATTTGGTCCTCATTTTCCGCTGATCGTCACAAGGTTGCAGCCCATACCATGATATATTGAACTATTCATCAGCGAACTCTTTGCAAAAAAACCGCTCATAATGTGTTGCTACGTTTACAATGAATGTCATTGTAGAACATATGTGTCTCGTCTAAAAATACACCATAGACAATGGCATAAGGACAACTTTTGTAAGCTAATTAGAATAGCGCTAATCAGTAGTAGGAGTTGCTGTCGCGGTGCCGCGATCAGTAGACATAGGTAAATACATACCGTACTATAAGTTTATTTTAAATTTATTTATACTGAGTTTAAAAAACGGTTTACTAAGCTTTGAACCTGGGCTTCTTTAGCGCATTTGTAAACACTATGTGAAGACAGAATTTGAATATGGCAACATAAAAAAAAGTACATACTTACGTAATAAAATCACAATTGTCATTTTATTGGGAATAAAATATTTTGTTTTTAAATCATCCTGTCGAAATTCTGATTTCACAAAGTGTTTAGTAATGCGCTCAACAAGTACAAGTTCCAAGCTTAGTATATACCCTTTCTGAACCACTTTGTATTCATAAATTCAGAATAAACCTATACTAATACACTAATGATTGACGATTTTATTAAATGATTTGTGAGCCTTGTGGTTTATTCAGTAAATCCTAAGGTTTCACTGTTTAAGTCTGAGCTAGAACATATGATAATAGCAGAAGACGATGTATGATATAAATAAACATACATCACGCTCTCTACCTAAACACATTACAGCCCCAGCCATCTTTCACCAATAATTACATGCACTCTACCGATAAACCACCGATTAATTCACTAAAAATACGCCAAAAGAACCCCAAACCGGTCCCCGCGGAACCCGAAGTCGTCTTATTAACATATAAATGTGAGCTCGTCTTGCAATGCCAAGTAAAAACTCAATTGGTTGGCTGTTAAGTGTACATTTCACCCCAACGGGGGGTGGATGTCTCAGGGGATGATTTGATTGACACGTGTTCACCTTGCCAGGGACGGGGGTGCAATAATATTGTTTACGTGTTTTTATTAACGAAGATAAGAAATAAAACATATTTGACTTATAAAATTTCATCTTATCCTGAAGATATCTGTTTTATTTATATTTTTTATGTTTGCGAATGAGAATGCAATTTTAATATCACTATGATAGATATTATATTTCCACAGCAATTTTTATTCGTGTATGAATTTAGTAAATGCAGCTGAACGAATGAACGCCATCTAATAGGAACTGCATGTGTGGGCACATGCCCGTATGTGGTTTTTGCCCATCTAATTTTGGTGAAGCTAAATAATTAATATACGCATTTCAAATTATTTCATCTGTTTATTTGGATATATCTGACCACACCTTATTACGTTCCTCTTGGTATTTACTGAGTTTAATTATTGCTCATGCTATGTACTACTTTGTTTACTTTACAACCTTGTTACCCGACTGCGAAGGGTATTGTGTTTATCAGCCTGTGTATCTATGTCTGTTGCTTTATGGTGCTCTAGAGACCAAACGTTTGAACTCATTTTGATAATTCTTGTGTAAATCGTTTTGTGTTAATCTTGCGAATGTCGTTAATATATGAAAATAATCAAATTTCAATCTGGCTACAATCAGATGCCATATTGTGAAATAAAAATAAAAAAATCAAAAAACCAGATAGCAACAAAACATAAAAATAAAAAAACAAGTCCAGTAGCGACTTTAATAGTCGGGACTCATTCAAAATCTAGACCGACTGAAATCTTCCCTATAATGTGTCCCGACGGTTGAAGACACTACTCGAATAGTTTTTATCATTTCAGTTTTATTTAAAGCGCGGTTGAGTTTTTAGAATTTATTTATTTTCTTTTGTTATAAAGACCATTCCACCGAATGGGAATAAAATATGTTAGCCGGAGGCTAGCAGCTAATTTGACCGCTACTTCACGTAGCCCCTGTGGCCTAATGGATAAGGCATCGGCCTCCTAAGCCGGGGATTGTGGGTTCGAGTCCCACCAGGGGTACATAATTTTATTTTTATGTTGCTTTAAATTAGCTGGTATTTTAAACAAAACATTTAAAAAACAAAAGAACATTAATATTCTTGCTATTTTGAGTTGAACTAAACAAGTCACGCACGAAACCAACCTGTGTTAAAAATGAACCTAGTAATTAATTTGCTGTCAGTTGCTGTTACACAATAAACATATGAGACACGCGCACAGCTTCTAGGGCGACGTGGGCCTGAATATCTACACTAAACAAAACCCAATGCGATTTTCCTTTGTAGATTATAGTGATTTTATTTTTAGTGGTATTTATTCAAGGACTAACAAACAGCTACAATGAGTCTTGATTGAAAATGCTCACAATACCTCAACGATGACGTTACAAAGATGTTATACGTAGAAGAGATAAATGCTTCGCAACGCCACCGCAAGCGAACTGCAACCTTCCTTCCATTATAATTGATTTTATTAATGAAATATAATTGTAACGTGTATTCTATTTCAAAAGATCTGAGGTAACAAAGATAAAAAAAACAAATATACAACCGAATTGACAACCTCTTCCTTTTTGAAGTCGGTTAAAAATATATTTTAGTTGCCACCAGAGATGGGTAATTGATAACGACCTGATTAGCGCAGTTGGTAGTGCTTTTCGCGCTGATGGTCCTGGGTTCGAATCGTGGTAGGGACAAACTTTGTGTGATGAGCACGAAGGTTTGTACTCGAGCCATGAATGTTTAGTATCTATTTACAGTGTAGCCCTTAGTCCATTGCACGGTATTATACCCATAATACAAGCGGTGCTTAGTGTGTTCTCGTATGATATTGTATTAGATTACCTATATTAAATAAATTTCAAGAATAATTGTAAGGTACCCATTAATGTGCAAAAAGTAAAGACACTATTGCAAAAGTAAATCACCAAAATCCAATATAAACTAAAATCCAATATAAACTAAAATCAGTCATGCCAGGAGCGCACGTTCGACCAATTATTTTTGTTTCGTTCTTAGAGAATTGATAGAGACAGCAGACTGGTAGAGTTCAGAAGACAGTAGACGCTCCCAGCTGTACCACGTAGGATTCTTCTAAAATGTGTTTATTTATTAATAGTAATTATAAGGTCTTTACCATTCTATACGTGCATAGTACTATTCTATGAAAATCTTTCAATGCGCAAGCGCATCTGCCGCACAAGAGTCACATTCCGTGCAATGCATAAAACATTTAATATCGCTTTAAAGTGTATTTTATTAGTACCCACACGTGAGGTACGCGGCACCTATCGTGTTATGCTATTTAATGTTTATCCAACTATTTTGCGGATGTATGTGCCGGTGACAGAAATGTACGGGATTTGATCGTAAAATTTGTGTAGATTGGCATTATATGTCAAGGTGTTTTCGCTTCGATAAAATGTGCGAAATAAAAATCGTTGAAAGAAACAAACCGACTAGTATGTTATCTGTATTCGACGCGTACCATATTTGTTTTTTTTTGGCAGGTTTTTTTTTGTAATCTATGGTAAGTATGTCGCTATCGCATTTGAATATTACAACCTACCATTTTGGCATTCTGCTCAATCTAGTGTCTCTATTTATACTTCTTACACAATTATTTTAGTTGTGTCTACTTCGGGGTTCAATTTAATATCATTCATAAAGATGAATGATATTAAATTGAACCCCGACGCTAGAGTGACAAAAGTGTCACTCTAGCCTACAGCCAAGATACTATATCTCATAGCTGCATAGTCCCGCACACACTTAAATAGTCTCTTCTTCATACACTGATTTGATATCCGTAAAGAAAGCCACTCAAAATGCTTTTATTGTTCTCATCGATAAGAAAGTTTGTACATTTCTTAAAACAGCAGCTATTCAACCCTTTAAGTCCTAGACAGCCTTTTGTATGATACATTAAATGTGATTAGCAGTTGTGTATTCCGATAATCCCTTGTTAAAGCCAAGTCCAATTAATAGTAATCCACTCGGCGCACATCTAACGCGACATATTAAACGGTGCATAACTTTAATGGTTCCCCGTACCGGATCCGAGGCATATCTATTAAAATTTACTATCCGCAATGAATGCCGGGACAAACATCTATGACGTAAATGTCGGCCTAATTATGAATACGTTCAGATAGATGAGGCACTTTTTATAACTTGTCTTTTAGTATTGATTTATATTTATACGTTCTAGATTATAGAACAGTTCTTTTTCTTTTTTGTTATTTTTTTTTCTATTTATTACAGTCTTTATAAAACAGGTACTCGGAGTATGAAACGTTTAGTTCGTTTTTAGTATTTTAACCTTATCTATGCTACTTACTTGTTATCTGCGATACGAGCTTGTTCTTTGTGCTGAGGACACTGACAAGTGCCAATATTGTACATGTTTTTTTGTTGAATAAATTTGTGTATCTTTTTATATCCTTAGTTACTGGTTTGTCTGTATGACTTATTAAAGATTTAAAATATGCAGTAAAGATAGTGTAATATTTAAATGCCCCTGAAAATATATGTGCGTTTGTTTGTCGAGCATCATACAAAAACTACTCAACCAATTTCCAAAGAGCTGTTGCTATTAAATATCCTTGTAATTCAAGGCAGATTCTACTATAGTTCTCCCAGTGGCGGGTAGCATAACCTTGTTTTTGGTCTGTTTAAGTCTGCAGGCTGATTCGCCATAATGCTAGTCAGTACTTAACAGCAAATACGCAATAGCTATCTGAAAGACTGTTCCATTGCTCTATTAAAAGTTACAAATAAGTGTGTGATAGTGTACCTTATCTACACTCCCACCTCACTTTTACCTGTTCGAATCCGCGGCTCCGATTGGTGGAGCCATAAGATACCTGTCTCGAGCAACCTCCCGACCAATCAGAGGCGAGCGCACCTGTTCAATCGATAATAAGGCGGGGTTGCACACCTGTGCTGGAGGCGGTGATCGCTTTGTTATGCGATACCTTGGCTACAGAGTTATGTTATTTGGGTCTTACTGGGCGTCAAGTCTACTAACATATAAGACTTATAATAGAAGATTCAATCGATTATGATTCGATTGAGTTGGTCGCCTTGGGACCCAGTTTAACACATCGTTATCTTACGTAGGTATAATTTTTTTGTTTGTTTGTTTTATCAGAACTGAAATTTGAGTTAGGGTGGTTAACTTATTGGGATTATATATTTACGCGAATATTACACATTGAAATAAAACGATTTTTTTTGGATTTCATCGCGTTTACTTTATTTACGTTCCCTACGTTTCGGCCAGTGGTTTACGTCCTAGTGTCATAGTTTGAACCCGGGTACCCTCATATTTAGGTGTTGCTTGTGGTCCAATTTACGCAGAAAGTGCTCACAGTGTCTTGAGGTCTTGCTCACAATGCTCATAGTGTCGGGAACGTAAAAACATAAAATAAAATAAAAAAAATCCGAAAAAAACGGTTTATTTGAAAAGTTCGTATCTAGACAGAACGAGCGTTAGTCGACTAAACTGGTATCAAATTTTTCGCTGAAAATGTCACTAATCAAGATAGTTTCAGGACGTGTTTCCCGACACCTATTGATGTTATAAATGTTCAGCTAAAGATTCCTTAACACTGTTATATCACCACTTTTGTTTATTTTCGTGAAACTGGCAACTGTTTCTCCGTATCTCTGAACCTATTACACGGTGTTAGGACGTGTACCGTGGCGGAAATCCGGTGTATAACGACGGGTAATGATGTGTGGACGTCTCACCTGGATGGCGTGTGGTCATTAGTGGACGTGATAGGGCTGGCGGGAACATATTTTTTAGGTTGGTCTGTTGTTGATACGCGAAGTCAGCCATGAATGGGGTGGAACAGTTTTGACAACCCTTAGTTAAAATTTCGCTAAGGAATTTCACTGAATATATGACGAAAATTTACCTTATTATCGTATTGTGATGTATAAATGATATTCGATCTGGAGGTGACAAAGAAAATTCTTGGCTGACTTAAGGTCATATAGATTTATTTATCATTAAATTTTTAAAGAATGTTTTCCTGTTATATAATTTTTCCAAGCCTTATAAGGTAAATATAATGCCATATAGAAACGTGGTATACGTACGTATGTAAAACATATTGGTTATTACATAAATAAATACTTATTTTGTTTTTCTAAGACTGACATAAGTGAACACTTCTAAAAACGTAATCCTTGCCACACCATTTAAACATTTACCACAAGAGATCATTGATAACAATTAGAATAGGTACACAGATGTTATTTCGTAACTATTACAAAAAAAACTAAAAACTTCCAATGGACATAATTTTCTGACGCAAAGCTCTCGCAGGAATTAGTTATCTGTCAAAACAGACGTTCCTCAATAATACGAAGAATAGTTAATTGCCAACCCTGGACGTGTGGCGCCATTGCCAAAACAACCATACAAGCGACGGCCATTGAAAGCTGCCCGCGACAGCCGAATGAATACCTTGACGTGTTGTTTTTACATTTTGAGACTTGGCTGGTGTCGATAGGTCACATTTCTGTTGGAACTATAAGCCTATTACATATAGCTACAAGGAATTTTCAATCAGCGTTTATAATGGAAATGCGCCCTAGAATTGAAGGTACTACAACGCCTTCCCATCCCAACCTAGCTGGACTCTGGACGGCCAGTTTTCGATATATTTAGGGACAGTAAAAAAAGATTCTGTTTCTCAATTAAGAAAATCATAATTCAGACCTAAAGAAACTCCAAATGATATATTACGTTACATTATAATGTGTATTGTATGTGCACCTATGTAGGTAGGTAAGTATAGTAAGTTAGCGTATCTAAGTGTGTTGTTATTAAACAAGAATGACAGTGACAAAATACTTTCTTGATATTGCATACGCATTGCATATTTTAGTTTTCATGCTACTGACACAAAATAGTATATTGACTTATACTGTTACACTATTAATACGTTATTAGAACTAGCTATTCCACTGTGGATGTTAAAAAAAAATCGCGAACAATAAACTAAGTATACTCATTAATATTGCAATAAATTCTTCACGAATAGCTATTATGTTAATCTCAGCGCGTGACTATTTCTACGTTTTTCATGTAATAAATCCCGTTGGTGGTTAATTACTTGTCAGATCTGCATTGTGTTAGATATGAAGTGAATTTTATGAGGTAGGTAATCTTTATTGCGGATTTGCAGTTTTGTCAGGACAGCATGATCGGGCAAGTGTAGAGAGCGGCTAGCGGCCTGGAGGAGTAACGGTCTGCGGAAAATGGCCGGAATATTTCAGCGAGACTTGTAGAACTAGCTCAGTGACGTGCATTAGGAAAGAGAGGGAGATATGCACTTCTGGCTGCTTCTGGCCTGCTTGATGACTTGACTGCGAGAAAAAGGAGCGTTATGTGTATGTTCATACAGAAGATATGACATTGAAGGGGGACTATCGATGTCATTCCCACACTCCACACATTCAGATTTATTTTTAAGTCGAGACCATTAAAATTATGGTATCAAAAAGAGGATGGCGTTACTTTAAGAACTGCTTAAGAATTATGTGTACCTATCCCACTAATATTATAAATGTGAAAGTTTAGACGGATGGATGTCTTTTACTCAATCACGCCAGAACGGGTGAACGGATCTGGATGAAATTTGCCAAAAAGATAGAATATAGTCTGGAATAGCACATAGGCTACTGTTTATACCGCTACAATGTTAAAGCGGGTAACACCGCCGGGCGCAGCTAGTGGATAATAAAAAACTCGTGTCTCCATATATAGGTTTCTTCCTACAGTCATGTAAGCCAACCCTAATTGCTTCCCGCGTTTCCCTCCGCAACCTGGCTATCGGATTGCAATTTACCGGCAAAATTGGAGGCGTAGATAAAAAATATCACACCCGCGGGATCACTGATACCTTGCAGCGTCATCGTCGTGGCCAAATATGAGATAAGATAAGATATTTTTTCGACTAAAAATATGATAACAAGATAAAAATACGCATTAAGACATTTATAGGTAAAAGAAATGATATTTTTTTTATACGTCATCACACTTGTAATGCCCGTAAGGCATCTCTGAGATTATGTCAATGATGATTATCACTTGCTGTATGGTAAGGGCAAACATCGTGAGAAAACCTGCACGTCTGTTGAAAAGTTGTATGAAGTTCATTAAGCCCCAGTGTCCCAGTGCAGTAACCTAAAACCTTCTGATATTGACGAGCAGCATGCCCGGTACAATGGCAATAGTCTGCACTGGACCAAATACCATCGGCGAATTGCGGATGCACTGCAGTGCCCTTCTGCCTACCCCTTCGGGTATTACAATCTATCTTTACCGATCCTTGGGCCAGACGATATTTATGCATCTCTATCGGTGAGAATATCTCTATCGGAGCAACAGGTGCGAGGCGCGCACGAGGATCGCAAATCAACCCGCGCTCCGCCGTAAACCATCCAAACAAATTGTTCAAAAATCCTACAACATTTCAAGTCCAATTAAAACGAGTTATTATAATCACTGCGCTTCACTTTAGTTTTATTCTTTAATCTACAGTTATTACTGTCATTCACTGTATAGTGGGATGATTATAATATATTTAGACGCACACTTTTTCAGGGAACGTTGTATAAACACCTTTTGTCCGATGTGCCAGGAATATTTTGGCACGGGAGTTAAGAAAATTTTTCACGTTCCTTTTATCAAAATAAGCTATATTTCTCAGGTAATCTGTTGCGAGCTGTTCGTACGGACAGCTGTTAATGCTAACTGTGTTGTTATTTATTCAAAGTGTTCTGTTTCGCAATTATGTACGGAATGTCGTTATAGATAAAAGAGATACAAAACTTTTTTTTATTTGACGGTAGAATACTGTGAAGGTAATACATAACGCACCTGTCTGGCCCGTAGGTCTGTACATTATATTAACCGTTTACATTAACAAGTAAAAGACAATAAAACTATTGTCTCTTCCCTATTTTTTTTAAAGCGTTAATAGTTTATTTGTGTTACAGAAAGGCCTTCAAATCAGTTAAAAGTTATCCTAGAATAATTCTAAATATCTATTTCTATTAGACTTAATATAATGCAGTACTTATGTACTAAAGTATGAACTATCCAATAGCGAACATCCCGTTAAATTTGATCCAGTAGAGTTTAACAGTGATGTCTGAAAAACAGACATAGACAAGTCAAAACTAAAAATACTTGTTTTGGATTCAGTGACGTCCAAAGAGCCTTTTTATTGCACTTACAGACACAATCTAGTAACAGTTTAACAATAGTAATAGATATAGTATAGTCACATATGTATCAGACAATTCAAAGTACCCTTACTTACTCTCTCAAAAAGGGAAACAAATCACAAAAAGCTCTCCCAAACCGTGCCCACATCACAGGTGTGCGAGCCGCAGGCGGTCCGAGGTGTCGCCGCAATCAGCCGCGGTGTCTGCCACCCGACAGCCGCCGTGACACTTGACAGCGCACGTGACAGGTGACAGGCCACGTGACAGATTGAGGCGGCCGCCGCCACCGCAGCCCATTGTTCCAGCCACACCTATTTTTCTTTTGTTTTAATGTCGCATTCGGAGGGGTTTCCAGTATTTGTTTGGGAAATTTGTATTTCACTGAGTTGTAATAAACGGATATTAGACTATGGTGAAGTTCGAACACATCTTTACATTATTCATCAATACTTAATAATTTGTCTCACGCGCCAACTAAATGTGTCAAGTTGACAAGTTGGCTGGTCGGCGCTTCTATCATCACGCTTTTATGCTGACAGAGTGTCCAGGCTTTGCGGTTTGTCATTAGTGAGCCTTCATTATAACATCCCTTTATTTAGGGGATGTTCCTATTGTAGTACTGATGCATATTGGTTTTGATAAATTTATTTTTCATAAAATTGTCTTCGTTATGAAACTGAAAATGTACAAAAAATATTTGTTTAATTCGGTTTATCCGGGAGTTGGGCGGAAGAGTAAATGCTCTTAATCCTAGTTTATAACATCAAAAAAACTTCTGAACAAAAAAAAAATCGTCTTCAAAAACCTGAAAAGCTAAGAATAATCGAATCAAAAACCCTACCTTGTCTAACTAAATTTAACTTTCCAAATGAAAATGCTTGACTTGAAAATACCAAAATCGCTATATAAATGGTTTATAAATGACGGAGTTCTGAGGTAACCAAGATAAAATATACAATCGAATTGAGAACCTCCTCCTTTTTCGGTCAGTTAAAAAAAGCCAGTAAGCTAGTAATGAAATGAGTTCCTTTCATACTATGGACGCAATATTCTTCATTACGTTCATAATATTCCCCATGAAATATGTTGCACATTTTAATTACAAGGTATCATAATGCGAACAGCTAATAAGCCAGTCTGTTAATTACAACGCAACGCAAAGAGTTATTGCGCAACCGAACAGTGCGGCACCAGTCAGGTATCACCCTCACTCTGCCACAGATACAAGAATAAATGGAGAACCCATCTTTGATTTTGCATAAGATTTTAGAAACGTTGATACTTGTCCTGAGATGAACTTAGCTAACATCAACCTGACGATAATTATAATAAAAAATATATTGAAACATAATTTGTTGACCACTAATGCATTATTTGTAATACCTATTGACGTTTTCATTATATTAAGGATTAGATCATTGTCGGTAAAACTGGTAGTTCCCTCTACCTGACTCTTACGAAGCAGCCTCTACGACATCACAGTGATCTTTACTTCAATTTGGCTCTGGTACTTTATAGTAATAGCACGTATGCATAGCAGTATGTGCTGTACTGTGCTCAATATTTTTAGAAAAAATATATAAACATTCGCCACATCCAATTCTTATACACTATACGGTTGTTAATTATGGGCTTTATAACTCGTTACCGTTCCATAATGAAAAGGTTGATGACAAGTAAATCATTCCCATAATTTCGATTCGAACCGATGCACAACAGATTTTTTATTCGTTTGAAAATTTTAAAAGCGAATACCGTTAAATATATTTTGCACGAACTTCTACAATCAGGGGGCTGGATTATATATTAACAGTTGGTAGCAAATACCAAACGCAGTAGCGTGCCTAGGGATTCAATATAGGGCAAGCCCGATGTATATTTTTACTAGTAACTTAAGTGAAATCCATCTCGTGCCCTCTTTGTTCTTCAATTTCACTTGCATGCAGGTCAGAAACCCTATTCAGAACTTTCTCAACGACTATTTTATGGGACATCTATCAAATAAGTTATGGAATAGGCTTATCAGTTCTTAAAATGAGTCCAATAGCAATCAATGTTTCATAATGCGTACGTATTTCAAAGGTTCTAATCTTATATAACATTAAGATGGATATATCTGTAGTCTGTCGTAAAACAGCTCCCAAAACGCGATAACAACACCAGGAGGTGTGTTGACGTCACGACCGGAAATACGTTGCCCCTGGGCGTCCACTTCCTGCGGATAAGTGGGCGGCTCTGACCCAATTTCCGGTTTTCACATCACTTAGATCCCGCGCATGATAATTTTCGTATTACGTTCAAAAAACAGTTCTGAAGAGTCGGTGCTTATAGGTACCTATAGGTACGATAGGGGAAACTGTATGATCCCCAAATTAATAGAAGTGTATAATAACATTACATAGCTATTCTCAGAAGAAAAGTGCTTTGCTGGTAGATTTAGGGGTAACCAGTTAATTATGAATGCAGTCGTAGACAACCAAACGGAAATATGTTTGATTCTTTTCAGACAAATAGGTATGTTTTGTAAGTGTTTTGTAAAATCATACTACGACGAGTCGAGCAACAGCAAGAGCGCTAGTTATTAAGTAAAAATTGCTCAATGTTTATCAGACTATGATGCCACACGACAAGCCGCGTTGACCAATCGGAAAGACATGTGAATTGCCTACCTATTTAGTTTTCATATTATAGTTACATTGCGTACTTTTAAAAGATATTGTTTTATTGATGTTAATTTATCAACAGCCGAGTAAAAGCTGTGCGCTGTGTTTTTTTTTATTTCATTAAACTCATACAGTCAATATGTTAACACCATTCAAAACGATGATATTAAAGACCGCTACTCGGCAAACAAGCCGTGGATACTATCCCATTATCCTTTGATATCCAATTTATAGATCCCTGTTATTGTATCAGCGAGCCAATTAGGTACGGCCATCAAATTGTTTACTACTAGATCAAAGCACGCGCACGCGCCGGTTGGTAAGCTATAGCACTTTGATGTTACCGGATACCGTGACAACGATACTGCGTTCAAGTAAATTGTGTAATTACATGTCATGTTGTCCTTTTGTTTTAAAAAATGATACAGACGAGACATACCTCATTAGCTGCTCACTAGTATTACGACCAATCATATAATTTATGGGCTAAATCAGAATCATGAGAACAGTACTTATGAATCGTCAAAATAGTTACAAAATGCTAAGCTACAACTTTACCACCCGTTCGGAATGCCGTTCCTATAGAAAAGAACGGGCAAGAAACTCCATGGTTGCTCTTTTGAAAAGCTCCGTTACATTTTTGAGCAGTACATTGTTATGGGTATGTAAGAAAAATGTAGGAACGGCTAGATGAAGTGTAGCGCGTTCGGTGTTGCCATTCATGGATGGCGGGTCAGATCAGTTGCGCTGCATGTGCCTAGTGAATGTAGCGTCTCTATCTACTGCCGCCTTCCTGCCTAGGCAAGTATGATCCATCGTAGATCTCATCGTCACTTACCATCAGGTGAGATCGAGATCAAATACTTGCCTATAATGTAATAAAAAAAAAAAGAAGATACTGTCACAGCAGGATTCAATAATACGCAGGATTACGTAACGCCTTCTTGCCGTACAGAACTAAGCCATTTTAAACATTTATAAAGTGCCTAGGCATTATGTAAGACCTATTAAACCATTGGACTTATGACATTCCGATTTAAGCTTTGTATACTCAGACAGTTAACAGAAATTCGAAGCCAAGTAGCTAACACTGTAAGGTACTATCATAGTTTGTTAGAATACATTCTTTAGGTTAATTTAACCTTCTCAGTATGGGTTTAACCATCTAAACTTATTTATTGCTCACGGAAAACGCAACGACATTGAATGTAGATTTACAATCAAGTTAACACGACGACCAGACGCGCAGTAAATCGTTTTATATTACCCGCCCCTCTTCCGGGGCTCGCCGCGTATCGCTGCACTTAACCTAGCTACTGGCTGTAAACACTGCCCACCCAACATACGTAATAGTATGAATCTATACAAAAACAGCAGCAGCAATGATAGCCAAGTTAGTAGAGCACTTGCCTGGGTAACGAGAATCGCAGGTTCAAACCCCGGCTAGCTCTGGGAATTCTGGATTTTCATGTGCAAATCTCATTTTCAACCATGATTATCACTTGCTAAGCTGTGAAGGAAGACATCGCGAGGAAACCTGCATGTCTGTGAAAACCCCTCGAAAGATGTGTGAAGTCTGCCAACCCGCACTGGGCCGCAGCGTGGTGGACTATGGCCTAATCCCCCTCGCATTGAGGAGAGGCCCGTGCCCAGCAGTGGGAAATAAAAAAAGGCTGGTATTATTGTTATATACAAAAACAGATAATTAATAAGCAACATGACATCAACATTACAATCAACAACACATTACATTTGGCATAATATCACAACTGATAACAGTTGTGGTCTGTAACTTTTAGACCAAAAGCTCTACGAGGTGCAGACAATTAAATACCTTATGAAAACTGTCGTAGGTATCAAAATTGTAAACACACAATTGGTGTTATAGTATCATATGTAACATACATGGTGATGTGCTTATCTAAACAAGTCGATCTTGATAGTTCATAGTCTTCCAATCACAAGGGCCTTTAAAAGATTTCTCCTTAAAGAATTCTATTCAAAAACCACTTACACACCTCTACTGACTCAATTCGAAGACCCGGGACGCAAGGAGTAAATAAAAAGCTAATTTAAATGCCATTAAAACTAGATGCGTCTTCGGATTTGAGCTGTGGAGGGCTGATTATTTTGCGCCATTCCGTCCCAGAGGGCGCCACGGTAATGCGGACATTTTAAACAGAACATTTGATGTAGATGCTTTTTAGTACTGACTTAGACATAGAAAAACAATCGATAAAGTTAGAATGATTAAGCGAAGGTTTGTATGCACGAGAAAACGTAGTACATACAACAGAGTACATAGTACTACAAAGTACATACTATGGCACAACTTACGTAGTATAAAGCAAATTTGTTTGAATATAGTTCATTTTAGTATTACTGGCTTAAAATATACCAATTCCTTTAAGAACGCGTACTATGAACCTATTGAATTTTAAATTATTTGAAAACAAAAATTATTTCACGTTGTTCGGGATTCGATCCCAGAACCAGAATATTTTTTATTTATATAAACCATTATGGACAGTACTTATGAATTGCCAAAATAGTTACAAAATGTTAAGCTACAACTTTACCACCCGTTCGGAGAGCAGTTCCTATGGAGAAGAACGGGCAAAAAACTCCAGGGTTGCTCCTTTTAAAAATAATTTTCCTCGTCCTGGCCATTAAACTTTTGAGCGTGAGCCAACTTCTGGCACAAGCGTTAACTTGGTTTAAGGGCTAAGTGGACTAATAGTAGTATATACATCGCACTTTACTACAAAACATCATAAAAAATTGGTGCCCAAAATATCACTAAAATACTCCACCTATATCCATGCGCAAGCCTTAGTTACCAATCCATTGCAGGCCTAAACTAAAATATTTACAATATAACTAAAATGTGTAAAATTGGAAATTGGATAACTGTGTGAGTTGTGCACGACGTACGTAACAGTGAACTGGAAAGCTGATGAAGTGATGACGCAGCAAATGTTTCGTCAATCATCAACTCGCACAACACAGACATCTCTATCGTCAACCGCGTTGCCAGAAGCAATTTAACGACATTCTAAACACGTCACGGGATGATTTACACCAATACCGGTACCCAGAAATCACGCTATTAAACATTAACATCCAATCATAAAGCGGGAAGCTCAATCATCACTAATTTGATACTTTACGTTTGCAAGACGGGCGCTATAACTTACCTTAGTAATGACGGTAGAGTTCTAAATGTCGTGGTCATGATGTAAGGAGACACGTGTGAACGGTCGGGCTGTACCAGCAATAGCCATCAGTGTAAAATGTATAAAATATCGACGGTTAGTGAGAGGCAACGATGTATTTTTGGAAGGTAAATTAGTGATTAAGGAGTTGCAGACGTGATAGAGCTTTGAATTTTGGGTATAATACATATAAAAATGATCTTGAGTATATTTCCTCTTAACTAGAGCTGTTTGAAATCAAACTTATTTTACAGATTCTATCGCGTTTATTTTATTTTTTTACGTTCACGACGTAGAGCTATTTATTATGAAGGTCTTTAGGGTCTATGTACCTTTTAAAAACATTTACGTTCCTGTACTATTTCTTATTTTCATGGTAAAATGCCAAGCGTATGTTTATAATAACCTATCTTGGCGACTCTATCCATTGATCAAGAAGACATTTGCCACGATAAAGCAATGCATGACCTATTTTTTATTAGCACCATATAACTGTTTTAGATATTAACACATTCCAAATATCTGAACTTCTTAGAATAGACATGAACGTAGGCAGAAACCTTCGGCTTGTCTACACATATAGCATAATCTTTGGGGCGCCCAACGATCGACGTTACGAGCGGAAGTGTTGCATTTCAAAGGGGCATTCTTGTTACCTGTGCACTAAAAATAATATGTGTAACAGCCGGATAGAGCCGGGAACGGCCGGGATGTGATTGGCCACGCCTAACTCGTCGCCTTTGATCTTGCCGAGGTGCGCCAAATATTCTGTATAGGTGGTATACTTACGTGTAAAATGATGTATGCTCTGTTTTATTTTTATAAACTATGTAATAATAATTATTGTTGTATCTGTTTTGATAGTTGGTTTTTTGCAGGGGCGTATCCAGGATTCTGTTAAAAGGGGGGCTATTTCGTAGGGAAGAGGGAAGCCCAATTTTTGTGTGATTACCTATCTTTTAGAATAAAAATATTTGCAATAATGTCAGTCGTGAGTCCGTGGTGGCCATTGCACCCATTGCCCCCCACCCCTATTTTCGTCCCTGGTTTTGTGGGATTTTTGATATTTTTTCGCTGGAGGCTACGATTACATCCCAATTTCAAGTTAGATCCCGAATACCTACTGCTGTGGGGCAAACTGTTCATAAAATTGTGATATAAGTCTATCATTACGTTTTACGAATGATTTTCTGTAAATATTCAGACACGCAATAGGTGAGTTGAGGATTATTATATTGCACTATCATTTAATAAAGTTTATGCTTACCTAAGTGTATGCACTTTTATGTATCGAAAAAAGCAATTTGTAATACTAAATCAATAATTAATTATTCCACAATTCTACAAGGAAAATGGTTTATGTATTTGATCTACTAACTTATTACCCTACAGTATCTTATATAAATAATATTTACCTATATAATTCTACATTCATTAGTAATTCGGTCACCAGGCACACAGCAACCGCAGCGGTGTGCCGGAAAAACAGTCTTCCGTGCCGCCCATTATTAATGACGGATAGATGCCCCGAGAATATTCACCATGTGAATACAATAACATGTCATGTTGAACATACACTGCTTCCATAGCGGGATCAGTTCAATGCAAAGTGTGAACAAAAACGTTGATGAATTGAAATTTAATATACAAAACCGATGGTTGAGCAGTCTCTTTGTACGGAGGATGTCAAGCGCACAGACTGACAGGTGAACATTTGCTATTAGAGTTAAATCATGTTTCTGTAATAACACGAAGTGTATTGTAAAAAGCTTTTGTAATGAGCTCACTTCTTTTAGCAGACGATGTCAGTACATTGTATATAGTAAAAATAAGAACTTCGTAGAAAGTTTGTTTGTACAAGTTTAAAGTATTAGACGATTTCTTTTCATTCGCACATAACGTAATATTTCTTTGAAGTATAATGTAACACGCATCACCAATATGAAATATGGGTTAAAACAAATAGTTACAGGAATGTGTAATACGTTTTCCTGAAATGATGTGTGCAGTTATAATATTATGGTACAAAGAATTAAATAAGGTTCTTTGATTCCAACAATTCTTTTTTATATATGGTCCAAGCTACTAAACTATATTTTATTTATATATCTGGTTACAATTATGATTCCGCCTGTGCCGTCATTGGTGATGTTTATTGATCTAGATTAGTGAGCTAAAATTTAATATTCGAACGGATCTTAGCGTGCAAGTCTCTACTCTCTCTCTTTCTCTGTTAATTAGACGCGGAAGTAATTCAAACTGTCCCTTTTTAAATTCGCTCTCGCTATGACGCTATGCGTTCTTAACAATCATTTAAGTTCTAGAGTTATCTTACGATGCATCCTAACTGAATTGGTAACATAGGCACTCTTCATTCCCAAAGAAAATCAATTCTTTCAATACACAACATTTAAAAACATAGATCTTACAGCAATTCTTTAATTAAAACCGCCATAAATTACTGACAAAAGATCCATCCAAACAAAGGCAAAACAGCGTAGGTACGATTCTCACCTAAGCCGGGCAAGTGGACCGAAATACACCGTGAGTCAGAGCTCAGACGCTGTCACTTGTGTACCTGCCATCGGGAATGATCACAAAGGGACACACAAAGGAATAACTCAGTGAATTTACGCGTGATTCACACGAGACAATGCGTTTTAGAAGGTACATAAAGCGCTTCGTGAAAATATTTGTAATTTATGTAATATGTTAAATATGTTAACAGTTCCATTTCTAGGTTGTAAAGAAAACGCCACATATTAAATGTTGTTCAGATTGTTTCCTTAAAAAACCCAAATAAATTAAATACCGTTTACACTAGGGATTCCCGAAGTGGTTTCTCAGGGGTCGAAGTCGATAAGCGTGCACAAGTTCGTACGAGGTGAAATTATTATTTTGTATCAATTGGAAAAAAAACTTGGGATAGGATTTTAAAAGTAATTTGGCTATGGAGGTCTGAGGTATCAGTTCATTCCGGATAAGGGGTCTCTTGCCCAAAATTGTTTGGGAATCCCTGATTTACACATTTATTACTTCTCTTCTCACTGGCTAATATTTTACAATATTTTACACTATTTTTGTTCCACGTTAGATTTCAGACGGAGCCTGTAAATTCAACGGAAAGCTATATTACGCCTAGTGAGTATTATGCAATATAATAAGATTACTTTGAGACTAACGAACTATTTTTGGCCTTCGTCTTTAGTACATAAACTGCTGTCTAATAAAAAAAAACATATTTTCTATGTTCTTACGACTTGCAGCTTCAGTACAAACTCGCAGTTACAACTCACTTATAGCACTCATACCTACCTATAGCATATAAATTCAAACTCATCAATCATCACTTAAGCTGAGTTGGTATGTAGCTCAAGGTCGTGTGCGTAAGCGCTGCCGGAAACCAGTAAATCACGCAGAGGCGTTCAGGAACTGCATAGACTCGGGAGAATACCATCGTTGTTCGGAGTTTTTGCTAGAATATCGTTATGCTACATATGTAGAAATATGATTAATAAATCTGCTGTGGCAATTTTAAAACAAACCTAACAAGTCTAATTACAAAGAGGTCACATAAGTTCAATTATATAGTATACTTTTAGTTACGTAATAGAAATAGATACGATAGTACCCGGCCGTAAATATTACACATCACTATTAGTTTTATGTTGCAAGAGTCAAATGTCCAAAAGTCATCGCAGTACTAATTTGAAAAGCCTATATATGTCATATTGTCAGCCGGGTAATGCGGGTAGGTACCTACTTGACTTTACATCACTCTACGTCACTTTAAAGATACCATCACAAATTTAAATAAATAAAATATTATTTCACAAAAGCTTAATTTGCTATAGGTTGTAAAAACATAGGTACTTCATAATCCAGACCAAATTCGATGTGTTAAATAGTGTGTCTTGACTACATCTCGCATACCGCTATCCTCAACATCCTGGTATATAAACATATTTGCCAGCCTTCCGCAATGTATTACAGTTCTATGAAACGCACGAGCACTAGATATTAACACACATAACATTGTTGTGTCTTACGCAACTGAAAACTGAATGGTCAACACTGAATTACTGTCTGAATATCCGTCTGTCGTATTTACATGTAAACTGAAATCTCCAACAATGTACGTATATGTTGAAACCGACGATGGAAGGAATTTATTATATCAATAATAATGTCGGATTGAATAAAATAGTTTGAAGAACAACAAACTCGGAATCAACTCTTTTTTCGTAGCCTTATTATGGCCCACTGCTGGGCAAATGCCCGCGCCCTATACGATTCCACATGTTCTTGTCTTGGGCATATTGTGGCCCTACTGTCTTGGACTTTTCTGACCGCCTAATAGGGAGTTACTGTTGCGATATAAATAATGTCACGCCTGTTATTCCCGTAGAGGTGGGCAGAGGTGTACTGCAGTGCACCCACATTTCGCTGATAATATTTTATAGTCCTAATGTAATTGGCGGAAAGTCTATAGTCAATATACCGGGCACACTCCCCGTCAGTACAGGGGGTTTGGATCTTAGTACACTACTGTACGATACTGATCGCACATATAAAAATGTCACAATGACATTTGTATATTTTTTTGTTATTATCTATGCTGACCTTGGCATGACGGCAGCGCAAGCTGTTCATTCATATTATGATGGTATTTTATTTAATAGCAAAGTGCGGTTTGGTTAACTTCACACGGCTTTCGAATGTCTTGAAGGTTTGTCAACGACGAATGTTTATCTTCACTCCACAGCGAGTGATGATCATCATTTACAAACTTCTTCGTCATCATTTGCGTGACAAGCCACAATGGTGTTTATATGAAACCGCCAGATGTCCTCACACAAGGGTACCGTCTGTGCTAAAGTGTAAACTGCTTCGATCGTAACATCCGATATCGAATCAAAGGCGCGCTGTGATGCGCCTGCGCACTCCTGCTCTATAGATCCTTTAATTGGCTGTAAAATCGGACCACCCGGAGTCTGTTATTACTATTATCTATAAGTTATTTTGATAAAACAGTGCTATAGCTTAAATCAACTGAGTTATTATAGTACAATTTGAAGCTGCTCTCCTTAAGCGCATTTGTTTTGTAATCATTATGTGTTGTCATTATTTCGAAATTTCAATAAAAAAAATTGCACAATTATCATTTTTTTTATGACAATTTAAAAAAAAAGTGGCTTCACGCAGTGATACCCAATGCACTAAATAATCGCAAGTTCAAATGGTATCTGGTATATCCTGTCTGAATCACACTGTATACACTTAGAATTTCCGTCCAGAATTATCCCTAGTCATAACATATCGGCTGTAAAACACCTCAGTACTGAGCACTGTCTGATCCGGTACCAGTTTGTTTGTATCACTTATTGCACCTCGTAAACGGAATCGATGCAGCGTGTCGTATCGCTCGTTACCTTCGCTATGGGTGTAAACACGGGTACCTACCTACCCCGGGTATTGCCCGTTATAGCCCACCGCTAAACTAATAAAAGCCAGTGCATACTATATTTCTAGACTTGGCACCAAATTGTTACATAGATCTGACAAAAATAGTGTACAATCTTTGGGGTCGAGTCACCTTCGTCCGTAGGAGAATTAAGTACCCTCGAGATACCCTACACGTGACCCTGGGTGGTGCCAACCAGGTGACAACTCTACTGGTGGTAGGCTTCGGCCGTGGCTAGTCACCACCCACTGAACAAAGCCATGTCGCCAAGCGGCCTAGCCGTGTTCCGGCATGATGTTCGGTGTTGCCATTCATGGATGGCGGGTCAGATCAGTTGCGCTGCATGTGCCTCTATCTACTACCGCCTTCCTACCTAGGCAAGTATGCTCCATCGTAGATCTCATCGTCACTTACCATCAGGTGAGATCGAGATCAAATACTTGCCTATAATGTAATAAAAAAAAAAAAAAAAAAAAACAAGGGGATGTACCTACCTCTTGTAACAGTTTACAGTATTTTTATAATTTGGAATCATACTGTTGCTATATTTACTTATGACATACGTATACGTTGCTACAGATTTAAAGTTACAATAATTCTTGACTTATAATAAATTGACTGCTCGAACGATACTGAAGTATTTATTTTTAAATGTCCAAATGAATTTAAATAATTATAATAATACCAGCCCTTTTAATTTCCCACTGTTGGGCACAGGCAGCACATCAATGTGACGGGGCAAGGGGGGTGGGGGTCTGAATGATTAAATACATATTATAAGACCCGACTCAAAAATTAAAAATCAGACTACAATGATTTTGTTATATATATATTATTCGTCTCAAAATGTGCTTCATTAGATACCTATTTCTTCATTAATTTTATAAAATAAAAAGAATCGAAACAACAAACAATATAATGAAACCTGATTCCAGTTCATTTTGATGTTCTTTTTTCTCAATAAGGCAGGAAACAGCATGAAATTTTCCAATAAGGCCCGTAATGTCACATCGCAACATGGAAAATCTGGGAAACATTAAAATGTCTAATTTAATCATTTTTAGGGAGACAATTGTGATTATTATTAACTCTAAGTCATGAAAATTAGTAATTAATCTGAATCTGAAATCACAAATATCCAAGTAATATAAATAAAAGAGCTGAAAGTGTTTGAATGGTAGTTTGAAGTGACGCTGAGAATTACACAAAATACGGCTGGCCGGATTTAAATGAAGTTTGGTACAGTCATAGATTATAGTCTAGATTAACAAATATGCTATTTATTTTATAGCCACACTCACTACAAAACTATAGACCTGAGCTTCTTCAGTATTAATGTATGATTTTAATACAAACATTTTATTGAAATGATGAATACATAAATTTATCAAGTTAGACAAAAACAAGAACGTCTAATCTAAAAAGTTCCCCATCTGTACCGCAACGGAACCGAAGACAGTCTGCTGGATAGCATTATTAAAATGTCTTCATTCGTGAATATAAAAGTTCTATTTATTTCACAAATTAATATCGCTTTATCTCAAAATATCATAAACAAGTGAATAGACATCCAGATTTAGATAAAACAGAAATGAGCCATATTGTAGTCTTACCACGCAGTTACAAAAGGGTTTTCTACTATTAAAAACCCGCGATCGAGTAAAGAAGAACATATAAAGTAACTAAATTAAAGCAAATTATAGGATCGTTTTATGCAACAAAGGACAGTAAATGATATGCAACGACGTTGCAATTGTTATAACACTCACGCTCGTATAACAGAGCTATTAATCGTTACGAACAAGTAATATAATTTGATCTGTTGTAATGCGCGGACGGTGTTATGCAACAATCACAACAACATTACCTGTGAATTACAGCCTGCGGTGGCACAGTAGCGGTTTGCGATTCGGCTAGGGTGACCATGAAAGTCTGTAGTTTAGTTCAAATAAATAAATTCTGTTGAACCAACATCCTGTCCTCACCGTTTCGTTTTACGAAATATTGGGGCAAAACATTCTGTTATGAGCTATGTTAACTAACATGATATCATAAATATATAGATTGATAAATAGATACCACTTTAATTCACTTCAGTAATACACAGACATAATAAATGAGTAAAAAGAAGGAAAAACGAGCAGTGCACGTTAGGTGGTCTTATCGCAAGCTCAATCTTTTCCAGACAACCTTTTACTTGCTAATATTTTAAGTTATCGATTTTGCTATTAACAGTATCCTTCGGCCATTCTCAAAAGTAGAATAAAAATTATGTTTTTATTCTACTTTTTTAAAGAACTAATAGTTTTAAAACAGAATAATAATTGTACAACCAATATAGCACAAATAGAACAAGCTATAATTGCAGTAGTTCGACAAACACAATCCTGACTGATCCAACTTCTCTCCGGTTCGTGGCCACCCTTCAATTTGGCACGTCCACTGGCGGATTGCCAAGCTCCAACTATTTGCTTATAATTTGGAATCAATATGCCAGCGCACGTGGCGTGGGCCAGATTATTTCACTCATAAACGAAGTAATAGGCGTTGTTATTCATGCACTATTACAATATAGGAAGATCGGATAGAGAATCATCGTAAATTGCTTCGGTAAACTTCGGCGAAACCGAACATTTCCGAATGCAGTTAAAATCATTCGTGGGATACCTTAGAATAACTTAGGCCATTCCTGTTAATAATATACTCATGTATGAGGTGAGTAATTTAAGGCCATATCTCTATTGAGTTAGAGTTGTATTACCTTATATGTCTTAAATAATTGGATACATAAAAAATATGGTGATGACCTGAATAATGATTACCTATGTTGTTATAAGTAATATTTAATTAACTTTAAGTGGAACATGTTTCTTATTTAATGTTTCATTAAATAAATGTAGGATGTGAAACTTTATATTTATAGAAGTAACTGTGTATGTATAGACATGACCTCGTCACAGTTTTCATGCAGCCTTTGTAAGTCTATAAAATAATTATATTCTATAAAAAAGTTACTTTTAATACCGTACATTATTTATAAATTAATCTAAATTAATAGTATACTAAAAGAAACCATAGGTAACAAAAAAAACTAAGCAGGTACTAGAAGATTCAAAAACCTGCTTTCTCACCTATAGTCAATAATGCTGAGTATCTTTCGCCAAAGAAAAAATAACCACTAACGATATAATGATTTAGTAATAGAATTAATGGATAATATATGACTCAGAGACCATAAACAACGGCATAAAATAAGAGTGCACATTCATCTATACTTAAATCACCCTAATTCCTCCACCCAATAAACCATTCGAGTGAAATGTTAATCATAAACAATAAAAAAAAACTCACAATAATCTATGAAAATTCCTAACAATGTAAATAAGTTGCTTAGTACCGACGGCACGAGTACGACACGACCATCCCATTGTTATTAAAATAGTATGATGTTTTAGTAGTTTAGAGTCATTTTGGAACATACAGTCATGTTTTGACGACTGAAACGTATCAGATTTCAATTTTAATAGTAATTGTGTTCGGTAGGGAATATTAAATTGTTTTAATCAAGAAATCATGAAAAACGCAGTTATTCCCAAAAATAATATTTTAAATATGTGTCCATGAAATTCCTGTCAGTAAATGAAGTACATGCCCTTATTCAATTGTTTATAATTTAAAATAAAACTATTTTTAAGGATTTTATCGCGTTTATTTTTCGTTTTTACGTTCCCGACGTTTAAATCAATATGTTTATAATTTGCTTGAAAATTTATTTTAAAAATCTATTTCGTTCCACAGTTAAAAAAACATTTCCCCCGGTATATTTTTTTAGCACGGACATCAACGCATTTATGCCAATTCATAATTATGTAAAAAGAATGTAACTTATCAAAATATCGTTGGCGATTCAACGCAAAGTAAGTCGTGAAGTATAAATACCTAGGTGCGATATCATTTGAAACATTGCCAAAAGATTAGGGATCGGCGAGCGCCGTGTAGGCGTTATGAATGGGCGGTAACTCGCTTAGGGCATTCATAAAAAGCGTTTTAGTTAAAATATAATATTTTTTTCGTGTTTTGAAATCATTTTCCCGCAATTTACCCTGCATTGTGCCGAGGGCCCCAGCTTAGAATCCTGGTAGGGACAAACTTTGTGTCTGTGACCACGAATGACCACGATTTTTTGTATCCAAATCAGGTATGCTTAATATCTATATAAGTAATATATACTGGGTTCGCCCACAGTCCATTGCACAGTTCCCATAATACAAGCGTCGCTTAATGCGGAACCGTATAGTTAGTGTGTTCGTCTGGTGACATTGATTTCTTGTTTTATTTAGAGCTTGTTATAACTCCCAAATAGTGCTTCTAACCAATTAACGAGTACATTCACTGCATTCATAGAAATGGTTAATTACAATATTATAATTATTAAGTGTTTGGCAAATAAAAACATGGTAAGACGAGAATTACTAAAATCAAAAGACAATAAAATGAACTTGTCTAAATAATTTATTTTCATATAGGTATTAAAAGTTTTCATCCACAATTGACTCATCTAAATATTCCGTCGCGTACCTAATAGGAGCGCAACCTTACGACAACACAATTTGTGACTACTATGAGAAATATTGAATAATAGACCGTTGTAATATGCCATGTTAAATAACGCTTATACCACTCGTGCGTCATATAATTTAAAACGTGTCTCGACTGTATTAATTGGCTTTCACACAATTTCGCGCACTGTCACACCGAGTAACAACTCATAATTGGATACTTTCACTATGACGACATTATTATTAAATTTACCATACATTGCGAGGTGTATTCTTAACTTTACTTCAAGGTATCATTTCGGATAAGCAATGCATTGGGCGTAAGATAAATCGTTACAGTTAAATTAGTGTTATCCTCGTCACCAGGTGCTGGCCCACAGATTTTTCTTCACAATTCATTAGAGCGTCTCGTTTTAAACGTGTTACGTCGGTCTATTTTCGATCGTGATGATTCTCGGTTCGGTATGAAAGGCGGAAATGATCGAATAATGGAAGTGTTGTGTTAAAACATTTTATGATCGGTATTTTTATATGAAATTAGAGGCAGCATCAAAGATTGACTTACTTTTTTCATGTTCCGTAGAAATGTCGATAAATCTTTTTCTTAGTTTTTGGCTATTTCAATTTATTATTAAAAACATAATACTCTAGAATAATAATATTATGTCAAAATGGTGCCAGATACCACCTCTCTAATAAATTATGCCCCATAACCCAATGATCCCGTAGAGATGTAGTGAGTTTCTCTAAATAAATAATACATAAATATTTTACGGTAATTAAAACTATGAGTACTTTTCTAAAAAGGTGATAGCTCAGTGATCCTAACAATTGGGTACCTAAGAATATTGTTTAGATGACCGATAAAATTTGTGTTCGAACTCAAAATCATTACAATTATGATAGTATTCCAGGAAACGACTTATCAAATTTAGTAACAGTTTTAAAGAAGTGACATATGGACTTAAAGTTTAAAAAAATAATAAAGGACAAATTGCAACAACAGTCCAAAATAAAATAGTTCTGAAAGCAATCTCGAAAAGTGAGCTGCGCAATAGCGGGTTCAATCCGGGGCCGTCGCAGCCACCGCGCCGCGACATCTTAACGAGATCTCCGTCCGTCAGCCAGCGCCAGGTATTGGCGCAGACAAGTTTATTTTTAACCAGTATCGAGCTAGAAATCCAGTTGTTTTATCCTATATTGGTGTAATAGAAGCAGTCACGTTATAATCTTTTGCTTACAATTGAACAAATAACTCAGAAAATACCTAAAGAATTGGTTAAAAATAATTTAAACCCTTACGGCAATTGTTGGATCAACGGAATCGTTGATGAAATTGTAATAGCATTGTAAAATATTATATATAAACATATAAGTTGACTAGTTAAGTCATATGAGTGAGTACAACTACGTAGTCTACCAGTTATTATCGACCAGTTATTATCAATAGTAATGAAAGATATAACATATGAAATATGGATATGCCATATGAAAAAAACTAATCGAATTTATTCGACAACTTATAGAAAAATCTGTTCATTTCATATGCTTTTATGTAATTTTAAATACGTCTCATATTGATTTCTTATATTTACGCGAATACTACACATTGAAATAAAACTTATTTTACAAACTATGACACTAGGACGTCAAACACCTCAGTCCTCCCTGACTATGGTTGCTGTAAAGCAGCTGAAACGTCGGGAACGTAAAAACATACAATGAACGCGATAAAATCTGTAAAATAAGTTTTATTTCAATTAAATTTGTCTCTTGAGTTTGAAAAAAAAAATGCGTATCTTTATCACGATATAAGTAGTGTAGGATTGAAGATCTCATAATGCTAGGGAACCCTTTGAATCAATCGACTATTCCAGCTTTACAGATGTTACTTGATTTCCGCAGTGTATCCACAATGTGCATCAGCGCTTATGAAACAGTGATTTTGGGATTCTATTTAACAATTTTAGTCTACCTCCCTTAATATCAAACTCAAACGAATTATGTTCTGTAAGGCTTCTTAATTAGGTTCTGTTTCCAGAATTCCCTTTAACCGGATTGGAAAGTGAGTAAAGATCCGGCAACAAACTTACCCATATTATTATGACAAGACACGCTACACTTTGACATCTTTATTGATGCTATATTTAATCGGTTTTTCAACAGTTGCTTTATCATTCAAACAATCCAACATTATGGCGAAACTTTTTTTGATAGAGTTTAGTTTTAATGATCTTTTTAAGTGAACATCGGAGGACATTTAATCTAGAAAAAAAATCGTGATTGAACCTATACAATTTATCCAACAGGCACTATTATTAGATACACGGAAACACTATCGCATCTCCAACAAGGAATCCATCAAGCAACCCGCCAGTCAGTCAGGTGCACATAAATCGTGGTACGGTAAGACGGTTCCCCACATTCCGCCGCTAAAATTACCGGCTTGGTGATCTAGATAAAAACCGAAATGGGGCCCGTTGTTTCTTTGTTCGGCGTACCGTACTGTGGGGTATGGGGATCGCCACTTTAATTTGTTTGTGATTCGCTTTAAGATGGGATTGATTTGTTTGGATAATGCAGTTGGGTAGGTAGCGGTAGGTAATTTTAGTTTATACCTAATATATATTATATATAAAGGTACAACCATAATTATCAATCATTTGCAAAACGCATTGAGCGGAAGCCCGTGCCCAACAGTGTGACCTTAAAAAGCATAAAATTTTTTACTACATGCTCTTAAAGAGTAACCATAGAGTTTCTGGCCCATTCTTGTAATTTCGATAAGCAATGGAATCATATTTTATGATAGTTATGTTACATTTTTGATCATTTATCCTCCTCCTCCTTCTCTACTGTATTTTTTTAAGTGAAAAAATAGTCCACTTCTATCGTAAGCCTCTGAAAAAATAAATAGACAATTTCCGCCTCTAACAAATCTATTACGAAGGACTTTTCATTTATCGACACACTTTGAATGTCATTCTACAATAATTAATTAAAAAATAAATAAGAACGTACATACTATAGTACGTCTTAAACACCAAAATTCTTACAAATTGCAAGTTTATTTACACAAGCATACCGTTGTTAACAAGCATCATCCAATAAAAACAATTTTATCACAGTTTATGTCTTCAGCCAGGTGTTACGAAGGTGTATTCAGTTTTTATACCCCATAAGCTCTGTTAACTGACGATAAATTTCGTTTAGAATGCCTGTCGAATAAACGTTACGAGTTTTAGCGTCAAATGTTTATTATTGTGTATCGCGGGATGCGTGGAACGGAACGGTGTTGTCCGATGAAATACAGCTATAGTGCGCACCAGATAAGTCTGCGCGCGGCGAGAAATGGAACTAATTTCAGCGAAGGTAATAAGTGCTATAATCCAGTGTATTGTGTTAACAGCGCCCTCAGTCACGCGCAGACTTATTTGGCCCGAAACATAGCGTTATTTGACTTATATTTATTTCAATTGTTGAGAAGATGCTAAATCATTTTGTGTATCCGGATTTCGCTGGTCAATGGTACATAGATTTATCATTTAATAAAATAAAATGTTTTGACATAAATTTAACGTAAAATACTTAATAGATTTATAGTCGAACACTCCAATAAAAGGCTACTTAAATTTGAAATCCTACATTGTTATTTAAGTCGTTATCGGCGTTGTTTTTTTTTTGTAAAACACGTTAAAATTAAGTAGATCTCAAAATGTTGTTGCGTTTAAGTATTCAGTGGTTAACATGTTTTATAGTATGTGAGCTCAAAACATTATTATTTTTCACGCCCACTATTGAGTTGTTTACCTCAAACCGCGGTGCGCAACTCACACACGGAACCGATATGACGTATGCCCCTATTTATCTGAATATCATCGAGGTTTAAAAAAAATACAAAAGTATCCAAAACAACAATTAATACTCATCATAAACCAGTTTATAAACATAACAGTAGATAAATCACCATTGGCGAGATCAAAGCGCGCGAAATGATTTCTGTCATCGCGGTCTTCCGAGCACTGAAGCACCATGATTACAGAATATGAATGTAATATTAACAGGACTGTGTATTTACCATGGAGGCTATTTGTGTCCTCGTCTAGCAAGTCGTATATAGAAAGAGACAAAACTATCCCAATTTTTAATTGTTGAATAAACGGCTAGTTAGTGTAGTTGTGTCCTGGCATTGACCCTCAAGACAGGCAAGATTTTTCTAAGAAATCGCAACGAAGTACATAGCGATAGGTTCGCACCCTATGATAATGGAACTTATTGCCGATTGATAAACTGTACCAGTGATAAACTGAGCAAATTTGGTACACATTTAGCCACCCATTCAAAGAACAGAACGTCAAGCGCGAGATTATTCGTAAGCTAACCGTATACTTCATAGTCTACGTGTTAAGACACATTGTACGGAGAATTTAAAGTTTTAAATACCGTCCGCTAGAGGCGCTGTTCAAGTTGCAATACAATGTGTGTAAATACGTAAACTATAAATTATAAAGCAAGCTTATTATTATATAAATGTGACGTTACATTAAATTTGAATTAGTCTCACATAGGACATATTGATTGTAAAAAATATTGATGGTGTGTACAGTCCCGTTACAAATAGTAAGTCCGTTAGTAAGTTTCCGCACGTCAGCAAAAGGTGGCGCCTTGACCCAGGCATAACAATATGTATATGGTCCTCACTTAAAACACTTAACACCACTATAACAAGATCTAAGCAAGTATTTTGGGTACTGTTGAAATGCTAATTAATTATGATCGCTTTTCATATTTTCAGGGTACAAAACGGAATGGCCTACTGGGCGGCTCGCGAGATAAATATTTACGTAATCTGTTTTTGGTAATTACAGCTTTTATTGAACGTATTGTTACTATTGTAGAAAACCTTTCATGTGTGTGTTTTGAATATTAAACGGGGTGAATTTGCAAACATTGTTACATGTAATAGGAGATTTAAATCTCAATCAATTTCAAAATCCATTTGTTGTACACAGGATGATACTAAGCCCTTCTTTAGCGTATTTGTAAACACTATGTGAAGTCGTAATTTATAAATGTTGATAAAAAAAAGTTATTCCCAATAAAATGGCAGCTGTTTTTTTTTTTAATGACATCCAAGTTCTGACGTTATATAATGATTTACAATTCGCTACAGAAGCACAGGTTCAAGGTTTCTTATACCCTGTATGAGTCATCTTGTAGATGGTCACACCAAAATAACGACAGGTTAGTTTAGTTACATCGCAGGTACGCTATACTTGTCTTTAGTTACCTGCATGACTTTTGAGTAAAAGTATGCCTAACTAATTTTACCCGTAAGGTCTCCACACTGCCTTAATACCTTTTTTAATTCCAAAACGCTGCTTTGATAACACGAGCGATAAAATATTTATAGCTGATTACATGATACGGCTATCTATAATGAAAAACTTTTATTAAAACTATATATTTTAAACTGTTATTAATTTATACTTCATGTGATGAAGTATCGTCGCGTCGCCGCGGCGCCCAAGTGTAATAAGTGCGATTTTCGCACCTTTGCATCATATGGCGCCTGCCTCTAGACATAACAATATCGTCAACGCCTAAAATAAAACACTTAAACCGCGATATATGAGTATCACAAGGGTACTCTATATTTAGGGTATCGTAGTTAATTAGATAAACTATAAAACGCTTATGACAATATTAAAAAAACTCCTATAAAACTGCAATTTTAGTTCTTTGTACTTAAAGTATTTTTAACTACCTAACTAATATAAATCCCAGTCAGTCCTCCCGTGACCATTGTTGCTGTAAAGCAGCCGAAACGTCGGGTCCGTAAAAACATTAAAAACGCGATAAAAGCCGAAAACATTAGTTTCATTTCAATATTTGATAAAAACATATTTAAATAAAATCAGATTTTGTCTTACCTCAACATTGTAATATTTTTTTGTACATCATACTAAGCTAAAAAATAATTAAATACGGAACCGGTATATTAAACCGTGTTGCGCTTAGCCAAACTAGGTTATTTCGACATTTCAACGTCCCAAACCAACAAGATCATGAAAAAAAATGCAAACAAACGCAACGTGGGCGAAGTGCGAGGGATTGGGTCACGGATAGAAATAGGCGATTCAGTCGCGCCGCGGATCTTGCGTTTTCATAGTTATACCATTTCGCTTGTGGTGCGCCGGAGTTGATGCATATGGTGCGGTCGGTAGACTAGAATGGCTACATGTTTTATTTCACTGACCCACAAGGGATAACTAAAATGTACCTACAATAAATTTAAATTGGAATGTCACATAGTTTGGCAAAATAAGAAGACAAATTATCTCTCTCTCTCTCTCTCTCTTTATCTCCCTCCCATCTCTATCCCTTTTTCTCCCCCCCCCCCCCCCCTCTCTCTCGCTATCTCTCTCTCTCTTTCTCTCTCTAATATATGTGTAGCTATTGTGACGGGACTGATGAGCTCTCTAAATAACTAGGTACCAACTTAATTATTATTATTTTATAACCCATTTTTTATTTTCCGCTTTTTATTCATTGCTAACGAATCCAACAAAATTTTACAGCCTTAGGAAAGTAAATTTATTTAAAGGATACGGTGAATAACTTCTTAAATATTTGTAGGATAATAACAATATATTTAAGTATTTTCTATTGACCCGCTACTCTATCCTCCTTTATATCAGTTTTAATCAATCTACAATGGTATTACCAAGAACTTTCAGAAGAAAATGCATTGTAATTCTATTGTAAATAGACGAAAATTTTCTATCAATTTGAGAGTTTTTCTTTCTATCAGATGAGTACACGTTCACCCAGATACCATGTCGGCAGCGTAGTGGTAAACAGTCGTCACGTCAATCATTTGTTTATGTATTTTTGCGTCCACCGGATATGAGGCGAGGGAAATGTTGCTGCCACAGTAGGCGCAAAAGTTACAATATTTTCGTACCGAATCAGAATATTTTTTCAATTCTTTCTGCTAGATATCGTTCGACACATATCGTTAAAGACAGAGTAGGGTCAAAACTAGGTAGTTAATATAATAATAATATAGCCAAACCAACACACCAACTATACGGTCCCACACTAAACAACGCTTATATTATGGGTACCGTACAATGTACTCAGGGCGAATTCGTTATATAATACTTATATAGATATGAAACATCCATGACTCGGGTACAAACATTCGTGCTCAAAACGATTCGAATTCGGGACTCACAGCGCAGATAGTAGTGTCAATACGAACTGTGCTATCAGGTCGTCAGTTCATTTGTGATAGTTCTATTTTTTCCGCGTGGAAAATTACCAATAAACAAAATAGGTGGCCTCAGAAAGGCAGAAAGAAAATTGCCGTACAAATTATCATGTTTTCATAGAAAGCATATCTATATAAACGTCAGAACACATCAAAGCAACACTTGGATGTTTAAACTAGATTTTTTATTATACGCATTTCTTGTAACACCACCGGAGCATTCTTTAACATTTCACGCACTCAAATGCGTGATTTCCATAACTTTATTGCCACTCACCTCCCCCGTACATCCGGGCGCGGGTAATGACGAAGTTGCGACGGTAATGATGATAAATAACGTCCAAAATGATAATGATGACGTTAAGGTTAGAATGTGATGACGATGATGATAATTTATAAGAATTATGACGGTTTGCGTCGTTTAAAATGGGCGTCTGTAAGCTGATTGACGTACGTGCTGTTACATATTTGCTGAATTAATTATGCGCCGTGATAATTATTTTATTTAGTATTTAATATCTAAAGCGTTACTAAAGAAGTCCTTATCGTAGACTTTCGGCAAATAACTACTAGGTATGAATACAAAAAAGCCCATGACGTAATTTTTTCAAAGATAATGGCCACATGATGGGACTATGGTAATGTAAATAAATGCAGAATCATACTGGCAAAGCTTTGAATTTATAGGAACTTTATATTTTTTATTGAAGTCACACAACAAAATATGTATTTCTTTGTTAATAATTAGCAGTAGGGTAAGCAGGAACTTCTATGGTAATCGTAACGTCGTCGAGAAAACATGTTGTCACCGTCAAACTTATTTATGAAATCTGTGGTGTGAGAGTGATGGAAGACACTATGGTACCGAGACGGTATGTAAATAGGATTGTGCTTGAGGTACTGATGTTAGAAACCCTATGTGTTTCTACCCTATTGATATTTTCTTCTTAACATCTAAACTATTATACCTGGTAAGGTGAATGAACATAAATGGGTTCCCGGAAAATCTAGAATTTAACACTATTTTCCTTGCGCTAATACAATTTATTTCGGTTTTACACAGTTTTCTTTTTATATGTTTTATAGCGCTGCTCTTAGTCGTTACATATTTGATGTTCTTGTCATTTGTGTGAGGTGGATACACTTTGTATCTGTTGAAGTATACATCGAAATTAACTCTACATTTTTTTAGTATATTAACCTCATCTATTAGTAGTAGGATATTATTCTATATGAATAATTATAAAATGCGATTTTCATGAAATGAAAAATCTAACGACCACAGTAGAATTATGTGAGCGGAACTCTGCTTCATCAGGATTAGGTAGAATGCTGTAAACTCTATATTTAGGTGAACAAAATATAAGCCTAGGAAACAAAAACAATTCGTACAGGTCATTGCGTATTTTTTTTTGCTGAATAAGCTCAGATGCTGAGTAGTAGCACAGGGCTGGTGATTTGAGCATACGATACCAAATGTTTTGTGACTTGTTTAGCAATTAGTATTATAGCTCAGTTGGTTTTTCTATTACATTCCACGAGCTAGGTTCCGATTTTCACGAAACGAGTAGAATATAGTTCATTGTAATGTGGCTTGAAAAACTTAATATGACTTTCCAAATCTGGATTCGAAGGAATTATTTAAGAAATGTATTATTCCATTGAAAAGAACTCTGTTGTATTGCTGTGATATTTCTCCATATAGAACACCCAGATTCGTTAAATAATAGGATGTAAATGTTTACATAAAGATGATTCGCGGGTTTTAATTTACCTTACAAATGCACCTTTCATACGAATCTGTTTATAACCGCCCACGCCGTACCGTCCGCAGCAAACGACGCAATTCCGTTGTCGCGGGACTTAGCTAACGTCGCAAAAGTGGAATGTCGTGTTTGTGAACAGGTGTGTTGTGTTTGTATGTATTAAAATCTGTTACGCTGTAACTGCGGCAATTTGTATCTGAATTAGAATGAACGATTTCTTATATTTACGCGAATACTATGCATTGAAATTACGGATTTTATCCGTAAATTAGTTTTATTCATATTCAGTTGTTGGACCGCAAATATACACTAGTACGTCAAACACCTCAGTCCGCCCGTGACCATGGTTGCTGTAAAGCAGCTGAAATGTCGGGAACGTAAAATAAATAAATTAGTTTTATTTCAATGGTACATCGATTTAAAAGGATATACCAAACTTCAAGCCTGGGCTCCTTTGACAGATTTGTAATTATTTTGCGAATAACTAAATATGTGCGACTATAATGACGTCGTGTTACTTACTATGTATTTTTTTTTAAATATGGTTTACGTTATTGTTGTGGCGTAATTACGATAGGTAATTATTATAAAGCTCATTAGGAAGGAAAAAAACATGAGCATTACAGTGACGTACTCTTCTCGCTGCTGATGCTACCTGTCTACTATGCGTTTCCGGTGGCGAACGAGTTTTATTTCGATACCGAGTTACGAAATATTTGTATAACCAACGAGTAGATATTCGGATTATTTATATTTCATAGCGAAAGCGATCATTCATTTTATAGTAGAGAATCATAAATCGTTTATGCACGTATTTATAAAAGGTAATCCAAGGTTATCTGAACGAAACTTTTCGAAATGTGAAGAAATTTACTAAAATAAACTTCCATTTTGAGATAATTATACTTTAGAATCTAGACTTTACATAGGTACTGATATAAATTCCGATGATAGCCAAGTAATAATAATCAATGACACGAATGAAACAAAACCTTTAAGCAGATGTAACGGAAACTTTAGCTAAGCCATCCAAAGTTTCAGCCACGGCGTCCAATTTTTTTTATTAAACCCGTCCGCCACACAATACCTTAGCTTTCGCCACTAATAAAATACAAGGGGAGGGCAGAAAGCCAAACTGTGCGCGCTTTACGACCAGCACGCCCCCTGCGGTCAGAAATATGAAACCTATCAAAATAGAAAACAGAGAGGTTTTATTAAATGACCGAACGTGTTTATGTATCGGTCGCTGATCACATATGTTATGTTGAGTTTTGTTTACGGCGCATAAGGTTTTGCTTCTGAGAAATATGGTCTTTGGTAGTACATTGGTTTATTTAGTTTTAAAATAAACATGCTCTTGTTTTTTGGTTGTCTGCACCCTCTCCTCCTCCTCCTCCTTTCCCTCCTCCTCCCCCTTTCCCCTTTCCTCCTTCTCCTTTGCGAGGTCGAGGTTAGACCCTTTCATTTGGCTCGATAAAAAGTATCGTATTAGCTATCAGCATACTATGCTATGGGATAAGGTGCTTTGGATCCATTTCCCGGACTTAATCGTATTCAAAATCTTGATTTGTATGTTAAGTGCGAGATAATTCGTAAGCTAACCGTATACTTTATAGTTTACGTATTTAGACATTTGTATGGAGACTTGAATAGCGCCTCTAGTGGACGGTATTTAATACTTTAAATTCACCATATAAGGGTTCAAAATACAAAGTATACGGTAAGCTTATGAATAATCTTGCGCTGGACTATAAACTGACGCCATTCCAAGTTCTCTCCAGTTGATTCCTCGTGATGACGGCACAGTCAGACTGACAGACAAACATTCCAAACACCTACGACTAAGTATTATTTTTCCAAAATTAATTAATGTACTGTTATATAATTAATTTTGCCCAAATTACAGTGTTATTATTTTCATTCGAAAAATAATAACAGTTGAAAACCTAATGCAGAAATAGAAAGGGCGAAGCCCAGTAGTCGGTTTTCACTGAATTTCCAGAACCACGTTCCCAGAACTTCTAATGTCCTCGTAACGTCATCAAGATAAAATGCCGTCACTATCATACTTATTTAAGAAATCTGTGGTGTGAGGGATATGGAAGACGTTATGTTACCAAAACGGTACGTAAGGGTTTTGCTTGCGGTATTGTAAACACTTTTGTTTTAAAATACAAACAAAAGCAAAACTTGGCAGCGTCTCCCGATTTACATGTCACTTCATAATGCAAGCTTTACAATAGCAATCCTCATAATATTTTATAGCTAATATAAAAAGAGTTGGTTCTGTATGTATTTCTATTATCTATATGTATAGTCTGATCGGCTCACGGACATATCGTCCCACGTTCTGAACGAGCAGAGGGAAAACGTTGTAGTTAGCCGCAACTAACCATGTATTAGTATTACTGGAATAACCTATGTATTTCCATTGTGCCCATCATACTAAAATCTTATTGATATCTTACATTTACGCGAATACTACACATTGAAATAAACTCGGTCCTCCCGTGACATAAAACAATACAACATAAAGTAAAAACATAAAACAAACGCGATAAAATCCGAAAAAAATAGTTCTATTTCAATACAAAAAGCCGTTTAGATTGGGACGTAATTCGTATAGTATTATAAATTTTGACGTGTCTGATTGTTGATATCATAATGATAATATTATATCGCCAGACGAACACATCAATTATAATGTCCCACACAAAGCAATGCTTGTATTATGGGTACCGTACAATTAGACTGGGGGCGAACTTAGTGTACAATACTTATATAGATATTAAACATCCATGACTCGGGTACAAACATTCGTGCTTACCACACAAATTCGTCCCTACCACGATTCGAACCCAGCACCCTCGGCACAGAAAGCAGGCACACTGCCAACTGCGCTAATCAGACCGTCCACATATCGATGTCTTACTGATGATACGAAAAGAGATCATGCAATAATATACTTATGAGTGTAAAAAAATGGAGGAGGCTGTACCCAGCAGAGGGTAAACAAACGCAGATCAGTATATAGATTATAATCCAACAAGACCTATCAATTTAAACCACTTAAAGCAATGGACCGGCCCAGACTCGAACCCCCACAGCGCCATCTAAGGGTGCCCCGCAGCGCGGTCACCCGCGGTACTAATGACCCCTACCTATTGTCCTAAGGTAAATACGGGTTATTGTGCAGGGCACTTTAGTATTGAAAGGTTGATTGTTTTGATGTCAGATGGTCAAGTCTTTGTGAGCTTTTGAAAATTAATATTAATTTCTTAGCCCTATAAAGTACCATCTTTCTACAATTATAGGAAAAACTTGTAGTAGTGTAATATCCTAAATGTGTGAGGCAAAATAGAAGTACTGTATTTAAGTTAAATGCTTTATAATGGTTACGCTATCATGAGACTGTCATTTTAGCGATCTATCGACCAACATAGACATTGCATTTTTTCTATGTAATTAAGTATGTATTAACTTTGCCAAACTATTCTAATATTAATTATACATAATCAAACATAGGTACCAATCTATATAAATGCTTTAACGAATTTGAACTAACTATAACTTCTTCTTTGACACAAAATCAACAAAACAAAACGTCTCTATGTACTTTACAGTAATTCATAGCTTAATAACCTAAATACCCATATTATTCTAACATAACAAATATAAATAAGTAGTTTATACTTTAACATGTATTTTTACAACTAGCGGGTATTTTTCCCATGTCAAGTAATTAAAACAATAAAAAAATAATGGATGTGACATGAAGCTATGAAAATGTTGTCCCCGACACCTCCGTTTATTTTGCTTCAATCAATCTTATCTAACAGGTGTCGATGACAACATCCAACAATACAATATCAAACTACAGCCACCATAGATCATTTTAACGTATACCTAGTCCGTAAGGTATAGAGCCGGAAAACCTCCACAGCAGTGATACACTCTACCCTATTATTATTATAACGAGTAAACCGACCTGGCTATTGAGGGAACAATTAGACACGATAATACCAAACTCTTGGCGGTCGCCGAGTCCTATAACTCACTTCAAGCCCAGTTTAATTCGTCGCCAAACTGAAATCTGGGGGCGACCTCTTTTCTAAAATTTATCGTTCAGTTAGTCGTGACTATTTTTGTAAGGGGACTTTTAATTGGGTAATGTCTGTAATTATAATAATATTACGTCAGTATATTGAAGTGAGCCGATTTATAATAGTCATTCATGTACATAACACAGCTTACTACGCCGCCTTCTGTCGGTGTATCGGGAACTGACGTAACGGTCACGTTATAGAGATAATCATTAAATATATTCATTAATTATATAACTAAATCATGATTTGTAGCAAGCATCTATCACTGACAAATTATCATAGATATATGTCTGTCAAATTTAATCCGTTTCACTGTTTCTACATGATTCAATAACTGGATTCATAATTATAGCTCGTACCATGCCTAAGGGCGGGGTACAAAGCTTGTGGAACCAATAGCCGTTGGGGCAAAAAGGTTCTAGAATGTGTCGACGATGAGCCAATCGTTGACCTTATAATCTCGAAGCAGGCTAATCAACGGTTTCACAAATAAATGATCACCGGCAGCTGTCTCCTGAGTGCCCCACCTTTGATGTCAATGGGCCCGATTATGCCATTAGCTTGCACGCATAGAATTCTCAAACATCAAACGAAGTTATAAGTACGTAATTATTACAGTTACGTGTAAAATAAAAGTGTTGTTACTGTGATATAGGGATTGTTGTTTGTCTGTTAATTATAAAAAAACTGATTTTATTTGATTGATTTGATCTCATCGTCACTTACCATCAGGTGAGATCACAGATCATGAATCTGTGGGTGAGATCGAGAACAAATACTTGCCTATTTACGATTTGGAAGAGATGATTGAAATACTTAATACTCAAGTAAGTACTTTTCACGATTATACGGGATTGAGTGAAGTGGTATTATTGGATGTGGAGACACATTCCATACTAGTTTAGATCCTGAATTAAAATTGTTTTTTATAAGATTGTCGGTATTTTGAACCGTAAGCAAAGCTGCGGCTAAAAGCTAGTCATCAATAAAAAACCTTTTAGAAGTTCGACATCGAATTTTTATACCTACATCATTATTTCACGATGTTGTCTAACTAAACATGTTTCGCATTTTTTAAAAGAAAATCGTAAAATATAAAAACACTCAGGTGACTCGGTTCTGACGTTTTAATTTATAACTTCTGGCTGTCTCTGATGATCACAAGAATACATTTGCCACTGCAAAAGCAACATACCACTTTTATGTACGAATATTATAAGGTCGATATTCGAATGATTGCGTTAAGCAAACGGTAAAACTGGAGTTTGTTATTAATTCCAAACACTCGCGATCTAGAAATGAGAGGAATAATGTTTGAAATTCATTTAATGATCAATTTCTGGAGAGGGCATTAAGGTGGAAGCGTCTAAAACACGTTGGATACCGACTGTGACGTTGATTTATAGTTGATTTCAGTTTTCTTGTACACCATACAGTCTGGAAAAGTGTTTCCTTCGCATGCAAATAGAACTCTCATAGAAATATATAGCTGGGCCTAGACTACTCAAGTGCTTTAACATGTCGCATTCCTTCGGCACACTTATCCATTTTTTTCATGTTATGTGCCTGATATCATACAGACTGCTACCATGCCATCCTTCATCGTCCCATGCTACGTGTTCCGTCTTGTTGTCACCATTCCAGACAACTTCTATCGCAGTCCGCAAGTCTGTGTAGCCGTTCCTACATTGTTCTCACATACCCATTACAATGTACTGCTCAAAAATGTAACGGATCTTTTTAAAAAGAGCAACTATGTAGTTTCTCGCCCGTTCATCTCCATAGGAACGGCATTCCGAACGGTTGTTAAAGTTGTAGCTTAGCATTTTGTAACTATTTTGACGATTCATAAATACTGTACTTCATGGTTTACATGAATAATACATATTCTGATTCTGATTTGCCGAAGAAAACATTTCACTCCTTCTAATAAATTTATTCCACTATACCCTGTTTTTTTAATCATATTTAAATATATATTTATATGTATGTGTGTGTGTATGTGTGTGAGTGTTAGTGTAGAAATAACTGTTGTAGAGATTGGCAGTTGTAATTTAGACATGATTGTACATTTTATGAAAGTGAATATGTACTGATGATTCGTTGTTTATATTACCTGAGGTATATCCAGATATCGATCTGAGCAAGCTGTCCAGTTCTACACGGCTAGTAGCAGCTACGAAGTTCTTTGTTTCCACAAGATACAGTATATAGCCAAATTGTAAACCTGTCCGCTTCTCCTCACCTAATTCGGTTATAACAGAAACAAACTTCCTAAAATAAGCATTAAACTCATAATTAAATCACGTCTGAATCAATCACTCTACAGCTCCTGACAATAAATCACGGTCTCGGGAATCCCGCGCAATCCCCAAAAATCCCGGACACGGAACGTTTATTAAGATCCCGGGCTGAGCTGAAATATTCATTAATTGATTCCGCGCCCCTCGAAAGATACCCCTCATTACTTGAGGGTTGATTAAGCGAAGCAACCTGGATGTACGTGGGAGAATGTCTTTGCGTGACCTTTAGAGCCGACGATACGATATCGTGTCGGAGCGAATGCAGAAACATAATTTATTCATATTTTTTATGACCCAGTACGTAATACAATTAGATATTTATCGGCAATAATTCCTCTTTTGTAGAGAAGCTTCATTATTATGGGATATTTAAATCTAAATGAATTTAATTAGTGTCGTAAATATTAAAGAGGTTTTTTAAAAAAAAAACAAATTTTCTTACATATTATGTTATTTCATAATTTTCGTAGGAAACTAAATTTAAGTTTAACAGTGTAGAGTTAAGATACGTATTCTAATCAAAAGTTAAGAATCATAGAGAATTGTGACGTATAAAGGGCTCTACAGAATAGACAAACGCGCAACGTGTACACGGTAGGGCGGCGCTGACTGCGCGCACCGCTAATGGGTTGATGTCATTCTCTACATCTTGACGGACACGGAAGCTATGGAGTGGATTGTTTAAATAACTTTAACACAACATGTTAAAGAAAAAAAACTTTCAATATATATAAAAGAAAGAGAAAATCCTCGCACACATTGGGGAAAGCTGTGATGATGAAGAGTTACGTCTACCAATCTAAGAAATGGTACCATAATACTCTATTGCCGGAGTAATACGATCATTAGAACCTTCAATTAAGTCTCCCAAATGAATAAATCTTTAACTTTATCCCATAAACAGCACATCAGCGACTCTACAACCCCCGTTATCTTACCTAAGGCATATTAATTAGAGGTAAACAAGTCTCCTTTGTAAGATTTTCACTTCGTTCGACTAGTGACGGCGTTATGCGAGAGGCAACAATAACATGGTACCTATACATCCGTGTAGAGCTAGATAAGTGTGTTGTGTTTGACGGAAGTGTGTTGGAAATGTTTGGTTGTATAATAATGTTGTCTATACATTTTTATACAAACATATGCTCTATCTAGCGATAGATAAAATAGGAGCCTTGCAAAAATTTAAATGAATGAATATCTATTTTTAATTCTTCAAGATACACAAGTATGGCGGCCTTAAAAAAGCAATATATACACTTTAAAATAAAACTAATTATACGGATTTTATCGCGTTGATTTTATGTTTTTTACGGTCCTTAAATATGAGGTGATGGTAAATATGGTACGATGTTCTGACTATGACACTAGGACGTGTAACACCTCAGTCCTCCCGTGACCATGGTTGCTTTATAACCGAGACGGTCGGGAACGTAAAAAAATAAAATAAACGCGATAAATCAGTAAAATTCGTTTAATTTCAACAAAAATATTATACTTATTAAAAGCATCACTATGTATTGTACGTAGTAGATTTTTCTAAAGGCATTTGTTAAGTAGGTAGTTAGACACTTGAGCATAGCCCCGTCCCATAGATCAATCATAATATCGCAGGCAGCGAGGTGCGACTCGCGACTAATTACCGCAACCGGCTGTATTAATTGATTATCTGTGTCGTGCCGCGTCGCGCCGCGTCGCGCCGTCACCGCGGCGACATACGCTCTGTAGCTGCTGGTAATAGTCTATACTATCGTAAATTTGAAACTAGCTTTTGCACACGGCTCCGCTCGTGTTACCATCGATTTTATTCTGCATTTCCACACCTAATAGTCACCGTATGATGATAAATAACTAGATATTCGTTTTGGTCTAAATATAATCTATCTAGTATATACCCTTTTTTGAGTCTTAACATGGCCTATCTATCTAACAGTCATAGCTCGATCGAAATTGGTCTTATAGTTTGTCGATGATACTAAAACAGACACACTAATAATAACTCTAAAAACAATTGTTTTTGATTTTGATACGTTCAAAATGAATAGCGTACTCTTCCCGTGGCCTTGGTTGCTGTTAAGCAGCCGAAACGTTGGGAACGTAAAAACATAAAATAAGTTTTATTTCACTTCAAATTTAAAAAAAAATTGCCGACAAAGTATTTCCCGCCCAATTTAATTAAAACAATTATTTTTTAATATCTTTAATGTGTGTTCAAACATTCCAGTTACAGTTGTATAATACCAGAGGAGATAGAAGTTACACATTTCTGACAGTTCTAAAATGGTAGCCCCTACAATATTAAAACCAATAAAAATAACAATTATGCAGTCATTATCATATAATTACGAGTCAATTGTGTCAGCTGACATGAGGTCCAGTTTGAATTATTTATTTGCTTGAAGTTCTATATGTACGCGCAATAGTGTTTAGACTGCTATGTACCTAGACATCTAAACTCCAAAGGAGCTCATAATTTATAACCCTCATAATGATAGAACGCCGCACGTGCCTATAAACCGGTTCTAAGAAACATCGGGAATTGTAAATTGGAAACACACCTCGGCTCGTGTGGCTGGGAACTGAGCCAATGTTTCATTCATTAGAGGCGAGCGTGGGCTTTAGACGACAGCGCCCCTGGTGGCGAGTAGCGGCGGCTACGGGTTCGTATAGGAGTTGAACTTGGCGATTGTTTTTATGAACCTACCTTTTTTGTTGTAATGAAAAATAATAGTTTGATTACAGTTAAGGTGGATTTGTTATTTTATTTTTAATAACAAATACTATAAATATCTATAAATCTTAAGTGATTGGATTTTATGTGATATATTTTACTTGTCAAATAATCAAAAGGATTGGAGAGGAGGACAGAAAGGAAATTAATGAATCCTTTTCTAGCACAGTTTTGGCGATTTCTCATTGTTTTGTCGTATAACTACTTCAGAACTTCTTAAAAAATAACAAAACAGCGAGTACGATTTATTTTATAAAAGTACTTCCCTTCAACCTATGAGTAATTAATCCATACATCTCACAGCGCGTAATAATAAAAAACCATTATATACGGAACACAATCAACATTTTTATTACCGGGCTCAAGTCCATTTGTTAACCCATCCCTACCTTTATTGCTTTGTAATCCCCAATGCAAATAAAATTAAAATTAAAATATTTAAAAAAAGAATGACCGTTGCGCCGCGGGCGTGTTCTTAATTCAAAAAATACTTTTTATTTTTTAAATTATTTATTTGTGAAGACCGTGCAATAGGGTGTACTTCAATCAGAACGAGGCATAGATAAAATAGGTTTAGGTAATTTCCGTAAGAACAAAGCTTTTTCTTTAGTTAATAAATCTACCGTATACTTAAAAGGGCTGTTTGTCTGAAGGTTAATTACGTATTTAAACAGACTAAAATCTGGATAAATATTTTGCCTAATATCGCAATACACAGGTAGGTATATCAAGAGATACTATTACAGATCTTAGTCACTATCGATAAATATTTAAGTCGATATTAGTGAAATAACTATGTACCCATATGTACTCATTAATTTCCAAATTCAAATCATGACATATCAACATTCTTCCTTATTCACAACGTCTGCGTCACATAAGCATCGATTAAAAAGCTCTCTTTAAGCGAAGGTGGTCCTAAATGAAAAGATGGAACAATAGTGGGGCCCCTAAGCCCGCGGGGCGTAATAACCGAAGGGTGGCGAGTGAGGGCGATTGAGTGAAGTGGGAGTTTGGCCATCGGAGGTACGTGAGGTAATTGTGTATCGATTCACGTTCAATTCGATGTAAAATTAGGCGATCTGAAGTTTTTGTGGCCACATGTTCGAGTTTATTTTTTAAATGGTTGAATTTTTTTGGGGGTATTTTCAATTGTAGCTGGCAGCTGTTACAATAAAGTCTATAATTTCGTAGTAACCGACCTCAGACTTCAATATATGTATTTGACTCTGACTCTGTTGTCTACAAATTACAAATAATTAAATTATTTGGCATATTTAAAGAAATTCTGCTTTATTCCTCATGGACTACGGGCATACATTTAGTTTAATTATGTTTATTTTATGCTTGTTTTGTATGCATACTTATCACATGACGCTGTACCATAAAGTCTGAAATAGTTTGAATCTCTAGGTAGTTGAAGTCATGTAGGTATATACCTTCTCTATGTATCAAACGTATGTATACTTGTTTTAATCCTACACCTTCATTTCTCTCCCAGAGTCCACACAGCATCGATCACTCAACTGCCCTAATCCCCATTATTGCTCTAATCACCCCCATCCCCCGCGGCATAGCTGCACAGCACGTAATCCGTACCTGGACGCCAGCGGCATGCCGGCGGCATGCCGGCGGGACGAGTACGGGACGCGGGACGGATACGGGACGCGGGACGCTAACGGGATTTGTGTGAACGCGCCCTTGCGCGGGACGGTTGATGCGAATATTTGTGTAGCATTAGTTGCGAAAATAAAAATATTATTTGAAATTGGAATAGTACCTTATCGATTCGAAATAAAAACTAGAGGAGGCAACTGTTACGTATAAGTATACTCGTGATATTTATAATAACTACGAACTATACCCATCTGTAAAAAAATCTTGTAAGATAAATAACTCCTTATTGTTTTACCCACTAATATTTTTTTTTAAATACCGTGCACAGACTGCCGCAATTACTTAGCCGCGTTATCACTAACAGCGGTCTCTACCAGTTAACTTTTGTATCGTCACGAAAATAACATTGTAATCAAAGATAACTTTATATTTTTTAAGAACAACATAACATACCTAACCATTTGTTTATCCATTGCGGTTTCAATATACTTAACACCGAAATAAATTAGTTGTGGACACATTTCATGAATAGATTTCAGTCGTTCAAATGTCAAACACAATAAAACCAAGTCGAAAATTCTATTTGCATGCGATAATATAAATCAATGGCTAGTTTGATGTATCGCGTCGATGCATCGCTGGTTAGTTGTCCATAGAGAAGTGACGAATGTACAGTGAGCGGTGCACGTCACAGGTTGAGCGTGACAGCGTGACTGAATGTAGAGGCAACGCGGGGGTTAATGATAGAATGACGTTAGACCATTTAAAAAAGGTATTGGACTGAAATGATGTATCTATATTGTTTATGTAACATGTTATAATGTTTTAGAACATAGTTTAATGTTTTATAACATGTTTTAATGTCTTACAACGCAAGTGTATACTATTTTTAAATAACACGTTCATATCACTTTAGTTGTCTGGTTATAGTCTGTTTATAGTTTTTACACTGATATTTTAAAAATGTTGGTTACACATAGTTGGTAAATTACACTTGTATTTAGAATGCTGGTTAAGTTAAAACATGCAGGTTGGTTTGCCTTCAATGTTTAGCGATTGTTAGTTTAGTGCCATTCCAACCACACCCAGATCAGGGAAAAGCGCCACATATCATTTCTGAAATTTACCCAGACGGGAATCGAACCCACAACCATCGGGATGGTTGTGGGTGGCTCAAACCATCTCAGTATTATCATAAAATTATTTTTATAGGCATTATTTTATAAAAAATATACAAGCGTATACACGTTAAAGGTACTATCCACTATCCCTTTTATCCGCTTATAATAAACTGTCGGGTATTTGTCAGCGGTACCTTAGCCGGGCGGCTCCTGAAAAACAAAATTTGACGCAACACATATCATAGCGGACATGGGCTGGGGGACCCACGCACTAGGCGAAGAAAATGCAGCGGCTTTTGCTATCTATGAAGGAAGTGTAAACCATTGGAGTTTTTTCTTTATTAGAAAACGAAGCGTAAGAATAATTATTATTGTGCCCGATATGGTATCAAGCTCGCCAACTGCCAAACTATTATATTTGGTTCAACTCATCGCGATCTACCTCTGAGTATAGGTCCCTTCAAATGCTCATACGGTCTTGTACTTGTTGCAATCAGTTCCTTATATCCTGTCAATCAACGATCTTTAATCCCAAGGAATCTCATACAAGTATTTTTATTCAAAACAAACAAAAGTATGAAGTTTTTTAATCCTAGTGCGTACGCCCAGTAGGGAGACCACGGGAGGGGCGAACCGAGGACACGGTCAGTGCGCGCGCTCTAAAGAAGTGAATAAATCTGCCGACCACCGACAAGGTGAATATAAATATAAAGAATCCGCGGACAAACTTCCGACATTTATAGGGTTGACAACAGAATAAAAAAAAAATAAGTTAATAATGTAGCACATAGGAACGGTTCTTGCGGTAAGATTTATATTTATCAACTAAGCGAGAAATGGGTTGAATATTTACTAGTTCAGCTTTACACAACGTTATAATGATTTATTTAATTATTAGATTATCAAACAAAATCTATAAATTTGTAATACCCTTTGAAGTTAAACTGCAAGTATTATATACATATGAATAAATACTAAAGAAAAACTTCTTTAAATACCATGATTTAAAAAAAAATACGGCTTATTTTAGATTAGCTTGGTACAATTTAACCCTTCATGGTAGTCTCTAATTGATAGGATAATATTCCATCACAACTATGCAGTGTTTGTTAAATTATTTCTCATCTTGGGATTGAAAATGAAGAATATTTTTTTATAGCAACCCTGTTATTTGCAACGCGGCAGAGCGGTCACCGTGAAAGGCTAGGTGATCATAAAGCTTCGCGCATGTTCTTACATAATAATATTCTTGAAATATTCCCTTCGGGGGACCGGGCTCAAACTAACATCGGACGAAAAAAACTGTGGATACGAAGATGATACTTTGTTTAGATATTTATTTTTGCTATATCGTGAAATGTGTTACTCTAGAGAATTAATAAAAACAATAATATTACTCGCCCATTTTTAAATAAGTACCAAGGCGCTATTTTAAATCGTGATGACATATTTTTTTGTTCTCCTCGATCTTTCCGTGGTCCGTTTTATGTGTACCAACATTAGTTTGTCGTGTCGTATCTAATATCCAATACCATAATCATCTTTCTTCTTCTATAATCCATGAAGTTAAATTAGGGGATTATTTAATTCCCAAATAGTTTAACATGATATTCTTATCAGTCTAGCATCCACCATATTAAAGTGGCAATGGCAACTCTACGCAATTGTTGTCACAAATGCAGGAGGGTTGTCCAGGAAATGGTCAGCGGAGACAAACTACTGCGGCCGCGTGGCCGCGACACGCGTCATAACCCACGCGGCTTGTTTGCCGCGCCCGCTGCAGTCACTACCGACCTTTATTTAAAAAGCTAAAATCTGTATCTGACTTAGAAATAACCACTCATGTTATACAAAATTTAATTCTAATACCAAGTTCCTAGCTCAACTAAGAGAGCGCAAAATTTTACCATGTATCAGCTAATGTAAAGACTATTATCTAAGCTTTGACTAAAGTTGTTTTAGCTTTACAAAAATGTCTACTGTATTCCCCGAAATAGTAGGCCGTTATGTTCTGGCATGCACCTTCATTTTACTCATAGTATTTTGTCATAGGTAAATACATTAAATGGATTAACAAAATTACAAACAAAATATAATTGCAATTTAATACCAAACATTAAATGAAGGGTCTGAAGATCGGACATTAACTTTTTTCCAACACAAAATACCCGTCACAGATCCAAAAGCCACACACATCGTGACACTGCGCCGCGTCATCACCTTCGCCTCGTCTTGCCAATAGCGCGTTGTATTCCAAAATTCCAAATTCAAATTACGCGAACCGCTGAAAGCCACCACTCAACCGTTAAACGCTTTGATTGAACAGATTTTATCGGCCGAAGACGACCACACAAGTAATGTTAAATTTAAATTGAGAACATGCTAAGTGGGTTTCGAATAAATAACACAATGACGTCAACTCTTTATATTTATAATTTTATCGATTTTGATAAAGGAACTATGTGTACGAGTAGGTTTAGGTTCAATGCTCGTCGGCTATGCAGGTTTTATCTATCTTTTTAATTTCACCAACTCCCTCATAGCATCAGGTAACTCTTTCAAAAGCCCCGTCGAAATGAGCAAGTCACTGGCTTCTAATGAAAGCGGCAATTTTTCGTTTTGTGCGGCTCGCAATACCACCCACAAACGTGTCTTTAGGAAATGCAGCGTTCCCGTATTCGCACCCAATGATTTAGGATCGGTTTATATTGGTAGAGTAGTATCGCTCGCTCTACTATACGGCAGCCTGTAGCATTGATTTGAAATACCAACTCTAATAAGTATGATGTTACATGAGACTACCTCTAGTGTATTTATTTGTTCTACTAGTCTTAAAAAATGTGATATTTACACACATAACACAAGCTTATATCAGGCAAGTGTTGAATTTCCGTATGAAAACTGTTAACCCAATCCATGACCTCTGTAGAATTTACCCTTTGGTCCAAAACAACTGGTGCTAAAGTCTCCATATCAAGTGTAGAGTTGCTCTATCAAGTTTTTTGTTTATAAATAGGATTGATAAACGCAGCCTACTGTTAGCTACTCTTCGTTCAACTCGGCTAATGCGTACCGAGCCTTATTTATGTTGTACCCCGCCGCCGCAATCACACACTTATTCAAACATTTCTGAGTTTTAATGTGTTTTTTTTAAACAGGGTGGTGCGCTGCATAATAACTGAGATTCAAAGGACTGTGTTAGCAAATACCGACAAAGGTTTATTACATGTGTGTTTGTAGTAAACCTGGTCAGTGAAGGAGGCAGGAGTAGACATATAGCTCATATGTTAAATAAGTAATATGGCCAATTATGTTGTATTAAAATCGATTCTTTTTTATAACATGAATAATAGTGGCCATTGGCAGATCTACGAGTATATTATGCGCAGTTTTATATAATTTTTTCATTGACATGCCTTTTTACACTGCTTACGTGAGAACAAGAAATGTAAATAAATAATTAAATATCGCCAGACGAACACCAACTATACGGTCACACACTAAGCAACGCTTGTATTGTGGATACCGTGCAATGGACTGAAGGCGAACTCAGATATTAAAAATCCATGACTCTAGTACAAACATTCCTGCTCATCACACAACGATTTTTCCCTACCAGGATTCGAACCTGGGACCCTCGGCACAGAAAACAGGGTCACTACCTGCGCTAATGAGGTCGTAAAAAATGTGGGTAAAGACATCTCGCGTAGGATGAATTTTGAGCCACAATACAAGTTGGTAGACTTCCCATGAGAAATATTAAGATCATGTATCGTTAAACATAATAGTAACAGTAGGTAGTAGGTACTACTCTTTTGTAAAGACGGTTCATTGTTTTGCTGATATTTTTCTGCACAATTAACTCTGAGCCATTTGCATCTCCCCAAACTTCTTAATTACCTGTCTAATAATTATTTCACCAAACAGAACTTACCAGAAAACTCATTAGTACCGGCGACAATCTTCATTATTTACCTTGAGTTCTAATTAATTCCTTGTCATGGTTTTTGCTTCGGCTTTTGAGTAATATCTGTAGGACAGATGAAGAGGATAGCGAATAGATCTGAAACTGAGTAAGAGCAGGACGAGTATACGTCTCCGCCACCTGATTACCATCTTTTAGCAATTAGTAAAACACACAAAACTCCACCCTTGGCGTGTTCTGATCCCCTGGTAGGTGATGCTTAAATATTCACTCGTAAATTACTTGAAAACTTACCGCCAAGGTGGCTGAAGGTCTGAATTTAAATGCATTTGGACGTTGTCGCTGCGAGATAGCGCTCCCAATGTTTTGGTAATTAACGACGTCTGGAAATTGAGAAACTCAAAATGGTTCATGGAGACTATTCTTCATTAAACATTGTCATAATTGATTAACTGATATAAGCGGTTATGAAGTTAACTTAGATGCACTTATTTATAATAATAATACCAGCCCTTTTTAATGTCCCACTGCTGGGCACGGGCCTCTCCTCAATACGAGGGGGATCAGGCCATAGTCCACCACGTTGACACAGTGCGGGTTGGCGGACTTCACGTCTTCGAGGGGTTCTCTCAGACATGCAGGTTTCCTCGCGATGTTTTCCTTCACCGTTTAGCAAGTGATAATAATGGTTAAAAAGGAGATTCGCACATGAAATCCAGAAATTCCAGAGGTGCGAGCCGGGGTTTGACCTGCGATCCTCGTTACCGAGGCAAGCGTTCTACCAAATTGGCTATCACTGCTCCTGCACTTGCTTGGTTTGCACTTATTTACGTAGAAATTTGTTTCTCTAACCTATGTACATCTTTTATTTTCTACTTCGGGAAATGATTTTAACATCTGCTGAATCCTATCCCAACGAATAAATCGCCAAATTAATTTGAAATAGGTTTCAAGGATTTAGAAGTAAAACATTTTTAATTAAACGCACGATCTCATCGCTCCGCATCTCACCGCAGCCGCCAATAATAACGGAATTCACACAAAATGATTCACACGAAAAATCCTTTTTATATAATCAATGAATTTTCCGCGCGATCGGTCGCGAATGTCGGCCGAACGGACAGAGGTCTTCCGTTTGAAATCTATGTAATTAAATACAAAATGTCAGTGAAAAACGGGTTTCAGGGTTTTTTTGTTTCAACAAATTCCGGGAACAATTTGGATGTTTTAATAACATTTTTGGGTTCGAGCAACTTCGGACTAGTTATTTGTTACCTACGGAGTTAATAGCTGAACGTCGTATTTATAACAATAATCGATTGTGGGTATCACAGCGCGATGTTTGCCAAATAGGCGCGAATGGTTATCGCGAATCTTATCGGGCTCACTCCTTGGTTTAAGCGAGTTCTTTACAGTGCGACTTCAGTCATATGCAGTCGAGTAAATCGTTTATTTTACTGAAATCACCAACTGACAACTAACCCAGTAACGTTGCTAATCGACTTCGCTATTTTCATTCATGGTTATCTCTTTAAACTTAAACAAATGAAACAATAGTTTTTTTTTTCTGGTACCCTTTTTAATAATTTGATCTACAAACAAGTTCTGCAAAATTAAACTTCTCCATTCAGATATGTTGGGTTTCAATGAAGCTATTACAATAAGCGGTATCGATCAGTGCGCTGTGAATGGCACACCTCGCCACTTGAAGCCCCTTGTGCCGAAACTAGGGGAAGTGCATCTGTGTTGTGCATGCTCGAAGAATGGGTTGTTAGATGCGGCATTTTCAACCGTTAAAATATTTACGTAATATCATGCTACGTGCAATAATTCTTCTATGTTATGACTTCGCTAACTATGAACAATTTAGAATTTTAGTGTTCATAGCTATCGTACCTTTTACAAAGACAAATTAATTCTTAAAAATTAACCATCTGATCTGATATATATTTATAGAAATTAACATTTGCATTACTTAAGGCTTTTGTAAACATCCATAAATATGGAAGTAAGAGGTCGGCTGGTTTGACTGGAAAATGTCTTAATAATAATTACAGAATACATTATAGGACAGAACTATGTATATTCAGACTCTATAAATCGCTCAAAATGTCCTTTCTATGTAGAATATTGACAACCAATAAAAATCCATGGTTATTTTATTTAATACGATGAAATTTGTCTACATATACAATGTTACGGAGTGGTTAATTCATCCCATTTTCAACCTACCATATCCATGTAACTTTATTCCATATTCATTGGAGTTTTTACCTTTTTATCTCGGACAATAGTGCTCGATATGATTGCCGCGGGCGAGTCGCTGGCACGCTCGCGCCGACAGATGTGCCACTCCTGTGTTTGCGCGCCGTGCTTTTATATTATATTCGAACGAATCAACGATTGCAATAATGAAACGTGGATAGTATTGCCTGTGGGTATTACAACTAGTTCATGGTAAAATAATAATGTGTAGGGAGTAGTTACTCTCTGAACAAAAATCGATAATTCAAGTACTATGAATAATTGTAACTACACCACACAATTTATTTCGGAACAGATCAGATTAAAATGTGGTTTGAATATCTACAATGATGCTTGAACAGGACATACTACGTATATCCTGCTATTTTCTTGGTACCTTGTGTCAGCAAATTCGTAGCTAAATTATGGGAAAATGCACCCAAACTGAATTTGACGGGTACAAAAAGCACCTGAACCAAAAATTTGTAGGTGTTTACGAAAGGTATCTGATGGACAGACAGCATACAAACTAGATTACACTGCCTCCATCAAAGTCCTGCTTGATTGATGAGTACGCTGCCCAAATGAGGCAACACCATCGTCGTGCCAAACGAAAATACACCGTATTACAAATCCACAAGAGTTTTACGGACTGCCTTTCATTACTTTGTTATAGATTCTTACTTTCAGCTAATCCGTCAATTCAGCAGTTTGGACCTATGTTGTTTTTAAGCTGATTTTAATTCTATGTAGTGGAAATAAGGATCATGTAAACGGAATAGATAAGTATGTATAGTTCCTACCTAGAAAAGATCTGTCTTTGTAAATTCGACGCGTTTTTGTCGCAACATTATATTGGTGATAGATGCTAACATTGATCTAACATAGTATATCAATGGGTGTGATTATTAGTTGCAATTGTAAGAGTGCTGGATGAGAAGTGTATGTTAACTTACTGACGTATTGCCTTCCAAGAAGCACCAGTGTTGCCAAAACATAATAGTAATAACCAGCTCTTTTTAATGTCCCACGGCTGGGCACGGGCCTCCCCTCAATTCGGGGGGCTTAGACCATAGTCCACTACGCTGGCCGAGTACGGGTTGGCGGACTACACACATCTTTTGAGGGGTTCTCTCAGATATGTAGGTTTCCCCACAATGTTTTCAATTTATCTAATCAATTCTAGGCGTTTATATAATAGCTGGACGATAAACATGTACTACCTACTTCAAGTTGACTTTTTAAAATGAACAAAACCTCTATGAAAAGTAATGAGTACCATAATATAGTTCTTTGCAAAAACATATCGCTGTGGGGCAAGCCCCGGATATTTACTTAGCAACTTTAGAGCGTAAATTACAAATAAGGAATACTTAATCCTTAAGATAATTATTAGCTCATTCTCTGATAATTAAACCTTTATAATCTCCTCAAAGGTTATTACCGCACCTCAACCCAGCTGGCGTGACGTCTAGACGCATCTAAATTGGGTTTTTATATGCCGATTACACCTCGAAGCATTAAAATGTTAATAGAACGACCACGCAACGTCTCCTGGGGTATTAGACAATTACGGATGAACGCAAACTCTATTTTGCTGTTACATAACCAAGAGCTATTAAACTTTGATGGAAACAAGACCCAATGCTGATAGTAAGAGAGGTTAGATTTGTGAACAGATGTTTTTTCAATGGTAAACATAATTTTGTTCTTTGGGTCGTTGTAAAAACGATGCGTTTGGCGAAAACAGTTATTGGTATCGATAAAATCTCAATATACATACGGTATTAGGGGTATGATTTATAATATTTATTGTGTTAGGGATATTTTTATCGATGTCCAAGTGAATATTATTGTTGGGAGAAAGTTTTATGGCGTTGGAAGTTTTCCCATATTTTGGGTCAATTTTAGAACTGTATGGAGTAATGAATGGAATTTTAAATCTTTTTATTGATTGCCGTTACAGTACATTTTGTATTGGTGCATGGTACCTACTGACTAGAAGGCGAGTTTACTCAGCAGATGTTTGGGTTCACTATCACGGACATGGGCAGTTTCAACAGGCCCTGGAAGAGCATAAAAAGCAGAGGCTTACCACGTCAGAGAGGCCTTGCCCATCAGGTTTGTACGACCATAGTAAATATTAGGATGTTTAAAGAATAAATAATACTCTTGTCTTCAAAATAGTATACGTATTCATCTCCTGCGCAATAGCCACTTGTCCGCAATGCATCACGCCGCAACATATCGGCCACGACAGATCGCAGACGACACACAAAAAAGACTTCAAGGATCGCTAAGACTAATCGTGCGTGTGCAAAATGAATTCCACTCGCTAATTAGACTGACAAATTATCCTGGGGCATTAATAGTCGCGGATCTTATGAACAATAGTCGGGAACGCGTTCTTGGAAGTCGAATGCGTTTAGTCTAATTGTTTCATGTTCGGTCGTATATCTGGTGGAGACGGTACTCAAAGTAAAAAACAAAGTGCAATTATTAGCGAAATAAAATGAATGGCTGAAAACATTGGTCTAACTGAAAATTATATATTGGGATCGCCCGCAGTCCATTGTACACTATCGTACTGACGGTACATTCATCTGGGTTTATTTTTATTTATTTTGACTAAGGCACATCTCAGAAACATTTATCATCTTACCGACAAAAAACTATCACAACATAGAATCAAGAAAATCATGCAAAAAGCCAACACGAACAAAGGCCTCAATTTAAACGCAATTACAAATCCGTTAATACGTTCGAAATGAATCGACGTCACATTTTGACGGTCACGGAGGCCACATCAAAGAGTTCTGGATGCAGGGGACGGGCCCCTCCCTGTGCACTGCCCACCCCACGTGTGGGGTATACGTAATACGATATGGCATAGTGCAGGCAAAGTTTAAAAGGAGAATGTGCGTGCTTTTTGATGCTCTATGTAGTCTATCTATCTATCTCTATGTAGAGTTTAATATATTCGCTTTAGGTGTGTAATTATTGCTGGTGAAGGCACATCGTGCGTAGCAGCCTTAGTTTTGACTACCACTACTGTGCTTTGGATTTACTTGTTATAACAATTGTAACTAGAAAGGTAGAAATTGCAACCAAACCTATTGCAACTTTTTATCCATGGAAAAATACAGGGCCGTAGACTAGCCGGCACAAGACGCAATCCTGGTTAAAAAAATCTTGGAGACAGAGGGAGTACCAGATGATGGACAGCCGTCTCTAAAGCCAAGATATTCACTATCGCTGACCTCCGATAGGAGATGGCTTTGGAAGAATTAGACACAACAGGATTCATCCACTTCGGTTACAATCCAGCCATCACATTAGTCAGATACTGTTACACACACCATCAATCTATTTGTAGGTCTTAGATATTAATCGTTTCATAAGGCTTGCATGAACCAAAATCTGTGGCTTTAACGATATTGTCCAAGCCGAAGATACTACTAAAACATAGTGCACTATTTACAATTTTGGCAAAGAAAATCGCTGCATGATCGTGCGTGTGCAGTGTACAAGGGCCGGTCCACGCACGCAGCTCGGCAGTCGCGATTCGACACCTGAGTACACTGCACCCCTGCGCTTATTATGGGGATGACTCTTCATAGAGTGGAGACAGCTTTTTATGAGCTTGTAACTTAAGAAAATATTTTAATAGAGTTTACCTTTAACGTACTACATTAAAGCAATAGTACGATACTCATCATAAATGTACTTAACAATTAATGATATTTAGGTGGTAGAGCAGGAAGACCAGGAGGTAGAGTTAAGTGAAAAAATAACGTCCTAGTATTGGAATAATGGCCCGTTATTTATCACGCTATTTAACTTACTCCAATAAAATTTGATGTTAACGTTTTGTTATGGAATACAGAACAAAAGGCTACTTACGTCTTCATTATTACTTTTACAAATGAGAAGGATTGATTGATAATTCTTTCGCATTAAAATAATCCATCTCCACAACACCGAACCTAGCTTTAAACAGATTCGATCACCAACATTAGGGAGTGGGTAGTAAAAAAAATTGTCACAGGAACAATTACACGGCATCTGTCGCTGGCCGGCTCCCGTGCGAGAGGGATTGAATTTATGCTGATTGGATTTGCACGGCGCGGGAGGTGACCGGGGAATATATTAAAGCCACGTTTGGTGCACATGTACTGAATATTAGTGGATGACTCATAAATGTGTGCGGTCGTTTATTTTTTTTATAAATACGACATTATTACGAAGATTTTGATTGCAATCGAGGAATGGTGTATCACGCTATAGCAATGCAATCGAAATCAAACATCAATGTGACTGACTCATCAATATGATGACAATGTTATTCATGATGAGAATCCTTATTACAATATGAACTCACTATACATAATTTTACGATGGCTACAGTCTTTAGTCGCCGACCCTGGTTCAAGATGTAATATGCCAGAAATATTAATGTGTATATTGATGCATTTATATAATCGACTTTTTTCTCACACAAGTGAACAACAGTGGGCGATTACTTTACGGCGGCTACAGATAAGTAATCTATATTTTTTGTTGCCTACATCGACAAATACATGGAAATTATCGTCCGTATAGGTATAGAAATAAGCACCACAACACAGACTAGATCGCTTGCCAAAACTGGGAACTAATTATAATGTAAACACTAGAGTAGGGTGGCCAAATCGATATTGAAACAATAGAGTACACGCGGCCCGTAAATACCTGCGTTTTATCGCGTCGAGGTGGACATGACCAGTTGGAATTCGTTGAGCTAGGCAAGTCTACTGGCTATTGCATTATGACCTTAGAGTTGGGTTTCTGTATGTCTTTTTTATTGAATTAAAAAAAATACGATTAAGAAAAGTAACATGTTTAAAAATGCAGATATGTCACAGGGCGATGCAGAAAGTTTATACTACGATCGTCCCGTTGATACAGAAAGGGTTAGTTAAAACCTATACGCTTCTTTAGTAATTATGTGAACTCTGGATATGTCAATTTAAAATTACCTAAAAAGGCACTTTGTCATTTAATTTTGAACATATAAATTTAGTTGTTAAAATCGACATATCGAAATTCTGACTTAACATAAAGATTATAAATGCGGTAAAGAAACACACGTTTTTACCCCATCTGAAATGTTCTATATCAAATAGAATATAAAGCTGCAGGGCCACATCATTGCCATAGCTCACCGCGTGTGTGACATGAAGGTCAACGATCCATCTCTCTCGTCGCTATTTTGTTTTATCAGACTTTAAGCAGCCTCTACTCCAAAACTCTAAATAATATGCAGTTAAACAATCCAAACGCAGCGCCATACCAGTCACCTGCCGTGCCACTGCATAGTAGCGCCCAACTTGGCGCTCAGCCAGCGTGCTCCAGCGCCGTGATAGCGTGCAATGAGCCGATACGTGTTACGTTTAGTAGGTGCGTGTTTAGTGTAATGCGCTGTCTACTCTATGCATATGAGAATGAATGAAATAAAACGTCGGACGGTGAGGATGTTGCGCACTTATCTTTCAGTACAGCTAGTGCAATAATAGAATCTTAATTAGAATTGTGTTGGAGTGCCATGTTTATTTTTCTTTTTAGCTCGTGCCTCTATACGGCTTACATTGCTTCATAATCTCTATGGACCCTCTCTCTATGGAGATAATCTCTATGGACACACTAGCTGTATATTTTTAGGTACGTCATATACTTTGTATTGTAGATTAACCAACTTACTTAATTTATTTGCTCCAAAAACTATTCATAGAAGTCAATAAAACCGTACTAAACATAAACTATAATACTTAATTAATATCAAATCGTAAACGCGATATTCCGTAATTCTCCAGAAAATCTAGGTTACTCTATCAAAACTATCAGTTACGTCAGTTTATGGAAACACTAAACTATGGTGGACCGACAGAGACAGTGTCCATAAAATATAATTGATTTACTCTTGTAATTTATAACTGGCGATTAATACGGCGCAGTTAATTATGCGGCGGTTAACGTTGAGATTTGTCAGTTTATTGCATAACTCCGTTGGGCTGTTATGTGTAGCCCTGATGTCTCTTCCGAATGTTAGCGTCGTTAAATGTCGAGTTGTAGTGTTAAAATAATGATGATGAAGGCATCATCAAAACTCAAATATCAATCTGACCTTTGTATGGTAAGTGAACTATGAAAAAGTTACCGATTACACATGGATCCTTTTTAAAACATATTCATATATGCACAGAGGCATATATCACATAATATCCCGGTGCCAAACGAGATGGTATGGTAAAAGTTTTTTTTTTTAATATTTAGGAGCCTTTAAGACGTGTCAATTCTCATATTAAGTATCTTCTCTACATTGATAGATATCTACAACTAAACAATTAAATTTTTGTGCTCAAGTTATATTAATTAATAAGCAAACTTTCAAACGCATGGCATTCGAAGCGTATATTAAAATTCAGTCAAATTAAAGTACAGTCAGGCGGATAAATAATAAGCAATTGAATGCGCAAATAATAACATCTGTAGGCGAGTCGCGCACGGACACAGTTTGAAAGAAGTAAGCTAGTGACCGGCAGGTTCTCGGTAAAAGTACCGGAATAAATACGGCCGGTATTTAGAAGAAATGTGCCTAAACATTTTTGTTGAGGGGATAATACCTCCAATTAAAATCGGAATTATTCTATTACAAATACTTTTGGGAAGTTTTTATGAATAACGTAGTTCATTACTTTTATTTATTGATAAAGCTTAAAATATAATAATTAATTGTGTGTAGAAAAACATTATCAAATAAAAAATAGTAATTTAAAACATTTCGACTTACATATTTATTTTGTAGTGTGTAAAATAATGGCACTTGTACTGATAATTTAATAGTGATGAACTATAGTATTTTTTACATTTTTACTTTTCCCCTCAAAACTCTATACACTTCCATCGAGTACAGTCAAACCAGAAAGTGCCACGTGCCGGCAGCGGTGCCAGGTGCGCCAACCGCACGCCTCTAAATTTAACGTCTTTATTTGTATTTCTGACGGTACAACCGTGTTTTCGCTCGCACTGCAGACCCACCCTAATTGGAAGGTGGCGATTTTAAAATAACAACGATTATTTCTGTATTGTAGAGTGAGTTATGCTTTGTTGATTCTCCAGACCCAAGTATTTTAGGATTCGCACCTGGATCGTTAAGAACATTAAGAATTGTGATGGTTATTTTAAGGTCAGGGGAGAATTTGAACAATTTATAAACCACAAAACACCCAAGCAAATACAATGTGTCGTACTCCAAATGATTTAGAACTCTCCATTATTTTACTCTCCATGATTTAGAAAACTCCAAATGATTTAGAAAAAAAAAACTCATTTAATTGGCAAAAATAGTTAAGTAAGTATGTATGTTAATATAATTATCTCTGCTGACCCCATAAGGAAGTTTGGTGGGTAAGTAATGCTAATTTACAAGTAAGTAAATTAGCAACGTTATAATCGCCCCCTACCGGCACCGAATGTAATTACACGAGTCAGTCCCCTTATCAGCGATACTTTCGCTTTTAACGCACCTAACTTCACGTTTATCAGGTAAAACTTTTGCTCGGCAAATTGAAAATTTTACGAGTTTTGTTTTAAGGTGGCAGTGAGAGCGGTTAGCGAGGAATTAATGTATGCTATTAGTGTGGGCTACTCGCAGTTTCTAAAATAAATAGTAATTAACAAATTTAGTTGAGTTTATTTATTTATGTCATGGATGGATATCTATATAAGTAATATGTACTGAGTTTGCCCTTAGTCCATTGAACGGTACCCATAATACAAGCGTTGCTTAGTGTGGGACCGTATAGTTGGTGTGTTCGTCTGGCGATATTACTATTACTATATTTCATTCTACTATAATAGAACAAATAATTAATACTGATACTCTTTCTCTCTCATTCAAATTTACACACTCCTTTAATACAAGTTAAAATTAGGTTTAAGTCAGCCGAAATAGCTGTTTCACTGTATTTCATGCCAGTCTATTTCCTCACGTTTTCTACTTATGACATCTTGCGACTTCCAACCTTTATTTTGCCAGGTACATCGTCCATTGAATTATTAGCGCAAATTCACTAAACTCTATCAATATATGTTTGTTATAAAATTTCCTAGTTATTTGTTAAGGAAATCATTAATCAAAACGGGAAAATATTAATTAATAGTTAAAGATTAAGTGAGCTAAGTTAAATAATAGTGAAATACAACTAACTATTATATATGCAGATCTTTTATAAGTAGAGCAACACATGAAAGTTATAACTCTTATTATAGCCATAATGAATAGAAAAATAAATATTGGTAGTGAATTCCCGCTCGCAGTGGGCCCGTGGCAGGCTAGCGTCTTGAATTAATTGTGTTATCAAGTATTAATGCTCTATCTTGGCCGCGGTTTAATTACCGTGTTCGGGGAAATTTACTTGGATTTTGTATTTATCGTTTCCCATTTAAAGTTTTTTTTTTGTATCTGTTTGAAAAACTACAAATACAAACGTACAAAATACTAGGTAGCACTGATGGTTAATCATAAGACTTTTAATTCGCTAAATCGTGTATATTTTGTTGCATAAAATCAATGTTAATCTGAATAGATTACATGGTGATCATCATCTTATTGAACAGTGATTCAATATGTCAATAAGCATAGCTACATTAAAGCACAAAAGCAAGATTTATTTTCGTATCTGTATTGAAGATTCAAACTCACCGTAATGAGATATTGCACCGAAAGTGTTTTAATATATCTTTTTACTATATTTTAATACACATTTCATAATATTTACAAAACTAACAAAGGTATTGCAAACAAAACGCACCTAATGTGTTGAAAATATGGTCTGGGAATATACCAGCAACGCAAACATACGTGAGGCTTACATGTTTAACCGTAAACATTATTATTTTAAAATAATGTCCCGCTGCTGTGTATAAATAAATATGCGAAAATATTTAAAACAACATACCGAAACAGTTTGAGATTTTTTCAAATATTTCACGCATATGGCTCGTTTAAAGCTTTTCTACATTCCTATATTATGCTTGCAATTCAACCAACAAGTACATACCTATAAGTCGCGATATGTTAACCTACCAACCAATAATTTGGGAAAAGTGATTACCATATCTCGCTTCCCTAATGATCACCTTTCTAGGTAGTGTTTTTAAATGTAAACACTATGCATCCATAGGTATATGATTGCATAGACTTAGCTAATACCATTCCAGCAAAACCTATCAAGACAAACACGCTGCGACCTAATTGGAAAACAAATTGGATCAATCAACAGCACGAATTACATCGGACAGTCAGCACTCGCATATTAGCGGACTATTGTAGGCGGCGAAGCGCGTCCGGCACGCCGGCGCGCCGGACTCGCGGCGGGATCGCGGCGGGAGCGCGACGGGCACGCGACGACCGCGCGGCGGCCGCACGACGACAGCGCGAGGTGTTAACGATTTATAGCCGTGAAATTGTTTCGGAAAGGTGAACGCTATATTAGTTGGGCATATGGAACTGGCTCAAGTAGAAACATTCATGTTTCTGCTTTTCTATTATTGTAGAGCTTTCTATACGGATAGCTAAAGCTTCTACGGACGGCTCATCTTAGCATTCAATCTGTTGGGTCGATTCTTAGAGTCCCTACAAATTAGGATGTCTAGAATCAAGTTGGTTTTATAGTCATTTACATGCCGATTGGTAAAAACCCTATAAATTGGCCCCCACAGATAGCAAGCTGTGGTCCCAGAAGCTTTTAGAATAATAATTTTAAATTTCATTGAGGAGGCTGCAGCCAAGTTTTTAACACCGTCTATAAGATCGGCAAGTGTCTCGGTTGGACTTCAGTGACCGAATTTTTCATCTCACCATCTCTGTGGTTCAGAGCATGCATTCAGCAGGTGGTGTCAGCTCTCATTCATATATCTTTGACAGTCGTTTTAGGAAGTCGAAAACCTGTTGTACTTTAAGTTACTGTTAGTTCCACTAATTAGGTCTCGGAAGGAACATGGCAATGGCGTCATGTAAATTTCAGTGATCAGCCAAATTAGATTCTGAAAACCTATCCCATTAGAAAATGAAATGGAAAATTGCTAGAAAGAAGGAGAATCATAAGTTATATTTAAACGATCTACCAAATGAATAGTAGTAATAAGACGTCTTACTGATGATTCGCATTTAAAAAACCATGACTAATTTCAAGAATAGGGATTATTATGCTCGGTTTTGCTTAATACGTGGATGTTTGAAATTACCCTATTTGTTTTAGTTTAAAAAAAAACAATATAGCCATACATTGCAATGTAAAATGACATCATCTTCATTAGTTGTGCGACCGGTGTGTCACAGACTTTTGCCAAACGTTAATAGCGAATATCTTCAAATTTATGCAACCTATATAAAAAATACCGCGTTCCATTATAAAATCTTATGATGTAAATAAAAATTAGTAAAAATATAATAATATGCCTATACCCTATTGCGAATACCGTCAATCTAATATATTGATATACCTACCAGGAAACCATAACACATAAAAATAATTTCCAAAAAATATCCAAACACCAGGTGGCGAACTTTCGTCCATTAAATCCGATACAGTTCAATAATAAAACATAATCGTTGTCGGACGCGAGGAATATAAAATAGTATGTGAACTAAAATAAATATATCGTCGGTAACCGCTTCAGCTGTAAATTACCTGTTGGTTTTACTGAAATGTTTGATGCGTTTGCGCTTGATCGACATACGTAGCTGCATGGACGTGTTTTGATACTTGTATTTTTGTTTTCTTATATTTACGCAAATATTAAACATTGAAATAAAACTAATTTTGTGGATTTCCAGCGTTGCTCTAAAGCAACGGAAACGTCGGGAATGTTAAAAAAATAAAATAAACGCGATAAAATCCGTAAAATTAGTTTTATTTCAACTTGTATTTTTTTCGATAAAGGTCGTGAAAATATCGTCATAGTAAAAAATAACATTTCATCTCTTTCTAACCTCATTTGTGTTACAGAGGGTTCATTAAGTCTGCTGGTCACGGATGCCATTCTAACATCTTTGACAATCCTCGCATAACAGGTCATTCAGTTTTACATTTAGGTTACGTTTAGTAACTATGAGTTTCGGGGGTAGATGGTGATCCAAAATCAGAGCAGATTGAAACATTAAACCAATTTAAAAAAATAATGTACAAAAGGCTATGAAGAATATATTATTTGTTTACTACGATCAAGATTATAAGGTCCTCGCATTCCACGTAAACGTTAGGCCATGTGTTTCTTGTTCGGTGCGCGCGCGCCGCAATTCGGTCGCAATCACCATTACCTGCGCACACGTGTGTTTTTATACGCGCTATTTCTACACCGTTAGCGCGCTTTAGCGTTCGATGGCTCACGTTTTATTAGGATATTTTTATTTGGGTCGATTAGAACCACAGATGTTTTCATTCCAATATTATATGCGCAGCTCTAGTTTTGGGAATTTATTTTGATTAGGATTACTGAATTTATTATTATTAGGAATTCAGGTTGCTATTCTATGTAATTGTGCTATTCTTTGTTTTGATGAAATGCATAAAAAATAACAGACTTAACATATCGGCATATTCTAAAATGTACCTACACTTTGTTATTTTCGTACTACAGTGTAGGTATATACTTACTAATGTATTTCTTGTACATACCAAATCCTTATCGTCCTGCATTAGAATGATTCCATTTCCACTCCATTCCATCTAAACAATGCAGTATATTGTTATAGCTGCAGACAGTTCTCATAACGCCATTGTGAACTTCACCTGCCTCGTATCTGAGAGGAGAAAGGGTACAAAACAAACTCGCTTCAAATGTGAACCACTTAAAATTCCCAGTTAAAGCTCTCATTATTAACCGTTAATGAACATGGAATAGTAATGAGGCGAGTCGGGTATCGATAAATATAAGTATAATCGATAATTGTTAATAATTGTATGGGAATAATATAAGCATAAATGGATTACTTATATGTATAGATAGGCTTGCCTCGTATCAGGTTGATACTCCAATGAGGCGGAGTGGGGGGGGCGGGACAGTGCATCATTTTCTACAATCAATCTCCACTGAAGCTGCGCGGAGGAGAAAGCGAAGGCGTAGCGAAGAAAGCGAATTTTCCCCACGATCCGCTCTGTACCAGTTATAAAGCTCTATTTAGTTGAGTTGGTCAGTCCATCTAATACCAACAATATGATTTCAAAAATAGAATTTGAAGCACTGTATCGTAAAATATATTTTTTTCTATCGATAAATAAATAGTACAACACTAAATACACATTAGGGTTGTCACGAAATGAAATTATCCAAAGATTCACCTACACACTTGCAATAACACACTGATTATATCCTACAAATATCAACATGCATAGCGCTCAAACGACTTTGACCTTTACTACTCAAAATATAAGTTTTATTGCACGTGGTATAGGTTATTTTTGTTTTCGGGAAGTTAAGCCAACCTGTTTCACAAGTCGGCTGATCCCTTTTCTCTTGAGGTGACATACTGCGGTTTATTATTTCGCTTCAGATATTTTTGTTAAACGACATTCTCTAAGTACGTTTATGGATATACTGAGTATGTGCCTGAAGTTTGATATTTCTGTAACAAAATGATTCACACGTTAGCCCTGTAATAGCATCAGTGTTAATACCATACCAGAGAGATATGGCGTTGTAAAACTATCGTATACCGTTGTAGGTACCAAAATAGTCTATAAACTGGTGTTACTTAATCGAAGTAGGTAATTGTGTGGTCTCTGAGAAGCTCGATTCTTGGACGGGACTAAATGAACTTTAGTGTAACAATTTTTTTTAGTTTTCCTATACCACTAAAATTAACACATTAGCGTTCTTATGTTTGTGTATCAGAATTAAGGGTGTTATTCAGTTATCAATAGACTTGATTTACATATTGTTGTCCTCGAATTGTGAGCATAAATTTGCACTGACAATACAGCCTATCAGCAAGCCACCCACTACCTCCTTATTCATTGAAATCCACACATTGACAACAAGCTGCTAACTCGCTAACCTGTTGATTTAATTATCGATTAGTCTTCATTATCGTGGCTCAAAGCGGCTCAGCACTAATAGTTACTAATAGTATGTCGCAGCACTACATCGCGCCGGCTTAGGGTTGTCACTGGTTAGTTATAGCTACTAGGTTTATACTAGCAGGTGTTCACAGCGCTTAAAGTCTTGTTGATCTTATGGAAGAGTTGTATCTGTATCAAGACAATACCTGTTAAATTGATACCAATGCCACATTGGAATATCTGGCATGTCAACTAGGTTGATTTCCTCCACAAGTGACCGAAGGGCTGGCTTTTTCTTTCCTCAAAAAATTCGCTTGATAATACAGCCAGGAAATGCCAGCCAGAATTCTTGCCATCCTTCCACGCGGACAAGGTCTTTTTCATACATAGTTTGTTTTCATACTATTTTTTGGTTTTCCTATTTATTTACTTTGACTTTATTTGTAAATATTTAAAATGAAATATAATGTGATTAGTTTAATATAATAATAAAAATAATAAGAACCTAAATATTATAGACATTTTTATAATAATGTATTTTGAGTGGTTTACTGATATACACAGATAAACACAGAAAAGATTCATACAACTGAATTGCTATCTATTTTGAAATAGTTTGGGATGATCATTTATATATACCTATATACCTATGGAGGAAGAGTGCTTGGTTCTAAGACTAGCTTTACTATTTCTGTGTACAATAAGTAAATACAACTACTGCAACATTCTAAAAGCTTCTACCTTTTCAGCAGTCTCTTGTCATACATAAGTACATACATGATATGAAATTGAATTCTTTAAAAGAAATACCAATTGATCTAGGACCCCTTAGCCAATCCTTTTGTAACCGTAATGTCCATTCTATAATTTACTCCTGTGTCTGAAATCAATTCAAGTCCCTTATTGACATGATATCAGACACAAGGATACTCTATTGAATGTAAATATTAAATATTAAAAAACACTCCGATCAGACATCATAATCTTCAACATTCTCTCCATATATCTCAACTTCATCCTGAAACATGCAAGATTATTACGATTGCCAACGCAATTATCGTTTGAAACATTAAATTTAACCTTCAATTTGCTACAGAATTAAACGCATCTTAAATTATAGCAAACCAAATAAGCAGGTGTTACTGTACCGGATAATAATAATGTCAGCGATACAGGCAGATTGCGTTTAACGGCGGCCATGAGCCGACATTACCGGCAACTGTGCGCAGTACCCGCGGTATTTATGCTATTAAGGTGTTGGGGGATGTTTGCACGCGCAATATAATTGCAATGTGTAAATGTTTGCTTTCGGTCACTTGCCTGTTTGAGAAATAGAATTAGACCTTATTACAACACTTTGACGTCTGTTGGGAATGTTTTTCTTTTGGCGAAGAATTTGTAAGAACTCCAACATGTATACATGTACACCAAGACATACATCAAGACGAGCTTTATTAATATGAAATTATTTAAAGCTCAAATAATAATTATTTAGATTGTAAACTACGTGCGGTTTAACAGTGTTTAAATTTATTTTCTTTTATATTCTCGCCGTATTGTTATATATTTTCGTCTTTCTCCGTCTCATTCTACGAAATGCAAGTTTATCACTCAAGCGTACCAAGATTTTCCTGCCAGCGAATCAGCATGAGTACCCTGCGACGGCGCCGTCGGCAACTTTGAGGATTTTTTTTATTTAATCAGTTTTATGTTCGTTGCAAAGTTATTAAACAGAATAATTTAAATAAGCCATGCACGAGAAGCAAGTGCACTCTCCGGCTACAACGCCCTGCCAATAAACGGCAGGTATTTATGACACACGATATTCGTACACCATCACTGTTTTGAATTGCATTCGACTGTTGAACACACAAATAGTTCAATATCGCGATACATTCCTAATGATTGTAAAGAATGTTTTGTTTCTTCTTCCCCCCGAATTTATAGACGTTTTATAACTTTATCAAACGTCATATAGTACTGCGCACACCAAAACTCTCGTGCGCAGTACTTCATGACGTTTGATATACCTAGTTATAGAACGTCTATAAATTCGGGGAAGAAGCCAGATTAAGATAGTTACATTATAGAAGTTATATTTTCTATATATTTTTAAGCATCTATTAAAAAATAACAAGATTTTTTTTATTAACTGTAGAAATACGAAAAATACGTAGAATTGCACGTATGGCTACAACCGTTGCAACATTTCTTCTGCACTCATACTGTGGACACCTTTTTGGTGCGGTGAGTCTATGAACTATGTTTTAGTGTATTCGGTTCAAAAACACCTTACCTATTTACTGATCTACATAAATTCTTATATAAAAAGAAACTTTCATCAAAATAAGTTTAGCCGCTTCATTACACACTTCGTATCAACATGTGCATGATATGAACCGGTAACCACATAGTTCAAATGCACGTTCCACGTCGAGGTAGGTAACAAGCGCCCGTTGACAGACAGACGTCGCGTGACTTCCCTGTTGGTGTTGGCATACGGAGCGCAATCCGACTCCTGCGCACCGTTTCAGGAATATCAAGTGTGACGAAACGTGAGCTGACAAGCGCTAGTCTCTATTCTGAATTTATTCTGCTAATTCTTTGGGTGGCAGGTAGCAATATACCGCGTTTTTATCTATTATCATTTCAGTTTTTTTTTTATATAATAAAAGTCTGACTGACTTATTGCCGCAAAACGCATAGCCTAACCCTTGTGGGTCTGGTATAATGCATAGGTGAGCTGCAACGAGGGATTTTTGTAAATTTGACCCCCAAGGGGGTAAAAAAAGTCAAAGTTTGTATAAAAAAAACTTTTCTCTAAGGTACGATTGGGCACAGGGCTTGTGTTAATATTAATGCAGACCGAAATGCGTATTTTTGGCGCCTTCTGAGTCCGCTGAGATGATAAGGCATAGAGAAGGAATATTATAAAACGAGCTGCTGCCCGCGCCTTTATCCTCATCTTCATCCGCGTCTTTAAATTGATATAACTTTTTTATTTATGAACTGATTTAAACAAAATTTTAAGTGAAGCTTACCACTATACCTTAGTGAAAACCGCACACAAATCAGTTAAGACGTTTCAAAGATTAGCGCACAGAAACGTAAAGATAAATGAACAAAAATTCTAACAATAATAATTGTTTTGGGTTCTATTGCGTTGATAAAGGCCCCCAAAAATAGTATGTCTCATATATCTTCCATGTTCACAGACAGCGATCAGTTAATTTTTTATTCGAGTATATTTGTTAATGGTAAGTTAATTGATAACATAATACCACCAGATGTTTGTAATGTTGAAGTCTAAATTATTAAATAATTTTATTCAAAAATATTGCACATATTTTGATCATCTAAAGTAAACATAGCTCCGGTATGATGAGATTAGAAGTCGTTTTAAACATAGCAGAACATACGGAATAATGTAGTAAGCGCCATAGCACGATTCTAATTCCTAATAAACCAATCTGCACACGTGAGCTTAGTACAAGGCGGTTAAATTTAACTTGCACACCTAGGAAGTTAAATGCTACAAATGCTACAATGTAGCTAATGGGCGCCATCTCTAATTGAGCGACTGGAGCGCTCACTGCTCTTAAGGTATGTACTCGGAGCTTAATAGGAGAGTTAGCTTTACTTATAGCCTTTTGAAGGATCACCGTGACCAAATGCACTATATAAGGTGTAACAAAATAGTGTAAAATATTTCAACCGATGAATCAGTAAGATATATGGATCACGTTGATGTATAAATAATTGTGTCAATGATGTTTGGCCCTGTTAAGATATTTTACACTAGTTTTGTTACATCTTATATAGTGCATTTGGTCACGGACTACAGATAATCTATCATGAAGAGTGTTTGTTTTATCTGTATTTCAATACGCATTAATCCCAAAATAATTTAGTTAGGTAACGGAGCGTACTTATAAGATTAATACTGATCATGATCTGTCAACATGCATGCAAGTACCTAGCATGACAAAACACGTGTTTAACCTACGATATTGATTACAATGTTGCTAATGCACTCCGCGTCTAATTGACCGGTCTGATGTATATTCAAACGGCTTGCAACTAATCGGTAAGTGGCGACAGGATTTGTCACCGCCGTTAGGGATATGATTTAGTGTAAAGTGCGTTAAGCGGAAGCCATAATGTTATGAAGGCACCTGCATTATAACCAGATGACCGGAGCAATATTTATAGGTGTTAAGGCTTACTTTAGACTTCTAAAACTGTCTCTTGCGGTTTTATGCGACTGGGCGAAGATCCTTTGCATGAAACAGGCAAATAGAGTCGATCTTATTTCATATATCCTACATTCTACAATGAACCAAGGCTGACTGAGAGTGAATTAACTTGACTTGATTGACACTGTAGGTGGTGACCCTACTTTCATTACTAAAGATGCGATGAGTACGAATGCTTGTGCCCGTGTCATAATTTGTTAATAATCCAGGTCCATTGTTCAGTACCTATAATGTAAGCGTTGCTTAGTTAGGACCGACCAGCTAGTGTGTCTAGCGATATTATAGTATTATTAATAAGATGCTCTAAAAACTTCCCGCTTTTTCATCTAGCTCCGTCCCGCTCCGTTATAGAAATTGTATCCATAGAGTGATCTAGTTGATGGATTTGTAAGCTAAACAAATCTCTTCTTCTCTTATTACTTGCTAGAGGCCCAACCTGGCATACATTTAGCAGGTTGTGTATCCGAAATATATACTTACTAGCTGCGCCCCGCGGTGTTAGCCGCTATTAAAAGTATATCCTTTTCCTCTAAGTCCTTTAGCAAATCCATGGTTCCTGTGTGTTATCCCATCCTACGGTTCCCGTGCATTTTTTCCGGGATAAAAATTAGCCTATGTCATTTTCTGACCCCTAAACTACTACTACCTATACAAATAATCATGTCGATCCTTTGCTCTATGAAAAATTAAAACAAATCTATCCCACGGAAAGCATACATTTTAACGGGATAAAAAGTTATACTATAATCTATCTCTGTGCCAAATTTCATCCAGATCCGTTCAGCGGTTCTGGCGTGATTGAGTAACAAACATGCATCCATCCATCCAAACATTCACATTTATAATATTAAGTAGGATTATAGTGGGATGAGATATATGCCTAAAACAGCTGTAATAAGAAGCTCTCCACGCCCGGGGACAACACTACAGTGTTGCTAATGCACCCGTCTAATTGAGCTGTTTGTCGCGCTCAAATCGCTCAGGCGTGCGCCTGCGCACCAGTATGTTAAACGGTTTACGACGGCTTTAGTGTTGCTTCACAGATACACGATCAGCAGGATTTAGTTATGCGGTTGACAAGTTTATTTGGAAAATTCTGTTACTATTAGGATTGAATAAGTTATTTTATGAGTTGGTTAGCCTATGTACACTAATGGTTGATATCAGCTAAATGCAATTTGGTTTAATTAACGTGATCTTACAGCAGTTATAGCCAAGTGGATAGAACGCTTGCCTCGGTTACCTCGGTAGGAGGATCGCAGGTTCAAGTACCGGCTCGTACCTCTGGGATTTCTGGATTTCATGTGCGAATCTCGTTTTCAACAATGATTATCAATTGCTAAAACCTGCGAGGGGGATTAGGCCATAGCCCACCACGCTGGTCGCGGACTTCACACGTCTTTCGGGAGGTACTCTCAGACATGCTGGATTCCTCATGCTTTTCTTCCTCGTTTAGTAAATGATAATCATGGTTAAAAATTAGATTCGCACATGAAAGCCAGTGTTTGAACCTGTTATCCACGTTACCGAGGCAACCGTTCTACCAACTTGGCCATAACTGGTGCACTTAGTTTAAAATAAATAAAAATACTGGCAACCATACCGTTGCCTGAGAATAAACAGGAGCTCGGAACCATTATTTCCATGTACAATCTTAGGCTGCACTCATAAATTGTGTGTGCCATAAAATATCTATATACATTATCGAAGCGCTGTGCATATATTATATAGATCGTAGCTTAAAGTATAGCACGTAGCAGTATAACCAGATCGATTTGTGATTATAGTTTATACAAATACATAGAAATAGTATATTTGATTAATTATTAGTTTTGCAGATAATGCCGTGATCGAGCCATATTGATTTTGAAATATCTACGGAGTTTTTTAAATCCTATATATGTAAAGGTAAGTTTTTCAAGTAATTGAAAGTACAAAGAATATTGATTTCTTATATTTACGCGAATACTACACATTGAAATAAAACTAATTTTATTTATTTAAGTACAAAGAATATTGCAGTCGTGTACTAACATAAAAGTTTAGTTACAATCAGACAGACACAATATGTGTGTAGATAAAGCGCTCTCGTAGGATATAATATGTTGTATAAGTGCTAACGAACCGAACTGACGTCATTTACTAGTTAAATGCCATTGTCATTTTACTACACCTAACTTTAGTTTCGCTTAGAAACATTATGAACGCGAAATTAAGAAACAAAATATAAATTATTTCATTTAGTAGGTACCTTAGCGGCTGAATACTTACTCAAACATTAGTCCAATTGGAAGCTCTACTGATTGAAATATTTTAAAAATACAGGCTCTGTTCTTTTTATGTACTATCAACGCTGAACCATAGTGCTCCTAAAGTTTTTTTTTAACGCAGACATCAAGCATTTTGCCGAATACTTTTGTAAACTTATAGAGAATATTCGTTATTTTATTGGAAACTGATTACAACTGGTATCGTATAGAAACCAAACCTTAGTACCTAGCTACCTACCTAGGTACCTACCTATATATTTTGTAGTATTTTTACACTATCAATCGTAAGATAATAATGCTTTCGGTACATCCGATAATTTGCAGCAAACTTTATTAAAATAATATTTACATCGCATAGGTGCAAAAGCCAGCAACTACCAGCGGCGAATCGTTACCGATCCCCATAAAAAACAACACCGGTCCCCATAAAAAAAAAACTAAATAATCTAACACATCCGACTGTCCTATATTCTTTTATTCGCGATTCGCTCCGGCAATTATTTATTAACGGTGGGCTTTCATCTCGTTCTAACGTAATTAGAGCCGGCAAGGTTAGCGCGTATTGTGATTGGACCATTAACACGAGACAGATATATGGGACGCGGTTATTACGGGAACGATGTGAAAACGATATTATTTTCTTTATTTAAACAACTTGATGACATAAATATTGTGGGCCAGTTTGCGTTGCAGGGTAGAAAAATAAGTTACTTGTGATACTCAAAGAATGTTATTCTTTTCCTGGTTATAATAGAAAAAATACAACAGATAAAGTCGTCCGTCTAGTAGTTGCTATACCTAATACATATTACTTATATCATGGAAAAATCTCTCCGTGTAAGTACTCATACTTAGAACCTCATCCTTTTTTTTCACGGTTAGAAAAGTTATATATCTAAACAAAGCTTGTTCAACAGGCAATGTTCTAAATTTAAATCAACAATCGATAGAAAAAATCAAATTAATTAATTCACAAATTGACATTCGTCACGTTCAAACATATTACATTTCATTAACCTCTGTACCGTTTAATCGGCTATCCATCGGATTCATTCGGCGTTTTTGCGATGGCCCTTCAACGTATATATCGTTTCGGAAACCGGCTGATCAAATCAACCGTTCATTTGTGCGCGGCCACTCGACTGTGGCGGATATCGCGGATATTCCGCGGATCCGCGGCGGATATTTGCGGTGTGCATTCGAAATTTAAATAGCACGCTCGCACGGGCCGTTATATGTGTGTCTGTTGATACCGAACTAATTTGATACTGAGGAGTCCTGTTAATTTTTGGATTATGATTTTCAGTGTTTCCAGAATGCGGTTTTCAGACAACACTTTCGATGATGAACTTAACTGTTAAAATAAATTAGTAGTAAGAATAAACTGCTTTATAGTTGTATATCCTTCGAAGAAATAGGTTATAGTTCAAAGAAGATTGTTATTTCAATAAAACACTAAATTATACCACGACAAGAAACGACCACTGTAATTATTTCAAACCAAAACGAAATAATGATCAGGGATCGTCAACCTGTCTAGCTATATAAAATTTATTCAAAATGTAAGCCCGCAATCGAGCGAAACTGGCCACTAAATTCGAATAGTCGCATTGACGAAATGAGAGATCGAAATTAACACGAAATCGAGTGGCGATTGACAATCAGCCCGATAGCAATTGGTGCAAGCAAACAGCGGCGGCTTAATATCCCACCGACATATGTGCACACACTTTTAGTAGGTAATAGCTGATTGGTAGTCGAATATACTATTTAACGTTTTCAATAATGTAATATGTTTTGCTTTTATCCACTAAAACCTATATTTAGGTGCTCCAATAATAAATATTGACGTCGTGGTTAATACAGTTGGTAGTGAACCTGCTTTTTGTGCCTAGGGTCCTGGATTCGAATCCTGGTAGGGAAAAACATTATGTGATGAGCACGAATACTTCTACCCGAGTCATGGATGTTTAATATAAGTATACACTGGGTTCGCCCTCAGTCCAGTGTACGGTACCCATAATACAAGCGTTGCTCAGTGCGGGACCGTATAGCTGGTATGTTTGTCTATAGTTATAATTCCTTTGTTCTACTACTGGTGGGCGCGGGCCTATTATCTATGCAAGGAGGATAAGTCTACCACCCTAGCTAGTCCTTGGATCTCTTTATTCAGATTATTTCATTTATTTGTAATCGAAGTACGGGGTTCATTACTTCCAAAATACCATCCCGAATGACTCAGCAGTGTCATATTCAGTCGACAGTGTAACATAAGCAATTGTTTACGATCTCTGCGTAGGTGCGCGGCCATAAAATCCGCGAGTTACGATGGCCGCGCGTCGCCCGCCTAAAAGCGCATTCTCGTACCTGAGTTACGATAGAATATGAACGCAAGAGTTTGTTTATATTGCGGTACATGTTGTTAAAGCTACGGGCAAGTCTGGTAGCATCTGACCTTATTCGTCCTTAGGAGTCATTCCACCAGGAACTGCCCGCTTTTGAGTCCACATTAAGCCGACAGTTACGGCTCGAAAATATATGCGTTATTGTTGTCTCTACATTATTTGTGTCACCCGTCTCTCTCATTAATCTATTCAATGTCTGTAGCCAATATGAGGCACTCAAATTTTTTTTAATCACAATCTAGAGCCAGCCAGCGTGATAGAACGAATTTGAATATGGCTTGAATGTGTGTAGACATAGACGTATCAAATATCAAGTCAGTCCGTTTTATGAAGATAACTTTCTCTCTCTCTGACTCTGTTGTCAGGCCATAACTATCTCTCTCTCTGACTCTGTTGTCAGGCCAGGGTGCCATAGAGACCCCGTGACGCCCCACAACAGGCAGTGAGGGCAGCGCTGGGTTTTAGTGGGTAGTCAGGACTTTGTCCAGGAGCCCCACATAACCGCTCGAGTTCCCCCGGGCTCGGGCGGTATGCGTAAATGCATATCCCAGCGAAAAAAAAGAGTGCCATAGAGACGTCATGGCCACATTACTAAGTATTCCGTTGTAGAGCTTTAGATGGCGCCGTGGTTTCCTTAGTCATCAGTATTTGTAGACGTACCTACATACATTGTGCACGAGTCTTAAAGAAATTATCATCAAACATTCACAATTTAGTCAAAACAAAACAAAATTTCGTTGACGCCAGCCCCTTAATTGGGATTCATTACATTCTCGTTAAAGGATATAATTTGTCACAGCCGAGAATATCCGGGAACACTTCTCGTTACAAATTTACAGCATAACCACTGACATGTTTATGTCGTATGTTTGCTTTGGCGGCGGTGCAATTTTTGGACATCATTATTTTGTTACGAACTGCTTGATTGCTAAGTATTATTTGTTAAATAAATATCTGTACGGTCGCAAACTAAGTGACGCTTGTATTATGACGAACCCTTATATGAACAATGGGAGCTTTTCCAGTGATATTCATAATAGGACCTAACTAAGAAAATAAATTTCCGATAATTTCCTTGGCGGGAATCGAACCCGGAGCCACTAAATACACACTGGAATAACGAATTAGCCGAACTTTTTTATTTTTTTCCAAAATAACTTAAACTTTGATTAAATCTAATGTTGTATGTGTTGCTATTAACATACCGAGTTTTGTTACTAGTAACACAAAGTTCGCATGGCACATTTATTTTGTAACTAGAAGCCAAAAGTGTTGCTAATGATGTGCAAACATTTATTTTTCAGTCCAGAATAATCTGCCTACTACTAAACTACTAGCCTAATTCCTAAATGTCAGAATGCTTGGATTAAAAAAACTAAAAGATACAACCTTAAGTTTGTACAAAGTTTGCATCTATTTACAGCATTAGAAAACACATTTCTTTTGAAAAAAAAAAAATTGATTGAAACTTCTATAATCTTTTGTATTAATTTCGACATTAAAAAAGAAAATGTCATTATAAGCACTATGAGCATTGTTTCATAAGGCTGCGAGCACACGAGCGCCCCGCGCGGTGCTAATGGCGGCCACTGAGTGGTTTCACGTGTACGGCCCACCTTAACTCGCGCGGGGCGCCGCGTAATCCCGTACTTTTAGTTTTTTACGCTAACTTTTACGTAAAGTGTACATTGTATTGCTTTCTCATAAGAGGATTTCACGCTGGCGTAGCCCAAAGTTGGAGAGGTGGTTTTATGTAAGCATTTTGAGCTTTAATGTAGTTGGTGTGTGCTAATCCTTAGTTTTTATTTCGTTAATGGTCAAATCAAGCTAAATCAATACCTTATTATATAATAGCTGTCCTAGCAATTTTCGTAACGATTAATATGCAATCATTAAATGTATGAGAAAATAAATTATCAATATTATTTAAATAAAACTAATTTTAAATGTGTAGTATTCGCGTAAATATAATTAAAATTAATAAATAAGTCTGCTATTCGGGGGGGAGACAAATTCAAAACAAGCTATTATCATAAAAATCGGTTCACCTGTTCTTTCGTTATAAATGGCGTAACTAACACGGATTTTTTGTATATATATAAAGATTAACTGAAATTCATGTACATAGTATAAACAGCGATGGAGGCCCACCGCATTATATTCTAATACCATATAGACAATATGTTAACCTACTCTAGTTATTCAACATTTCAATAATAAATACTACAATAATTATAAATTATAGTGTACCTACCAAAGACGTAAAACTAGCTATAAACCCGCACACCGGCTGGCGTCTACTGACATAATAAAATATTTTATTTCGAGAGTCACTCGCAGGAAATCATAAAAGACATGTTATAACAGAGGCCGTCGCTATCATGAAGATGTTTGTCCACATTCTACTAATTACATATTGAAAGGAGGCGAGTAATATAATGTTGTTTATAGATACTCTGGAATGAGACATACAAATAATATAATATCGCCATACGAACACACCAACTATACGGTCCCACACTAAGCAACGCTTGTATTATGGGTACCGTACAACGGACCGAGGGCGAACCCAGTATATAATACTTATATACATATTAAACATTCACGACTCGGGTACAAACATTCGTGGTCATCACACAATTATTGTTTCCGCCTAGGATTCGCAACCGGGACCCTTGGCACAGAAAGCAGGGTCACTACCAACTGCGCTAATCAGGTCGTCAACAGGATTACAGGCGTTTTTTTTAATGGCAATTGCCATACCAAACACTATGCTAATTACTTTAATGTAGGCGTCTTACGAGAATAATAACACACTTTACCGTCATTTGTTCCGATAGTGTTACTAATGTCTTCACAAAACTATGAAAACAATGAAAATTTCTCATACACAGTGCTTGTGGCATTAACCACCTAAATCGTGGTGAGGTACATTATTATCGCCCCCATTTCGATGCAGATAATGTAGAGCGCTCGTTAAAAAGTTACGCGGTTCAAGACGCGCCTGCCTCAGACTATATCACAATGAAGCGAGGTGAGAGTCTATGTACAGGCTGATTGTTAAATCTATTTTTATGCACATTCAGCATCGTCCAGTAGAATACTAAAAACAACTTAAGTTGATAAAGAGAAGAGAAAACTAAATTTAGGTTGAGTCTTTGAGAGTTATTGAACATTGATTCTTGTTAGATTAGCATGAGGATATGTTTAACTTGCCCGCAATTGGTTTGTTTTATGGACTAGGGCTACCTATTTAAATCCTTCGGATTTTTTAAAGAAAACGGAACCAAAATCTCTACAGAGGGATTTTTTGGAACCGCTATATAAATTCACCGTAAATTTCCACCCATATTTCTGTAACCGAATGTTTTCCAACTGTCATCTCAACGCTATTAAAACATGGTATATAAATGCTACGCTAGGTATTCTCTTCTGAAAATGACGTGAGACTATGTTACGATCAATGCTGATTTAAATTAAATTCTTCAATAGGACTTATAATACCCATTAGTTCTTCATTCTAGCCCAGTCTGACTTAACTTTCACGGAAGATAATTATTGGATCATGATTTAAAATGGCATTTTGACACCTCGTCGGGAGTGACATTGACCTCGGAAAGTTTTTGGATCTATTGTCGATCACCCTGTACACAAAATAGGTAACAACCATAAGTAAGCATGTTTTGTCTCTTAGTTAAATCTTTGTTCGCGGTGATCCTCAGAAGTGTCTGTTGTGCCCTCGCCTCCCCTTACCCCCTACCTCCCCCTTCCTGTCAGTGGTGACATCAAACGCGTGTGGCAAAGTGTCAGGAAGTGAGCCCATTGTTGGGCTGAAACGTGGGGGTATTCATTGACGGTGAATTGGTTATTTAGAAGTAATTTTTGGATATTAATATTTTAGAAAATAAGTTTTTAAACGGTAATACAGCGTTCATTTTATACCAAAAAAACGTAGTGTTTTGTACTAATACAAAGAATTCCGTTTGGCTAGCTTTTTACCCGACTGCGTGACATCAGAGAGGGTAATGTGTTTATCAGCCTTGTAGGTTTGTATGTTTGTTTATTTGTGACGCTCCAAACGCGTGTGCCGATTTTGATGATTATTACGTCAATCGATTTGTCTTAATCTTGTGAGTGTCATTGAAGACATGATAATAATCAAAATTCAATATGGCGACAACCAGATACCATTTTGTGAAATAGAGAGAAAGTGAAGTTGACGAAATATGTCAATGCGGTTTCATTGAATAGGTATTTGAAAAACTTTATCCTTAGGTTTCTCTTATATTTATTGTTTTATTTCGAACGGCCATGTATAATCTATAACGATTTAAAGTTGGATAGTAAACATTTTAAATCATTATAATAAAGTTGTAATAATGCCCTTATACAATGGTATAATAGATCTTATCAACGTAAATTTCGTCCGTAGAAAGAACCCTATGTATAAGTAAATAATGGGCTAGAGTCGCCATTTTTTTACCACAACAAGGCTTCAATGCAAACCCTATTAATCAAACTCCATGCGTGCGCCGCTACTGTACTTACCCCTGACCTATCTTTATTTACCCCACCTTTAAGATTGCCAGATAAAAATATACTCCCTGATTTATGGGGAATTTCTCTCCCCGATAAATAGTTGTCTTAAAGGCCGGTAGGGCGCGCGGCTCTCATTTTTCCAAGGTGGATATTGCCTTTTTGCTGATAAAAAATGACGAATGAAGTAGGTGCGGGATAGTTTATGTGTACGTGTGTGCCAGATTTATTGTATGGGTTTTTATTTTACGAGCACTTTATCGTGCATGGGGAGGCCTGCTTATGTTGAAGGTTTTTTTAATTACTTGGCCTGAGCAGGTCGATTACCTAATTACGTGCAAAACTAATGAAAGTGAGCTTTATACTTCATTTGACTAATTCATAGACAACCAATGAAAGCGAACTTGTTTTCACTAATATAAAGAAATACTTAATAACATAATTTTATCTTAACACACTTTTTCAAAAAATGCCCTCTATCCCCCCCCCCCCCCCCCCCCCCCCCCTGTAATCATAAGCGAAATATTCAGCTACTGTTGTACTAAGTTTCATTTTTATCGATACATTATCGGTCACGTGTATCGATATTAAAATCGTTTACCGTCACAATTGCTCACTATAAATGTATTGGAGGGTGGCGAGTCATGGGAAAACATACGAGGGGATAGAGTAATGTAATCTGATGGATATTTGCAAAAAAGAAAGAAATCCAAATCTCATGTATACCGGCTGATTCAGAAAAGGTATACTAACCTTTAAAACTGCGCTTGAATAGCTCATTTGTAATCATTATGGGATGTCAACATTTTGATAATTATGTCGATCGAAACAAAAATGTTGTCCCAGCAAAATGACAATTGTGATTTTAGTCAGCATTTTTTTTTATATTGACATGTATAAATAGTTAGCTCATATCCTCACGCGACTTCCATTACCAGTTGAATAAATTCATTAATAATTTTATTCCAAGTCTTCCTTTCCAGTATTTGTAACGTATCATACAAATAACCTTGTATTTAACGATTAAATTTACCCTATTTGCGCCTATCCATCCACTTCATCTTGTTGCTAGAGCGTAGACCACTCGACTCGATGCACCAGCGGATTCGATTCCTCACTGGGCAAATTTAGGGAATGACCTTTTCGTAATTTCCTCGTATATCCTAACTAAGATCACAGTTCGATGTACGGTATCTATAAAAACATGTTGCTTTGTTTGTGAACAAACTGTTGTTGTTTTCGTCTGAAGGACATCTTTATCTTGTACAATTCTGATATAGAAATAATATTCAAACTCTACCATAACAATCACGGTTCCCAGGTTCACCTCAAACTCGTCGCGTGTGAGATAACGTCTCCCCCTCGCTCTCTACGTGCACTCGTTCATAAACAAAAGCCACTTGATTCCCGCAATTAAAATCTTAACATATAGGATTAATAAACACCTTGTGAAGGGATGAGGTAATGTCCCGTTATCGATAAATGAATTCTTGACATTGCACTGATATACCAAACTCTTACTTCACTCAGAGCTTACGTTGCTGGAGAAATCAAACCTGCAAAAAGTAAACAAGCAGTAATAATAGTGGCTGGGCGGAGCCACGGGAAAAAGCTAGTCTGTCATAATTGACTATGAAGATTAAAGCTAATAAAATAATTTCCTGTCCTGTAATTGATCTCCTAGTAATAGTACGTCACAGTCACTAGTGACTGTCTAGTGACACTCACCAACAGTGACATTCTGGGAATAACATTTTATTTCTCGAATTTATCGATATCGACAATTTAACGAATGCCCACCACATGGGTAGAACGTCTCAGAATTAAATTACACCTTACCATCCCGAGTCGGTAACTCCAAACAATAATCTTTAACATTACCCCCTTCACCCGCTACTTCCCCTACAGCCCACACTTTGTCAAACGCGGTGAACTAAGCCTTTTATGACGATGTGTCGACGTCTTGCCGACTGCAGATAAGTTAGTGAATGAGCTTTGGTATGACGACTAGGTGGTAACTAATTTTAATTAAGTATGATAATTTGATTAAGTACTATCTTACAATTCTCTATTATATATAGTCCAATCAACGGATCTTTTTGTGTTTCTTCTTCTTCCTGTGTATACTCTATGAGGTCAAAATGATGTAACTTGGCACAACATAGTTATGTTACAGTTTTCCTACATTTTTTATCGCAAGCACGAGCAAACATTTCATTGATTTTCATCGAACTGCATGTTAAAAAAAATTCTTTATAGATTTGATGCAACGATTCAGAACTGTTAAATAATTAACTGGTTCGTTTTGAAATTGTGTCCTAGATATCTTTTGGAATCATTCTTAATAGCAGTATCGGCCTATACGAGACTTGTAGTATGGTTGTGTATCGGGGACTAGACGATTCTGATCCAGGATTTACTAGTTTTCAATATCTCGCTGTATGCCTTCCTGATATACCTATCATTACTATAATTACAGCGTTGCCTAATTCTAAAATTTAACTTAACCCTTGTTAAGTATCACTAAATAAAGGTGACCCGATGTACCCGATAACCCGTCCACAACAATAGGTGATATTGTTAAATTGGCCAAACAGACCCAAGGGTCCCGAAGACCGAACGATCTTAATTATTAGCAAGGTGCTTATGGGTTGAATTTACGATGTGTTAATACAACCCGATGTGCGTCGCCGACAATTAAGCTTAACCCTAAATTAAATTTACCTGGGGTCGGTGGGTACATATTTAGTTACAAATTAGAGTAGTTTTGGGTAAAATTAAATTAAATGACAGTCATGATGTTGTGCGAGCTACGATTTACATTTTAATTGTCATAAGCATACAGTGCAGTGTAACATCTAGATATAGATTGGATCTTAAATGGCTTCTCTATTGTGCTTTGCATCCACAAGTCAATTTTATCCGAATAATCATTACCGAGAAAATTGACGCATAATCTAAACAGCGATAACATATAACTACAATGCAATATATTCATTTGTAGCCACGTGTATAACACAGAAGTCGCAAAGTTAGAAAATAGACTATCTCCATGAAACTGAGAACACTGCATCCGAGGAACAGACCAGCCATACCACCCACAGACACTGTGAAAAAGAGGACAGCAAATAGCAAGAATAGAGGGATGATTGTTTTACCTTCAATTCTGTTTCCACGTTTTAAGAAGATGCCATACGCTAAAGCAATGTAAGGGTTTCTTAGTTATCTGAGCCCTCTGAATAAGGCAAAGATTCCCGAAGACTACGGAATAGTTACAAAATCTATAACTAATTTAAAAGCTCAGAAAGTCTACTCAAATATAATAACATCAAAATGGGATACAAACACAATTATCCAAACAGATTAAATTGGTTGGTGGAAATAGTATTGTTTCTTACCAAGAACATCAGTGAATCCAAAAATGATATCGCGTTTGTATCTCATGCGAGGGTACGTCACCATCCCTAATTGAAGATTCGTCCCGAGGAACCACTCCTGCTTGGCCTTAAATCAATAAAAGATCAATTCGTAGTGACTCCAGAACCAATTGCTGATCTTAAAAAAGCATATGTACCTACATACGTTTGATTGTATAACATAGTTCACATCATCGCACAATGGGTAACAAGCACAATTGATCCTCTTGCCATCTTCGTATTGCAATTTGTATAATTCGTCTGAAAGGACACAGCATTGATCAAAATCGAGATTAAATTATAAAAAAAATATTGTTATGTAAGATCACTTAAGTTACCTTTATACTTTGATAAACAATGTAAGCCTTTCACGTCGCATACTTTTTCAGCACCTAGAATCATTAAAAAATCGGCTACAAATATTCTGAAACCTTTACTCTAACTATACGGATAACCATAATTAACATTATAATTTATGTTAAATGACTTCAAAAAATTGCCGTCAAAAATACAACCTCGTTGTGTAAATTAATCATGGGAGTAGCTATGGTGAGGCAGTATAGAGCAGCTGCCCCACTTTAGCTCATGGAGTCAAGCGAAAAATATATGACCATATAACTATTGATTTCAAGGCATTGTATGTCTCTATAGTATCTTGGCTAATGAGAGCAGTGACAGAGAAAGATCAACTTTCTATTGGCGTCAGATTTATTTTACTAAGAAAAAAAGATAATTTACTGCGAGTTTACTTTGCATGTCTCACCCTAAAGCAAACCCTAGTAAAAATTAATGGCATATTGGTTCGCGGAACAATTGTGTGTCCTTTTGATCCAAATATCTCACCAATTTTCCGATAAAAGTGCGGTATGCACCCGCAATGCTCCAAACACAATCGGATCCGACACTCCATGCGGCACATCGTGTACGTGTAAATCGAGTTATGCTTTAGATTGTTCTCGTGCGGGAATCTGCAGCGACGCTGGCTCACGCTCAACCTGGTAGTTATAATAATTAAATGTATCCTTTAGTGGTAACATATGCATTTCATAGTACCTATCTATCTGATCGCATAGTAACTGTCAGTTTTGACAGATAACCCATACAATATCTGTCAAAAGTGACAGTTACTATGCGGTTGCTGTTCGATTATGAGTCGATTGTGTTAGCAGACTTGGGGCCCAGAAGTAGACACTTCTAATAACATAAATGACTACATCAAGCAAGACAATGACAGACAAGACATAGAGATTCATAAATGATATAAGTTCATTTCGGCGTGCAAATATAATTTGATCATATATATGATATAGTTTCATTAGTATTTACACTTACTTAGCAGCTTCTACAGATGTGTAGACAGCGATAGCAGTGACGTACAATTTCATGTAGTACGCTTCCTTGGATTGTTGGTTTTTAGTTGATATGTCAGGGACTTCCTGAGGGCCGTGAACATATGCCTAAAAATAACAGAGCAAACACAAAAGGTACATCAACGATAATTATTTGATAAATAAAAGATACACTTCAAAATTCAGAAGCTACTTTTGATTATTGAGATGAATTAAATAGCACAGCGGTACTTACATCGTAAGCTGTGGACATATTCATTACTTGAGCAAAAACTTCACCTTCCAAAGGGTGTATGAATAAGGATTTGTATTCGTCACCAATTGTGTCCCATCTGTTTGCTTCTCTGTATCTGTAACACACAGACGAAGCTAAGGATCTAGGTGGAATCCTATCCTATTCACTATACAAGTGTAGTGTTTAGCCCTTTTATAGATTGCTATAATATCTACTCGTCAAGCGTTTTTCGTTTCTAGCTCGAACTGAGATAACAAGAGCCATGCTAGTCATACTTATATTTCCATCTTCCAAATCTTTAAAAAAAAAGAGCAACCATGGAGTTTCTTGCCCGTTCTTCTCCATAGGTACGGCATTCCGAACGGACGGTAACGTATTTTGTAACTTTTGACGATTCATAAGTACTGTACTTAATGGTCTACGTGAATAAAAATGATTCCGATTCTGATTCATCAAAAAATAATTTACTTACTCAGGGGAATTATAAACAGCTGTATTAGAGTTAACAGAGTAACACAGTCCCATCTCAGTGACCGTCGGTACAATATTAAACACGACATTGACCACTCCTATGGTCAGTGTCGGTTTGAAAGCTGCAGACAAGTTAACGAGTAGCTCGACGTATTTGTCTGAAGGTAGACCATCATAGTCTGTTATGTTCTCAAAGTTTTTGTATGTAGCACTTGATAATTGTCTAATGAATGCTTCTAGGTTTGTTTTATTTGATTCTTTTGAGTTTCTGTAATAGCAAAGTACTTCATATTTTATCAATTCAGAAAATAAATGTGTTATAGAAAAACAGTATCAACATTAAAATGTGTGACTAGTTATCTACCTAGTTACCTGTGTTTAGGATCTATCAAAATCGTATAAGGAGAGGTAAAAACCTCAAGAGACATTTTTTTTCGATTGTTCGTGTTCTTAGGGAATTGCTTCATAATCTTGAAATATTTTCTAACCTCAAATACATCTCAAGTTTATTCTCATCAATCCTCTTTTCAGGACAGATAGTGATTGCAGGGAATGACGTGTTCCACGCGTACATATCCCGGTCCATGGAGACCACAGTCGGAGACGACTGGTAGCGAATCCATGTTACTTGTGAGAGATAGATAGAGCCAAACGCCGATAACGCTATTATTATCAGCCATAGAGTTCTGTTGAGAAGTAGAGTCAATTTACAGATTTAAAATTGAGGTATGATGAGAACTTGAATGACCAAAGCATGTCATTCGACCAATAGCTGCTAGAATAGTAATAATGAATGTAATAAACAGCTCTTAGAAGGTATCCTTCAGAGCTCTATCTCTTTATTCTTAATAAAAATTATACCAGACCTTCTTTTATAACCCACTGCTGGGCACCGGCCTCCCCTCAATGCAGGGGGGATTACGCCATAGTCCACCACGCTGGCCTGGCCCGGCAGCTGGCGAGTTGGCACACCTCACACATCTTTCGAGGTGTGCTCTCAGACATGCAGGTTTCCTCACGATGATTTTCTTCACCGTTGTTATATTCTTATCTTAATAAACTACGCTATTTTAGTATAAAAGCATGAAAAATTAACTCACGTCTCCAAATACTTGCTGGGTCCGAGCAAATGGTTCAATCCGTGTATCGATGAAGTTTCCAAGAACAACCTTAAATAAGCTACAGCTTTGTGTTTCACCACGCGATTAGTTGTCTTCTTCGTAGTGTTGAGGGATCTAAACCTACGCCTTGGAGTGCGTTTTAGTTCCTCTTGGATTATCTGGGATTGAAATGTGCGTTCCACGAACATCATTACCTGCAAAGTAAGAGAAAGTAACCATATACATTAGTATTACAAAATCAGTAAATGAGACTTGAAATACTTTGACACCTAGGCAAAATTTAGTGATTGCAAATTTAGTAGTAAATAGGAATGTTAAGGTCTGAGTATTGACAATAAATTCGTGTTTAGGATGTGATTAAACGCAGCAGTAAGTAATATTGTTAGAATAAATAATAAAAGCAGTGATAGCCAAGTTGGTAGAACGCTTACCTCGGTAACGAGGATCGCAGTTTCAAACCCCGGCTCGCACCTCTGAGATTTCTGGATTTCATGTGCGGATCTTAATTTCAACCATGATTATCACTTGCTAAACGGTGAAGGAAAACATCGCGAGGAAACGTGCATGTCTGCGAGAACCCGTTGAAAGATGTGTGAAGTCCGCAAATCCGCACTGGGCCAGCGTGGTGGACTATGGCCTAATCCCCCTCGCATTGAGGGGAGGCCCGTGCCCAACAGTGGGACATTAAAAAGGGCTGGTATTATTATTACTAAATAATAATGAAAAGTTTGTGAAAAATTACCTATGTATTAAATCCTCCAAAAAAGCATGACATTGATGGGACACGGGTTCAAATCAAATGATATTCATGCCACGGTTTCATTACGTGTGACTTTGTATTTGTATCTACTAATAAATCTGTTCGTGCGCTTAATGCGAAGTCGACGGACATAGTTGTTGGTTAAACCGTAAATTAATTTTGAACTGCGTTTCATTAATTCTAGGATCACGTTTATCAACTTTTGATTCACTTTCTTAAGTTCATAGACGGGTGGCGAGATCAAATAACTGATTCAATAAAAAAAATTGAGACCCATATTTTTATAAAGATACTCCCAAATTTATACACAGTTTTATGGTATTATAAAGTACTTTTCAGACGAAAAAGTGCATCATAATGGCTTTATAATTCACTGTAACTTTCTATAAATTTTCGTGTAATAATTTACTTCTGTTAACAACAAGAGAAATATTATTTAATAATCAATCAGTTATTGTATTTCATTTTTGCTAAAAAGTGGCCCAAATGATACTTGTCATTATATTTTAACATTGGCAGATACTTAAAAATATTGTAATTTCATTTCGTTTCAATTACTTTAGTCGTGTACTGTGGCCATCGCGTAAATATTAATGAGTTTCCACGCGGCGCTGTTACCCGATAATAATCGCTGATTACTTGATTATTATACCTATTTTGCTTTAATCGCTGTAATAACTGTGACACTTGCTCTACATAATATCATAACTTCATAAATGTAATATGGTAATGGTTTGCCATCAATTAACCTACTTGAAAAAATGAGGAGGTTCAATTCGAAGCATAGGTACGTTTTTTTTATGTTACCGGTAATTAAATATTGCTTGTGCATCTGTGGACCGATTTTGATTATTCTTTTTTTATGATTTTAAATTTGGATTAATTTAGAGTGGCCCCTTATTCAACTAAAAAATAATTACTAATCAAAATTTGTTCACATTTGCCCGAGAGGTGCGGTAACATTCATAAAAAATATAGCTGCCTTCTTTGTTATGTCGGTTGTAATCAAAAACTGATTTGAAAACCCTGGAGAAAACTCTAGATAAACCTCGAGATAATTATGTTAGTTGGAGTATAATGTGATTATGTAAGACTTGGATTTGCAATGAATCCAATAGAAAATTATTACTTGATATTTCCCATGTTTTTTTGTAATATTCATATAGCTATTTATTATTTTTAACCATTAAAATAACACGGCTCATACATTTCTCGCATTGTCTCCTCTACAATATTAATAGCACTGTGACACTAACCATCAATCGCTTTCAACACATCACATCAATGCCTGTTCAAACCTCGTAAGCATACCAAACACAACTATCAAAAAGATACCTTAAGTTAACGTGATAAAGTATTTTTTTGAATTAAAATTAAAACATTCGTAAGTAGAGTTAGAAAAATTGTTGAGTGTCAAGTGTGCGATGGTAAAGCATCAAAATGTCAACATACATTTCATAGATGTAACACGGTAGTCTTGAAATTTGAAGATAAATAGATCCTAAAACTGATGTCGTGTCTTCTTGCCTGTCTGTACTTTCTGATGTCTATTTTGAACTATCTTATTTTATTTGTTACTTATATCTGTACTTACCGATGTAGCGGTGGATATAAAGTCCTATTTTTTGTCAGCAGCCTGCGGTAGAGTTCCTTCGTAGCATTATTTTTCAGACGGATTCTTAGGGGTGCCTTTAAAAATGAAAATACTAATAAGCTAAAGGAAAAGTTTATTCATTTTTAAATAAAGAGTCAAATAAGTAGAAATGGGAACAAACGAAAAATATTTAGCTTCGCGTCAAAGGTAAACAAGCTGAAACCTTACCTACGGGAACCGAAGCCCTCGTAAAGTCTAATAATTTCCCGAGTGTCATGTCGCCGAGAAATAAATGAAGTGAAGAAAATAAATTTCATTTAAAAATCACGGCACACCATTATTTTCCCGAGCTTCCCCTAATTAATTTCTTGTCACCGTCTGGATCGGCCGTTGTGGCTGTGACAGCAGCTTAGAGCGAGAAAGGAAGATACGAAGCCTATAAGTGGACAAGAGACAGGTATATTAAGGTGAGTGCGCTTCATTACCATCTTTTAGTAGTTAGCGGAAGCAGATACGAAGTTCTCTCCGGTCGAGTTCTGTTCGCCTGGTACTTCTTATTAATGGCCGTGAATAATAAGTATAGACAATCTTTTTTTTTAATAAATTAACGTAAACTTATAATTAATCATCGTTTTTGGTGCTAATATTCTTATGTCGACCTAGAACATAAAATTAGACCAATTCTTTAAATTAAAGTCGGCATTATACCCTTAAGTCCACTAGAAGTAAGTCTATGAGTGGTCCAGTACCGAAACTGCCATACTATGCTCTACAACTCTATGATCTTATGGCATAGCTAATAATAATGAATAAATCACCACGACATACCTATACATAATTGAATCGGCTCAAAAGGGCGGTGTACACGCGAAGTTAGATAATTAAACAAGCTTAATTTTCTTGTACGAGTTATATTCGAGATGTTCCGTGCCGTATTTACAGAAAGTAGCGGGTAAATATTGCGAACGGGAACGCTGAGGTGGAAATCTTGCGAGGGTAAGCTGGTGTGGAGAGAGACTTTATATTTTAAAAACATTTTAGTATAAACTGAAGCTCCGTGATTCAAATTTTAAATGAAAATAGGAAATCGAATAACTTTTAAATTACTATTAAATATAATAGTTTTACAATCTGCACGACTTTTCTCATACTCAAATATTATATATAACCTATCTCTCGCGGCATCAGTATCACCGCCAGATCAAATACTTTATTTCACTAAGTCATATTAATAGGTAAATAATCAATGTTATACGATGACATTTTATGAAAAAAACGAAACTAAGTCATAATTGCAAAAATAAGCACAACACATTCATTTTTCAAATCGAATTTTGCATTTTAATTTGTCATTAAAATAAAAATCCTCTCCACATTATTTTATCATCGACACCGCCACTTAATTTGAATATCCAGCACACTGGAGTGTTTAATAAAACATTCAGTTTGATTTACATCCTTACAAATCCGTACCTTTTGCCTTTGTTTAGTGTAAACACGGCCTTACAGCGCCGCGTACAGTGTACACACCGCCCTTCCATTTCATTTCTGATTGCGTAATTTAAATTTTCAGTTTAATTTCTTGGATCGTTTCATCTCCTGGTGGAAGCTTGTGGTTTTGGGTTTCTTAATTTCAAGTTCAGGCTCTTTGCCGAGTATGGTAATCCCATTTATTAACCGAAAGACGTCCACAGCTGGACATAGGCGACCCGAATGACTTCCATATATCATGGTCCACCATCACTCGTATTCACCCACATCATACGGTGTAATTGGTTCAACGCTTGTGGGGGCCATTCTATGTTACGCTTTCTGACTCGTTGTTGTCATTCTAGAAGCCTTTCTGCCACATCGGCCATACTTTTTGTGAGCTAAGTGCCCCGTCCTCTTACACTTCATTATTACATTAGATCTATGTCGGTTAACTTCTACAGATTTCCTCATTTCTGATTATATCGCATACCGTATCTCTGAGCTCTCTATTGCACGCTGAGCGACCTCGAGCTATCTTATGAGGCTCTCAGTAGTCTCTACTTTTCAGGGCCGCCACTAGCAGCACGAATTGCCTATAAACTTGGTCTTCAGATGATGAGGTAATTTGGGTGAGAGAGAATATATCACACTATTTCCTAAAATGATGACGGAATTGGTATTTTGAGTGCCTGAAAATAACCTTTGAACCTCTGATATTCGTCAGTTGTTAACATTCTCAAGAGGTAAGAGCTCTCAGTGTCGCGCGAAGGTAACTTAACTCAGTGCATCCTATTATCACCCTTATAAATAGTTAAGTTTAATCTCCTATGGGTATTTCTTCTAAGTTATGGCCCCCAATAAAACCAATTTTGCCTGAACAAGGCACTCGCAATGCCTCTGTACAAAGGCCACCGTACCATATTGGTGCCTGCTAGGTAGCGGTGCTAATAAAAATTCCGACAAATCAATAGCTTCCCGTTTACGCTTTTTGTATTGTATTTTATTTTGTTGCGCGCCTCCGACTCCTGTTAAAGGGACAATACTGGGATGTAGTGGGTGTGTACTTTATTCAGATATCTTGATAGTTTATATGTTCATAATATATAAATTTGACCGCTGAAATGGTGCTTTAAAGCAGTTTCTATTGCAGTTCTTAACTAGTAAATTCAGAAAAATATGCCAAAATATTAAAAAAATGCTTTTATAATACTTAATTCTCTTTTCTTTGCTTCCTACTAAGCTACATATTATTATTGGATCACAATTCACACCGTGAATAAAATTCACTACAGCTAAGCATGGGCATTTAAAACTAGCTTTTTGATGTGATTATAAAATAACTGTCCGCAATTATTTAAAAAGTAAAGTATCAAAACAACTCAAACCGCACAAAAAACAACAGTAAATACACGTGGATTCCGTGTTCTGTCTTTGCGATTTGCATGCCGCTGTGTGTGTACGTGTGTGCGATTGACATAAAGAAGCTAAATGCCGTGGGGCGCGAACGCTTAGCGCTATTTATTGGCACGTAGAGCTATTGGCAAAAATTCCAATAAATGTGCCCGTTCGCCCGTACGCGGAATTTTGTCGAGGAGGATAAATGTTTAATTTGCAAGTTGTACGAGGACCCACTGATTTATGTAAGGTTCCAGCATTGATGAGGATGTTGCGTATTGTGTTTTGTTTTGTTTGTAAACTATAAACTGCAGCTACTCATCATTAAAATCATGATTGCGCTCTACAAGCTACTAAAAACTAGTTTTAAACACATCGGTAAGCATACTTGACCTAAGGTTTCCCCGATATTCTAGGGTCAATCTGTGCCTAGCTGCAGGATATATTTGGCTTGTTATTATTATTTAGAAATTAACAAAACAGCGTCGGCGGAAAAAGGTGACAAGAGTTCAAACAAAAACTAGTCCGGTAGTGGCGTACACCCGGACTTTCCGGATTATCCGGAGTGACACATGCCACCTGGTATTATCCGTGTCGGGCCGGATAGTGGAGTTATGACTTAGTGACGAGGGACTGATAGATTCTACAGATTGTTTTATGAATGCTGTTAAATTAGTTTCAGTTTTTGTCAAGCGGTTAATCTGTTCAATTTAACTGGGTTGAACAGAATGTTTACCACAAATCATTAGTATTTTATTTTAATTTTAGAAACTGTGCTGCACCGCTGTGCATGTGCCTCCCCTCAATGTGAGGAGAATTCAGGCCATAGCATGGGCCTACTTAGGGTCTCCTTCTGGGTGGGGCAAAGCAAGGAAACTCGAATTTTCGTCAAAAATCTGACACCAATTGAAAGTTGCTCTGTCCCTGATAAGTCACTATTCATTTTTACCATAATACTTTGAGGGACAACATTTCTTACCAGTAATGAGCTTGACTTCATGGTCCAGGGTGGACATTCGCCTCAAAGTGGCTACGCCCATGGGCCACAGTTCACCACGCTGTCCCAGTGCGGGTTGGCAAACTTTATACGTCTTTCGAGAAATTATTAGGTTAAAAATTGAGATATTTACATGAAATCTAATAAATCCCAGAGGTGTGAGCCAGACGTGCGATCTTTTTAGTTATATAAGCCGAGCGCGTCGCTGCTTTATCCAAAAATTATTCGCAACATGGCCGCCCGTAAAGCAAAACCACCGTTAGCTAGAAGACAACTAGAGACTGTGGGGATTATCTGATTATCTGTCTGTTGGCAGTAAAAAGTAAGTGAAGTGTGCTCAGCTCACCTCAGCAGAATGCAATTAGATCGGTCTCTGGAGATGATGCCCTTATTCTAGAGTCGAATTTGGATGAGAATAATTTTTAACATCGGTATGATATTTTCATTCGCTTTTGACTCTAGATCCAAATGATTCAAATATTCAAAGGAAATCTGCATAAGTATCCGCATTTACTTTAAACTATTGGATACCCGTCTCTTCTGAAAAAAACTTGTTCCGAACTCTACAACTGTATTGTTAAAATCTTCTTACCACCGAATTCGTGTGTATTATTTTAGAGCATATTAAATAGTCTATATATTTTTCCATAGTAGCTACGTCTGAACATTTGATACAGTACAAACGTTTGTACGAATCTTATTAAAACATACAAACAAATACAATTATTATGTATTATCTCTCTTGAATAAAATGTATGTTGTATTACAAGATAGGTGTTTTACTGTCCTATTTGGAATAAATAATTTTGGACAGAAACCATTTAAATTCCGTAAAAATAAGTTTTCATTATCCAGTTGTATATAATTATTATTAAGGAGGGTAGAAAAATCTCAGTTGGGTTTAGATTTAATTTTAAAATATCCAGAATACGGCTCTTGTTCCCGCGCTGTGCCGCGACTGATTTACATATAAATTGTAGCTAACTCACGTGCCGTCTCTTACTTTCAACTGTTGAAACCGCACCCCACGGCCCGCGGACTGCGATTCAACCTTTGTTCAAATGTAGGAAAAATAAAAAAATACAACCGAATTGAGAACCTCCTCCTTTTTGAAATCGTTTAAAAAAAGGACATACATGCCTTATGTTGTTGCACCATGAATTTTGTATACTTTTGCCCTTATAGATAACCATTTTCAGTAGACCTTATTCCAAAATATTTCTCTGGTCGAGTAGCAGTGGCTTTACCAACGCTGTCTCGTTTCCTATTGCCTCATTTAATATTGCTATCCCCTTCCATCCATCATTATGTATGGAGGTCACTGAATGAGGCTTATGTCCAGCAGTGGACATTGACTTCCATATACTTATTTCGGTGTCCCGCCTCTCGCATCCAGCTTCTTTCCAGCTCCTGGTCGCCATTCTAAAACCTTACGGCCTACTGCTATGGGTTCTCCGAGCTTTGAGCGCTTAATATAATAATAATAATATCGCCAGACGAACACACCAACTGTACGGTCCTACACTAAGGAACCCTTGTATTATGGGTACCGTACAAGGGACTGAGGGTGAACTTTGGATATAATATTTATATTGATATTAAACATCCATTACTTGGGTACAGACATTCGTACTCATCACACAAAGTTTGTCCGTACCAGGATTCGAACCCGGGATGCTCAGCACAGAAAGCTGAGCTAATCAAAAATCTGTACTACTTATGCAGGAATTTTAAGTAGTTATAATGCGTACGTATTAACGTAATCAATAGTGGACACAACTGAAAAGTCGCAGCATCAACGAACTCTTTTTACTATGTTTGTAGAATATAACAAAAAGATTCTTGTACCCCTGGTGGGACTCGAACCCACAATCCCCGGCTTAGGAGGCCGATGCCTTATCCATTAGGCCACAGGGGCTTCGCAACTGTTGCAGTAATAACTGGCCATACCAATTATAATTGAAAATGGTGGATGATTACATATTATATAAAAATATATTTTAGCTCACATTATTGCAAAGTAAACTCGCTTTTTTTTCCGAATCCATTTCACCATCAGCAACATCTATCATATTATATTCCATACAAACACAACAAAAGATCTCCAGTTGAAATATATCCCCGAGTTAGTGGACAGTGTAATGCAATTTGGCAAATTAGATTTTCCGTCGAGTTACCTGCGTCTTCGCCCCTTGGTATCGTGTTATGTCATGAGATGAAAGTTATTGAAGACCGCCAACGTTTGCGACCAATGTTTGGACGTGAGTTTCAAACATTACTTAGAATTCAAGCAAAGAATTTATCGCCTGTAGCAAAAACAATCGGGGCAGAGCGTTGGTTAGATCAGCTAATTGAAAATCGTAAAGAATGCTTGCAGTCCTTATGAGATGAGTAATTTTATTGTCCATTCTAATTTTGATCTCTATAATATTTGCTTCAGGCTTCTTTTTCTGATATTATCTTGGACTCTTTCGTTGAAAACCTTAATCATAAACACTATTTTTCCCACTCCATAACACCCCGCAAAGTGAAAATATGGATGCATAATACTATGTATAAAAATAGTACAATTAAACATATTGCTATTATTACTCTGTTATAATGGAATAAACTATGTCCACAGTATTAAAACCTTCACAAACATTTGATCCACAATGTTTGGCCAACATTCATAAGAGCGACAAAATTAGATTGCCAGAAGTAGGGTCAAGCGAGACGAGGCACGGTGTGGACAATGACTTAAGAGATACGGAATGATACCCGGGAAATGTTGGAAATATGAAAAGAAAATATTAAGAGCAAGTAAGTAACAGTAGGATATAAGTATAGTTACTACGTACTGTTTTATAGTATTATTATATTTGTGCCCGCGTAAAGTAATTGTTAATTGGAATATTATTTAGTCCAAATTAAAGTCAAGTATTGAACCTTTTTAAATTTCACAAACAGTTATGAGTATTAACCCAAAATCACTATAATAAGTAAAAGAGAATAACTTAATTAATTTAGGAAAAAAACGTTGGTATATAAATAAAATATAACTAACTTCAACAACAGCCAAAAATTCAAGGAACAAAGTTACTTATACCATCCGATTATTTTTGGCTCATTTTGTACTATGAGCATCGCATTGCCCTGAAATAGTGACATTTTGTAAAATGCCATACATGTATATATAGATATATGTACTATATATCTATTACGGCCCTTAGAGCTTAGACCATCCACTCAAAAGCCATATTTGTTGTCTAACAATTATAAGGGGGATATAATATAATCTATGCCATAAATCTAGGATCATTTTATCTAAGGTACATTTTCATATACATGTCACGAACTATCCTATAGATATATGATATTATAATATTCCCATACCAAAGAAAATTGTTCTCATAAGTAAGGTTTAGACCTGATTCATTTTAAAATCGTATACATGTCGTATCGTACGGAATAAATACCAGCGGTCTTCGGGAGCATTTCTAAATCAAAACACGGCCCGTTACCCACGAGAGTGACTTGCGGAAAATTGGAAAGCGAAACAAGGTGAAAAATAATATTAAGTGAACACTCACCGCGCGCTCCCCAGTGCACCCGCGGGACTCCGCCGCTGTTGTCTTCGATGTAGGTAGGCACCTTTGTTACAAACCGCTTGTATAAAATGTTAAACTTTTTTTAAAATTCGTTTTGATAATTTGTGTATCTGTAAACTTAAAAATAAATACGTAGAGCTCCGTGTAGGTCCGTATAAACACAACGACCTTTCATAAACTAACAATTCCTTAACTCTACAACACTACAAAGTAATGTTAGTCAGGTAAATTTATTTCAGTTTAGACATTTGACATGGTAGGTTAAGTTGCGGTTCCAAACCAGGCAAAAGCCTGTACATTGGAATCCTGATTGCTTGGCTGTATAGCACATTATTATATTCTTATATAAGAAAAATAAGGCTTAGGTATTGAATAAAGAAGCAAATTAAGATAAGAACGAAATAAAAATAACACATTGTTACTTAAAAATAAGATAAAACGTAAAACATCACATCTGAATCACATGAAATAAAGATTAAAAGTTTAAATAAAAGTTAAGTGACGTGTTTAATTGTTGTTGACCCTTTTTTTTTAAACATAACATGAAATATATAAATATACGTAACCCAAAAAGCTCCAAGGCCTGACGAGCAAGCCCTCGTAAAATCTCCAGATGAACGTCCTAATAGGCGCCTATAAAAGAACCCCGTAGATATACAAAGGTAAGTACGGCCGACTATTCATTGATAGTCAATTGAGCTCACAAATCGTCCGGCTAACCGACTCACGACCGGCTTTTAGCCGAGGTGGGGGCCGGTATTAGTTCCCAAGGAGGCACAAGCGTTTTTCTTCCAACTAATGTGGTGGACACACGCACACTCTGTTTGAAAACATACATTTACTTTGCAGAAATGTGTACATTCCTTATAAGACCCTATATTTTTTTTTTAATAAAGTTTTTCGGAATTTCAAAATAGCTCTATATGATCCAGTATCTTTCCCAACTGGGAATAATCTTAGCCCTAATAGGGTATTAAAAATAATAGCTAGCTGGTGTTACTGTAACTTGATGTTAGTATTTTGAGTCCACGGGAACACATCCATTTCACAGAAAAAAAATTGTATAAGTTCGCCTGCGTTACAAGCTATCAGCATGAGAGGTTTCATAGATTTCATTAGGTAGATAGGCAAAAAGTCTAAATATGATTTTGATTGTTATATAGTTCACCCTATGTTAATATTTTTCAGGAAAAGCTCCAATGTGTCCGGCGGCGTAGAGCCGGTCGGCCGCGGCCGGTTGCCCAGTAGCGCCCACCTCGCTTCACCTCTTTATGGCCGCGTGGCCGGCACTCTGATAGCGCCAATTACTAGCGGAATCTATGCGATAATAGTGTGGATACGAAAAGCTACGTATTATTTTTATTTTGTGTCACCCATTGGTCTTGGACTTGCGAAAGTTCAAGACCAAATAGTTATAGAAACCAAGACGTCTCGTCTTGTGGTTACATTAATCTAGATTAATGTTCAATACATCAAAACCAATGCATATACTATATAGTTGTTTATAATAAGCTAGTCTAGTTCTTGCGAAATCCAAGAACAACGAAATCTATTGGCAACATTTTTTTCGGGTATATTATTTTATTGAAAACGTTATGTTTCGGCACCTATTAAGCTAATATTCTGTAACAAGACTTTGCTTATAAGAAATCTATTTTGCATGATTTTTTAAAGTTTTTTTTCAATTATAAAAAATATAATTAAGTAAATTTCTAGTCATTTTAACTCCTGCCAAGAAACAAAGCCTTTTATAAGTTAGTAAAATACGCTTAAACGCCAATAGCGCAATGACTTCTTTGCACTGTGCGCGCCATTCGCGCTGAACACAGCACAGCCATCCTATAAGATTCTTAGAAGTTCCTAACAAGAGGGGATTGTCCACACTCTACTAGCTCCGGCAAAACGATATAGCGGGCGGTCACTCCCTTAGACTTTGTTACCTCTGGCGGGAAATTGCCCCACATATAGGTACCGCAACTATACTCGTACTAGGACCACACGACACGTGTAACTAATAGCTGTCTTCGAATGAGAAAAAAATATTTAATAACTTTTATGGGCGTATGTGTTGTAGCTGTAGGAGTTAAATGGTCTGCAGGATTCTACAGATGTTAACTATGAGGTAACTATAATAATACTTATATCACCTGACGAACACCAACTATACGGTACTGCACAAAGCAAGGCTTGTATTATGGGTACCGTGGAATAGACTGAGGGCGAACTCGGTATATCATACTTATTTACATACCAAACATTCGTGCTCATCCCACAAAGTTTGTCCCGATCAGGATCCGAATCCGGGACCCTCGGCGTAGAAAGCAAGGTCACTATCAACTGCGCTTATCAGGTCGTCAGTAAAACAATCAATATTTAACCTAAGCTTCTATTAACTACATTATACTAGGTCACTGACCGTCTTAGCTTTATCTTATGATGCTGGCTTAGATTAGCATTACTCAATTTCTTCCATATGATTCTTTAAAAGTTGACTAAGAAACATATCAGGGGATTCGCAGTAGCGTCCACGTCTTTGGACTGATCTTCAAAAGTTATAATAGTTCATGATTATGACTAGTATATCATACTGAGCCGGAAATAAGAATCATTTACTCTCCAAATTCTTAGTAAAAACAAGACAAGAACGGCAGCACTTCGATCAAAGTCGAACTCTGATTGATGATGTTAATTAACTAGGTATATCCTTATTTACTGATCTGTAGAAAGTATCCTCAAGAGATGCGCACATTTCAGACTTCAAACCAAATAATTGCTTCAGAGTAGGTAGAGGTCGGGAATTTATGAAATTCTTCATGCTGATTATTCAATTCTAAATTACCTGTATTATTAAAACAAAATAAAAATCAATACTTGTTCTAGCATGGCACGGGTTGTAGAAAAGGCTGCTAAAGGTTTCCAAAATCATACAAGTGCCCAATATAATTACTAGTATAGTAATATTGTATTTTTTTTTGTAAGACCATTGTTATACGATTTTCAATTCAATTCCATGAAATTTACCGTTTAATTTTCAAGCTTTTACAATCGCTTACGAGTTTTGTGACCCTGATCCACATACTCTGTGTAAAAACATATCTTGAACTAATATTTATTAATCATGTATGGAATACCAATATATTTACAAATTAATACTGCACCTTTCGTCGTAAAACAAAAGCTACAACAAGGCGTTTGCTTTTGTTTCACCGTTTAGTAACCTGACCTGCTGAAGGGGGCTCAGCAACCGGCAACCGGATACCACCTTTTACCGCTAACAAACACGAAGCTCAGGTGTTCGAGTTGTTTCGCCAGGATACTGTTACGTGGTGATGGGATAAATGGTTGGGAATGTGATCTGTTTGGTTGTGATACGGTTTTCTAAGGAGATAAAGATGTGGGGCGCAATTGGGTGCTTTATATACCTACAGTTGAGTACCATATTATACATAACTAACTGACCCGGCAAACTTCTTACCGCCTCGGAATCAAATGGATTATTTTTATTATTTTTTGTGAATTTTTCCCATTTTTTAATAGTGATTCTGCCATTAGGCGGAGCCATATTTAAAAAATCTAAAATCACAAAAATCTACTCTATCTTACTAAGTATGTCCGTTTTTTTCTCACTTTGTTGTACCTACTTATCTTGATTCTATGCAGATTAAATATTTTCATTTTATTTCATTATAGGTCTTATCACACAAAGTTTGCCCACCGGGATTCGAACCCGAGACCCTTAGTACAGAAAGCAAGATCCATAGCAACTGTGCTATACCTGCTACCCAGTACAGTACTTAAGTACCGACTGTGAAAAGTGCTACCGAGAAATGTTCAAGTATCGTATCCAATGAAGTGTAAAAATGGCGTCGGACAATTTTGGTAGCGATTCATTTCCCACCGGCCGACACTCCATTTCCTGTGGGAAGCAAGGTGTTCACCGCTTTACGCTTCTTAAACGTTTACTGGTTTATTATTACTGTAAGACATAGATTGTCATTAGGCAAGTACTTTTACTTGCCTGCCTAAAATAGGTAAAACAATTCTCACGGAACTATAGATTTGAACCAAGATTGATTTTGATGCAACTCGTAAAAAATAGTTTTAAGTCGCTTTGTTTTAAAATCCAAATATTGAAATGATGAGGTGATAGTGTTATAGTGAAATTGCATTAGGTAGGTACTAACGTATAACGCTTACCTGCTTTATCGTAACATATTTCAGTAGCTCTATCTTCTTAAGCTTCCGATAACATGACGTCAAAAATATACTCAATACAACAATTCAAAAATCTCAACCGCACCACTTTGATATCCTGAATCACCACCTTGGTGATAAAAATGTACCTTTTAAATAAAATGGCTTCGAACGATTTCGGCGGCAATTTGTCTCAATCTCACCGACACTCCATTTCCCGGCTAAGTGAAGGTGTACCCGCGGTGGCACGTACGAAACCCGTGAATAAGGTAAAGACCACTCAATGCGTAGGTATGTTTTGATTTTAACATTACTCTAGCGAACCTCACGACGGCACAGAGGACGTTGATTTCTGATAACGAATTAAACGTTTCTTTTTTTAGGTAGTCAATTGGCTACAAAATAGTGGCATTTTTGCCAGTGTCGAGTGTTTGTTTATCATATATCTAGATTGTTTTAGCCGCCTGGTGATAATGATGATGTTGATGACGATGATGATGATGAAATGAGGCCCCTATCCCTATCAGTAAAGCTGTGGATACTTAACTGAAAATATTGCGGACATCTAGGAAGAATTTGAAAAGTCAAGAGAACGTCGGAAACTAAAAAACTAAAATGTACCGCGTCTAAATCCGTAAAATTCGTTTTATTTCAATGTGTAGTATTTGCAATAATACATAATATAATAAATCAATAAGTCATGATACCTATAAGTATTTTATATGTATTTGCTTCTCTCGTACACGTTTACGAACACACAACGCTTAATATTACACATAACTTATCAAACAAACACATTTTTTGGAAAATAAAACAATATTTACGACTTCACTGTTCAACTTTACGCCAAAAAAGAACCCAATATAAAAATGTATGTGTTTTGCGATGGGCCCATCACCAATCAATACTGTTGACCTTGTAATTTGATATTTTTTGCGAGACATGAACATTTAAAATCAGTGGTATCTCACCTAATTATCAAGTAACAGTCGAGGTGGTATCAGAATATATTTTTCTATAAATTCTTTACTAGGAACATGCAATGTCATATTACTAGCATTCTTGTAGGACGTCCGGACGTCCGACGTCTGACGACGTTACTACTTAAAGCGTCAATAGTGAAGTGGTTAGAACCACTTCACTATTGACGCTTTAAGTAGTAACTTTTAATTCTAGATACTTTATATTATTTCAGAAAACATTTTTAGAGCTACACAAACTCTTAAGTTTAATTTTCATCGCAATAATTGCGATACAATACAAAATATTATGTCTCCAGTTGTTCACTGCAAGTGACTGTTAATTTACCAAACAACTTGTACACCTCTGCCAACGTATATTCGACCCTATTCGGTTAACACAAGAGTGGTGGCGCGTGCACAGGTAGGTGACGGTCCCCCTCACTGCTGGTGGAAATATCTTGAAGGTTTGTGACGTTTAATCTTGCGTGCGACGCGGCCGCCGCGCGTATCACTCGCCACTCGTTGGCTAGTGATGGGAAATTATCGATAAACTTACAAAAACCTTAATAAGTTCTTAGGAGATTTATTTTTATCAATCGACTTTAAACCTATGTAGGTACTAATAACCTAGGTAGGTAATAAGTTTTATTATATATACGAACAGAAATATATTATATATGATATTTTATCAGTAACAGTCTATATTTGACCTGTCTTGTTCGTGTATCCGATCATTCTTCACTACTTAATACTACCCTACTAAACACGACAAATTGTATAAAAGGAGTTCATCTCGTAAAAAAATTGTGTTGCCAACCAAACAGAACTATAATTAAAATATAATAGCAATATCGTCTGATAATCACGCCAACTGCACGGTCCTAAGCTAAGCAACGCTTGTTTTATGGGTACCATATAATACATAATAATAATAATATCTGAGACATACAGCGACTATAAATAAATTTCTATCGATATTTCTGATATCCACACCACTCATCACTACCGCCAACGTCTGCAGAAATTCAATTAACATTACCTCCAGTCGCGTGCACCTTTATTTCCGTTCGGAGTCACTTAGCCCGCCTCCCACCCTCCTATAGGGGAGGCTTAGACGCCAGTAATGAGGTCCGGCGATCGTTTAGTTTGTAGGTAATGGTTTACGTGAGCAACAGACACGGGTTTTCGCGACACGAAGCCGAATATTGGAAGTATAAGAGTATATTAGAGCCTTATAATTTTGGTACAAGAAATGTACTATGGGTTTGTACTTGTAGTACCGTAAACGTTCATAAGGTTTTGTTCATTTAAATTTTTGATAATTTTGGGACAATACTTACTAATCATTTACTCTTCTATGTTGTAATATTCAATAACTTTCAATACAATGAGGAAAATATGAAAGCTTTATCAGAGGGTAGATTTCGTGACATTTTATTCTCTAAAATTATACAGAGCTCAGCGACACGGTGGATTCCATTTTAATGTGTTTGTACTTATAGTCATACTAAAAAAATAACTATATGACCCTAAGATAACTAGAAACAGTGCAAATGGAGAAAAGGGAAGTTATGTTATTTATTATTCCAATTTTTTTTATTCATGTCGGAAATGTATCCAGATGAGCATCGCACCCGCAACAATCCGGTGCAGTGAATCGAACAGCATAGACAAAACTCTCCAAGACTTATTCGATATTATTGCCTCGGATGCGAAGAGACCAGGCAATACAGTTTTACGATCCAGTTCTAGAATTATTTTACTCAAATGAAATAAAAACTTTCAAGTTACAAAAACGGACAGTAAGCAAAAGTAGGAGAGAACAAAGTGTGACGGTCTGACGAGCGACCGTTCGGAGTGACGCAGACGGATGGGCATTCAGATTATCAGCTCCAGATAGCGGATTCGTTCAAGGTGCTGTTATCTGATGGACGGAAGGAAGGGTAAGCTTGGTAGGTGTGCTGGGAGGTGAGTTTTATTTTAGAGCATAATAAAAGAAAATATAAGCTTCTACTTCCTCCTTTTTTTGGAATGGGGCAATTTTTGCCAGGGTCCAGTATTCCTTGATGATAATTGTTATAAAATTATAAGTACAATGTTCAAAGCCATTAACAAAACATGTATTTACAAAATTACCTGTATTACGTAAATAAAGTCACAGATCTTAAATTTTTTTCATACCAAACGTAGGCTGCATACGAGAAACCCTAAAAGACGGATACGGTAGCTCATAGTTTTAACTAACTTGGCGGAGGCGCTGCCGTATCTCCTAAATTATTATAAAAACATACCCAGCTCGATCTACCATAGATAAACGTATAGGATGAAATGCGTTTTTAATTAAGTAAAATATTAAGGTTGCAGATGGCTGGATTGAAATTACTTGTAATGGCCAAAACTCAAACACTGCTTAAAAAGTAAATCCTACTTCAGTGTTGGAGATGCCACGTTCTACATTCCTGTATGACCGGTGACAGTTAGTGACCATCATATTTGAGTTGTGTTTGAGTACGCGGCAGTAGTAGAACTTACTTCATACCGTTGAATGTCAAAACAATGTTTAAGTACTTAGTATAAACAAAGCAACGATTAAAATATGAATCCTGCCCAGGTAAACTTCGAATCGTGCAATACGTTAGTCAAAACTATGAGTAAACTCGATATATTTCCCTGCGGACCTAGTGATGTAATGTAAATAGCATAATAATTCATCGATATTCGCTAGACGCAATACCTCCTGCATAACTCAACGTGTGTGGTGCGCGATTTCAGGTATCGATAAAAGTTTTTATCGATAAAATATTATAGGTGTTGTAAAGTTTTATAGCTGTTTTTATTGTTCAAACAATATTTGCGAACGTAATTCTTCTTTTAATACGAAGTGTATATTTATTTGAGTGTAGAAGTTTTTAACACGTTGACTGCGTTAAGAGGTCTAAAAGATCTCTAACGTGACTTTCAGCTGGTGCGGCGCCGAAAATCGTGTTCTCCACCTCTGTGCGGGAGGTCGTAACTTCTTTATTTCTATGTGTTTGACAGAGACAAATATACATACCTACTTCCCGCTGCGAGTTTGATTCAATAATGTAATAAAAAAATAGGAGATGGATGAGGTCTCTAACGCACTGAGTTGTAATAATATACATCTGTTGCGTGAGGAGATCTTTCGGACCTCCTAAAACACAGGCGTCGTAGACGCAAGGAGCGGAGCGCGGGCGGCGCGGGCGCCGTTAGCTCGCGCTCAGTGTTGTTCAAATGTCGATAATGTGTACCTGCGCACTCCATTTAAAAAAAATGCGCTCTTATATTTTGTCAGCGTGGTAGCAAAAAAAGTCGTTGCACAGGCTGTTACAGTAAATAACGGCTCACATTTAGTAGCACAGATGCATCCAAAAAAACCAAACGAATAAATACACTATGTGTGCAATGCGAACAACAAATGTGGTTACCATGCTTCAATGAGGAACATTTTTCTTAAATCTTTTTTTAGTCACTATGTTTATTGAAATAAAACTAATTTTATGGATTATCATAATTCATCATTCACGGAAGGACAGTCACCATGGTCAGTCCTCCCGTGACCATGGTTGCTGTAAAACAGCCGAAACGACGGGAACGTAAAAAACAAATAATAAACACGATAAAATCCGTAAGATTAGTTTTATTTAAATGTCTAGTATTCGCGTAAATATAAGAAATCAATATTACTATGTTTAAATGATTACTTCATAAAAAGTTAAGCTATCGATAACTGGGGTTTTATTTTAATCCCATCACTAGTCACAACCCAAACTGATCTATCTTTAGTTGCGATGCGAGATTCAATGGATACCTAATTTTTTTTTCGTTATATCTCATAACCCACTTTTCACATCCCCATGCGTAGAAAACTTGAGATAGAACAGTTAATTCTCTATTATTTACAGAAAGAACATAGATTGTATCTTATTTTTTGATAAAGATATGAGTTTTTTTAAAATACCTTATTTTACGAGATGGATTAGGTCTCATACGCACTAGAGTGAAGCTCGGTTAAGAGGTCGAATAGGTCTCTAACGCACTGGCTGAAAGTCCTCTGAAAATGGCACCGCACTCAACGTGTTAATAGGTGTTATGAATCTGATTTGATAGTTATATGACCTTTATAAATCATTAGTATTGATCCCGCTGTCAAGCATTTTTGAATTAACACCATTATAAAAGAAATCTCACTCATTTATAGTACTTTTTTTCTACCAATAATAACAATACTCGTGTTTATACTTGAAAATATGTCTAAACGAATACCGACTTCAGCCCTCCGAATTATCGATAGTTTTAGGCCATCCCTTGCACACACGGCTGTGACAAATGTTATGGAGTCAGTCGACCCGAGTGAGTTCAGCTTGTCTCTAAACACACAATTTCACTCTTATTTCGGAAACTAATGTTGCGACTCGCAAGTCATTTGAAATCCTATATTAGATAAATTGAACAATGAAATAATAATAAAATTCAACAGGCAAATTTTGGAAAACGTCTTTTCGTAATTTTCCCTGATCTGGGTGTTACTAAGTGACATTTCTTAAAATGTTTTGTACGGTATGTCTCCATAGTAAAAGGTTTGATTAGTTTGAGGCCATACAGTTGGTGTGCTTGTCTGGCGATATTTATCTATTGTCTAACTTACCTATACCTACACAGAGGCTGTTATTTGTTACAGCTTTATATAAGAAGAATATCTTGTATGTTTTAAGATGTCTTAAACATAAGAAATATAGGTAAAGGTGCATAAGTATTATATTTACTCAATGAATGATCTATAATAAGAAATCTTCTCCTTTCCTTCATAGAACATTATCGTGATAATAAATCCAATTTTTTGCGCATCTCTTTAGATGATAAATCAGTATAATGAAACACCTTAATCTCTCCAGAATCTAATTGTAGAAAGACGAGATATTGCAGTATTAATTACTTAAATAAAGGATACCACAGATCAGAGTACAGCGTTGCGACTTGCGGAAAAAATAAAAATTGTAAGGAAGTTTTAAAAACAAATATTATAATGAATTCAAAATATCACCGTCGGGGTAATCTTAAGTACGTACCAAGATATGTATTCTCAAAGAGCAGTTTCTCATTATTTGTGAAATTTAAAGCAACTTATTTCTATGTAACTATAAAATATCAGTCGCAGTATTAATGCAGCATCCCATCTGTGAGCACCCTAACCCCACCCGCCTGTTTCTGTGACGGCAGCAGATTTCTGAACGTAGACGGACTGCTCTTAATTAATTGGCTTGCATTCGTTTGCATGAATTAGCCAGGTATTCGAACGAACCCCTTTTGATATTTTTCGTAAACCTCTTTTGCAGCTGCGAGTTTCAAAGGATTATAGATTTCCGTGGTTTTATTTTTTCTGTTATGTACTTGCTGTCCCGGCGAACTTCGTACCGCCTCAGAATCAAATGTATTAGAAAAAAAAAATATCTTTATCATTCTATTTTAATTTGACCAAGTTTTAATAGTTATTCTGCTGTTATATATAGCCATAGCTTCTATCAACAGTGGTTTAACCAGTTCCAATATTGGGTCTAGATTTATGGGTCTCTTATATATTTCTGTTGTCGTTCACTGCGATTCACTACGTATGGTACGTGAAGTGAGATTACTGGCTCCCACCCCAGTTTATAATGGTGTCTAACGACGTCACCTTGCACATAGTGTGTGAAGTTTCAGTCACCTTATTATACACCATTTTTAATAAATAAACTCTACATAAAACTTTCAAATCCTAAAACAATTAGTGTCAAACTTTCACATAGCTAACGCACACAAACTGCGAGCCAAGCCACCGCAAGTCGCCGCCGGATCGCACCGGATCAGGTGGACCGGATTATTCCGGGCCGGTGCGGATCCAACCGGATCAAACACGATTTTAGACTTACCGGGCTACGTCCCAGAGCTTATGCGAAGGTGGGTAAATGGGTATCTGTTAAAACGTAACGTGAGTACATTTTGTTTGTGATTTGCTTTTATTGATGGCACCATAGAATTTATTAGTTTAGTTCTATAATACAGATTTTACCGATCGATTAATATAATTTTTGAGGGCATAGTTTAAACATGTAATTACTTTGGATGGGCTTTAGTAATAATTTAGTTTTCATTTATGTTTACAACAGGATTGGAGCACGACCTTAACTGCGAAGGTCTGGCAAAAAACATGTAGTATTTTCTTCGCCAAATTATTGTTGCAATATTTTTTTCTTAGACTTGGAGTGTTGTGGTACTAATCGACCAAGAAATGAACTAAGTGGAGATACAAAAAAATGGCGGTTTACGTAATCAATAGTAACCAGTAGAATGTAATTTCCTTGATTCTAGTAAAGCAGACAGATAAAAAACTCAGCTAGGTTAATTTTTTTGTTGACATTCAGTAAGTAAACATTCTCTCCCAAATTCTGTAGGGTAGAATTATCAGTCATGGCTGGGCGGGTGGCCTGACAGAAGTTGTCAAACTCGCTCCAAAACTTCGACCAACTATAGATTAACACCTGTACTTCGATTAAGGGCCCAAAATACTTGAGTCGATTGATTGATAGAAATCGATTTAAATTAGTTTTTTGTATGATCAATAATCAATGCAATTATTGGATAATTTAACTTTGACAAGATAACGTACGATAAGTCCCAATGCTAATAACTTTATTTTTTTCTATAATAATATGAGATGTTACTCAGGGTGGGTAATAAAGAAAATAACTTAAAAAGTGAATGTTTTGAAGTGTCTTCTCCTCAAATATGCGAAGGTAATGATGTTAGCAAAGTTCCCGGAGGCCGGGACCCGGGACTTTACAAATTGAAATTATTTTTTCATTAAAATTCCCAACTTTCAAGTTTTCAGGTGGAAGTTTCTTGAGTGGCCAATTCACGGCGCACTTTCGGTTAAATGATTCTTTTCAAGTTTAAATAGATGCCTAGGTGGGTGTTAACTGACTTTGCGGTATTCATCATAGTTAATGTCTAGTATTTGACTTAACTTGAATTTTAAACGACACTTGGCTAGAATATTCTATTACAACAATATTCCACGAATTGTAATATTACCATCACTCTATATAAAAATGTTGACAATATCTCCAGTGTTTTATACATTAAGAAATTACTTAGATTTGTTTTTTTAAATATAGGAGCAAGAGACAAATTATCTCATATTATCTATATTAAAAAATAATACAATATTATAAGCACATTAACTCCTCACTACATCAAATCAAACGACAAGTGTATCGCATCGCGACATGGGATCACGGGAAACGGTCCCGCGGCCCCGGATCTCCTTAATCCCGCAGGTGAGCCGGGATCGCCGGGATTACGCGGTCCCGGGACGCCGAGCCCTATCTGTCTTGATGATGTATTATAGTGTTGAATGCCATCGACAGATGTCGCTGTAAGTTTGGACATGATAGATCAGTATTTATGGGTGTTTTGATATACGATTTTGCTATGTATTAGGTACGTTTGTATGTAACTGGCTAGTTTAATGTCCTACAGGTTCTGACTTCAGTCTAAAGACATCGTCTACACACCATTTGCCAAAAGGCTAGGACGGACGCAGTCTCCTTCATCAGGCCGTGCACGCTCTTTCGAATAAATTTGTTGCGTACTGCTAGCGAACATCGATACTATTGCCCGACCGGCAACCACGCACAGTCGTCAGAATCATATTCATCAATCTAACGTATAGAGTCCATGAGGTATTTAGGTACCGGTAATATGGAGCCCACCCGGTATCTAGTATTATAGAGCCCACGCGGTATATAGGTATCGGTAATATATAGCCCACGCGGTATCTAGGTATCGGTAATATAGAACCCACGCGGTATCTAGGTACCGGTAATATGGAGCCCCCTCGATATCTAGGTACCTGTAATATAGATCCCACGGGGTATCTAGGTACCGGTAATATATAGGCCACGCGGTATCTAGGTACCGGTAATATAGAACCCACGCGGTATCTAGGTATCGGTAATATAGAACCCACGCGGTATCTAGGTACCGGTAATATGGAGTCCCCTCGATATCTAGGTACCTGTAATATAGATCCCACGGGGTATCTAGGTACCGGTAATATAGATGCCACGGGGTATTTAGGTACCGGTAATATATAGCCCACGCGGCATCTAGGTACCGGTAATATAGAACCCACGCGGTATATAGGTACCGGTAATATGGAGCCCCCTCGGTATCTAGGTACCGGTAATATAGATCCCAAAATGCCTGAAGTTACAAAGGTACATGCTTTAAGAATTATAATCTCAATTGAACAAGCCTTCATCGACAACCCCACCATTGTAGGAAGAATTTTAAACTTTCCAGTCTCGTTCGGGGGACAAACAAGACTGGTGTAAATAAAATTAATTGCTTATTCCGAGCTGTACCTGCCCGCTAACGAGGGGTTGTCTTGTTTCATACTTCGGCGCTGTCAGGAAATTAGTGCGCAGCGTCTGTATCGCGGATAACCGAAGCCCACTGTTGTTGTGGGACAAAGTACAATTACAACAGGGTTCTTTAAAATCGACTAATGTAAAGTAACGCTATCGACTAGCAATGAATCGGCTCTTCCAAAGACGTTAGTTTCTTAGTACCACTAATATTATAAATGTGAAAGTTTGGATGGATAGATGGATGGATGGATGGATGTTTGTTACTCAATCACGCCAGAACGGCTTAACGAATCTGGATGAAATTTGGCACAGGGATAGACTATAGTCTGGAATAGCCCATAGGCTACTTTTTATCACGGTAAAATGTAAACGCGGGTAACACCGCGGGGCGCAGCTAGTAGATCATATCGGGTAAATATAAATAATAAATAATAAATAAATATCGCCAGACCAACACACCAACTATACGGTCCCACACTAAGCAACGCTTGTATTATGGGTACCGTACAATGGACTGAGGGCGAACTCAGTATATAGTACTTATATAGATATTAAACATCCATGACTTGGGTACAAACATTCGTGCTCATCACACAAAGTTTGTCCGTACCAGGATTCGAACCCGGGACCCTCGGCACAGAAAGCAGGGTCACTACCAACTGCGCTATTCAGGCCGTCAAATAAAAAAATAAATGAAGTGTATCTATCTGGTCAATAGACAAGGTTAAAGATCATGTTAAAAAATTTGTTGTCTATGATTTGGAGAGCCGCCGGACCGCACAATAACATTATCCGGTAGCCCGCTGGTACCTTAACCGTAGAGAAACAACCCAATCAATCAATACATCGACTCGGTCCTCACCTTCAAGGGAGTCCATTGAACCATGTCCACTGACCAATATTCCGGGACATTTGTACCCGTCTGCGAGTCCGCCCGGGTATAACTCTCCCGGATAATCCGGGACTACTATTAACTGTTTTAAGAGTGAACAGGGAGGTAGTCGGTTTTTAGACAAGAGGCTTATGTTACAGGATAAATATAAACTGAAGATGTTATTTTTTTACCGATTTTTAAATACCTACGTTTGTTAGGTTTAATATAGTCTTCTTATGAGGACCCAATATAGGTTGGTGTCATATATATGCACACATTTGCATAATCAACAGAAATCAAGATGTCTTCGATACGAATGATATGTTCCTAAATTTAATATAATGTAATCCAGAATTTGAAATACTAATATCAACCATTTAATCACTCCATTTTACTTGAACGACCGAATACTAAAATGGGACTCAAATTTGGGAACCCTTAATTCTAAAATCAAGATCACGACAACTTAAACATTAAATTCTTGGCTGTAATAAAGATGCATAATAAGTTATTTCCTTTTAAGCTTTATAAACGCATGGGTATAGGTTACTTACGTCAGAAACAATAAACACAGAGTAATGCACTAACAAAATTAACTTCGTCCAAATCCGTCCCTTTGTGACAAAGAAAAATTGTAACGAATTGAGTGGGACCCTACAACAACCTACGTGGAAAACCTTTTGCATCTATAAACTTAATTATTTTGTGTCTTAAATACAGGAGCCTAAAGTCGAAATTCTTTTAAAGTACATTTATTGTACCTTTATTTCTAATTGATAAGTGAAAAGCGAACTTAGAAGAAGGTGTTAGTCTTGATATTTATAATTCTCGATTCTATGAATACACGGGACTATCTAAGATATTTGCTCCTAAACCCTACCCCACGTCCAAGCATCGTGTATATTTTCAGCGCATTACATTCTGACTCATTCACACATTACAAAATTTCCTGAAATTGTTTATGGTGCAGCGATAATGAGGCAGAGAATGGCTAGGCTTAAGGATTGAATACTCGCAGATTGACATATATATGCTACCGTTGTTATACAACAAAGGTAGCCATCCAGTGGCAAATCAACGTAATTTCCATGCTTATACAGAATCGCTGAATTCCCGTAACTTGGCCCACACAAAGGTACTTGCAAGGTAAGTCAGTCAAGATGTCTGTCATTAATACAGGGCCCAGTAAGAGTAATGACTCCGCCGGCTCCAGTAAACGTACTATAATGCGCCAGTTAACTCGACCGAATGGAGTGATTCATTCCTTCTGTGTCGGCTCGTTTATTTGCAGTGCCTTTTTGATTGGTTGCGTATGTTTTACGGCGAATTCTTGGAGAATTATATAGAGATCGATCATTGTAGGCACACCTGCCCCTCGATTCGCAACCTTATGACAAGTCTTGTATGGACTGATTCGGTTATTAATTGAAACTTGGATGATGAAATGTACTATCTAATCATAGTGAGTGATCGAATCTAAGCTTTGCGTAGTCGTATCGATTCTTCGATTCGGTTACGATGAATGGCTGTTAAAGATGGACGTTGAAACGAAAAAATTATAAATCGAATCGATTCGTGTAATTTATTATCGATTAAAATCGGCCCGTAATATTTTATAACAGTACCTGCTTCAAAAACTTCTTATGTTTATGTATGTCTAAAACTACAACTTATTTCTAATGCAACCCAAATTCATAGACTAGATGTCAGTGGAAACGTAAAATTAAACACACCCATAAAACACGGTTAATGTGCAAAATGCAAATGCAGTGGTAACAATAATATCCGGGCAGAGTGTGGCGCGACACATAAATATGTGACACGCTTCCTGCTCCTGCGACGCTCTCTTGTTTTGCCTAAATTTCCCGTCTATTGCTTAGATTTTAAAACGGCTTCAATAAAAAGATGAGGTTCTCAATTCTGCTTTGTGTTTTTTTGTCTGTGTGTAATTGTGTACCAATTTTAATACTTAATTAGTTTTTAATTTGGTAAGAGTAGACTGCATTTAAAAAAAACCCCTTGACAGTATCAATGGGTTGGGAAACTTCAGTAATTTAAAAAAGATAAAATAAACGCGATAGAATTCGTATAATTAGTTTTATTTCAACGCAAGTGATCATCTTGTACTATTATTATAGTTAGATAGAGAAGGCTCTACCAACTAGCTACCTTTTAATAAAATAAATTCATATTTGAACAAAGTATAGACACGCTGCACTCTATTATACGACAATGAGGCGCAGATGAAGTCTGGCATTACACGCCCAAGCCTGCACCTTTGTTTCATTTCCTGATACGACGATATTTTTTTCGTATTCTACATCGACAGCGTGAGAAGTATGGAGAGAGACTTGTAGAAATGGAAACAAAATTGTACCTGTTTTAGATCTGTGTGGCTCGGCTTTGTTCCCGCGTTTACCTAAAAATAGACTCGTACTCTTAAAATCTTATGCCTCTGCACAGTTGCATCACATTCAAATTGGCACATTTATCAAACTAGGTCAAAAATGTCACTACGTAATCTCGTCAATATTCATACTTAATCACGTTTTTCTATGGATTTGTTACAATGACACAAATTAGGACCCTCATTCAAATTTCCGAAATGATAAAATTTCAGATTCAGACGTCAGTGTTTTTTTAAAAATTCCCTCGCCGCCCTTTGCAGCTATCGCGTTATTAGGCGCGATAGTAGCACGGAGCACCGAACGGCGGATTTCAATAAGGCAACCGACCTTTTGTTACGTGTGCCGCCAATATTTGAGCTTGGCTCGCCGGCTACATATTAAAAGATTCATCTCGCAATGAGCACTCTGCTCGTCATCTTTATCAATATAGGTTATTTTCGGTGCTTCTATGATAGGCTAAGAGACTTTAAATAGACTAAGTATAAACACAACTGTTGTGTTCTTCAACGCGAGGTGATTAGAACTTTTATTGTAAAAGATCTTTTTTAAAAAAGAGCAACCGTGGAGTTTCTCGCCCTTTCTTCTCCATAGGAACGGCATTCCGAACGGGTGTTAAAGCAGTAGCATAATATCTTTGTAACTTTTGACGATTCATAAATACTGTACATAATGGTCTACGTGAATAAAAAATATTCTGATTCTGATTCTATTCACCTGAGAAGCAAACTTCACACATATTTCGAGTAGGTAAGAGGTCAATCATACCTTTATCTTTCCTTTGTTCGTAAAAACCTTATAAATCATCCTTGCTACAAGTCCCCTGGGACAAACTAAGTATAGATGGTATCTATTAAATAATTTAATGCAAAAACAAGTGTACAACTTGCTCGGGTCCACCTGCCCCAACGAACTCCGCCCCAATTATGAATATTTATCCATACAGCCAAAGTTAGTCAGTATCCATGATTTTAATATTGCCAAGTTTGGCTCGCATTACCTATGCATTGTCTCCCGTTCCGCTTATTTAATTTAGCGGCAGGGGGCGCGACGAGCGGTTGTTTATAAAACTTTCACATTTCTTGTTTGGAGTTCAGTTTTTAATGTAAAAGTGTATGAAATGTGTCTCGTTTTTACCTACAGTGTGGACGGGTAACAAAGAACTGTAACTATGGCAGTTGCTGGAATAGGAATTTTCTTTGGTCGAGTAATACGTCTAGTACATTATAGTCATAAAACCTGGAATGCTAGTTACGATGTATAGCGATGAATAAATAGATTTGCTAAAAGCCTTAAAATTAGTTTTTGTTTCTTTCGCAAAGGTCCCAACTTAGAACATACTCTGCAGTTCGTCAAGTTCATCCAATTACGGAGTTCTACAAATAGATATTAGAAATCGTTACAAATCCTTGGATAAAATATCTTCTTCACATAAACATTCAACGTATCCAAATTCAAAAATAGAATCGATCGCCGGCGCGCGTTCTGAAACCGTAATCACAATGAAATATTCAGCGGCTTGACGTGCAGGTGGCGCTGTGATGCGCCATTGCGGCGGTTTCTTTATGCATGAGAGCCTCTTGTGATTCGGAACGCACCACTTCGATATGTGCCCATAGAGTAGTTAAGTAGCACGCTTAGAAGAGAGGACAATCGGTAGCGCCTTTTAATTCCTATCTTCTTACGTACAATTTCTGCAAATCAGAGCAATGCAAATGCTGAATTAGACATTTATTTAGTGCAACCGTAAAACACAACAGTGTCTAATGTTTGTACCAAATAAATATTTGTCTTTCTCGCTTTCTTTTAAATCAATACCCAGATAGAGAATCTGGGTTTTCCCAGACCAACCGTCAAAAATAACTCTATCCTACCAATTTAAATAGTCTTTGCGACACACATTTGCTACCAAGTCTAACCAGCTTTTCAAAAATATTAAAAGTCGATACCCACGATGTTGTCAAAAAAAACTGATGATTTATCTGCATCTTATTAACAGCTTCAATCCAACGCTATAACTATTCTTTTACCATAAAAAGAGGGGTTAACCACTTACATTACGATACAATCCATGTTTAGAATTTCAAGTCAATAATCAAGTCAATAAATATATGGAGGATATAGCCTATATTTTCTACGTGCCCTCTCTGTACATTTATCTTATCTTTGTCAAGTTGGGCAGCGGTGTACCTCAAGTTACATTTACATTTATATTGGGCGGAGACGTCCGAGCTCTCCTGAGCGCTCCTCAGGCGCAAGCCACGAACCGAATCAATTCCATTACAATAGTTTTTGTTACTTAAGCTAATACCAGCTTATGTTGACTTGGTAGGTATCAAGTAGGTTCTTGTTTTCATTTCACTACTTAACACCAGTCGGTAATTCTTCAGCAGACAGTAAATATAAAACTTTTTTTCCGAAGGGGGTTTTATTCTTCAGTAATTCATTCATTGATTGAGTATAACAATTTCCTATTTCGGAGATTAAGTAGATTTACGCAACGTATTCGTATATAACGTTTTGGTATCGCTTATTTTCGTATATAATGTAATTTTAACAAATTAACTTATGTTAGACATATTATTCGTTTTCATTTGATTAAGCTTTAAGGTGTACCTACCCAAATTATAATACCATTAAAACGATATCAACCATTGCCATAATAAAATGAATAGGCGTTACCATAAAAAGTTCCATTGATCATACCTTTAACCGCACATAACGATACCTCCTCCATAGGTAGGGGGGATTATTAGGGATCCAGGATGAGGCATCGAGGTGCCCGACATTGATTGATTCACCTTCATTCATGGACGATTGTATCGACATCTTATAACTGCCGACAATATCGATGAATCAATACATTTTGAACTTTATTAGAAATGGGTAGGGTTTGTGTGAGATGTATTTTATATTGGCTATGACAAGAATGGCTCCTTGAATTTGACAGTGAGACGGATTGATATCTTGGTAGATTTATCATAAGCTCGGTTTGTGATTACTTGGTTATGGTTAGATGAAATTATTACGTTTTGGGAAGAAATCTCCAGCTTATACCTTCGAAGCATCGCCGAGACATGCAGGAATCCATCTCGATAGGACAGTAAATCCTAGTGCCTTCGTTGGAAAAAACTAGACTATGTATCCTGAATAGGTAATACTGACTGCCGTTGGGCCAAAGTCGTTTCGAGTAGCCAACCCAACATCTGTCTCCTGATCGCCAACCCTATATATGAGAGCCGCCTCCATCTATAGAATAAACACTTTATCATTGTCTAAACCATAATGTGTATGTTTGTCTGTCATCTAAACCTAAAGACTCTGACGTCATCGTTACGCAAGTTGCCTTTACTAAAGCATAGACAAACCAGTGCTGAAAAGAAAACCGAAAATATAACAACAGCTTTTTGGCAACACTTGAAATACTTAAATAAACAACCATGACCAAGACGAACATAACTGTCCAAACTAAGTAGCGCTTGTATTATGGGTACCGTACACTAGGGGCGACCCCAATATACTCGTGCTCATCACACAAACTGTACCCCTACCCTGATTTCTGTGCAGAGGGTCCTCACATCCTGGGTGTCCTCACCCAAGATGTGAGGACCCTCTGCACAGAAATCAGTGCCTCTAACAACTGTCTTCAAAAACGATACAATTTGTCCCATAATACTTATAACTTAACAATGTGTATAGAGGATTAATCTTGTAATCCCTTAAATTGGATGCAGTTTCACCTGCCCGGGGTCCGGGGTCCGGCAGCCGGACCCTCGATCCGTGAGCGGATTTGTCCCGCGGGTAATGAACTAACACAAAAAACGTTAAGAGTTAATCTGACGCGCTTACGCGGGGAGAGTCGGCATATGTTTACATACCTCCACATCCGTATACTCGTATATAAATGATGTAGAGTTAAGGAAGCTTTGTGATAAACCTGAAATTTACTTATTTGTCTATATATTTTGATTTAGTTTGGTTCCTGATCATTTGATATCCTGGTGATATCCTGGATCGAACGACTACATAACTAAGTTTTTTTAATTATAAATGCTTTACCTGTATCATATGTGGGCTATCCTCTGTTGTACCAAACATTTGCAAGATTATTTGTTAAAAAAATCGTTCTGAGCGGCCCCTGCGGCGCCACTATTGGCTCATAATTCACTAATTGTCGGCGTGTGCGCGGTCGCAATTCGGAGTTTATTCTCACACAAATCCCTCTATACATTTTTATTGGCCGCGTCCACCTTCAGCCCCGTGCTGCGTGACTGGAATTTTCATTTAAGGCTTCGTGCACAATGGGTTGTGGTAGCGCCTTCTCTACATGTGCCAAGAGCTTCCATGTTTCCATTATCTAGAAGGCATCTACTGCTCCACATCAAGGCTTACCAAATATCAGTGTCCTTCGATTCTGGCAGCTTCCTGAAAATAATTTATCACAATAGATTTATTGGTTCCCTGCCTTTGATATTATAGAAGTGTACTCCCCACGAGCTTTGATGACTTTAAGACATGAATTAGTAGTCAATTAAGTAGTTAAGACTCTGATCACATTATCTCCATTTTGTTATAGATCCGTTATTACTACCAGTTAAAAATATACTGTTAAAAAGAAGCCCGCAGAGTTTATTGTCGGATATTCGCAGTTGAGGTCGCGTACCGATCTGGTTGTAATGCTAAGAAAAAAAAATACATTTTTTATGTGACCCCGTAGGCCAAACTAAATAAATTATTTGGCTTTGACTTTATACTATCTAGGATTATAAGTAATCTAAGTGCAAAACGTCGGCGTTTCTTCCGTCTCGTGCGAGCTGCGCCTTTTCACGTGGGTTGTGGAGTATGTGATTTGTTTCCGATTTCCCCTCACCGTGTCCACCCGCGGCAGGTAAACACCCATGTTACCAACTGTTAGAGATGTCCAGTCGGTCCATCTGTCTTTATAAAAAAAAACTAGAAATCCCATTCAACATAAGATGGTGGATTCATAGACACTTTTCATAGTACTTGCACCTTTTCTTAGCAATTATATACGAAGTTATCACATTAATAATAGACCCCTTAGCTTCTCGAACAGGCTAAATGCATGTACTCGGAGTTTACTTAAGTCAAAATAGTATATAATTGGACTATCAACATTTTTGATTTCACAACCTACAAGGGAAACGAGCACAAACAGTAAAGTATTTTACTACGACAACTGAAAAGATAAAAACGTCCAGATCAAACTAGTGATCCCCCGGTCGCCGGTGCCAGCTCTCAAAGGAGAAAACTTTAATTAAAACCTGCTCTAGCGAAGTTATTACACCGCCGGCTCGGCCGAACTCGCGGCCGAACTTGCCACTTACATCTGATTAATGCAATGAATAATCATAAGGTGTAGAATTCTAGTTTCGATGAACCTGAGATAAATTTTACTATCAATGAACTAAATTAACTCTCTGAATTTTATCACGTGTATTTCATGTTTTTTTACGTTCCCGACGTTTCCGCTGCTTTACAGGTACACTGCATTCTGGATAAAAGTATTAAAACATATAATGTTTTATTTAATTATTGTTTCTGGGTCGTAAATGGTCAAGCGCACCATTGCAAGACCTCAAGACACTGTGAGCACTTTCTGCGTAGATCGGACCGCAAACAACAACTAAATATGAAGGTACTCCAGTTATAACTATGATACTAGGACGTCTAATTCCTTAGTCCTCCCGTGACCATGGTTGCTGTAAAGGAGCTGAAACGTCGGGATCGTAAACAACATAAATAAACGCGATAAAATTCTTAAAATTAGTTTTATTCCATGTGCGGAATTCGCGTAAATATAAGAATTTAATACATAAATTGACTCTTTTAGCATATTTTTCATGTTCTGAACGTTACTGACGGCATGAGAAGCAAGTATATTTTCTAAATAGGTTGGTCAAGAAATATTATTAAAATATTTGCCCGAAATACTAAAGGATTAGTCCAAATGACCAATGACATGCTTCATAATTCAGACGCCAAAAAATATTTTCAGTATGGAATAGGTGCTAGGGTCCAATAAAATAATGATCTATAATCTTATCTATTACTGTGTTACCTTCCTGTAAAAAGAACAAGGCAAATTAAGCTTCATGGAAATATTATGTTTTTCACGTAACTTTGACTGAAACAAGTAATTGAATTTCGACCAGCGAAATTCCATATTCAACAATAACTTTCGCAACTTTCAAGGAACAAACGAACCTTATTCATATAACTCTAACAAAAGCGATCGGCTAGAATAATAAAAACACTGCTATTTCTGAGTGATATTTCCACCCGGGTCAGTGGCGAAACACCTAAGTTGGATGTAACCGCAAATAAAAATTGACTTCTTGCCAACCACGAGGTAAACAGATCAAGTAGCAAACAACAATTTAAAGAAATATAAAAACGTGGTCATAGGTTAAGCAAAAAAGTGACTTAGGTTATTACGGTTCTGGGTTGAAAACAAGTTGTAATTTGGGATCCCATCTAACGGGTTACAAGTACTGTTCTCTTGTTCTGTAACAAGACGATTTTCTGCAGTAGAGAGGTACTTTTTTCGCTACGTCGATGTGGTCTCTCTCTCTCTCCCTCTTGGCAGAGTGGTCGAGATATTATGATTAAGCCCCAAAACTCAGTGTGTTGACCAATAGTTGGGATATAAAATACAACTGATAACTTTAAGTTTTACGTTTTCGTTCATTGGAAGAAAGTTTTGGGCGTGATTGCTAACTCAGTGTGTTAGTTTAGTGAGTTTGCTTAGGCTAACTGCGCACTTGGCTAAGTAATTGGTGATCCAGAGAATTATATCTCAAGGTTTTTGAGTTACGATCGAGTTTCGAACTTTGATCGGTTTCGATTTAAAGTTTGTGGTAGTTCTTTTGTTTAAAACAACAATGGATAGCACGCTTTGAATTTTGTAATAATATAATATCGCCAGGCAAACAGGCCAACTATACGGCCCCACACTAAGCAACGCTTGTATTATGGGTACAGTACAATGGACTGCGGGCTAAATCAGTATATAACACTTATATAGATATTAAACACTCATGACTCGAATACAAAAATTCGTGCTCATCACACAATGTTTGTCCCTACCAGGATTCAAACTTGGGACCCTCGGCACAGAAAACAGAGTCACTACCAATTGCGCTAATAATGCTCGGAATAAATGACAGTCAATAGCATCAACTGTTGGTACATTAACATTTGGGATATGAAGTTCATCCTATTACCGGGCTTCCGTTTTCAACGGCTTATTTTACGAAAAATATGTCTCTTTTTACACCTAAAAACTATTCACAATAATTAAAATTATTCCTAGACAGGAAGTCACGTAGGTAGTACACGAATAATTATAGGAACACAAAATCGCAAAAACTGTCGCAAACACAAAATACAGCATACAAGTGAGGCCGTAAAAAACCACCCACCTATATTCAGTTGTCCGTCCGTCGCGTCGGCACGTGAGGTGAATCCAATCATTTTTTTTCTTATTTCCCCGGATTGATTGGACTGTGTGGTTATTTTTTCGTTTATCCCCGCCAAACAATGGACGGGGCAGGTGAACTAAACGCTTTTCGCTACGGCAAAAGATTTTGTCGGATTTAACGGTTATTTGTTGGGTGTTTTATTTGATTGCTTTGTTTATTGGTATTTCATGTCATATAGGCTTTAACTGTTACTCGGCCCCCTAGCTGAAGGAGGATGAAAAGCAGTCTGAGGTACTTATTTGACATTTTAAACTTCCCTAAGAAATATTAAAAGCTGTGTGACATTTAATTTGATTAAACATTCATAAAAGATTATATTTTACTAAGTTGTCCTCGGTACTTACTATAAGACAAATGGTAAATAATATTGTTTTTACTTTAATTTAAATTGAAAGTATGTGAATTTAATTTCCATACTTTAATTTAATTTAACACGGCCGGCATTGCACAGCGCTAATAAACAAAACAGCCACTAAGTCAGGTGTTCGTGCCCGGACTACGTGTGCATTTTATTTGCCATGCACTTTCTTAATACAACGTATTACCCTCTAGAGGGTGCGCCTTGAGAGCACCACGTAAATTTATAAAACCCCACTTGAAATTGCATTGCGCTTATTATATTCTTGGTATTATGAATTTCGTTTTAGATCTATTGTATTGCTTTTAATGTGACCAGTATTTTAATTAAGTTTTAAGTAAGTACTTAAGTACCTACATGTTAAAAAACTTTGCGGCAGCAATATCCATTACCGTCGCCATGAAAAACTAACCTCGTTGTGAGCATCGGCCCATGAAATGATCGTCAAAGTTTTCCGTACAGTACCATCACGCCGCCGCCTCAGGGTGAAGGGTTGCTCGTAAATTCGTTGCAGGTGTTCCCTTCAGTTCTATCAGATCGAGTTATTGAATCCTTAATCCACTTTTATTACTTTCCTCCGACGCAATAAAAAGATGCTGAATAAAATTTCTACGCGAGACCGTAATTGCACGGAATTTGGGAGGCATTAGCTATGGATACTCTTGGTTTTTATGTGAGGTATTTTAATTTTAGTTGGGTTATATAAAATTACTCCATCATTTCCCCTATAGCATTGGCACCAATTATTATTAGTGAAATGTGGGCGCACAGCTGTGTCCTTCTAGATATATACCTCTTTCGGGATTACAGGCTTTACAGTGTTTTTAAAAACAGTCAAGTGTTGGGATTTCAGTGTTTGTCTCTCTGAAGAATACCGTCCCTAATACTTTAATAAGGAATTCACGCATAGAACTTCAACAATATAAACAGTAAAACTTATTCTAATAGTTTTTGGTGCAAGTATATTGAAGGAACTGCTATTTTCAAGCTCATTACAGTACCGCTACAATATTATACCTGTTACTTTATAGCAGCTCCGAGCGGCAACTGACATTTCTAACATGTTTCATACGTCGCATAGAAGAAGGTACCTTCACGAGTTACTCCAAAGTACTGTATCCATTACATTTTACGTTGAATGATGTCGGCTTACTTGTTCTAGAGCTACTATGCGCTAGACAAAGGCGTCAAACAGCGTGCTACAATTATAAACCTACGGAAAAATCTCGGTCTGAAAGTTTGCAATTTTTACAGAAATCTTCCCCGGCCTATGTAAACACGGCGCTTGGTAAACTCGTTAAGGCTACATTTTTTCACTAAGTCTCCAAGTGTTTGGTGTTGTTAATTAAAAACCTGTCTACCGCCGTGACGCGGCCGCAGTACTCGATGAAAAAAAAAATGCCAAAGAAATGTGTTCAGTAATTACTCTCGGATTCATCAAGGTGTTTCAGAAATCAGAAGTACAACAGTTGCATACAATAGTATTAGAGTTGTATAACATCCAATGGCTTCATAGTTAGGTACCTACTATGAAGTTTGGTGCTCATGAAGGTATTGTTCTACCTTACGGCGCGTAGGTAGATTACAGGCCCAGCCATAACAGATAAATGATAAAGGATTTAAAGTAGGTATTGTACTATCTCGTGCGGGTTGGCGGGTTTGTCCTAACGCCTACCTAAATAGTTTTGCTACGCAATGTAATTGGGGGCTAGCCTATTGCTATTAGGTATACGAGGCGCACACTCCCCATCAGTGCGAGGGGGTATAGGCCATATAGTCCACCATGCTAGCGTATATCTTTCGAAATATGCGTAGGTGTCCTAACGATGTTTTCCTCCACCGTACAGCTAAAAAACGTAATACTAAAAATATAATATTTTTAAGCAGTTCAAAGATCATTGAAATAAAACTAATTTTACAGATTTTTTCGCGTTAATTATGTTTTTTACGTTCCTGACGTTTCAGCTGCCTTACAGCAACCTTGGTCACGGGAGGACTGAGCTGTATGACGTCCTAGTGTCATAGTTTGAACTGAGGCACCCTCATATTTAGTTGTTGTTTGCGGTCCGATCTACGCAGAACGTGCTCACAGTGTCTTGAGGTCTTGCAATGGTGCGCTTAGTTTTGGATTTAATCACTGGAACCCAAGTGTTATTTCAATGCATAGTATTCGCGTAAATATAAGAAACCAGTTCAAAGATTAGTTCAAACTAACTGAAATGTCGCTTCCTCAACAGTGAACTCGGCTCACCTGCTAACTTCTGATTTATGCCGTCTGAACCGAACCGGAGGCTGGATGCATTCGGTCCACTGGGCCGATATTTACCTGCTTAAGATAGACAAAAAGTTTGCCGACATGGGAAACTAAGTGTTTGTTTTGTTCACCCGATTAGCTCAATTGGTAGTGACCTTGCTTTTTGTACCAAAGGGTCCCGGAATAGAATCGTCCCGGAATAGAATAGGCGCATATATCGTGTAATGAGCACGAATGTTTTTACTCGAGTTATGGGCGTTGAATTGGGCGTTGAAAACTGGGATCGTCCCCAACCCATCATACGGTACCTAAAATACAATCGTCGCATTTAGTTTGGGACCGTATTCAATTAGTGTATTCGTCTATCGATATTAATAGGAAAAGATTTTTAAATTGCCACGACATTAATCTCAGGTCGTAGCTGTTGTTAGATGACAACTGATAGATGGCCGCGGACTTTAGATGGATCTATTATAACTCCTGATCTCCAACCTGCTTCGGAGGGCACGTAAAGTTGGTGGTCGTGGTTGTCTTTTCCAACTTCATGGACAGACGTTACGGGCAGTCAGAAGTGTGAAACATATCACAAATGATCTTGCCCGTAGGTTACCGATAATTTAATTAGTTGCGTCTTGGAGGGCATATGCCCAAATGAGCCAAATCTCAATTAAAACAGCATTTTATGTTAGTCTCTAAAACTCCAAATACCCAAAGACGTGAAACATTTCATCGGTAGAGTCAGCACGATCGCTCACGGGTGCGATCGCCACCATTTGTCTTCCACCACCTTTAAAAGCTATTCACGACCATTTTTCTTTTTTAAAAACCTTCAGACACTTCCTTTTCGTTTTTCAATCGCCCCCGTCCGGGTTGGAGTTATCGCGATAAATGCTTTTGTTTGGCTGACTGTACACGATGTTTATGGAGATGATGATACCACTCATTTTCAGTTTTCAGAATCACATTATTTTTTATTCATGTAAAATACTAAGCTACAACTTTACCATCCAACTCTACCCACCAATTTTCAGAATTTTGGGTTTGTCAGAATGAAGCATTTGTCACACGTAGCTTAGAAAAGTTCCTTGGTCTTAATTACTCGTATTTATCAATGGTTATAAGAAACTCGTATAATAAAAAAACTTAGTAATAGATTAATGAATAACACAACTCAATAGACTGACTTTGGAAATACCTAATTGATTTTAATATCTGCCGATTTCCACGAAGCATGCTTGAATGGTTGTATTTACTGCCAATGCTGCCTTGCGCAAGTACTTAATGTCTCGCACGAGGCAGACAGCTGAGGCAGGGACACGGCAAATAAAAATGAAAGCGTTTAATTTTCTGATTTTCATCTCTATATATTTACAGAATATCGGCCTGAAGCGTTGAGCTAGCGGGACAGGTGAATGGATGTTTCGACCCGTTCGCTGGTAATCATTCACAACAGCATCCCAATTCACACTAAGATGCAAGTGACTAGCGTAGGAAGTGGCTTCATAAAGCTATTATTTAGGACATACAGAATGAAATCGTGATTAAATCAAGAATCTCGCAACATCTTAATCGTGTGGACCAAAAATATTATCAATTTCCAGTGTTAACACACGCATCACCATCATTGTTTATCTCAAGTTATATCAATCTGAGTTTTTAGCCGGATCTTCTCAGTTGCGGCTGCGTTCTGATCGGCTTGTAGAGCAAGAAAAATAATGAGTTGGTATTTGTATGTGCATCTATAGTTTCTTACCAAACATCTCATTTACTAAAGCCAAGCCCACCATTGCAAGACCTCAAGTCACTGTGAGCACTTTCTGCGTAGATCGAACCGCAAACAACAACTAAATATTAGGGTACCCCAGTTCTAACTATGACACTAGGACGTCAACCACCTCAGTCCTCCCTTGATCATGGTTGCTTTAAAGCAGCCGAAACGTCGGATACGAAAAAACATAAAATATACGCGATAAGATCCGTAAGATTCGTTTTATTTCAATGTCCATTATTCGCGTAAATATAAGAAATCAATATGCAAACATCTCAAGTTTTGCACTATATTATATGTTTACGTACATCACTGGCTAACACTTCGTAGTTGGTATCGACTTCTGGACATAGGCCTCCTCACTAGCATACCATCTGAATCCTGACCAGCTTATGTATTTCAACTATCCACCATGCTGCAAAACCTTTGCCAGTAACTTGAAGAAAGTATATTCTTCCCTCTCGCTACATCTCATCACCTACAACATGGTCCAGCAATCACTGGCGTAGCTGGCAGAAGTCTGGCGATTAATCAGCTGCCGTGATGCTTACCCTCTAATTGAATGCTCCTCTCGGAATAGCTACGTTTATTGTCATCATCAATATGGACTCAAAGTCCTGTTGACATTTTTCTTTTGCATTGAGAGGGTTTTCGTCAGGATTTTGTGTGAGGGCTAATTTATAATGGTTTGCGTTTACTCACTTTATAACTATGAGAATTATTGGTAGTTTAACAAGAATTAGGTTATTTTAGCAATTGTATTTCTGCACCACACACACTTGTACCTAATATACCTATATAAGGTCTAGCAAAGATAGAGTAAAATATTTCAAGCCTTTAACCAGTAGGTCATACATGATCACTATTATTTATAACATTATTGTATATTTTTTTTGTAAATTTATTTATATCCAACAAAATTTTAATTCCACCTTATATTAACTTTAGAATATTAATCGATTCTACAAAATAATCTTCAATCGACGGCAGTTTAAGAAAAGATGTGTGATGAAATAAGATGAAATCAAAATTGAACTATTTATTAATTTGCCAAACATGGGCAATATTTTTATTATGTTGAAGAAATCATCGCAAAGTCCGTTTTAAAACCCATAAGAGCCGGGATAGGTAAGTTTCCACAGTCTACACTTTCCAACTCCATTATAGCACTACAATCTCCTTTTCATTTACAACAATTAAACTTTAACTGCACCGCGTGCTAATCCTTCAAAACGCAATAAGTCCCACTCAAAAAGGCACACCACTGGCCATCAAACGCGCCAGAATCAATCACCGCCGCCATAAAGCCTGGCGCAATAAATTTCGTCCAGCTCTCGGCCCATTTTCCAGTTGTTTTCACCTCGCCTCGGCCGGTTGAAAGCGCTCATTCACCCTCCAGTTTTGAATGCGTATTTGTCACTGCTCTGCGAATTTCGTTTTGCCGACGCCCTTTTGTTTGTTTGATTAATCGCGGTACGTTTTATTGGGTGATCTTTATTGATATTTAATTTGTCTACCTATTTGTCGATTGCTGTTTTAAAAACCTAAATGTGCGCATTTGAGTTGTAATAGCCGACTTCATACGACACGGCAATTAATCCGATATTTTGATAGTCGTCTCTTTCGCGCGCGATTGTTCTGTTTTAGCACATAATGAAATAGTGTCTATGTTACGCTATCATTGGGATAGCTTTGGCGTGAATCGCTGCGGGAGTCTTTCGTGACCTGTGGCGCGTGAGAAGTGCTTTCGCTTTCTCCTTGTCTATCTTTCCCGCATGAAAACCGATTCACGCGGTAAAAAGCGTACGTATAAAGGTAGCTACTGATTTACATTTAAATTTTCACTTGAAATTATACCTAGTTCTTATACCTATCCAGTTGCTAACTAGCATTCGCACCCTGAACTTTGCAAATGAGAAAAGAGAAGGTGTTCCTTAAGCGTTTATGACCAGCTCAGCTAAAAGTTTATTACAGTACCAACCATAAAAAATCTTGAAAGCAAGGAAACCACGAGATGGAAAGTCAGTGTCATTTATCAAGGGAAACATTAACTAAGGCCCGTTCACATCCACCGACAGGCGGCGGTATAAAAACCGTGTAAACACGTCACCTGTCACGCGTCCCGGCGCGACGCGACGTGACGACGCAGATCACGGGGATGTGAGGACATTGGAGGTGGCGCATAGCGTACTGTATAATTTATATGTCAATTGCTTTATACCTACGTATGTTTCGAAGATAAGCTTTTGTTAGTGGTCTACATTTACCAGCCGCCTTCAAATGCTAGGTATTCGAAATAATCGCATTTTTTTTTAAACCAACGTGGAGTCTGAAAGTAGTCGTTTAAGCCGTAAACAGTAAAAATACACTATCATAATTTTACTCCTTAGTTAGGTACCTAAATAAAGTTGTAAACTAAGGTTGAAAAGTTGGGTCTCAGAGGTCACGTCAAGTGGAATACCAGTTGATTCATATTAATATCGGTAACCAGTTGAAGAAGGATGGACTCGATTCTACCCAGAACAAAACTTATGAAAACATTTGGAGAAGAAGTCAGTTAGGTGCCAGAAAATATTCTTAACTAATTTTGGAAACATACCTCATCCATTAATTTTTCTTCATCACTCCTGGATCTGGGCATCGGTATGAAAAATTACACGCTGTTAAAGCATTGACACGCGCCGTCGGAAGTGTATTGAGGAGACCGCTGTACGATGATGCATCGCTTTAGCCGCTTTGTGGGAGATTGTGTGTACAGCGGCTAATTCTAAGAGGATTTATTATATGAGCGTAATTTTCACAAAGTCAACATTGTTTCTTTGACGTTAAGTTAGTTAGTTAGCCAGCGGGCTGTAGGCCAGCAGTCTACAAAACTATAGGAGAGGAGGATATAATCAGAATAAGAATATTAGTATTCATATTAACCATTACAGTATTTATGAATCGTCAAAAATGTCACGAAATGTTATGCTACGATGCTACGGCCCATTCGGAACGTCGTCCCTATGGAGAATAAGGGGGAAAAAACTACATAACTACTCTTTTATAAGGGTGTTATAGAAACAGCTAGGTAACCACGACCACCTTAGAAAGTAAAAATCCAAATTTTGCATCTTAATGGCTACTTGGTTCCCTTATTTACAAATTAATTTTGTAAATTAAGACATCAATGTTCATTGGTGTTTTCTTAATGTAACTAGTCTTAGGCGTTCCTAAAATCACCCTCAGTCTATATATGGTTTCATAATACAATCGTTACTTTGAGAAAAATCACTGGCAAATAATCGGCTTGTGGGACCATTTTTTAATCATTACAAGCCCGAAAGAATCCCGGGTCAATCGCAAGTAGATATTCCTCCCTCTAGACCGCAATGAACCCCAAATCGATTGGTACGTGAGAATCGAACACATAATCGGTTTAGTCGCACCTCTAGTCCCGCAATAAATCATGTGTAAGCCCCTACCTGACGGCTATCGCGGGTACTGAAGCATTGGCGATAGGGGTTGAGGCTGTAAGACTATTATTGGTTGCAATTGGGTTATTTTTACACTGCTCTTAGATAAACTTTTCCTTTGAGTTTATCTTCAAAGTTAGTTACCAACTTAGATAACTCAAATTTACTAATAAATAGCTGTCATCTATTGACAATGGCATTGAAAGCAATTTTTTTTTCTGTATATAGCTTTATAATGTGACTTTGTGTGATGAGCGTTGATGAACGTTTTATATCTGTATATACGAGTATAAGTATGATATACTGTGATCGCCCCCAGTCCATTGTACGGTACATGGGTCCAACACTTAGAGGCCCTTTTTGAGAATTTTAATGTTATGTTATCCACCTGCTGGGGTCAACTGCTGAAAATGATAGCATTAACAGTGAATTGACCTCAGCAGGCGGAGGAACTATTGCAGGAATATGGAAAGATAATTAGGACTATGGATTGAGGCTTGGATAGACATGAGATGGGACTAATGGAAGGGTTGCGGACACCTGCCATAATCAGCTTCATATATATTATTATTAACCCCATTGTAAGTGTTTCGTATTCATACTTTCTGAACGCAGCGAAAGGTTCACGTCTCTGATATTGTCTGTGGTAAGGACAGTTAAATTCAAACTGTAATACGGGCGCGAGCTCCTGTGAAGAACGACACGCAATATACGCGCGGCCGATGCTACCGGCCCCCCTCTCGTGTAAAAACCTTATTTAAAATGTTGGAGTGTGATTCGTGAAATTCGACGCTGACTCAACCACCAAAACGTATACAAGCCACCATTGCATCGAGTACAAGGAGGCAGAGGTCACCGAAGGCGATTGAAGCAGGTACGTGTCCACGTATTATACTTGCCCAGCCTTATACAAAATCGTGAACTGATCGTCATTGTGTTCATCGTCCAGGCCTTCAGCCTGTCCCAATTGGAGTGTTAAGCCACATAATATCTCGGCATTGTGCGAACGCTCCATATTTTGTGGTGCCGAAACCAGGGACCAACTGCCGCTTGTACCATTACAAACTCAATGCTTGTGGTATTTCTGGTTTTATCGTATCGTAGTAGCTTAGGATATCCTTTACACTCGTTTAAAACAATAATTTAAACGATCATCGTAATCCTAGTTATCCCAACATCACCAGATTTACATCTAAATCGTATTCGTACAACGTTTTCTCATCATCACCATCGAACAGCGATAATATTTCAACTTATTTCATTGTAAATTAATGTAGGATCAAATAAGCAATCATTCATTCATCACATATAATCGGTGCTTATTTTCTTATCGGCCTACAAAGATTCACATCGTTCACATTCCAACACATAACATAACTTTCCATTACATTCAATTAAAATTTATTACGCATAAAATTTCGTAGTTTTAATAATATTCGCACGTTGAGGGTAGTCTTGTTTCGTTTGGCGCGGTCTGGATCACCGCCCGGTGCAGCGCGCCCCGTCGCCCGCGCTCCCGTGCCCCCGCGCATTCCATCGCATTGTATTCAGACTATGCAATCTATTTACTAATTACTAAGTATACGTGTCTACATTTATATTTATTTTAACGATCTTTTATTCCTTTGTTACGCGTAGCTTGCATCGTTAGTTAATTTATGAATATAAATCCGTACACACGTTTACGTTTTAGCGTATCATTACGACTTTAATACCCGAAGGGGTGTTCAGATATACTTTAATCGCACAAATAATTTAACTTTCGTTACAATGTCTGTTCTTAGAAGGCATTCTACACGGAAGTTAGGTACTTTAAAGAAGTCAAAGTCCAAATCAATGGACATCGAATATACGGAACAAGACTTGCCTTCATTACGTAGAAAACGGACTATCGCTCATAATCGGTTGAGCAAGGCCTTACAGATCGGAAATCTGGCTAAGCAGGACAATACTCAGCGCGATTTGTTTCTTTCCTATCACGAGGAGATTAAGCAAATTGCCGCGAACTTCGAACAGGCGCATTTTGCAATTCTAGAATTCTTGGAAGATCCGGATACCGATAACGACATTCAGGAACGTTTCGATGAAATGTATTTCAACGTATTATCAATTTACCGTAGTTTAACAAAGTGTGAATCAACGCAGCCTCAAGGTAGTAATTCAAATATTCGTTTGCCGAAAATAACACTTCCAAGTTTCTCCGGTAATATCAAGAAATGGCCTGAATATTTCGATACCTTTAACTCATTGATACACAATTCCACGTCTCTCACCGAAACAGATAAATTCCACTATCTCATATCGTCTCTCAGCGGTGAAGCACTTTCGGTGGTCAAAACGTTCCCTTTAACTCACGAACATTATGGCGCTGCGTATCAAGCGCTTACCACGCGCTATCACAGTAAACGTGACTTAGCGTTTACCTGTTGGAGGGACGTTTTGAGTACCGACTTTAAGCTCAATAACGCTCACGAATTCCGTAGATCACTGGACTCGTTTGATGAAAACTTATGTATTTTAACAACATTAAAATTACCGGTTGGTCAGTGGGATTTCATTTTAGTATATCACATTCTATCGAAACTAGATAAGGTAGTACGTCGTGAGTTTGAGGAGAAATATTCAACTATCGAACTTCCATCATACAATCAATTAAAGGACTTTTTGAATTCGAAGTGCGAAGCGTTAGTGCGTGATGCACATTTCTCTGAATTGTCTCATTCGAATAAGCCTTTACCGAAATTTGTGCCTGTAACTGCTCAACCTAATCGAAGGACCAAGTCCGAAGTGCTCGTCGCTGCGACTGACAAACAGCAGACTTCAAAGAGCTTTGAAAACGTTACTCGTTCTAACAAGTGTTCGTTTTGTGGCGAATCGCACTCGATTATGTCTTGTTCAGACTTCCTTAAAAAATCGCTTGACGAGCGAATGAAAATCGCCACTGAAAAAAACTGGTGCTATAATTGCCTGAAGTCCTCGCATCAATTAAAGGATTGTAATTCAATTTTCTCGTGTCGCACATGCAAACGCAAACATCACACCTTACTCCATCGCGATAAACACATCGAATCTAATCAACCGGTATCGTCTTTGGTTTCAAGGTCACCATCGAGTTTGACCGTTTTGCTGGCGACTTCTATCGTACAAGTTGAGGATGCTTCAGGCAATATGCAATCCTTCCGTGCCTTGTTCGACACTGGCAGTCAGAGCAATTTCATCACCGAATCGGCCGTTCGCCGATTAAATCTAAAACCGGTTCAAAGTACTGCCGATGTCAGCGGGCTTGGAGAAGTCACGGCTTCTATTCTCGGCGATGTCACCTGCAAAGTAGGAACAAGTGACAACGTTATTTTTAACTTGGACATGCACGTGATTTCGAGGATATGCGGCGATCAACCAATCGCGAATTTAAACACATCGGGATGGTCGCATATCCAATCGCTATCGTTAGCGGATCCTGGTTTCGATATTCCAGGTCCCATCGACATTCTTTTCGCTGCCGACGTGTTTGTAGACTCCTTACTAAATCAACACATTAGGGGGGGCATCAACCAACCTACCGCGTTTAATTCTATTTTTGGTTGGCTTCTTCTCGGCAAAACTCGCTTGGCCTCTAGCACTCTAGTGTGTTCGCCGCCAGACATCGATCACGAGCTAAATCATCTGGTTCGACACTTCTGGGAGTTAGATTCCATAGCTTCTGCGTCCTCACAGTTGACTCCAGACGAAGCGCTCTGCGAACAAAAATTTATTACCGAATACACTCGCTCTGAATCTGGACGATACGTTGTACGCTTACCGTTCAAGAACGATCTAGAACCCACGTTCGAAGATTCTAGAAATGTTGCCCTTCGACGATTCCACGCTATAGAACGTAGACTCACTCGCGACCCGGACTTACGCAGTCAGTATACAGATTTTATGTCTGATTACATAGAGACCGGTCACATGTCTCCGGTTCCTAGTAATGAGGTGAACGAGGGAAAATATTATATTCCGCACCATTGTGTTTTGCGTCCCGACTCTGCGACTACTCGTCTACGCGTTGTTTTTGACGCGTCTGCTAAAGATCTCCACGCTCGTTCATTAAACGATACGCTTCTTATCGGTCCTAAGTTGCAACCAAGTCTTCAGGACATTCTCTTGCGTTTTCGAGAACACAATATTGTGTTTATGGCAGACGTCCGTCAGATGTTCCGACAGATTTCGATCTCGCCAGACCAACGTGACTACCAGCGTATCTTTTGGAGAGCCTCGCCCTGCGAGCCACTCCAAGAGTATCGTCTGAATACCGTCACGTACGGCTTAGCTTCGTCTCCTTTTCTCGCTTGCCGTACTCTGCGACAGCTTGCCGTAGAGGAGGGTGATTCTTACCCGGTTGCTAAGCATATCATGCTATCAGACGTGTATATCGATGACGTTATCACTGGATGTGACACATTGGAGTGCGCGCAGCAAGCCAAATCGCAACTTATCGCATTGTTTAATCGCGGATGCTTTCAACTTCGAAAATGGGTGAGTAATAACCCACATCTCTTATCTGACATTCCCCCTGAAGCTTGTTTGATGGGCTCAGTCTCGTTGGAGACTTCCGAATTATCGTCCACGGTAAAGGTACTTGGCCTTAAGTGGGATTCATCGTCCGACGCTTTCCTTTTTGAAATCAATCCATCCAATCGACCGTGTACTAAACGTTCGATTTTGAGCGAACTCGCTCGAATCTTCGACCCATTAGGTTTTTTATCTCCCATCACCATTCGAGCAAAATGCTTAATCCAGCGGTTGTGGATTCTCGGTGTTGGCTGGGATCAAACGCCACCTGACGAAATCATTCACATGTGGAATACATACCGTCAACAACTACCACAACTGGCAACGTTACAAATATCTCGAAACCTTACCGTTCCTAACGCGAGCTCGTACGAGTTGCACGGTTTTTGTGATAGCTCCGAAATAGCGTACGGAGCCGTTATTTACTTACGCGTCACTGGCGAGGATGGGGAGATTAATACGTTTCTGGTCTGCTCAAAGACTCGTGTGGCTCCTCTAAAACGTACATCGCTGCCTCGACTTGAGCTTTGCGCAGCAGTGCTGTTATCAGACCTGTATAAACTTGTTAGAGACACTTACCTTTCTCGTATCGTACTCAATGCTGTTTTCTTGTGGTCAGATTCTACTATCGTTCTTTCTTGGTTGCGCTCGCCTTCATTCCGTTGGGTTACATTTGTGGCGAATCGTGTCAGCCACATACAAGATATCACACCGACTGAATGCTGGCATCACGTTTCCTCCGGGGATAATCCCGCAGATGTATGTTCGCGTGGCCAATTTCCCACGGAAATTCTTAACAATTCCCTATGGTGGGCGGGACCGTGTTGGCTCTCACAGGACCATAAATCGTGGCCATCAAGCTTTGATAGCATATCTCCTGACGAAACAGTGATAGTGGAGGGTGAGGCGCGAAAAACCGTAGCGTTAGTGTTAGGAGAGGTCAACCAAAACAATCATAACGAAAATCTCATTTTTGATCAATTATTAAATCGGGTTTCTTCGTTGCAACGGTTGGTTGATGTGCTCACTTATATCTATCGTTTTATCAACAACTCTCGCCTTCCTACTCAGGCTCGTAATCGTAATCAATTTCTAAATAACGTCGAGCGACATAACGCGTTACTTCAACTTGTTAAACACGTTCAACTTCGAACCTTTTCAGAGGAAATTAGTAACTTAAAATCGAAAAACCCTTTATCGAAACCGTTTCGTAAACTTAACCCTTTTATCGACGATTACGGTATTCTCAGGGTGGGTGGCAGAATTTCTCGATCAGGATTGGATTACGAACATAAACATCCTGCATTTTTACCGTCTGACCATCCGCTGACGTTCCTAATCATTGACTTTATTCATCGTAGTTACTGTCACACGGGTGTAAACACTACTCAGTTTTTACTCCTACAACAATTTTGGATAGTCTCCGCCAAACGTACAATTCGTCGACGTCTTGCGCGGTGCATCCGATGTTATCGAACACATCCTCGGCCGCTACAACCCTTTATGAGCGATCTTCCTTCCTATCGTGTCAACCAGATCAAACCATTTTCGGTGGTCGGCGTGGATTTTGGTGGACCCTTTCGCATCAAACTCGGTACCCATCGTGGTGCGAAAATTGACAAGGCATACTTATGTCTGTTTGTCTGTCTGGCGACTAAGGCCGTTCATTTGGAGGTCGTGTCGACGCTGTCCACTGACGGTTTCATCGCTGCCTTACGGCGCTTTGTCGGGCGTCGCGGTCGATGTAATGTCATACATGCCGATTGCGGCACGAATTTCGTCGGTGCTCGAAACCAACTTTCGGCTTTAATGCAGGAGGCTTCGAGCACCGAAAGAATCGAATTTAAATTTAACCCACCGTCTGCCCCACACTTCGGCGGAGTGTGGGAAGTACAGATTAAGGCGGCTAAATCTCATTTAATACGCATCGTTGGTGAGCAAGTTCTCACTTTTGAAGAACTCACCACTCTTTTCGTTCAAATCGAAGCCATTTTAAATTCGAGACCTCTTTACCCTATCAGTTCCGATCCCAATGATTTATCGGTCTTGACTCCAGGACATTTTCTTACCCTCGAACCGTTAACAGCTGTTCCCGATGTGGATCTATCTAACATCAACGTACATCGGCTGCAACGGTGGCAGTTGTTACAAGCGTTCCAGCAGAATTTTTGGTCCAGATGGAAACATGAATATTTAAATTCCCTAACACAACGTGCTAAATGGACTAAGGATTCAAAACCTTTGCTAATAGGTTCGATGGTGGTCATTAGGGACGATAATCGTGCACCTCTACATTGGCCTCTTGGGAGGGTTGTAGATCTTCTTCCAGGTGCTGATGGGATAACTCGGATTGCAGTAGTAAGAACTGCAAATCGTAACTTAATTAAACGTCCGTTGGTTAAATTATGCCCACTACCAGTAGAGGCATAACTTAAATCGTAATTAATTCTTATAAATTTATAGTTAGTTAATCGTAAGTTAAGCATATCGTAGTTAAGATTTCGTCTATCGTCTCATATATATAATACTCACTTGAGTTTATCGTTTCTTTATCGTTTTCTTATATCTAACCAGAAAATACCATAGGCATTTTGGTGGGCGGGATGTTTCGTATTCATACTTTCTGAACGCAGCGAAAGGTTCACGTCTCTGATATTGTCTGTGGTAAGGACAGTTAAATTCAAACTGTAATACGGGCGCGAGCTCCTGTGAAGAACGACACGCAATATACGCGCGGCCGATGCTACCGGCCCCCCTCTCGTGTAAAAACCTTATTTAAAATGTTGGAGTGTGATTCGTGAAATTCGACGCTGACTCAACCACCAAAACGTATACAAGCCACCATTGCATCGAGTACAAGGAGGCAGAGGTCACCGAAGGCGATTGAAGCAGGTACGTGTCCACGTATTATACTTGCCCAGCCTTATACAAAATCGTGAACTGATCGTCATTGTGTTCATCGTCCAGGCCTTCAGCCTGTCCCAATTGGAGTGTTAAGCCACATAATATCTCGGCATTGTGCGAACGCTCCAGTAAGTGTCTTAAAACTTCTGGAAATATTGGTATATTTTTTTTCTAATAAATGCGATAGTAATAACATTTTTTTCCAGTGACCATACTCTCTACCATGTGCGTAGCTAGAATACAATGATCATTATGAAATTAAGTCAATTTTAGACTTGTCATTTTATATCAGATATTTTGAGACTTTTGAGGAATGAGAGGGAATCATCCAGACATTTAACTTTGTATAAATCTTTTCACCGACCGTTCAGGTAAAAAAATATCTACACAAAATATAAACAAGCCACCTCAGAAAGTAGGGTAGATGTACCAACACTTTACCTTGCTCCTCACATCTCCCGCGGGGACCGTTCGCCGGACCGCGGTACCGCGACCCGAGTGCTGACGGAATTGCACAACCGCTTTTATTGTTAGTTGCCGTAATAACTGAGAGCTTGTTAACCTGAATTGAAGGTGGGAATTGTGAGCGTGAACTGTGATTAGACGCACTGTATTTTACTTTTACGACAGCTAAACATTAAATGGAATACATACACAAAGCTTCACATTTATATACGAGTAGGTAAGGATTAAACATGTTTGTCGCTCGAAACTAAAACGGTCCAATACGTTCCACTGTTAACAGTCCACTTTACAAGATTTTATCTAACAAAGTAAAGTAAACAACTAAACGAATAGGTGTAACAATATCTGTCCAGTCCACAAAGACCACTCACGTAAAAGGTGAAAGCAAATATTGTCTGCAAATGTTCGCAAATAGTTTTCGACAACGAGTTCAAAAAGTGCAGTTCGAACGGGTGCTATTTGTTGGGTGAGATAGCTGGACAGTTATAGTTACACTTACCCTACACTACCGCAAAAGTGTATTAAGCTATACTAATAAGTCTTCTTTAAGAATTTAACTAGATGTGATATAAAATTATGTTTGATTTTATTAAGCAAACAATAAACCAAACAACGTGATATTCAATTCCACACATAAATAATTGAATAAATACACGAATCCGCAATTGAATAATACAATTTAAAATACGCCTTATCTTTTTCTAAGGAAACAAATAAGAAGTGATTACAAAGTTTCAGCCAGTTCACCTCAGGTTAAGTTTATGTGCAAGTTTGTGGGCGCTCCGCCAACTTGCGCCAGCCCTGGCCACGGCCCGAATTAGCTGTCCATACACTTTGACAAACATTGCCGTTTGGAAACTTTAAAGTCTGTGATTGTATTAGAGGTGTCGATATTGTGATGCCGATGTTAGTTAAGAAAATGTAGTCTTCTTCGCGTTAATCTATCTACTTATACTTTATAGTTTACGGATTTAGATATATTTTTATGGAGAATCGAATATTTTAAATATACGTTAGAGGCGCTGTTCAATTCTAGATACTAAATTTCCAAATACGTCGACTATTCAGTATACATTTAGCGTATGAATAAGCACTTGGCATACTGTGTATCGACATTTTTGGAAAAAAAAAATGTCGTGGAGGACATTATTTTCAATACTATGGGCGAAACTGCAACGCCCTTTGTGAATTTTGTTGTCTGTGTATCTGTTTGTGCATCACGGGAAAACAACTGAACAGATTTTGATAGCTGCTAACACAGGTCCTAATATAGTAGGATACTTTTTATCGCGGAAAATGAATAGGTTCCCTTGGCCAAAAACTATGGTAGGTAGAGTATAAAATTTCTAAATCTCATCTGAGAATAAGTTCGTCATATTATGTATGCACGACTAGGTTTAAATACAGCAGACTAATGATTAAAAACACTGACGTTACAAGTTATAGAGTTACCAAAGAGCAATGTATACTAACTTCGCCAGAAGTCAAGCAAACATTTTCCGCCAAACGAAAACTCTCCAATTCCAGTATTTTTGACTAGACACTATGAAAAGTTGCACAGATCAATCGGGCAGTCAGCGCAAAGTCAGTCGGCTACCTATCATCGAGATTGGTGCCATATCTCTCGAGATGAGAGTGTCTGGACCGCACCTCCGCAAAACATCATATTTCACAGCGCAACCCTTCACCGGGCTCTCTGTTTGATCATGTTTGTTTTATTTAATTATGGAATATATGTTTGAGTGCACTCACTGTGTGCAAAGTACAATGATTGCATAATTTTCTATGTTTGAGGGGATAACTTTTAATGTCAAATGTATCGAAGTGAGATTGTCTATGGCAAATATTATGGCAGTTACGAGCTTCACTGTCAGCTACGATCATTAGGAGCACTGTACAATAAATTATTGCATAAAATATAAGACGCTAACGAGCAGTGACGCTCTAGGTAGAGCTACTTAATTAATTTTTCTCTACTTCTATTTCAAATAAAACCATGACCATGACTCTATGGATTATTTTATCTATCTATCTAATGCCTTGTCTGCGCTAAATATTCTGTATATCAAACGTCCACGGCTACCCAACCAAAGGTGACAAACAGACAATTTTCTCTCCTGTCTGATGCAAATGAGACCATCTGGCATAACCTGACCCAACAGTATTTATGTGCTTACGAATAAACCTTAATATTTACGGCATACAGTCTAATTTCTATTATCATTCTTGAAAACAGAAGTTGGTTGAGCGCGTGTTGAAACCAAATCTATATTTACATACAATCGTCCTTATAACAAAGGAACAAGGTACAATATAAAATTATGAAGCGATAAACGTATATTGGTCCATAAGCCGGGCATCACGTGGGATTCCAAAATAAAGTGATGACCCTAAAGCGCTGGCATGTGATTTATAGGGTTGTCACAAATGTAGACTGCGGTTCCTACGTTTTATTAACGTTCATAAAACAGTTTTCAGGGCTACGGTAAGATCCATAACCAGGTACTTAAGTAAATACCTAATTTATTTATTGTAAATCTTACAAAGTTGTTGAATTTACCAATTAATAAAGCTACAAGTGTTATAGTTTGAAATAAGTAAATAGATAAGAATATTTCATAAAAAATCCTCCATAAAAAACAATTTTCGTTCAATGGCAAAACAATAGCAAAACAAGAGAATCAACAACTAAACATAACCATGTTTTTGGACTTACTTTGACATGACTATTTAACATTACGTAAACTATTGTACCATACGCCTTACGGTGTAAACCAGATAAACCTTACCTAGCTCATAGCAATGTTACGAATGTTGGCAAATTTCCAAATTCAACCCGCTATCACATCAAAAATGTGTCCTTACGCCATTGGCTACCCATAGGTGTAGTTTTATGACCCCCCACCTTTACTGCGACCGATTTATTACTATCTTTACACGCTTGAGTAGCCATCCCCGCAGTCACCCGAGCAGGTATGATTTACAATTATACTTTGGCTCTATATTAAATCTTAGATTGGGATAGAAGTTTAGTACCTATTATGCAACCTATAAGCTCGTTGCGTTGCCAGCGTCTGCAGAGGGAGCCTTTGAGGATGAAATGCATAAACGGAGACCATCGATTCGTAAAGTAAAAGCTGGACAATTTTGCTTTTACAAAACAGGTGCTTTCATAAACAATATACTGTATAATAGTCACCCTATTTGAAAGCTCAGGCTAGCATATTTCTAATTAGTTACCTAATTAGCTCAGTTGGTTGTGACCCTGTCTTTTGCGCCGAGGGTCCCGGGTTCAACACCTGATATGGATAAACTTTGTGTGATGAGCTTGAATGTTTGTACCCGAGTCATGGATGTTTAATAGCTCTATAAGTATTTATATACTGAGTTCGCTGCAGTTCATTGTGCAGTACCCATATTACAAGCGTTGTTTACTATAGGACCGTATACTTGGTATGTTCGTTTGGTAATATGTATTATTATTATTTGAAAAAACATTTCATGTAATTTTGAAAATCCATTTTCTTATCGGGACATACTTTTTTATTTATGACTGATTTTTGCGTGTTGAATGGTTTGTTAGCCACAAACAACAGTTGGTAGATATAGAAAGACAGTAGTTAGGTATCGTTTAGACACATATAGTACTAACACCAATATCTGAACTAACCCCACTTCACCGACCGCGGGGTAAATAGAATAGATAGCGGCTATTAGAAAACTTTCGCCGAGTCAATAACCTGTTCCCTGAACTTTTTCGATTAGTACCTGCCAGTAATGGCGCGCTCACCCTCCCGGGGAACTATTTACCCTTACTACCTCCTCGGTTACTGTGTAGTAATTATTTAACCCTTCCGCGGGATGGTTTAGTGGTTCAAGATTGTTGCTTTGGAATATATTGTCTGGATATCTGAGGTGAACTTTGAAATGTAGAGCCGTGGTACACTATGGTACAAAACAAACTGGGTTATGTTGTAGAGTAGATTCAGTGCTGTTGCTTTTGTTAAGTCGTGGCGACAGCGCTGAATAAGCGCTACTATAGATAATATATAATATAATATCGCCCGATGAACACACCAACTATACGGTCTCACACTAAGCAACGCTTGTATTATGGATACTCTACAATGGACGAGGGCCGAACCCAGTATATAATACTTATATAGATATTAAACTTCCATGACTCGGGTACAAACATTCATGCCCATCGCACAAAGCTTGTCACTACCTGGATTCGAACCCGGGACTCTCGGCGCAGGAAGCAGGGTCACTACCAACTGCGCTTATCAGGTCGTCAAATGATGAGTCAATTCTTGATAAAAAAATAGTTCAATTGATACCAGAAGAATAACATTTTGGTAGATCCTTGCATGGCATAAAACTACAAAACATTTAGCTAAACAAGCAACATTTAGCAAACGCAGAGTGGAATAAGTACATTATTATGCGTTGTACGCCGACGCCCGCGCGTGCACTACGCCGCGCTAGTCTGGACTACTAAGCAGACCACTTTTATTTACAATTACGTATTTATTTGATGTTTTCTACGCTTGAGCGAGAATTACCTGACTGTAGTTTTAAAAAAAATTATAATAAAAAAAATATTATGTCAGAATTCATCAAACGTCTTTCGACTTTGGTAACCACTCGGCTTTCTGCACCGGGTGATTCCTGGTTCGATTTCCACGTAACCAAATATCGGAATAGATCGGAATAGATCTCTTCGCAATTCACAACACAAGGGTTGCTTAGTTTGAGGCCATACAGTTGATGTGATCGTCTAGCGATAGTTAAATGATTCATTATCCGTTGGTGTATTCGTCTGGCGATAGTTATTGATTCATATCCCACATTATAGGACGTCCTTTGGTTCTTAATAATTTCACTTTTCTACTGGAGTTATCACAATGCTACCAATTTCTACTACTTTTCGAAGTATAACAATCCGCATCTAGGTATTCTTTCGAGTCATATTCAAGTTGCCTACTGCCAAATATTGTTCTCAAGTCATTTTAGGTAAGTAGTTTACTATGAACAAAAACAAAAATAAACTTCGTCCTCGTAGTCTTCTTACAGACTATTTACAAAAGCATCTGACCGCCGCCGACTCAATGATCAGATAACGCAATAAATCTCACCTGACCGGGGCACTTGTCCTACGCATAAATCTCCTGGAGGACGGTGATAGCGACCCCTGCACTCATAAATATTGAACTATTGACTCGCGGCCGCTTGAGCTCGCTGTTTGTTAATGATAGTGGGTACCTGGTGAAAGGAGATTGAACTTTTGTTTTTATTGAGAGAGAGATAGTATTTGTGGAGCTTAAGGTGTTAGTGCTGCGTCTTAGTCGTCCGAATGCATACGAATACGCACGATAGTCCCGACCCTCGACGCAGCATGAAAGCTCATAGATTTGGTATGATCGTACGCATTCTAAGAGCGAACGAAAACGTTTCCAATTGCGTCGGCTAAACTGTATAATAATAAATAGGCTGTGCAGTGAAGTACGTGATAATATGAACTATTTATAGTGATAAACTAAGATTGCTTTTAACATAATTCGCAGAGCGATGGCATAATTAGAAGCGGTCCTTCGCTATGCGACTGACAAACATAGCTTTATATTAAGGAGGACCTTTCCCAATTTTACTGGACGAGTTTTGTCTTCTACCAAATATGTTACTAATAGTCCTGTTAGCCCCTTGAACCAATTTAAAGCTTGCTAGGAGTAGGTTTAAGTCAATCGAGTAATGGAGTGGAGATCGAACCCCGAACCTCTCGGCAACAAAGCCCTCTAACCTACTGTTTAGACTACTAGCTATTGCCGTTTATTGAGTAAATTTCCTTGTGTTTCCTGAATAACTATTGAATGCAATTACTAAGTAAAGTCGTGAGCTGAACAAGCTCCGTCTTGAGTCTGCACAGCGTTTTCTCCTAGATCAATACAAAAACATCTACAGCCGAATGCAAAAGGTGGCGGCGAGGAGGGTCCCCTAATGAGCTTCATCTAATTATCGCCGGCTCTACGTGAGCCAATTGCTAACACCTGTATTATGCAGACGTCTGCCACTTTTCGCCCCTATTACGTTTTATATAACGCTTATATGAACGTTTTAGGGGGCATTGATATTGTGTTGGTAAATTGGGTCTTTGAGTGTCTGTTCGTCTGCTTGTTAGTAACGACATGCTTTGTTATGCCTCATCAATAGTTCTTACTGTGAATTTGATACAATTACTTTGTATTCACTTGTAATTCAATATCGTACATCATTTAAAATACGAATTGACTTGAATTTCCTCTCTCCTCTATGAATCTCATAAAGCACCTTAAATATTTACCCCCAAAGTTGTAAAACATTAGTCACGTTAAACGACCCCCCCCCCCCCCCACGCGAAGCGGTTTAAACGCAAAAATACAATTTATTAATTTGCAAAAAACCCTGCAGCCGCGCCGGGACGAGCGTCACCTGTCACGCGGCGTGACGCGACGCCCCAAGAAGGCGACGTGATGAATTGTTGAAAATAAAAATTACGACGTAACAGGATAAAAGGAAGGGGGTCGAAACACGTTTAATTTTAATCGACTTCAGACTTTTGAAGATAAATGGTTTAATTTTTTTTTTCATAAAGCGTTTTGTTTTATTTACTTATAGTAAAAATAATTAAGCATGACCATCACTAACTATGGACATTTCACTATCGACTTACATCGAATTATTTTAATACAGGATTTTAATACTCTGTTTAATACAGGATTTTTCACTTTTTATTAAAACTAACTTAAGATAGCGCAATTAATATTCCGCAAACAAAACTACAAGTCCAGCATAATTTTCCTTGTATTGCCATATACGCCGTCACGTCAGCCCAAACGAACGACGTGACACCGCGTCACGCGCGACAAGCGTGTACGACAGGTAACAACGTTTCCCGCCAATTTTTAACCTGGCAACATTTAAATTAAATTCCAGTCAGCAACTTCCCGTCTGTCGCACCTCGACCCGCCGCGTCCCGCACCCCACACGCGTTTAATTTGCCCAATTTCTGATAAAATGCTTATCTTTTACTTAAATTGGTTTGGTATTTGGGTGAATGGTTAAGATAATGATAAGTACTACTACTACTGATAAGTACGACTAATTGCTTTCTTCTTTATTGTTTTAGCACCCTATACGGTATATATCTTTTTTTTTGCGAAATGATAAGTGCTGTTGGTCGCAGATGACCTTCACAGCTTCACTGGACGAGAGGGCGAGCGCTAAAGGCGCTCCAGCCAGGAAGGTAGGGGGGCAGCTAGCTCATGGGTGCCACCGGAGGCACGACCTTGGCTTGGGCTGTTGCCATTGTAGGGGCTCACGACGGACGACAGCTCCTTGGTGCGAAAAGCAGTTGTGGGCGGTAGATGTGATTCGTCGTCGCTGGCGAGGTCGGTGTCTGTGTGTGTTAGGTGTGTGTCTGGTCACTCGAGGTGTCCAGAAGCGCGATAAGGTCGTCAGGGAGGTATGGTGTGTATCTATAATTAACAAATGTATAGTTATCTTCGTAGGAATGCGGGCATTCCAAACGGGCGGTACAATCTTAGAACATCATTTTGTGACACTTTTGAGGATTCATAGTGCCTACCTACAGTTATGTTTTACATAAAAAAAACTTTCTGATTCTATTTGTAAATATTAATGTAAGTAGTTGTGATAATACTTCATGAATTTCCTAGAAAAGTAACTGGATAATTAAGCAATACAAATGTTGTCTAAATCTTCATGTAACATATTTTGTTACAATATATAAAAAAACAACGCTTATGTGAAGATTTATACGCAATCACATAAAAAGGGACAGCACTAAACATGAATACGTACCTATGAGAAAACTTGGTGACTTATAACGTGCGATCGTCACTAAAGTTACCGACAAACAATCGCTTTGATGCTTATTTATGTGAACGATGGAATAAACACACGTAGGCATCCGAACTAGAATGAAGATAGGCAAATTTCTAAATGGAATGGAATGGATCGATTCTTAGTCAATTTTCCAGAGCAATATTTTAAGACCACTGCTTTAATAGTCTAGCACAAATGCAGTCTGCTGGATTATTACAGCAGACTACTTGGTGAGTGGAGATACAAATTCCCTGGAACGATAACATAATGTAAATTGATTATTTATTGAGTCAAGGTCAAGGTCGCACAAGGCAGAAGCAGTGAACGCTGAAGGAGGCCGACGCCAAAATGGTAAGAAATGGCTTAAGAAGAAGAAGTCAAAGTCAAAGTCAAATAATTTATTTCGTATAGGCCTACGGGGGCACTTACAAATTGTCATTACATTTTTTCCTTAACTCTACAACCAGAAGATTAGGAAATCCTTATTAAATTGGAAGAATACTGGCAACATGGTAACATACTCATATTGTGTGTACAAAAAGTACGAAGTACCTAGTAGTAATAGTACTCACGTATGGTAGCATTTTGTTACTATTTTGCCGATCCATAAGTACTATACTTATTCCCTGCGATTATTTTTGGTTGCGGGTTCAAAGACAATTAGCTTTTCCCCGGGCACGCCGAGGGTCAAGGCTCAGTGTCTTCGTTGGTCGCCGCTCTGGATTCTGGCTTACAGGAGTAACAGTGGTGGGAGTGTGTGGCGGGCCTAGTTCCAGCCACTTCCACAAAATAGCAGAAGGGCCATAGGTTTGTGTTAAATACATGTTCTTAGAAATACATATACATGATATTCTAATTATGCCAAATAGTTATGTATACATAAATGCAGCATCTACAGCACAGCAGTATCTACTAAGAGAACGTCAGTGTTGTATGTACGTATGCAGTGGCAGGTTACTTTGGCAACCTTCCCGTGCGTAAGATAGGTGTTCTCCTTAGACTATATAAATCTGGATAGTAGCTAATGCCCCTACTCCGAGATGGAGACAAATTTTAATCATGTTATGTTAATGCGTACCCTAAAGGGAGCGTTATTAAGAATAACGTTTTTTATGTCACATCAGCTGTCAAATTGGACTAAATACAGTAGTTTTTACAAAGATAAGGTAAGTGACAAGCTAAAGCTTAATGATAAGTAAAGATTATATATGCTGTATATCATGAAAATAGTATTAATTTACTTAACGAAAACGTTTTCCACGATATTTTCAGTGCAAGTAAAATACTGAAATAAGCATTTACCCTCAATCTTCCATTATTTTCTCCGGCATAAAAACCTTTATGCACTGAAAACGTAATGCACATAATTCTTATCCAGAACTCAAAAATCCAAGTAGTTTTAGCGCGCGGCCGTCTTGCTCCCATCCGGGAAAAATAAAGAAATTTCACTTGGAAATTTATTTCACCCGGGATTGTCTCGTAGAATGTCGTGCCACAGTATTTCTTTGTTTATATACTATAAACCTGTAAATATAGACTTGTTAAAATAATCAGACAACACACGGCGTACGCTAAAAGTAAAGCCTAAAAACTTTAGTCTACCATTTAAACAAAATGCTGCACCAGACCTTTTTTTGTGTCTGTGACTGTAAATCAATTTATCGTTAAAAGCAGCCTCCTTAATAATGTTTTTATTAACGAATTAATGGCATTGGCCCCAACCACACCCTAACCAACCAAAGACACGATGACGTAAAGAGCTAGAGGAATATACCTGAACTATTTAGGAATAGACTGGCTATAAATGTATTTGCTTGGAATAAGATGGAGTAGGTCTTTGCTCATCAATGATTTTGATTTATTAAAAATATACTGAATATAAGCTAACCCCAAAATTAATAGAAATTTATAACGTATACTAATATTATAAAGGTGAATGGTGAAGTGAAGAAGGTGATGGGTGAAGGTAATGACGTCACAGGACACTCAAGCAGTAGCTGTGTCCCCAGCACAGTGCAACACTCTTCTCGTCTCATAATCTGCACTGAGGCTGCGTGCCAAATTGCGGAGATAAAGTTACACCTAGCCGCGGTAACTCACTGGAGAGCCACTTAGCTGGGAAAAAGGGACACTAAACCTATAATCACTATGATCAGGTAAGCAAAAATAAATTAGATAAGTATTTCAAATTATGGCCTAATTGGCGCTGTTGGTAATAACCTTGCCTTCTGTTTTCTTCTTTTATTTGTGTATGAGCATGAATTATTGTACCCGGTCATAGATTTTTAACATCTAAAATATTATATACTCAGTTTGACCTCAGTCCATGGTACTGTACCCGTAATATAAGCGTTGATATGTGTAGGATCTTACCTATAGCTGGTGTGTTCTTCAGGCAATAAAAAAAATACTATAGATAGATCTAGTTTTTAAATCGCAAAATTATTTTTATTTAGTATACGGCGATTGCATTTCATATAAGTACGATAATTCTGTAACATTTATTTGCGTGGAATAATTAGCTAGATTTGAAGTCCAGCTCTCGATATTGATTTCTTATATTTACGCGAATACTACACATTGAAATAAAACTAATCTTAAGGAAACGTCGGGAACGTAGAATAAAAAATAAACCGCGATAAAATCCTTAAGATTAGTTTTATTTCAATGTCCAGCTCTCGATTTGATCAATATGTAGTTTTTTTTTTTATATACCTATTGTATATCTAAGCCATTTTAGATCTTACAACGACTAACTAAATTAACCTTATAAGGGTATTATACTCCATTGATAGCAACAATACTTGACAAAATAAATATCAACCGGTACCCTCACAGTCTCCCTCACACATTAACCTTTATGATCTAATTTGGCAGTTGCCTCGGCCATTTGGCAGTGGCCAGCCTCATCCACAATATTACATTCAATGTCCCATGCCATACAACAGGTACTGTACTGAAATAAAAACGGATATGCGGTATGAGTGCCGTGCGATGGCTTTCATACATGCCAAATGGTACACTTACAAAAGTTTTCATTGTGCAATATTTATTTTAGTGGGTACGTCCTGTCGTTAGTATTTGGGTTAAGTGGGGGTATTTGCACGACTATAATTGATAATCTAGTTTTGACTTGTTCGATTTTTTTATTTTTTTAAATCTGCAACAATTTATGCGATAAGTTTATATGGAAACTATTAATCTGATTTATTATTAACTGAATTGTACCTTTTCAAAATATTTCATTAGCTGAATTAATAATTTTCAAAATAGTTAATTTAAAAATTTGCTCATCACCTGGCCTTGTTACAATTTGATCGAGAATTAACGATCATGTTAAAGGAAAGAAAGTGCTTTCATAATGTTAAAACACAATCACAGAAAATATTATGTTCTGTTGGTCCTTTTATGACAATTATACTAAAACAAGTCGTTCCGACAACCGGACCTGCCTTCTACGTTGAAGATCCCGGGTTCGAATCCTGGTAGGGGAAAAACTTTATGCGATGCGCATGAATGTTTATACCTGAATCATGGATGTTTAATATCTATATAAGTATTATATACTGGGTTCGCCCTACGTCCATTGTACAGTACCCATAATACAGGCGTTGCTTAGTGTGGGACCGTATAGTTGGTGTGTTCGTCTGGCGATATTATCTTAGTCCTATATCTAAGCACAATAATTTCCTAAACTAATATAAATCTAAGTAAAGGATGCAGCGTCGCGGCGGACTCAGTGACAGGTCACTTTGGCAAAGTTCCGCGGAGCAATAGCAGCGTTCCAACGCCAAAATGAAAACGTTGGGGTTAGAAGTACTGAAACACTTGGAACTGTTAAAATAAACTTCAACCGTAACGATTTTCTTCAGCTATTTGTTAAATACGTGAATATGTCGGGAGCAGCGCGGGGGACAACCATCAAACACCGTAGCTAGGAATGCACTGGTTTATTACGAGTATGCACATAAATAAATATGCATCGCGATACGCAGCCCTCACGCACACACTTACATACCCAACACTATTGCACTGAATCAGAATCAGAATATTTTTTATTCATGTATACCATTAAGTACTTAAGTTACAAAACGCTAAGCTACAACTTTACCACCCGTTCGGAATGCCGTTCCTATGGAGAACAGGCAAGAAACTTCATGGTTGCTCTTTTTACTGTAGGATTGTGTGAATCTTGAATAGTCAACAATAATTAATATTGCCAGATAAACATACAAGTTGTACGGTCCCAAACTAAGCACGCTTCTATTTTGGGTACCGTACAATCAACTGGGTGCGATCCCTGTATAAACATCCACGAGTCTGATACGAACATTGTGCTCATTACATGATATTTGCCCCTACCGGGATTCGAACCCGGAGCCCTCGAACAGAAAGAAGGTCACTACCAATTGTGCCAATCAGATCGTCAAAGTTAATACTTGTATTTTGTTCTTATCTAACCCTTTACTTGTTATTATTTAATAAAACAGGGTTACTGGAGTTCAAATATAATGCGTAAGGCAAATAGTTGGACAGATTAATTAGTTGTGTGAGCTTAATCAACTATTTTCTTTAGTCTTAGTCTGTAACCCAAAAAAAACAGTAAGTAGGTAGTAAAAATAAATAGTCCTCAAGGTTTTAGTAGCCACAACATCGTAAAGTAACGTAACTATTCATTCTATCAAACAATTTTCATCCAATTGTCTCGATAACCACTTTCCTCCCCGCAACCAGGGGCGGGGGGGGGGCTGACGTCATAAAAATAGAAAAACAAAATAAAGGTAAACAAGAAAACAGTTACCGGCCAAACGTAATTTCAGCAGAAAAAAAATACTGGCCATTACCATCTTTATCTAGGGTAAGTCAATTTTCCCCACTCTACCCTGAAGGTGCAAAATTATATTCGGTCTCGCTAAATAAACTTCGACTTTAGCTTTATCAAAATAGGGTATATGTGCGTGGTATATTTACGTTTGTATCGGTAACAATGTCCAACCTGTGTATGTGTAAGAACGTTGACAAGGTGGAGGCTGATCGTATAATCCACATAAAATAAGGTAGCGAAAGAAATTAGGGACGCACCGAGAGCAAAACCTTTATATTTTTTCGCTTAATACTTTTTTTAGAACGCACAAAAAATTTCCGATCAGTTTATTTTCAAAATCATACTAGAACCATGATCAATAGTTCAGTCTCCCCGTTTCTCTACCGATTAGGCTGATAACATCTATATAGATAAAAAGGTTTTAACGAAAGCAAAATTTAAAACGTTCCAGAAAATGGAAAATTCAGCACAGGACAATGTCTATGACGTCAGTTAAGTCTATAGATAATAAATCCACTGTTCAAATTCATCTCTTCAATGCACATTGAGAATCATTTCTAAATAGTATTTAATAATAAAGCCATTTCTTGTAACGAAATTCACAACGAATTTTCATAACATTCCTGATCCCAGTGCGCCTCTGGTCTCGTATAATCCGATGTCCGGCGGTATCTGCGCGTTCCGTACGAACGATCCGGACCGATCCGGTTTACTGCCGGACCGGCGTTAACGGCCAATCGCACCTCGACACGTAGCCTCGCTCAATCGTTTTCCTATATCTTAGGTTTAAATTAATACCATAGGACTTCTTACACTGCGATACCGCGATGTTTTATATGAGCTCCGGTACCGTACTTATAACACCTTTTGGCTGTAAGATTTGTGAGGTAGGTAAACTTGCTCTATAAAGTCATTTATATCCCACGTGTACTCTCTAAAGAGGTTTTAGTTAAGTGGAATCTTGATCAATGTAAATTTTTTTCAGGGAAAACAAACTGTTACACGTCGTCAATAAACCATTAACATAGCTCACAAAGTTATCCACAGCTAGTTCAACTTCGAATATGTGAAGACTCTTGAAGGTTTTTAATGATGTTGGACAAACAATTTTTAGACACCCTTGTTCAATGTAAATGACACCATTACCATTGAAATCTACCATGCGTTTCATATACGAGAATGGGGGCCAAACACTGAATTAATAAAATTTATAAATGTTAAGCTAATTAATAGATGTAATAAAGTGCCATTCCCATAACTAAGTTAGCGCAAACAATCTATCTTTAATTCAATTAACGCCATCTTAGCTAGCAGCCAATACCAATTGACAGGAGTTGAACTCTCCGCTGTAAAGTTAGAACTACTAATGTGAGGTAGAGTCGATGAGATCGGTTCGTATCTCTTGAGCGTGTAATAGCGTTGTCCGAAGCCGTGGCGGTGGGATTCATTGGATGAGTTTACCGATGGAGTCGACACAATTGAAAGTATCGACATTAAAATACGTAATTGCTCCTACAAAAATAAATGTGTTTTGGGGAAATTGGGATTGACTGCGTGCTATTACTATTGTATACTATCATTTTTCATTTTAAAAAAACACTTCATATTTAATCCCACTAATATTATAAACGTGAAAGTTTGGATGGATGGACGGATGGATGTTTGTTACTCAATCTCGCCAGAACGGCTGATTGGATCTGGATCAAATTTGGCACAGAGATAGATTTTAGTCTGGAATAGCACATAGGCTACTTTTTATCCGTGTACAATGTATTGTTATTGTTCCCGTGGGATAGATTTGCTTTAATTCACCATGTATGATTCTGAGGCAGTACGAAGTTCGCCGAGACAGCTAGTTTTAAATATTTACAATTAAATGGCAGGCCGGTGATTCTCTGAGAGCCGGTTCGACTCCAATCATCTGTAATATGTAAGACAAACACAGCATTACATCCGAAAAAATCGACACAAATGGGCAAGCACCCAAGATAACTGTCTACCTCAGAGCTAATCCCAGTCGCTACACCTCATTGGAGGGCCACTAAACAAGATATTCATTACAACTAAAATGATAGACACATATTTGGTGAATTCAGTAGACCTTTATTTATTTATTTTTGCTAATTATTACCATGTTTTAATAGTTATTCTGTTGTTCGGGGCGGATCCAAATTCAAAAAATCAAACACCATCAAAATAGGCCCCGTTCTTAAGTTTAACTCTTCTTGATTTTGTTTTATACATTCACCTAAGAAATAACTGATCAGTTGTGCTATAATATGGATAAAAAGATAAGAGCGATAAATTATCCGCTGTTTTATGGCTCTACACAGCCCATTTGCAACGCTATCGTCTTAAGAGATCCCTGGCAGGGCCACATACCTACGCGTGTAGATTTGCGGCTCAAAGTATTGTGCTAAGTGCCCACCTTGGGCTAGAAGGGTGGACTTAGTCATTTTAAGGGCCTTTAATGGTTCGTCGTAAGTTACCATGACACATAGTGCTCGATGGTTTCTACTAAGACTTTCCGTTATTTGATAGGAGTTTGAAAGATCTGGGTACAAGGTTCCATTTCCAGTTCACGTCCTGTTTGGGACTTCGAAATTCGAGAATTGATAGACCGATCCCAAATAGGTTATATTTTGGTTCTTATCGAAGTAACGTTTATTGAGTAGGTATATGGCCGCTAATGGAATCTATGAAACACATATATAGGATAATCTCATTTTCTACCTACCTACCTACCCCTACCTACTCTCCAGCTCATTTTCTACCTACCCCTTCAGTTCACATGACAAAAAAAACTACCAACTAAGTAATATTGTAATAAATAATCTACCTGTGATGGTAATAAATAATCTCACTAAAAGGAATAGACCCCTCTCCCACTTTCCCGTGGAAGCCAAATTCCACAGTACAATATTTTTTCACCGGGACGACGGTTACGCAGGTGAACGTAAATCACTTGTCTAGACGAGTTTTATAGCCTCGCTGATACACGCACTATAATACACGCCACTGGCTCTCAAAGTGGGGCGGATCGCCCATCGAGGAGGGCGAAATGCGCACCCAGATTTACATATTATATAACTTAAGTTGCATATTATGCAACTTAAGTTAGTACAATAATATATTTTTTGTGATACCAGCGGATTTCTGTAAACTTAAACCGTTTTTGAGAAATAATAATACCAGCCCGTGTTAATGTCCCACGTTGGGCACGGGCCTCTCGTCAATGCGAGAGAGGGCGTTTTTGTGTTTTCGTCATTAATTAATCAAGCGAAAACGGACAGCTAGCAATCGTTATTATTGCCGTAAATTAAATAGTAAAAGTAATTATATTTATAAATAAAAAAATGGATAACTTGTTCCGACAAATTAATATTTTAGTATTAGAAAATGTTATAAGCTTAATAAGTAAGTATTTCGCAACTTTGAGAAACATTAATATAAACACTTTAATGTATTGGGTTTTCAAATCAGCCGCAGACGTCCAAGATTGGTTTCTGAGAAAATCAAAGTTTTCATATTTATTTATTGTTCGGTAATCTCTGCAATCAGGTTTATGTTCGTTTGAAAATCCCGGATCAAAATTTTGAATCCAATTCATGCAGTACGAAAATTAACTTATTAGTTTTGTACATAAATATCAAAAAATGCTTCGCCCATAATAAAGAGTCCGAAGAAAAGTTTACCAATGTATACCAAACTGGATATTTATATAAACAGTTGCCTCCTTATTATAGAAGGTACACCAAGGCAAGCTTTGGAAATTAGGCGTTTGCAATGTTTCCAAATTAATTCATCAATGGGTCTTCATCTGAAGTTCATCATTCCTTTGTAATTTATTATTACATTTTTAACATGTAAAATCCCATATTAGCACACACTCAACAACCCACACTTCAAATACAACAAATAAAAAATCTATCTCCTCAACAAAATCGCCATTCGCAAATTCCGTGCGCGCCATACTCATAAACTCCACGGTGCAAGGTGTCCGTTATAAAAAACTACCACTATTTATTAAAGGGTTCCTCCATCAGCGCCCCGGTCACGTCCGACATGGGGCAGATTTCAAAAAGAGAAGGTACGTAGGTAGTTCTTGCCTTTGATATATATTAAGTTTTTTCGTTGCCCCCTTTTCCTATATTGAAACTGGGATATCGTACGTGTTTTGTTTAGGCGTGAGCTTTGGAGAAGATGGTAGAGCTGAGCGCAACTACTTCGACAGCAAGCAAGTATAGTGTTGTCCTAATGTTTTGTTAGAAGTTTATCATGAATGGTCGAATTTGCTGGAAAGGTAAACTCGAACATTGCGAAAACTTCGTCCGTGACTTTTTTTCTATGAGACAAATAAAGTTTTCCAGGTCTTGTATTCGACTGAACTTATACCTCGTTTCAAAAAAGCTTGTAGGAACATACGTCTACATGCGTTTGCATGAATGTAAATATTAACAAACATATTTGTCAGTAACGTAATCTTTTATTATTTCTTCACCCAACATTGATGTTTCACAAAAACCCTACACAAAAGGTGTTCCGATCCTTGCAACAAAATCACAAGAATTCCGTTTTCCCGGACAAAACAATTGATTCCGCCAATCGAATTCCACTATCTGTCAACAGTATTATCTTAACCCTGCGCTCACTGTTTGGGTCAAAATCATCCCTATACCTGATGCGCCGTCACGTCGCTCGCTTTGAATGGCAAATCACGAGGTAGACCTTCGGGGCCTCAGAGACCCAGTATGAAAATAAAATGATTGCGAAGGGTCCGAAGGTACCGTATTAAAATATTCCCAGAGGTTAGGGTTGAACACCTGATGTTTGTGAAATAGTTGTCTGCTTGTTTATTTTGATTTTTATCTGTGATAAATTGTGTGTGAGGGACTTTTATTATGTGCAGTTTTGTCTGCGGGGAAAAATATATGGACCAAGTAAAACTGATATTTGGATCTGAAATTATAAATATTTTACTGTAAGAACTCACACAATACAGTAAGAAATAATTCATTTTCGTTCACATTACTCTATATATTTTTCACGATAAGGAAATAGCAACAAGGAATAAGTGTAACACAGGGAGGCTTTTAAGACCCGTTATAACGTAAAGGGTTATAATGAATTGATCTTGGCATTAGTTAACATAAATTAAGCTCCCAACAGCGCTGGATTAATAAAGATATATCTCTAGACAAGTCAGAGGCATACAGCATGATGAAATATATTATAAAATTAATCAAATAATCATTTTTATGATATTCACAAGTTCAAAGAGTCATTTTTATGATATTCACATTAAAATACAAGCAATTATGTGCATTTTTTTTTAATATATATTCTGTGCTAACGCGTAACCTGTGATACGTTCATTGGCTACTAGACGAGGGGATTGTAGGACGGGATTTCTAAATTGAATAGACTATATAGGCCTTATTATTTGATCAACTCCTGTCCACACTGAAGTATAAAGTTTAGAATAGCTTTATAATTTGATTATAGATGCTAGTCTGTCGCTATTAAGAGTAAGCATATATCTAACCCGCTATTGTAGTAGGTTTTTTTTCATTTAGTAAAATGAAAGGCAAATCTTTTATGTTATTTAGATTAACGGCGGTACTAACATTATTTACATCCTTTTACTCCTACTACCTCCTACCTATTTACAAATTTTACGGATTTTATTGCGTTTATTTCATGTTTTCTACGTCCCCGACGCGACGTTTCGGCTGCTTCACAGCAACCATGGTCGAAACTAAACGTCGGGAACGTGAAAACATAAAATACACGCGATATAATCCGTATAATTAGTTTTATTGCAATGTGTAGTACCTATTATACTACAACAATACATATCACAACCTTATCGGAACGTGACCTAAATTTAGAGATCCGGACAGATATTCAGCGTAAGACCATCAAATCCAGGATTTCAAAACTATCTCAATTTCACACACCCTTTACACATTACCACCTTAAGCAAGGTACGATCCCCAGGACGGTTGAATAAATTACTCCGAATAATTTCCGAATTAACATTTTTAATCTGCGACGAGATGTAACGCGAATAAATTGTAGAGTACCCTGTCTCCGCAGATCGCAGACAGTGATAGCGACGTTTGTAAATGTGCGTTTTATCTTCCTGAATAGAAATACTTATTGTTAGGTACCTAATCATTTGTTTTATTTATCTCAGGGTTGAGTAAACACTTGCTATGAGATTCAGATAGCTAAATATAATATCAACAGCCAGATTTTAAGTCACTACCGTTTTAGGTTATAGACGGAGTACTTCAAACTTCGGCACTATTTGAAATTATCGGGTAAAATTCAACTCTTCGGAGACGGGACTCTTTTGAATGTAAGTACTGAAACTACAAAATGTATGCAAAATGACAATGCAAACTACCCCAGTAGTAAAACAGCGTGGCAATAACGGGCCATCCATTACGGCGGCGGCCACCGGCGGCCGGCAGGTGACTGATTCACTACTCGCAATGAACGCTTGAAATATGGTAATGGTCGGTGACGCGACCTGAAACAGTGTTGCCAACCCCAAGAAACTAAAAAACAGCAGCTCACCATTAATAAAACAGGAGAAAACAGTAGATAAAGTAAAAAAGGGCAGATTTCATAATTTCCTGATATAATTAAAACAATCACCTACTTTTATTAGTTACCAGGACTCACATACATTGTTATATTATAATATTGTTTACAACATATTAAAAAAAAACAAAATCAAAGTAAAATTATTGTCCACTTTCATCCTCTATTGCATCATCTACAGTATTTTCAGACTCATTTTCCTTATTAAAATCATATATATTTTTGTTAAATTTCTTCATTTGTCTTTCTGTGGCTTAAAATGAGTAGCACTAGGTTATTTCGGATTTAGTGTGCAATAAGTCGATATTCTGTTGCGTAATTTAGTTTTCATATTATTTATAGCTGAAAATAATCTTTCCACGGTGGCGCTGCTATGTGGTAGCCACAAAAGTTTCTTCACCAATTCACACAATGTGGGAAATCCCTTGAATCTCGACAAGAGTAGATACTGCCGTCTAGTGTCATTGCGTTTTATTACATAGTGGTTATCAAAAAATATTTTCATAGTGTAGGTATAATATAACGCTAATTGAAAAACAGTAAAAATTAGGAATGAAACAGAAAACAGGGGGATAAATGTGAAAACAGCAAATCTACTGTTAAAACAGTAGGGTTGGTAACACTGACCTGAAATACACAACCCACTAAATTTACTTTTGTTTGTACCATTTACTGAATCGGTCTAGCATGTACACCTCAATAATTTTATTATTCATGTCGAACAGTAAAGAGGTTCTAATATTCTTTGTTCGTGAAGTAACGAAATCCACGTACAAATCCGTAGGCGTGGTGTAACGGCGGTGAAACGGGTGTGAAACTGTCGAATTTGTATGCAAATTGCCGACGGGACAGGTGGGACCCGTGCCGAGAGGGAAAACATCGCAACCTAGTAATGTCAGACATTTAACAATGCAAAAATCTTAGTACTGGTTTATTCAAAATTTAGACAAATTTCTGGAATGTTGCAATGCACAAGAACACATTGAAATAAAACTAATCTTACGAATTTTATCGCGTTTATTTCATTATTTTACGTTCCCGACGTTGCAGCTGCTTTACAGCAACCATGGTCACGGGAGGACTGAGGTGTTTTACATCCTAGTGTTATATTTAGAACTGGGGTATCCTCATATATAATTGTTGCTGTCCGTTCGTAAGATTAGTTCTATTTCAATCTATTAATAGCTGCTCCATTTAAATTTAAAAAAAAAACTACTTGACAAAGTCTATCTTACATACATTTTCTTTAAACTTTTTGTAATAAAAATACAAATTGGCGCTTGATGCTGTTGAATGTTGGAAGTCGTCACTTTAAGAGGTGCTACGGCGTGATACTGCCGACTTTGAAAACTGAAACTGCTATCAAGGTGGACAAACTTTGTGAAAAAGGGATGGGACCGGGGCGAGTTTCGTACATTACACCGATTCAACTGAAAAATAAATTTGAACAACTAATTTCGAATGCTAACTGGTGAGAATTTGATATTATCGATAAAATTAAAATCATGACACAGATAGCATATTTGTTATTTATGTGAAAAAATTAATAGTTAACACAAGTCCAGGAAACAAAATTATATCGCCTTTCCCATTGAAGAGCGAGTCAGTAGTGGTTAGTTCTTGTATTATTTTACGTACCGTACGTACGTGTAGTAACGAACCTCCGTGCTATAACACGGATTGAGGGTTTTTTTTGGACAAAGATGTCGGTGCGTACTCATTTTTTTAAATTAATAGTCGCTTCATATGATACTTGATATCCAACGAATATATATCAAATTCTAAACTAATTATTCCCTTCGCTTTCGGTTTCTCGACTCCACACGCGCTCATCCCTAATATCGCAAGGGAAGAGAATTCCTTTCACCTGATAGAACGGTTATTAGCCAATTCGAAGCTCATTCCGATCCTAATAGAGGTGTAATAAAAGGGTCCTCTCTATTCTTTCATTTATTTGTTCAAAAGGTAAAAAGTGTTTTTATTCAATTCGTTCACTGGCTCTATCTTTTACCTTCTTTTATTTATCTTGAACCATTTTTTTTGTATTTTCTAACAGAATGCAATATTATTGGTTTTGTTTTGTCGTCAAACGCTACCTAACTTTCCCACAACTGTCCTGCTAATTACGTTTATATGACTCTATATAGCGCTTTTATGCAGATCCAAAAATATTAGTTATAACCATTATTTATTGAGGTCTCCTAAAATAACTATAACAGAACAAAAATAATTTAATCGACTTGTTTTTGGGGAATAATGTTGGAGGCTAATATTATTATTAAAATACTATTGTATTGTAAATGATAACTAAACTATTAGATGATTATAAAACTTTGACATTGAAAAAGCTATTCTCCTCGCATTTCGCATTCAATTTTGTATTTCATTTTACGAGCGTCCATTTACTAATCAATTTCAAAGGTTTTGGAATACTAAAAATGTAATAACTCGAATGCGTTTGCGCAACTTTTACGTTTTTCTTTTGTCTTCGATTAATATATTTTATTAATTGCAGCAATTTGGCCAATGTCATAATAATATATTATGATGGGTCACGACTTTTTAAATAGAGCCATTAGGTTAATTATTTTTGTTAACATTGGTAATTTTCATCCAACATCTATATTTCGTCTCAAATAAACCGATTGAATATAAATAAATGGGTACATCAATTATTAGATTACCATACAAAATACAAATCAAAGTGATGATCCCAGAGTAAAAAACATAAATTATAAATGTGTTAAAGAAACATCAACATTATTACTTAATATTAAAAAAAAACGCTTTCTTTTATTTGGAAACCAGTGAGAAACATGGCAACACTTTTATTATTCAAAAATCGAATTCCACGCAATCGTCAAGCGAATGCGCCCCTCGATCAAAGGAAACGTATTTTTGATTGTTCTCGCCTCTCTTTCGCCCATTATTTTATTATACTTTCATCTCTTTCGCACCTTTTTTCTTCGCCCACCGGCCCGCGATAAGAGCCCTTTAATGACAGGAAAATTGAAACTTTTCGACGTTCCGGAGCAACAAAGTTTTGGTAACAGTCGTAAAAAATGTTCTCGTGAGATAATGTGGAAAAGATGTCTTGTCTGGCGTGAAAATTGTAAAAAATACTGGAACAAGCATTATCGTTGATCTGTTCGAAATTCGAAGTTATCTTTGGTGGTAGTTAAAATCGAGTAAGTATGTTTAATGATGTAGATTCTTTATCTCTTTCTCACTAGAGATAACCATGCCTAGTGCGAAGAGGGATTGTAACTTATCTGGCTAGGGTGCCCGGATAAGTCGGCGTTGGGCTCACTCGGAGCTTGAATGGGCGATCAAATTATAACCTCTCTGATCTGATGTCTGATCTAAATTATAATCTGTGCCACGATTTCTGTTGTGTTTTTTATATTTTTGAATACCCGTGACGTATGTAACATATGACCGCCTGGTTTGCGCAGATAGTAGTAGCCCTGTTTTCTGTGCCGAGGGTCCCGGGTTCGAATCCTGGTAGGGACAGACTTTGTGTGAGGAGCACGAATGTTTGTAGCCAAGTCATTTAATATCTATATAAGTAATATATATACTGGGTTCGCCCCCAGTCCATTGTACGGTACCCATAATACAAGCGTTGCTTAGTGTGGGACCGTATAGTTGGTGTGGTCGTCTGGCGATATATGTCCGAATTGGACTAGTGGGACTACCGGTAAGACCTGAGGGTTTTACACCCCAGGTAGTTAGGGTTGCGGAGGGCAAATAGCAATCGGTCCTTGTAAGACAAGTATTTCGCTTTTCATTTTATTTGTATCACTAAAGTGAATACGCACTAAAAGTGCAAGTGCATAGACTTTAGTCCGCATACATATTTCCTCAAGTCACAGGCAACTAATCAATTGAGTCATTGAAGGGAATTTTTGGAATTACGCCAAAGGGCAACACGTCATCCTTACCCATTACCCATCCGACCTTGACATCAAAACGAGTCAGGCAGTACGAAGATAAAACAAGATGAGCAAGTCTTACATAATATTATATCATACTGTTCAGTATTCTCAAAATGTTGGTAAGACGCCACCAAATAAAATAGTAGAGAGCATCTATTTATATAATTTGTCTATAACTTGGTCATGTCTATCAAGAAATATATTTTCTAAATAATTTCTTGATAGACAACATAGTACACAAAATGTGATAGGAAATTATTTTCTGTCCGTCTGTTCGCGGACAAATTTATAGTTACATTAACTTACTACGATGACAGCTTTATACGAATATCAACATCTAGAATAAATTTTGTTCCAGAAAATTTAAAAGATCCTCGGTAAAGCCAAACAAAACTCTATCTCAAGCGCCACTGAGCATATTTTATTGAAACTAAGCATAGAGCTTATATACCGGGCCAATGTATCTCTATTCATCCCGCCCAAGAAATGGAAGGAATAACCCTTCAGGATAGCTAAATTAACAACTCTACACGAAGTCGCAGCCACAGTTTATCAGCACTAATAATGCTAATGAATAGGGGAATAAATATCGTTGCGTGAAACCATTACTCTAGCATGCACACTTAGTTAGATATACCATCTGCGGTTCTTCTAATTGATCCTTAAGAAAATTGAGAGTGATATTTTAAACCAAGCCCTACAAAGCCAAACTTTGACTTTCCCCAAATATTTTCGGAAGTCCCATAGGTGCATAGTTATTGAATCCCATAAATCACGTCCTCCAGGCCTCCATCCAGCATGTGCTCGCAAAGGTTGTTTAACAAATATATCGCGTGTTCTTTCTGCGACACGTTGACTGCGAACACGTTAGCTACGTGTCGTGTGGACCAAGTTACAGGAAAAAGAGATTAATAAAATTATCTACCTAACTATTATACTAGCTGTCAGAATAAATTATCAATTTTATTATTTTTTTGTGTTTTTCCCCATGTTTAAATAGTTATTCTGCTATTCGGGGCAAAGACAAATTTAAAAGATCAAAGATCATATAAATCGGCCCACCCGTTCTTAAGTTATAAATGGTGGAACACGCATTTGTACTATATACTCGTATATAATATAGATAGATAGATTACGCAAAATCAAACACTCCTAAAAATCTATTTTGTTAATTACTGTATGTAACCTTACATCCAAATGTCATAAAAAAATATCACAAAGAATGCCGGGCCATCAGTCTTACCTTTTTCTAGGTATTATTATATACAGATACAATTACAAAAAGTTTGCGCGACTGCGAATAGTCGAAAACAGAACCTATAAAATAATACTGCGTAGATGATTTCATCCTATATTTTAACCCATAGCAATTACTGATTCAATTGTTCACCATCTAATGCCCGCTAGACGCTCGTCGCTCGTCCCGTTTCACCTCACGTAGCAGCAATAGATCAAGTCCACCTGTAATATTAACGCTTCACTATCACCCGCACATGGCGCCCACGCAGCTACTAACAAAAAGTATTTGTCAAGCCGTTCGCCCCTCCGTCTGATGTTTCTTTGTGTGCAGTGTTGAGGAGGTTGGTTGATACTGATAAGAAATAGAAGAAAAAAAAGAAGAAGAGAAACACCACGAACATACAAAAAAAAAGTAAATAGGCAGATGGAATAAAGTCTAATCTGTTTCTAACTAGCTGTCCCGGGGAACTTCGTACCGCCTCAGAATCAAATTTGTGAGATCACCTGATTTTTTACAGGATTGATCTGCAAGAGACCAGACTCTTCCCATCAGTTGGACAGCATAAAGCAGTCATAATAGCTTGCTTGCTATAATAAAATATTGCGTAAGAAATATCTGTGGGCGTTTAAGGGCTCCTACTCCTTAGCAGAAAGGGGTTTCAAAAAGGTTTATAACAAGTATGTTCCTGGATGCATCACCAACAAACATAGGTAAGACAGTATTAAAACAGTGCATTAACACCTCAGAGATATCAAAGCGTCTTTGAAGGCACGATGTAATCTCCCTCGCACGCCGGCCGCTTATCTCGATATGGGACGAAAGATACTCCATCTGGTATATTTACTTTAAAAAACACTCTTAACGCATGTTTGTAAACTTAACTTTAAATTGCATATGTGTAATTGAAAATAACATAAAATACTTAATAATATATACTACTATTATATTATTATACACTATATATATACTTATAATAAGGTAATAAAGTCAATATGACTGTAAAGAAAATCCTATAAGTACCTACTTATATGATTTGGTAATAATCTAGGTATTCCCTCATCTTAGTTAGAAATCCTCAATTTTTAGAGTGATCGTGAAAGCGTTATGGATGCATTCTGACCCGGGTTAAGTTAAAAAAAGACAATTTGTAAATGCGCACGTAGGCATATTAAATTACTACAAAAACATGAAAATGTTCTGATTGTCACAAAAATATAATTTTAAGTGGAGCATTTTCCACCCCTCCACACTTACAAGAGCACTATTTGCCACAATGGAACTCCTTTTTCGGCCCTTTGTGGGCGTCGCTTTGATTAACTTTGATCTAGGTGAGTGCACTGAAGGTATGGGCTGATATCTGTACTGTTGCTAATGGATTGTTACACACAGACGTTGTTACTTAGAAAAGGATTGCTACCTGGAAACAAAGACACATTATCTATGAACATAAAATCCGATTCTACTTGTTCCAAACTGTCTTGTTTTAGTGTAGTTTTCTTTGTTGGCATTCCAGTATTTGAATACTTTTGCTTTTCACATCCCAGGTTTTACTTCTACTTGGACCAGATTGTAGGTTCGTCTTGTTATTGGCCTGACCCCCCGCGAGCACTGTGGCGGTTTTACTCAAAAACATTTATCCCTATCGGTTGGCCATACAACATGAGTCTATTCACTGTATTGTCATTAATTTTGAGGAGAGAGTTCACTATAAATGGTACATGCCCGTTTTCCGAGGCTGCCTTTTCGTAATTCATCCTGGTTGGAATGTTACTAACTTCGCCTTCAGATCATTATACGTAGTACTCAATACACCAGCAACGTTTATTCATAGCAAAATGTTAAACTTGGTTTATTTTGCCACTGATCTTTTTAATCATAAAACTATTTTGTGCGTTCTATATTCTTTTGCCATCAAATGTAGTTTGCAATGATATTACAAAGCATTTATCTGACAAAAATGCTATGTACTACTATAATAAATATTATACAATTTGGGGATGAATACATAAACATAATTAAAAAGAATGTTACGTGAAAACCTCAGGTGTAAATAAAAGATAAAAATTAGTAATTCAAAAACATTTAATCGCTATCCTATTCGCTATGAATGTGCAAGAGTAACAGAACAAGAAGGGACAGTCAACAGGAAACATCCTCTTGCCAGGTCAGTTCAGACTAGATATTATAGGCTGTTAGTCGTTGGTTTAGGCCTTGGGGAGGTGAGCGCCCTGGGGCTGGAAACCGTTCTCGTCAGCGACGTAAGTGACGGTGTAGGTGAGGCCGTCTTCGCCGACGTAGGAGAACTGGCCGCGGATGACGAGAGCCTCGTTCTCAGTGCCGGCCTTTTCCAGCTGACCCTGGGCCTGGCTGGTGATGCCATTGCTGGTCTCAACGCTGTAACAAATATAAAAAGTCATAATAGCCGTATTAGAATCTCTAACGTTGCTAAATGTTTGGGCTAGAAGTGCGTTCACGTCAACGGTTACAACGTTGACGTAAAAGCATTAGGTAGTGAAAATTAAGCCCATTGCACACTCACTTCTTTAAGAGGCACATACAGAAGAAAATTAATGAACTGTGCAAAATGTAAATTGTATTAAATACTTACGCGTATTGGAAGCCCTCAACACCGATGTTGTCGTTGTCGTACCGGAGGACGGTGGCAACCTTGTCGCTCTCGAGGGGAGCGGCGACGGCGGCGGCAACGAAAAGTGCGAAAAGGATAACCTGCAAATGATAGATACAAATTTATGTAAAGAACTAATAAAACAACATTCAAATAGAAGAAGGTTTAGCTTAGCACTACGCTGATAGAGAAAAAACTCTTATCGGTATTCAATATGCATTCACTTGACTAGCGTATCACAAGAGAAGCCATTTAAGAATGCGTATAAAAAAAACAAAGAATTTATAATTTACATATAGTCTTGTTAATATGCCATAGCAGCGTTATTTTTTTGCAAATATAAGGAAATACGTTTACGCCGCTCGATGAATACATTTATATTGTAAAATGCCGGTGACCTATTGATTTTTTTTATAAGACAGCTCGACATAATTAAAAGAAGAGACAAAATGTCAAGGCTGTGAACCTACTTGGGATTCATAGCGCGAGTCATAACATCATCCAATAGAATATACAATCAAGATCACACGACTGTAGATAGAATATAAATAAGCAAAAAGCTTAGGTAATCGCAGATGATTTGATATTTAGAACTAAATAAAATCTGAATGACTCTTTAGTTGGGTGTTTGGAAACTCATTTATACAATCAAAGTGTTGCGACATACTCAGTCAGTCAGTCAATTAAGCACAAAAATAACAAAAGTTTTTAAAAGGTCAATAGCGTGAGTACGTGGATGATAATCACATCTGTGCTATGAGTCCGATTAATGTTTATGTATTTTTTGATAACAATATTTAGGATGAAGGCACACCTAACAATACAAATAAGGCTTCAATTCCAAATTACTCTTCAATTTGATATCCTTGCCTCAAGATGTTTTCCTGTATTCTTTAACAGAAAACATATTTCTGATTTACATTATTGGTAATTATTAAATTGAGTTGAGTCGGTTGGATAAGTTGGACCGTTATAAAGAGCGTTGATTAAAAAAGATAATGATGGCTAAGTGTTTGTGCATCTCTGGCATAAGCCATGTGCTCATAATTATCAGCATGCGTTGACATTTTGCGTGACCAAGACACGCCTAAGATTTCCTAATGTATGCTTTGATTTCAACGACTTAAGTAACCGCTTCTGAATAAATGTTTGATTTTTTTTATTACATTATACGCAAGTATTTGATCTCGATCTCACCTGATGGTAAGTGACGATGAGATCTACGATGGAGCATACTTGCCTAGAAGGTACCTGTTCACTCTCGACTTGATAGGATTTATATCCTGCTTGCGTAGTTGTTAAGAGCAACACTATTTTAGAATTAATCTTCGAATATCCCAATATAGCAAAATTACAAATCAAAATTTGTGAATTAAGGATTGGATTATTTATTAATGATTTACCCATATATTGAGAAATAATTTACTTAGAAAGCGCACATCATATAGCAATTCAAAAGTTTAGCATTCTTTTAATTAAGTAGTAAAATGAAATGATCATTAATTTTTAGGTGACCTATTATTGAAGACAGAATAAAGTCCTCAATGATTTAGGTTTGGACAGTGAAGAACAAAAAACTATTGGCACAAAAGATAATTATTGTTTCTAAGGATTGTATTTTTTTTGTAAAATATTATAAGTTGATAATGAGAGATAGACACAGCAGGAGTGGTAGTTTAATGGCCAGGTTTTAAATGTAAATAGTGAAATGGAAAAGATTATAATGTTGATGGCTGGTTGTTTATAACAAGACACTTACGGATTTCATTGTGATGGTTGAGGGTGGGTTGTTGGTTGTGAGAGGATGATGCTGTATCAACGACTGTGCTTTGGATCTAAATCTCACACATTTATATACGTATTCGAGGCCCGGCTGCTTTGCATATATTCGAATGTACGTATTTGGCTGAATCTTTTAACGTTTCGACGCCTCCGCAATTCGGCTGTTTTTTGTTTAAAGAATAGGGATATTGAATATTTTTAGGATCCAGTTTTTTAATGGTTGAACCTGAAATGATGAACTTTAACAAATTTGCATTTGTCAACTTGGCTTTATTAGTGTTTTATAATCGGTTTGCTATGGAATGAAGTTTAAGGATTTTATTATTTTATTATCGTGTTTGATTTTATTTGATATTATAAAAGATTTAGATTAGAGAAGCCATTTCATAGTTGCTTATAAGCAAAATAGTATCGTCCTACAGGATTATTAAAAAAGGAGATAAGACCTTGAACCCTGCGTTTTTTAAATGCATTTGTAATCATTATGTGAATGAGAATTTCGATATGTCGACATTAAAAAATATATTGTTCTCCCAACAAGATGACTATAGTGTTTTTTGCGAGCGAAATTGTTATTTTTTAATTGACTTATGAAATGCTGACTTCAAATAATGATCACAAATGCGCTAACGAAGCACAGGTTCAAAGTTAGTATACCCTTTCTGAATCACCATGTATAGTAAGCGTACATCCCACTAATATTATTAATGTGAAAGTTTAGATGGATGGATGGATGTTTGTTACTCAATCACGCCAGAACGGCTGAACGGATCTGGATGAAATTTGGCACAAATATAGATTATAGTTTGTAATAGTACATAGGCTACTTTTTATCCCGGTAAAATGTATGGTTCCCGTGGGATAGATTTGTTTTAATTTTTCATAGAGCAAAGGCTCGACATGATTTTTTGCATAGGTAGTGGTAGTTTTGGGGTCAGAAAATGACATAGGGTACAGAAAAAGACATACTTTTAAACGCGGGTAACACCGCTGGGCGCAGCTAGTACAGAATATTTCCGAGTACATATAGTACGTATTACTTATATATATATAGATATATATATATACTCATGACTCAAACATAGAACATACACCCTTAAATTAATCTTTTGGTAGTTTATGCTGGTATGTTGATGACGTCAATTTAACTTAACTGAAAAAATATAGGACTACAAACTATATCTGGTTTGGTATATAATTAAACTGATAAGCAAGAATACAAATATAGGGCACTATTTGTTAAGTCTTACCTTTTAGAAAAGAGGGCTTCAACACGATCAGACACCCAACCGAACGATATAGAAGGATGAGAAGGATGATCCCGTTGTCGTTCATCCTCATGTGTGTCTCCCTCTCTCTTACGGCCTGGCCACGGGACATTCGCTATAGCGAAAAATCGCGCGGCGCGATACGGCGAGTGCGAGTGGCGGGGCAGCAATTCGCGCGGCATCTTTTGCAGGCCACGGGGCACGGCGGCAGTCGCGATCGCCGCCGCGATCAGTAAGGACGTCCGAGAGCGAAATGTTGCTATCAAAGTTATCTCGATATTGCTATTAATAGTATTTTTGTTCAAGACATCACATTTGGAAGAGATTGTGGAGTACATGTTTTTTTTTATTACATTTGAATTTGAATTGATTTGAATAGGAATCGAGGTATAGATGAAGAATTCCACAAGAAGTATGAGAAATACAGAATGTACCCAGAAAAAAATTTAAGAAATAATTTTAAAGACTACTTTGTAACCTACTAACTAATTATTTGTACCTATAAATAAAAAAAATCTACCTTCAGAACCTGGGATTTTTTTTTTAATTTCTTCCCACAATATCTTCTCTACATGCTTATATTTATGATGTGGGTGGCCAGACTTCCAAATAGGCGGCCTGGCTATTATTTCGGCAATAAACAGCTCCGTGTTCATAATTCGCGGCGAAAACGACTAAACAAATTTAATCGCTACCGTGTCGCCGCGAATACCGCCCGACGCCGTGGCCTGCGCCGTACTGATTCATGTATTTGTTTCACCCGCCGGCCGCACTGTCCGCCGCCCGCGCGATTCGCCCGGTACAAGCCGCCGGCCGCGCTGGCGTTCGCCGCGCCCCGTGGCTTGCTCAGTACATTTCTATACGTTTGTTTCAATCGCAAGACGCGCCGCCGTATCGCGCCGCGCGATTTTTCGCTATAGCGAATGTCCCGTGGCCAGGCCGTTAGGTGGTATATAGGGTCTTGTAGAAGATTTTAAAATCGTGACTTATCAGTAGACTGCTAGGTCTAATCGGAACGTCTAGTCATTTGATATTACCTTTGTTCTATTGTATTGGCTATCCAGAAAATGTTTCTTAGTTTTCAATTTTCATCAAATAAATGACTGACCAATCGTAAAATCTATTGATGAAATTTGTTGAAGTTTATACTTTTTTTGAAATTGCTATCGCATCGATGAAATGATATCACATCAAACAGACGTTGTCCTGTCCAGATTTCAATAATTCAGGTCATTCAATTTTTCCCGAATTTTTCAATATTCGTTACATTTTTTTTTTCTTAAACACCTGTCTTGGACTAATAAGAACACTTAAAGAAATGCTAATCCGATCCAGCCGTTCTTAAGCGATGCCCTTACCAACGAACTTAGTAACAAATTGTAATCATACCGGCATACCACATACGTGAATCTTACATCAACATATTATTAAGACCTCTTTAACAAATCCAACTGTCCTATATAGCAGTGTAACCTTTGCAGGGTTAAATCAAAATGCCTCGAAGATCCACGGTCCAATAGACCATCACCGCATACCAACCAAGCCATTCTCATAATAACATTTTAAATTGCTATTTTAAACTAAATTGACCAATTATGTATTTAACATTGGAACAGTTCCACTCGGAATGGTTGTAAAAACTTTATGTGTAGCACACCTTGTTATTTATAAAAAATATACCTCTTGTAAATTATCTTTAAAAGTCGATAACTTGATAATAGACAATAGACCGTTAAAATTCCTTAATATTAATTATAATAATATTATAACTTAATTCCCTTCAGTAAACGATTTATGTCAGAGCTTACATTGGTAGACACTAAAAGAATTTATTAGGTAACTAAGGGTGCATGCTGAGCTTTATAATTGTATTGTGTTATAAAATTTAGGGCCTAAATGTTATCAAGAATAGAAAAAAACCCGGTCTTACTATGTAAAGCGTGCCCTGCGATCTCTATACAATTTTAATTCGAATACCTATTTCTCATCGCCAAAATAATGCTAATAGGAAACTAAGTTTTTAAAAAAATATAAATTGTTACCTTTTTTTACGATCTTACCGGCCTTGGCATTCACTTTCCATGTTTTAGTTGAAATGAAGATGATATTCATATTAAAGTTATTATAAGAGTCTTCAAAACCGGCTTCACCGTGCTGGGATGTAAAATAAGTCTTCTCAAATCATACGATCCGATATCGTAGACAAAATAAGTCGGCCAGTTTTAAAACGATTTTCAGTTAATTAAAAACTCACTAAGGCTGACATTTCAAATGTTCTAAATTTAAAATAATAACGAATGCCGAAAATGGACAATACTTACCTTACCGTAACTGTTATTTTATTGCTATAAGGTTACTCTTTATGGTTTCGTTCAGTGATATTCTTAACCAGCAACGTGAAATCAAAGAGAGGTGTTGTAAGATTAACGTTATGTCCGTATGTATGTGGCATTTTAGCTCCACAATAGATTATCAATTTAAGCGTGATTTATATGCGTGAAGGTTGGTATCGCGGAGATACTTTAGCTATGTTAGATGACAATAATTTATTACCATTTTCAAGATATTGACAGCCCCCGATGCGAATATCTTGATTGGTTTTACAATACAAATATAAGTAAAAATCTGTGACCCAAATAGGGTAAATGAATTATGGATTTTTTCTCTCCTATGATTTTCTCTTTAACATAAATATAAAATCATTGTTTTCCGCTCAATAACCATGCAGTGAACCGAGCAGGCGACGCTGAAACCACCAGAGATTGTGGTTTGTAATGAAAACAGCCGCTGAAAAACGAACCTAATACTAAGTAAATAAGAAACATTTCATTTAATATTTGTGACAACCCGTTCCGTTAAATGTAAACTGCTTTTAAAAACCAGTCCTCAATCGTATAAATTAAAACTGTCATTTGTATCTTTAATATAGGTATAACTATTTATAATCATTATGTCCGAGCATCTGACGTTATAACTTTGACCATATTACAACTTGCATTGTATTATTTAAAAAAAACATGTTTTAATGCCAATCACAGAGTATAATAAAATAGGTACTTACATCTCTATTTTAAACATATTTTATATCGATATAATGGTAGTGAATGTTATTTTTAATATATTTATTTGAATAAAATAAAATTAAAAAAGTCGTTAGTGTTATCTTAGTTGACTTTGATTAGGCATCATTAAAATTAGTCCGATCATATAAGTTAGTAATTTATTGATTGATCTGAAGTGAAAAAAGGAATCTTAGACTTTCGTCACAATGAACCCATGATCCGCAATACCAATTTCTAAATATATTCAAGAAGATAAAATTAATGTTAATTACTTAATTTTATCTACCATTCCAAACATTTTATTAATTTATTCATATTTTTGAAATTTTATTTCGTACAAATTTGCTACGGGTCATTTACTAAGTAAATCAAACATAATATATACATTGTAATAGACTTCATTCACTAGCCACTATTATGCTTTATCCGCTCTCGGCAAATATCGATAGGCAGATAATAAACCCACAAAAAGCCATAAGAACCCTTACAATTTCATTAAGGGGCATCAATACCTGCAACACTATTGGAGTCATCGACAGACGGTTCTCGACAGCGCGACATTTTGCCTCTTCACTATCGCCCGAAGTTGCTGTAGAAGTTTACCGACGTCTCTCTTGACATCTCCCACGACTCCATCCATGACGTCATATCATATTGTCTTTGTTAAGCATCACGTATTAACATTACTTGTACGATCCCTATAAGGATATAGGCCTGTACATACTCGTACCAAGGCAAACCATCAATCAAGACCAATAGGTATTTAAAATGTGGAAATCTCATTCGAGCCGATAACTAATAATATAGAGAAATTATCATAAATATTTGGTGGCATGCCAAGTATAGGTATTGATTAACATTCACGAACTATAAAATGATATTCATTGTACAACTTGGTAGGTACACTATCAATTTATTATCAACTACATTTTGCCTGCGACTCCGCCTGCGTATCCGCTCATTTTGTTATGCAGCTCTACCATAGAGTAACTATATAATTACACAAGCGTTTTGCTTTGCGCAGTACTAAATTACGTTTAATAAAGCTATAGAACGTCTATAAATTTGGGGATTAGTATCGTGATTACGAGAGTTCATAATAATAATGTTTTATAATAATTTAGTAGGTATACAAAGATACAAATAGACAGATTTTGTCAAAAAATCCATGATGTATGAAGACGCCCAGCCCGTGCGTGTGCGCTTAGCAGAAATCAGACTTTGTTTATCGTAGAGAACTACCAATTTGGAGTTCTACCTTAGATTCGCAAGTAATGAGTGGACAGCGGACACATTTATACCTCAAGTATAGCCATTTACTTTAAAATAAATCTATTAAATTGATTGTTTTCATATTCATTGTTTGCTCTGATCCGTAGGGCAGCACCAGGAATTTTAATATCTTTATCCAATATGAAAAATCATTTCCTGGTACAGCAAATAGCATTGTACATGTACATGTTGGCTGAAGTTTAAGCTATAATATCCAAGTTTTATTTTATTTTATTTACGTAACGTAAAACTCTTACATTACATACATACATTCACAAGTTTTTTTTTTATCCGCGCGCCGCTTGCTGTGGGAACCGCGCTCTACCCACTTATTGCTTACGGATTACCGGCGGCGCGGGCGCATTGCGTAACAAGGTGAAGTTCAATGGGTTATACCACTAGTTTTGTAAAAGGTTAAATGTTTTGCAAAAACCGATGCGCCTCGATGAATTATTGATTGAAATTAGTGGCTTTTCGGGTTTATTATTAAAATTATAATTAATGAAACCGACATACGTCATAATTAGTGCGGTTTAATATCGTGAAATATTACTTAAACATTTTAAAAAGCATTTAAAAAAAAACTACCTGAATGCCATTGCGAATAATTAAGGAAAGTTATTTATAAATATGGGGCTAGGATATTATCGACGACCTGATTGGCGCAGTTGCTAGTGACCCTGCTCTCTGCACCGAGGGTCCGGGTTTGAATCCTGGTAGGGACAAACTTTGCGTGATAAGCATGAATGTTTGTACCAGAGTCGTGGAAGGTTTACATCTATATAATTATTATATGCTGAGTTCACCCCCAGTCTATTATACGGTACCCATACCATAATACAAGCGTTGCTTAGTGTGGAACCGTATAGTTGGTGTGTTCGTCTGGCGATAATATAATTACTATCCCGAATTAATGTGCTTTACCTATACCTGGGTATGACCAGATCATACAGTTGTACTGTCACATGCTACAGAGCCTTTACAATTAAATCATATGACGAACAAGTAGGCGTAAACGAGAACATAATATAGTCAAAGGCTTGCCTGTGTGATAATCATAAAAACCTTATAAGAAAATCGTTGCATCCTATTGCTATCAAATTTAGGATTCCAAGGATGTACACATTAAATTTATAATGAGTAGAGACGGGCCATTGCTTAAGGTCACATGGAAATCAACACACATTTAGATGGGTATCTCACATATTGGAATCATGTTAATAAATAAATTGGTCGTAAATTTTGTGATATCATACATTTTTAATATTAACGCGGAACAGTTGTTTTTGTCGATCAAAACTCGATGTTGCCAGTATTTCATCAAATTGTCAACATCCCGTAATTGATTGGATCACGTTTTAGATCTAGTCCCGTATACCTTGATTTTTATTTAGAATATCTGGTGGTCTTTCACAGGGCAACCGCGTCATTGTTTATTGTCCTCTTAATTGAGTTTTCGGGACCCCATTTATAGATAAAGTGGACCTTAATGTTATTTTTAAGTAGGCAGAAAATATGGGCCCCAACAATCATATTGGTATGTAGCAAGATAACTATTTTTTTTCCGACTACTAAATCCTAGACAGAAAATAAGTTAATAACTTATAAATAACTTTACTGCGGAATCTCACAGTAATTTCAACACGAGTGTGGAAGGTTGCTATTAATTGACCTTTAAAACGCATATTTTAAATCGATTGCCTTTTTCGAAATGATGACACCAATCATATTTGTTGTGAAAATAGTATTTGCATCTTATTTCGCCGTTCGGTAATCATTATAATACTTTCGTGAGCACATCATTTGTCGTGTGGCACGAATGATAAATTCAACTGTAATGAACAAGACCTAGTACCACTATAAGGCTAGATCTTTGTTAATGGTGCAACTTATTATCGAATTGACAATGAAACGAAACATATAAATTACTATAACATAAATTGTTTTATTAACAAAATCATTCTGGATCATATCACAGATCGCTTGGAGCTTGATTAAAAAGGGATAACGGTAAGGTGTTGATGAGTATTTTTGGACTAGATATTGGAGTTGTTTGGCTTATTTAAGCGGCCTTGGGGAGGTGAGCGCCCTCGGGCTGGAAGCCGTTCTTGTCAGCGATGTATCTGACGCTGTAGGTGACGCCGTCAGAGCCGATGTAAGAGAACTGGCCGCTGACCTCGAGGTAGGCGTTTTCGGTGTTGGCGTCCTTAAGAACACCCTGCTCTTGCAGCACGATGCCGTTGGAGGTCTCCACACTGTTAACAAGAGAGCCATTCAAATTTAATACGAGTTATGGAACAAGTCGTTTAGATCATGGATGAGATTAGAAAGGAATTGAAAATTGATTAGAGCTCGTGTTGTATTGTTTATGGATGAAGTATGGAGAGAAGGAACTTACGCGGTTTGGTAGCCATCAACACCAATGTTGTCGGCATCGTAGCGAAGGACTACGGCATCGGCGTCGGGGCCAGCGGGGGCGGCGACGGCGGCGGCGACGAACAGGGCGAGAACGATGAACTGTTGGACGAGAATATAAATGATAACATAACAATTGTAAAAAATAAAACCGCGGCATCGAAATTGCTGCTTGCTAATAACAATGTTTACTCCAACTAATGGTGGTATATTGATATGAGATTATTATTCGCTGGTACTACATACATTTTTTTTTACAAACTAGTTTAAATATTTATAATATCATTGTCAATGAAGCACACGCTAAACGTACCGATTTCATTTTTGATGGGTTATTTTTTGTGTCTGTGTGACTGAGAGGCAATGAAGCGACTGATGCCTGTATGTTGTCGGGCACGGTATTTATAGCGCGCAGGCGCATCGCTGGCTGGCAAGGACGCTGCTTGACATTTGAACTTAGAAGCGTCTTCGGCCACCTATGCTGGAGCTAAAGGTGCCTTGTGACATGTCCGGTTGCGTGGATCACGATTGTTTCAATTGGTATCCATTGAGGTATAACAGAATCGCTTTGTAATAAATAAAGGAACGAGTGATATCTTACGTGAAGTGGAAGCACCCTATGAATACTCCAAATAGCCTTTTTCCAGTGGTTTCACTAAAATTTTAATTACAAAGTATGTCGGAGCTTGTATAAAATAAGTACTAGCTTGCCCGGCAAACTTAGTACCGCCCAGAATCAAGTCTATGAGAAAATGAATTGTCTTTATTTTTATTTTCTTGTGAATTTTTCCCATGTTTTTTAGTTTCTCTACTATTCGGGGCGGAGACAAATTCAAAAAAAACAAACATAAAAATCCGCCTGACCCGTTCTTGAGTTACAAATGGTGAAACTTACACGACTTGGTTTTATTTATAATATATAGATTAGTAGTTATAATCCCCTTAAAATAAGTTTTCGTACGACACCCTGCTTAGAATATGGTTCTCGGTAGGTACTAAATTTACCAGCTTCTATTAGCGCAAGTGCCACACTGGTTAAAAAAGTATTTTTATAGGTGACTTAAATAAAATATATCCCAGGGAATCAAACACCGGTCCTCATGTAGGTGGGTCAAGATTGCAACCGCTAGATCAAGGAAGCAGTCACAGCTTTTAGAATTTACTAGCTTTTACACGCGGCTGGGCCCGCGCATTCGTTGATTATGCCCGACTCCTGATGGTCAAAGTGTGAAGATATGTACATTATCATTGAGTCTAACTATAGTTTATCTAATAGTGATTTTTTTATTTAAATTCTGCTTTATAATATTTCAACATACACAATAAAACAAAAATCACATGTTTCTAATAGACATCGTCGGAGAGATGGTAAAATTATTTGTTGCAACCATTTTTAATTGATCTTGTTCTATACAAGATCAATTAAAAATGGTTACAGCGCCATCGCCCAGTTACAGCGTTATAATATTACTAGCTATGTGCCAGATCGTTATCAAAAGAAAAATATTTCTTCATGCAAACTATGAACCCCATTTAACTTAATTAAGCCTTTGACCTTTAGGGGTCGAATTTTCAAAAAATCCCTCCTAATTACACCCCTAGGGTACTTAAAGATATACCTATCATCCCCGAAATTTCAAATCTAGGTCCACCGGTTTAGCCTGTGCATTGTATGTCAAACCATCAGTGTAACAAAGCAGGATAGATAGATAACTGTGTAACCAGTCCACAGCCTCTTTACCGCACCGTCTCTGACCACGTAGGTGTGAGATAGAACATTCGCAAATGTCCATTGTTTTGAAATGTTCAACTTAGTGACGTAATCGGTCATAGTTACATGTTTGCGTTTTAATATTTATCACGGCATATGTCATCTGCCACGTGTAGGCCGGACAGCTTGCGCTAACCAGTGCATTGGTTGTAATAGGCTTACTCTCAAAAGAATGAATTAATATCGCCAGACGAACACACTATCTATACGGCTCCAAATTAGGAAACGATTGTATTAGGAATAGCTACCCTACTATATATTTAATTATATCCATCGACGTCTATTAAGAATGTCGTAGTTTTAGATTTACATGTGTTCGTTTCAGGCGTACACTATGAAAATCGGCACAGTTTTTATGGCTTACCAATTTTGCTATCGGGGAGTTGAGCTGTGGACATTAGTGAGTACCTATGTATAAAACGGTGTATTCTCTAAGGCATTTCGGGGGTGGTCTGAACCTCCCCCCCCTCCCTCCTGCATACGGCTTTGCTTCCAGGCAGCATGGATCGGAGAGAGAGAGAGAGATAGCAGGTAAAACAAAGGGTAGCATTTCATAACTACAGCCTTCCGAAGTATTGAGATCATCGTATAACTTCTTCGAAGTTCAACTTTCGAAACCACCTGACATCGCTTAGATTCTTTGAACTGATTGATCTTATGAATGGGATTACGTCACGCGACTCGTCGTGTAATACAATGCGCAAGCGCATGGCAGCTCCGCGCGACAGCTGTTATTAATTGTGCCGTGCCATCTTTTTCTTCTGGTTATAAATATTCTATATTTTAGGAGTCTCCAGAAACTTGTGTAAAATTAAAAAGCTTTTTGGTGAATCCTATCCACAAAATTTGTCGACAGCATTTGTTCCGCATGTGTCTAAGTGAAGTGAGTTTATCGGCATTTTGTGTCAAGTAGGTTTTATCGTCGTTAATATCTTCCTAAAATGAATTAAAATTGTAATGAAATACTCATTATACTATGAACGACTACCGCCTGTTCGGAATGTCATTATTTTTGGTAATTAAAAAGGTAAGCAACTCTATGGTTTCTCTTATTAAAAGTATGTTAAACATTTTGTGTGGTAGATGATTTAGGATTTATAACAGGATGATCTATGTTGGATCTACCCGAGTCTACCCACTACCGGGAATACAGGCATGTCGTATGACAATACAACTTACATTATGGTCATAAGCCATTTATTTTAAATTCCAACACACACATCAGCATGATGTTCACAAGTCAGGAACCGGTTTGCGCATCTTGTACTGTCTCCAGCGAGCAACGCCGTAAACCCCGACGCTTGCGCACTGTCGCAGCCGACAAAGAAACTGTGCAGGATTGCAACAACCTTCGCGAATAATTGACTATGATTTATCATGATAATAATATATTTTTTCACCAGAAATATTAAACGTAATCTTGTGTTAGAGTATATAAAATTAATTTGTTGAGGTTTAAAAAAAGTTTCTTCCTACAAACTTTCATCCCCTCAGGGGTGGAATTCAAAAAATCTTCCTGTGTGCAACTCTGGGGAACTTATGAAATGGAATCTCCAAATTCAAATCAATCAGCCAGTGCTATTAATTTTATAAGATAGATGACCTTTATATTTATGATAATTAAAAATTAAATCTAATGTAATAAAAAACGTGAAAGAAATAAAAAATCTATTAATTGATAACATTTATGAAACAGGTAAATCCATAAACAGCACGCAAATTAAACGCATCGGCAATAATAAGTAACAGTCAGAATTCCGGCATAGCTTTCGTACCTGTGCAGACGGCCGACTAGTCGCAGTGTTCTGTGGGATTTATTTTATTCGCGAAACGCACACGGGAACGACTACAAGAAAATCGGCTTCGGATAATGTAATTATATATCAGACAGAAAACACTTGGCCAATGGCCAGTTATTAAATAGACCCATAAAAATAGCAAAAAACTGGCTTTTAGAATAATTTTAATTCATAATTTCACAGTTGAATTTATAGAAAATTTCACTTACATTGGTATTGTAAATCATTTATAAGACGAATTGGTATATATGAAATATTAATATTTATAGTTATATATTATATCGTTAAATAAATTGTATTTCGATGTAAATAGACCAATGTATGATGTCAATTGGTCTTAAGCCATTTTGAAAAAAATATTCGGAACATATACATAGCGTAGGTATATTTTAATTGGTAGGATAATAATGTTATTTAGCTAATAACATGCGGCGTTGGAAACTTTTCTTAAAATGTATCTATAAATTCAAATATAAGTTTTTGTGTATCCATTATAACTGTGGCCATTTCCTTGTATTTAGTTGTAGGTATCGGAGACATCTTATTCGTTTCATAATTGAATATATATTCGTCATATTCTGTTGCAAGATAGACTCAACAATTATATAGCTGTGCTTTTGTATCCAGGCCATACCTCGTACACTACAACAGCAGATAAAATAATGCGGGTTGATAAAAAGTCGTTCGTCTATATCGCTATATTTCGAAATAGTTGTCAGATCGACCTTGTCGGTCCGAAACGACAACCTTCCTATCGGCTCATCTTGCACTCAGCATCTATAATCTTCACATTAGTTTCCTAATAAATACTTTGTAGACATAAATTAGATACTCATAAATAAATTAAGAGGTAACGTGCCTAACGCACGTGAACTTTTGGTTTCAATGTCGTCGGTGAAAAGGGTAACGTGACGTCAGCATACATCATTGTGGTCGAATGTCCGTTGTTTCTGATACTGTTAGTAGACTTAAATGTTGTTTTTTTACCAATTATAAGAAAAGCAATTGATTGCGATGATCGAGTTTTCCCACTTTTTATGTTAGCCTGTTGAGGCCAATAGACGAAATGTGGGTGTACTCCAGGGCACCTCTGTCTACCCTTTCGCGGATACGGGCGTGGTGGTGGTTACGGACATATAAAATTGGCCAATATATACGCATCTTAGTTTTCATAATTCCATATTCCGAGAACGCTGTATCATTGCGCTATCCCGCCGTGGAATAAGTCACGGTGCAAAACCCGAAGGCCATCGAGTTGTCGTGTAGAAAGCCCTTTTACGTGCTTTCAGAAGACGAACATTAACCGCACTATTGTGTAATGAGAGTCGTGTGTCATATTATTTGCAAAATATTTTGCAAAGGATTCATTTAATTGATGTTCAACACACTTGCTCGCAAAGTAGCTGTTATTGCACCGACTTTGAGTTCATAATACAGCTTATTATACACGCGTGCATTTCCTTTCATATTACCGCACTAGTGTTTTAAACTTGTTTTTTAATATATTGATTTCTTATATTTACGCGAATACTACACATTGAAATAAAACTAATCTTATGGATTTTATCGCGGTTTATTTTTTATTCTACGTTCCCGACGTTTCGGCTGCTTTGCAGCAACCATGGTCACGGGAGGACTGAGGTGGTTGACGTCCTGGTGTCATAGTTTGACGGGGGTACCCTCATATTTAGTTGTTACTTGCGGTCCGATCTACGCAGAAAGAGCTCACTGTGTCTTGAGGTCTTGCAATGGTACGCTTGGTTCTGGATTTTATGATGTTTACTACAGGGTCCCAAGCTGGTGGTAGCACCCAGCCATCTTCCCTATTGAATTAGGATGCTGCAAAGCAGCCGAAACGTCGGGAACGTAGAATAAAAAATAAACCGCGATAAAATCCATAAGATTAGTTTTATTTCAATTGTTTTTTAATGCTGACAAAGAGTCGTCATGCATTTTTTTCTAATTACCAATGAGAATCGCAAATAAAATCTGAAAATTTCAGAAGTGCGAAATTTGTAAACAAATGTATAGATAACAAACATATCATATTGGGTTCAAGAGCGATCTCATTAAACTTAGATAAGCCACTGATGGCGTATAACAATCTGTTTTACATAAATAGCTGGAATTGCGTCTCGTAGATGAAGTTAAGTAATACTTATTGGATGACTTCTTATCTATGTGTGCTTCGGAAAACACGACAATAAAACGCAGCAAGTACCGCGAACTAAGCTAAACTAAACATCACAGCATCTTGTTGTTATTAAGTTAACTGAAGCGCTATTTTTCGGTTATCGGCTCCGAATACATATTCGTTCCGTTTGGAGTCGAGACCCTGGGTCCATGGGGTTCAAGCACCATTAATTTTGTAGAAAATCTTTCTAGAAGATTGGTCGACGCAACCGGCGACCCAAGGGCTGGGTATTTCCTCGCTCAGCGAGTAGCTTTGGCTATTCAGCGAGGAAATGCGGCCAGCGTCTTGGGCACGCTACCGCATGGGCCAAATTTTTTACACATTTTGTAGCTTTTCTATACTCTTTTTAGGCGCTATTATGTGAGATAACTACACGGGTACACTTACCCGATGATTCGGCTTGGCTTTGGCTTTATGTGAACTTTCGCCCTTTTTCGAACCTCCTTCGCCTCCGTGACTTTCAAGCTACCATTAGTATTGTCATAGTTTTTGATGTTAACCCAGATATTTTAGCTTAGTCATCTGGTTGCACCCTACGCTATGCGAGCTTGGCTAAGTTAAGTAAGCTTATATATCATATATAGATCTAAGCTATTTCAGGCTAATGGCTAAGAATGTATTTATATTAATAACATAAATAAATGAATTAATAATTCAGAGTGAGATCCATTGTACTTTAAAGCTAAACTACAGCCCAAATATATACGAAAGACAGATGGAGAGGTCCGCAATACAGGATCTAATTCTTCTTTAAAATCTTTTTACATGAATACAGGGCCCCAAGTCTGCTAACACAATCGATTCATAATCGAACAGCAACCGCATAGTAACTGCCGCTTTTGACAGACATATCCCTAACAATATCTGTCAAAAGTGACAGTTACTATGCGGTTGCTGTTTTAATGTGAATCGATTGTGTTAGCAGACTTGGGGCCCTGGATTGTATTGTTACTATTGCGGATTCCGATTGCGGATGAAAATTTGAACATTTCGAAACAAGTCCTTAAATATATAATAGCTTAGTGCTATAATCACGTAGCATTTAAATACGGCAATTTGTTCGTCGGTATGTTAACAATCAATTTGATGAAGATAATCACATAACTTATGTGTAAGTATGTGAACATTTATGTTGGAATGCAGTTTAATGCAGTGGTTGATATTTACGCAACCAGAAAACATTGTATGATAAAGTGGTAAATTAAAAATAGAGATTTTTTGTATTCCGTATCCAGTAATTGTTTAATAGGATTCGACCGCTAGACTTGATTCTGTGAATTGATTGATTTATGGTTTAACTAGCTGCGCCCGGCGGTGTTACCCGCGATTAAAAATTATGTCCTTTTTACCGGAATAAAAAGTAGCCTATGTGCTATTCCAGACTATAATCTATCTCTGTGCCAAATTTCATCCAGATCCGTTCAGCCGTTCCGGCGGGATTGAGTAACAAACATCCATCCATCTATCCATCTAAACTTTCACATTTATAATATTAGTGGAATTATTCTACTATCATCTTAACATTATAACACCTTTGTCTAGACAAACCTTTTTGCAACATTAGCCCACAAGACGAACGGATTAACCCAAAAACATTTTTGGCTATTATGAATTATGTTCGCGGTTTTTCTACGTAACCATCCGATGGAATTGACGCGATAAAACCATTGTTTATTGCGTGCGTGCCTGTATGGTTATCAACCTATAAATTATTTAATGTGCGAATAAGAAGATGTTGTCAAGTTTTTTTTATGGTTATTCCACAATTTAATGTTCTCGTTTCTGGTTTTTGAAAGATACCTATAAATGCTAATATTAAGTAGGAGCTTGATACATTTATTTAATTAATTAAAGTAGGATTTTTTAAAAAGGGCATTTTTTTATTACATCCAAAGACACGAAATTCTTAAATTGAGGAGTACTTTTCTTTGAAATAATACTCATTTAACGGATTTTATTTCAATGTGTAGTAAACGCGTAAATATAAGAAAACAGTTCATCTAGACACAACATATAGGGTTCCTGCTCATCTACAGCAGTAACTCCTAATGTAATCGTAACGGCATCCAGAAGACTAGCTGTCACTTTCATACTTATTTATACAATCTGAGGTGTGAGGCAGATGGAAGAAGCTTTCGTACCGAAACGGTATGTTAAAATTGATTTTGTTGGAGGTACTTGTGTGTTTAGAAATTAAAAACCATTAAATAATCCCGTGCCACATCTAGTACAAATACTACTCTACTCCACATCACGTTTAATTAATTAAGGCGTTGTCAGTCGCATCAGAAAAAAAATACACGTGACTACCAATAAGCCGTGACCACCGATTGGAGTATTAAATATATTTTTTTAGCTCATAATTTTATTTACATAAATGAATATCTTTAACGCATAACCTATTATAATTACTGCTTATTTTTCATTTGATATTTTGTTTAATTTCCATTGTTCAATATATTATGCTTTTTTTTTCTCTACCATAATATATTTAACGACAAAAAAATATATAGATTCTGGTACGCTTAATTAAAAGGCTTTAACCTTTTTATGAGGCTGGTTTTTAAAACTGTCATCTATAAAATAAAACTAGCTTATCCATTTTTTATCATTCACAATCCATAAATCTGCATATCAAATGTATCAATCCATACATTTATTCTATTCATAAAATGTAATCACCGTTCGATCCCCACCTGTTTAGACATAGTTTAGAAGGTGCTTCTTCAAGGACGCACAATCACATTATAATTAATCAAAATCGTATAAAATCTGAATATCTTCACGCTAACAGTTAACAGCATCGGCAGGGGTAATAAATTTAAAACGAGGTCGTTTCCTGTACGCATTGCGATGAATGTGTATCGCGCCAATGTCGATGACGTCAGAGTGTATGAGATTGTATAATGTCGTCATCTGTGATAGAAATCAACTGTATGACATCATACACAGTCATAATCCCGAAGGGCTGGTTGGAGACATTTTAGACAGTTGAACAAAGAGTTTGGAAAAAACACGCTAAATGTGTGCGTCGCCGCTGCTTCGGACCGTGTCACGCCACCGCTGTCTCAGACTGTGTCACGCTGCAACTACCTCAGATCCCGTCACGCCTCCACTGCCTCGGAACTTATCACGCCGCCACTGCGTGACACCTTGTCAAGCCACCTAGAAAATAAAAAGTCGCTCTGAATCCACGAACTGGTTATTTAAGAGGTTCATATTGAATTTAGCCGCACTGACACAAGCCGTGTTGATTTCTTTAGTCGTCTTTTACAATATCCACAGAAAGACGAAGCGGTGGTATTCTAACCCGAAATTTTACCGGTCAGTGCTGATCTATTGCAGCAATTCGAAAGTTATATAAGCTTTACTCTCCTTAAATGCTATAATAGATCGCTATTAACTCTAAATTAAATAATAACCAACATGATCTTCACACGAGATGAATGCCTATGACATTTGTATTGCCCGACCGATCGATCGATCAATCGCTCGATTGCTTGCAATATGAAGATGTACTCATTATGTAAGCTTGTGATAATTGTACTGACGCTGTAAGGGTATAGTCTCGTGGGTGGTGTCTTTTAACATCAAATTATTTACCAATACGAGTACTACAGTGATTGGACTTTATAAGTGATGCTTAAGTTTGAGTTCATTACCACTAAATATTTACTTGTAACTGTAAAGTTATTTTTACAAAATTGACAATGGCATTACAAAGGACATTTATTTTTGGAATTTTCGTATTGATATGGACACTTGACGGGCTGATTAGCGCAGTTAGTAGTGACCCTGATTTCTATGCCGAGGGTCCCCGGTTCGAATCCGGGTAGGGACAAACTTTGTGTGATGAGCAGGAATTTTCGTACCCAAGTCATGGATGTTTAATAAATATATAAGTATTATATACTGGTTTCGCCCCCAGTCCATTGTACGGTACCCATAATACAAGTTTTGTTAATATGGGACCGTATAGTTGGCGTGTTCGTGTGGCGATATTTATTTATTTACTTATATAAGCGTAGTCCGGTTCGGTCTGGTCGTCGCCTTATTATGAACCGACTTCAAAAAGGAGGAGTTTCTCAATTCGTTTTTTTTTTAGATTACTATTAACAAACGATTGTAGACACAGCTTAATAGCCGCCAGACAGTCAGTGGTAAATGCCAGTCGAGCTCGCCGCCCAATGCGTCGTACGTGTCGTTATAACTTGGTGAACTGTTGCATAACGACTACTTATTACACATATTTACCGCGGCGGATAAGTTGCGGTAACTCTCGCTGGATATATATCTATTAGTTAGTGTATTATACAGGGTGTAAGGTTACGAAAACTTTGGGTAAAAGTTATAGTTAATGATATGATTATAATAAAATAATAGATATCATATTGATTTCTTATATTTACGCGGATTTTACATTGAATAAAACTAATTTTAAGGATTTTATCGCGTTTATATTATGTTTTTTACGTTCCCGACGTTTCGGCTGCTTTAAAGCAACCATGGTCACGGGAGGACTGGGGTTGAGGACACGGGCATCCTTTAGGATGAATTTTAATTTTAAATAAAGAAACCGAAATTACTAAGATAGACCTAAAACTGCAATGTAAATTAAAACTCGATACGCTCGGGCGCGCTTGGCTCTCGCACGCGTCGGGTATCGCGCGGAGCAATGTGTTGTGATCGCGTTATTCGAAATACATTACGCGCTCAAAAGTAGAAAAATTTATAACCTATGACTTTCAACATACACGACTTCTATAATTTTATTACAGGGATTAAGTGTACACCTGTAACCAAAGTTATCGTTATCGTGCCCTTTACACCCAGCATAGCATGTAAACATAAATAATTTGTCAATTTGACTAGGTAGATACTAACTAATGTCTCAATGAGGTGTTTAGTTTTATCAGGAGTTCGACGCCGCAACGTCCACGAGTAGGTACATCTGTTGGTCTGATCGTATAGAAACCCTATAAATATAAAATTTGTGGCAACTTCATATGAAGTTATATTGTATTTTTCGGTTATACATAGACTTAAGTCTAGTGTACATTGTTGACTTTAAAAAGCTTTACTCCATCTCTAATAGGAAAATAGTGGAAATCAATCATCTAATTATAATCAGTTAATAAATGTGACATCTTTTTATACAGCATTCTGGCGATTAATATAAGAACAATATAGCTATAATTCGAAATATGTTAACGTTATGCAACCTTGGCTTGTATAAATGCTGTTGTACAAATTACAAAATATTTAATAATGGTTAATGTCAATGCTCTTTGTGTAAACCATACGGATTACAAGCGAATTCCTTAATCGTTAAAAACGTGAATAATTTTGTGGTCAATTGACTACACAACCATAATAAGTAAGTACGTACGGAGTTATTTATTTTACGAAGGTTCACATTCGGTAATAATTATATACTTAACTTTTATCGCGTTCTTTTCTACCATCTACCACCTTATTAACTTGGAAAAAACATTAGTTCTCTTCAGCTTTGGGTAAGACTAGCTAGATTTATAGAAAAAAAAACAAAGCACGTTGAGAAGTTGACCGTGTTTTTTAAAGAGACATATTTTCATATAATTTCCTTGTTGTCATTCGATTTAATTGGCTTGTTAACTTGTTCATGGACTCCTGCAAATTGTACCATTTTACACCATATGTTTCAATTAAGTATGATCAAACAAATTTGCACAGCATCTAGGCTACTAATCATCTGATCTCGGCTTAGCGGCACCGTGAAAGCCTGACATTTGCACTTGACTCGGCCGCGCATCCCAAATGCCACGAGTGTTTCGTCAGCACGTGTCGCAAAGCGAAACACGACTAATGACACACGTTCCAGATGCCAGAGATGCCAAGAAAGTTAGACGTGTAAAGAAATTACGTTCAATTTGTAGCTATTGTTATGTATTTGTAAGATGATTGAAGTCTCGACAGATGTTATAGTCGAATGAATTTCAACACTCGGTTCACACATACGATCTTTATCACCATGACCAGTCTTAATCTAGGCACAGCAGTTGCCGAAAGGAGTTCCAATATTGGACTTGGACTACATAAATTTATATAAAATTTAAAAAAATCGTGTAAAATAATTTTAACTGGTTAATTAGTAGCTTATATAGATCACGTTAATGTAGGCATAAAATATTTTTTAAATATGACGAACCGTTAGCATTTGACTGCACTCGTCGTGGTACGTCATTTTGAAACTTCAAACTTGTTTTTTTAGGGAATCTTTATAATCTACTGATGAACCTGTTAGAATATTTAAAACTATTATTGGTCTCCCCATAACCCTCTATGCTGCCCTTTCATCGGCTATCTCTCCATGACTCGGGTAAGATACGGAACCATGGACCGTCGGCACGAAAAGCAGGGTCAATAACAACTGAGCGTCATTACATTTTATATAAACGCATTATGGCAATCTCATTTCGTACTCCATATGTCACTCATTATCGCAAATCAATATGGGTATATGCTAGGAAATGTTTTACATAATTACCAAAGCGATTTTTATGATCCCAGGTTACGGCCTAACGAAACATGTTTTGATAATGCGGAACCGAACCAGAGACCTCGTTCATAAGCAGGTCGCAACTGGACCGATGGGTGTCTTTGGTTGAATCTAATACCCAGCAGAATATTGGCGCTATTATTGAAGTTGATCTGCAAGCTACTAAGTAAGATGCCCATTTTCAAGAAGGTTCGAATCTTGAGAGAAGAACTCAAGGTTATAGGAATGAGAACTAACAAATTAACAGTTTAAAATGCCATACCTACGATCAGGCAAGCAATAAATTCCTGGCTTGAATATGTTTCTAGAGGAAGATGACATTATGAAGAAAAACAATGAATCAAATGACTAATTCCATATGCTGGCAACTTTAGGTTTTCTCATGATAATACAGTATGGAAATACCAATTGCTTTTAGATAATTTATATTCAAATCGCGTCCTTTAGTGATAATATATTGAAATAATCCACACCATTGCTTACTTGGGATTAGTACTCATTTATATGGATATTATATTTGCACATCCTTGCCTTGTCGGTATTTACTTTGGTATATTAGATGTATAGAATTTTCTAAGTTATACATTGACATAAAGGTTATTTTTTGTACTCAAACGTTTGAATGTGTGCATAGGCTTATACCTATGCAGTAATGGATGGTAGAAGCTTATTTCAACACCTAAATCTTCCTTGTAACAATGATAGAGCCATCCTCAGTAGCAAAGGGGCGGTAACTGTACCGGCTATTTTACTATTTACCTCACTATTCTCGTGTCTCATCTTAAATTATGATTTAATGCCACGTTAATAGGTTTTATCTCATAGAGCTGTCGTCAATCATCCATCATCAGATGATTAGCTGACATTTGTTGGAGGCACGCTAGGTGATGAGGTAACACATAAAAGCGCACATTTGTATATATTGAAGGAGAACGTGTGATTGCTTTCCTTTATTGATGTCATACATTAATATCTTCACGGTCTTTGAATAGGAGCTGAGCAGAATTTAAAAGCTAAACGGATAATCTTTTATTTGTGTTAGCATGATTTCCATGAAGGTTAGGTTTATACCTATCCTTTATGCTAAACGCTGGCTTAGACAAACGGAGATTTTTTTAAATTAATGTAATAATAATAATAACGCCAGATGAACCCACCAACTATACGGTCCCACACTAAGCAACGCTTGTATTATGGGTACCGTACAATGGACTGAGGGCGAACTCAGTATATAATACTTATATGGATATTAAGCATCCATGACTCTGGTACAAACATTCGTGTTCATAACACAAGTTTTGTCCCTGCCAGGATACGAACCTGGACCCTCAGTTTAAAAAGCAGAGTCGCTACCAACTGAGCTAATCAGATCGTCAAATCCATTTTAGGGTTCCACACTAAACGGAAATAATTTATTATAGCTGCCTTCTGCCATGACGAAACTGCATCAAAGTTCCCACAGTAAATAAATAAAGCTTTAACCAAAATACTAGATAAAAATAAAATATTACAACCAACAGAAAATCAATTAACACATAGAACCTAGGTTACGACAACAACCTTGAATCATCATAAGTTGAGTAACTTTCTCAAACCTTATAATAATATTTAAAAATCCTACCAATTTTATAAATAGCTTAATTGGCTTTAACTATGTATGGTAAACATGTGATTATGCAAATATTTAAAAGCTAACTTAAGGTTGTATAAGAGTGCGAGCAGCTATGCTTACAACGATTTTTTATATATTCGCAATATTTAAAACTATGCTTAAACCGGTGATTTTGCAAACATTAGCAATATTTAAAACCATGCTTACACTGTAGGCCTTTTTGCTAAGGCATCTACTAAAAAAAACATTGTTTAATATTAATCTTTTAGATTCATATTTTTTTATCTATAAAATACTTAATCCGAATGTTAAATAAAAGCATTAATTTAAATAATGTCGTTAAAATCCACAGTTTATTCAAAATAGCTCTTCTACTCGAACAAACCGAACCATATATAATCAATAATCACAGTGTTCGACTGCACTGAGGTTTCGGCACCACACCTTGTTCGGATTGACATTTGTGAAGTCCGGAGCAGAGATAGACTTACCAACGCAACATTATTTAACTACACAACCGAATATTAATATCATAGTTGAATAATAGGTAAAAACATATATTGATAGCAACGAATTATTAAAACACTTGTAATAACGTATGACTACAACTTATAATATTGTTTTATTCAACATGGGCAAGTCCAATAGTAGACTCGCCTAACCAAAGTCAACCAAACACTGCCTATCTGTTTATTTTGTTTCTTTCTTACAGCACGGCCCGTACCCTGCGCATATCGTGACTGGAACATGATCAATGTAGTCTATTCCAGTGCAACATTTATTTCAATGTACTTATAGAATCGGGAATTTCTCATAAAGGCAGTGGTACAACGGCACGCCGCGGGCGGCTCGTCCGCGTCGTGACGCGCCGCGCCGCGGCATGCGACATGCTCACCTTGACACGCCGCGAATGTCGCGCGACTGCGCATAATTAGATAAAAATAAAAGTATAACTTAGATCGCGGGTTTTATGAAGACACCCATTCACTGGCCCCGTGACTCTTCAATTGTTCGCGTTGTTGTTCCCGGCACGAGAAATTTTATTCATAAAACTAGAAGGAGCTAGAGCTAGAGACGAGAAGCTAGAGATACGTTTCGTGGAATCTGAAATACATGACAACTTGTAATAGCTGCTTCAACAACAGTAACAGATGGACAATATTTAATGATTATTTTTAATATAAAAAAAATTTAATAAAATAATAATATACGCTTTTAAAGTGCACCGAACATCTTTATTTTAACCGACTTCAAAAAGGAGGAGGTTCTCAATTCGGTTGTATTTTTTAGTATAAATACTTATCATAATGATTGAATGATGAAGTTTTGCATTTGCATCAAACTTTGGGTCATTTACCTTATTGACTTAAATTGCACATGGAATTATTTTGATTATTACCCGACTACGTCACAAAGAGGGTAGTGTTATTTTTATAATTATTGATTTCATGAAATGATCTTCAAACATATCTCTGCTTGTACTCAATCATTATATGAACATTATTTTCTATGTAACCCAAATTTTGAATAGATAGGATAAAATAAAATAAATAGAATTTTGCATAACTCGTCATAATCTTTATCATTATGCACTACTCTTAACCATTTCGACGACCAGATTAGCTAAGTTGGTAGTGACCCTACCTTTTGTGTAGGCAGGTAGGTAGGTAGGGTATCCCGGTCCCATAAGTCCCGGTTGAGTTCGCATGACTTTAAGAAATATTTCATTAATACCAGTTACAGAAAGTGAAATGTCGTGATACAACGCGCCCGCGCAATGATTGACATTAACTAGCGATGTGTTCAGTATTCAGAACGCATTCTCACACAGATAACAAAGGAACACACGTATATTCGATGTTATTAATATTATAATTAGTTTGAACGAAATAGCGATCACGGTATAAAATAGGTGTATAATGTGGTTTTTTTTATACTATGAAGCTTACTATACGATTTACTAATTGAATACATATGATTAGCGCAGTTGTTTATAACCACGCTTTCTGTGGTCGCGGCATGTAAGCTGATATCCAGGTCCGTATTTGAAAGTGTTATCAAATAACAATAACTAACGTTTTGTTCGGTTCGAAAGCACTCATAGGTCTAGAAAGCAAATACAAATTAGGAAAATGTTATTAAGAAAAGGATAACCATAATATATAGGTAACGACGCTATTTATATTGCCTACCTAGAACAACATAAAATAAAACATAAAACGCCGGCGACGGCCTGATAGCGCAGTTGGTAGTGACTCTGCTTTCTGTGCCGAGGATCCCCGGCTCAATTCCTGGTAGGGGCAAACTTTGGGTGATGAGCACGAATGTTTGTACCCGAGTCGTGGATGTTTATTATCTATATGAGTATTATATACTGGGTTCGCCTTCAGTCCATTGTATCCATAATACTGGGGTGCTTAGTGTGGGACCGTATAGTTGAAGTTTTCCTCTGTTGAATTATTATTAAATATTTAGAACTGATATTGCGTGATACTCGTACAGAAACACAAATCTAAAATTGCATCTGTATAGTTCGTTTGTCAGGCTTAATTACAATGTTTCTATGGGTCTGTAGCCATTCTGATATTTAATCCACAGACTTGTAAGATCATCATTCATACGAAGTAGTTTTCAGAACACTTGGTATTATATAGTCGGCCATCAAATTGATTTAGTCCCCCGATTCCCAACCTTAAGACAAGTCTTGTATCAACCGATTCGGTTATCAATTGAAGCATGCATTATGAAGTGTACTGTAAGCACAGCGAGAGGTCAAATCGAACCATTCGGTTGCGTAGTCGTATCGAAACTTCGATTCGGTCATAGAGTGTGGCTCTGAAAGATCGTCGTCGAAACGAGAACATTGATTCGGATACTTGTCGAAACGTTCTGAATCGACCCGCAGTTTTGACAACATCTACTTGTTAATGAAAATTTCACTAAAACGGACATTTGGTGATATTCGATCAAATGTTATTCGATGATAAAAATCTCTCTCCGCGTTTGTTTCGTGTCGCAATCATCATTTCATATATAATGTTGCCACTCTTAAGATTATTCTCAGTACGTAACCAGTTTTATTTTATCGTTATTCAAATGAGTATGAAACATCTCGTCTTGTGGGCATATGACTAGAGCTAAATGTATTTGAAACTAGTTGTCCGGGCGAACTTCGTAATGCCTCAGAAACAAATATATGGGAAAATTAATTTTCTTTATTATTATTTTATTTGTGTTTTTTGTTATTTTTTTTAGTTATTCCGCTATTCGGGGCGCTGACAAATTCAAAAAATCGACCCACCCGTTCATAAGTTACAAATGTTGTAACTAACACGACTTAAGATTTCCATCATCTATACTAATAACTAATATTATAAATGTGAAAGTTTGGATGGATGGATAGATGGATGGATGGATGGATGTTTGTTACTCTTTCACGCCCGAACGGCTGAACGAATCTGGATGAAATTTGGCACAGAGATAGATTATAGTCTGGAATAGCACATAGGCTACTTTTTATCCCGGTAAAATGTATGGGTCCCGTGGGATAGATGTTTTAATTTTTCATACTTTTTATCGCGGGTAACACCGCCGGGCGCAGCTAGTAATATTATAAATGTGAAAGTTTGGATGGATGGATGTTTGTTACTCTTTCACGCCTGAACGGCTGAACGGATCAGGATGAAATTTGGTACAGAGATAGATTATAGTCTGGAATAACACATAGGCTACTTTTTATCCCGGTAAAATGTATGGTTCCCGTGGGATAGGTGTTTTAAGTTTTCATACTTTTTATCGCGGGTAACACCGCCGGGCGCAGCTAGTTATGCTATAAACGTCACTTTCCGGAAAAAATAATTAAATTATTGGAAATTTTAAAAATAACACTACATATAAGTGCGCGGTAAAACTGTACCTACTGGCTCGCTTTCTCAAAGAAAAATCAAATACTGTTTACGCATGTATTTATACAAAAACGTGATCGTGATGACCCACTTCTGAAACCCTTAAAATATTTACACTATTTTTGTTACACCTTGTATATAGAATGATAGACACTTGCCGCGTAGTGACAGAACTGGTGTCGCGAGTTGCGTGTGAATGAAAGTGGTCAATTTGGTTGGTGTCTGGTGCGGTGTCCCGACTCAGTGACATCATTCTAGGCGTCCGCATTACTCAGCCTTATGTCAAGCGCAATGTTGAAATGCACAGAAAAAAATGATTCTGCTTTTAAAATATTTATGCAATGCAATACATTAAAAATGACATAACACTGGCCATTGTTTGCTGATTTCTCAACAGACGATTGGACGAATAAATTGATTGCCCACGCGAACACATAAATATGATGCGTTTCTCTCGTAATATGACGATAACAATTGCTTTTTAAAAGAAAAAAGAAACAACGTTACCCTTGAAATAAAATTATTTTTCGTTTTTACGTTCCCGACGTTTCGGCTGCTTTACGGTCTTGCAAGACCTCAAGATACTGTGAGCACTTTCTGCGTAGATCGGACCACAATCAACAATTAAATATGAGGGCAGCCCGTTTCTAACTATGACACCTGGACGTCCACCACCTCAGTCCTCCCGTGACCATGGTTGCTGTAAAGCAGCCGAAACGTCGGGAACGTAAAAACGAAAAATAAACGCGATAAAATCCTTAAAAATTGTTTTATTTCAATGTGTAGTATTCGCGTAAATATAAGAAATCAAAACGTTACCCTTGTTTTTTCTGAAGCGATAATCGCCGCTGCCTTTGGCCCTGGAAATCGGTCATCTGACCAACTTGTGGAACGCCGGCACACACTACGTCTTCCGGCTCGTGGTTGTCAGAATCAGAATAGATTTTATTCATGTAAACCATTAAGTACAGTACCTATGAATCGTAAAAAATCTGAGATACGACTTTACCACCCGTTCGGAATGTCGTTCCTATGGAGAAGAACGGGCAAGAAGCTTCATGGTTGCTCTATTTAAAAAGATCTTTTACATTTTTGAGCGGTACATTGTTATAGGTATGTGAAAGCAATGTAGGAACGGCTAGGCAGACTTGAGCAGCTGCTCAAAAAAAGTACTAACTCTGTATATGTTAATGGCTGTTATTCAAGAAGCTTTCTGCTACTGATTCATAGAATATTTCGTAATGATTACAACATCCGTACAGCCTTTTTAAAAGTTAAGCAGAAATGGTAGGAGGTTGACATTTATGGATATTGAACTGATTTGATATAATGCACTTGAAACTGCACTGACATAGGGCACGGACTGGCCTCGGAGTATGATTGAGTTCTGTAATTTATCAATCGTTTGCCCTTTGCATGGGATGAGCGGATGCCTGTGTAGGGCTGCCTCTGAATACATTTCTGGTATGCCTATGCCGCCTGTGTTTTCAAATCAAGCAATGTTTGCTTGAAGACTGAATGGTGTAGCGTAGGCTTTTTAGCTTGATGAATCAGCACTAGTAGTTCAGCTGGCTGTGCCAATCAAATAAATCGATTTTCTCTCTTTCCCTCGTATGAATTACGGAAGGGAGATAGCGACTCGATGTGACAAAATCCGTGACATAGGTTATGTCTTGACCCCTGTGGTGGTAGAGGGGTGGATTCCCATGCGAGACAAATTTGAGTCTTTTTGAATTTTAGCTTGATATGTTTATTACAGCGATCGCCTCCAGTCCATTGTCACACAAAATTAACACTTACAGCATAGTGTATAAAAGTCCTCTATCCTTTTTATGTATTGCATCACATATCTATAACTTGGATCCCAAATACATAGGAGTGTGTTAAGCGTTTAGACTTTCGTGTTCTGTGCAATGAACGGGTTTCATAGGCCTGTAGACCCATTTCACAGAACGCGGAATGCAGAACCTGGATCATTTGGGATCAAAAATATCGTAGTTTTCACAGTTGCCATCCCTACAGTAAGACAGTCCAGCGCGCCAGGACTCGGTCCCACGACCCGCGCCGACTCCACTCACGATTCCATTATTTTATTCACCGAGGACCTTAGGACCATGTCGTACTCATTGTTTTACGTCTAACCTTTGCATAGGACTAGCAGATACCTATACGCCAGATTATTTGAGGGGTAGGTTGTAATATGAAAAGGTTATAATTTAATTAGTTTCTAGTCTGTAGCTACCTGTGGATATGCGTCACCGCTCGTGCAGGGAAAAGCGACAGAAATATATTTGTAGTAAATAAAAAACAATATTATGCAAGGTGTACCAAAAATGTGAGATATTCGTTAATGACATATCGATACTTTTAGCAACAAATGTTGTCAAATCCAAACTACGATTATACAGGAGGAGCAAAAAAATACGAAAATGTGATTTAATTTATAGTTCCTTACGCTTTGCTCGTGCATATTATTTCACAGTTATAAAACTATCTGTATTTATAAGCTAAACAGAAAAAATATACTAAAGTGAGTTATAGTGAATAATAATATCATATAAGGTATACCAAAAATAATGTAATATATTTTAAACGATGCATCAGTAAGTTATATGGATCTCATTGATGTATTAAACAATCGGGTAAAGTATGTTTGTTTTTTTTAAATGCGACCCAGTAGCCTTAGGCTATATGGCCAGTACAGGGAATCATTTTTTGAATGTCTAATAATCGATTTATTTCCTTTGGAATTTATCTTTATAGCCTATTGTTAGCTCTACGTAAATATTTTAAACTATTTTTGTTATAACTTATATTATAAGTGAACGCCTTATTTATCAGTTAGATATCAAAAAAATAACCTCCCTCACACGACATAGTAGAAAAATCTCTTTGTGTAAGTCACGCGTAGAGATCAAAGACGCCCTCTGCCGGCGCTCGGCGTAACTACGCCAATGTACGCGTAATTACATATGATGTGTGACCTTTGACAGGGTATTTTCGATCTAGGTATACTCGTATAATCCGAGATTTGCCTATTAGTACGTTCGAAACAATCATGAAAACTAAAGTATAAGATAAGGGTTATTACAGAATCTTGGATTATTTGGATGATAAAGCAGCCTGGAAGAGAACGCTCAAATATCTAAATCAATTAAGATTTATGATGTCAAAGTGTAGCGTGTGTGCGCCGTGTCGCATGGCAACACACTGGAGATTACTTTTTTTTTATAAACATGGTTGTTAAAAAAAACGACAAGCCCGCTGGGTTTCTCGCCGGATCTTCTCAGTTGAGGTCGCGTTCCAAGCCGGTTGTAGAGTTAAGAAAAAAAATGTTAGTGACAATTAGTAGGTGCCCCCGTAGGCCTATACTTGAATTTGACTAACTGGTAATATTTACTGGAAGTACAGACATTCGTGCTTCCCGCACGAAGTTTGCTCCTGCCTGAATTCAAACCTATAACTTTGTTTAAATTCTACTATATACTTACATTCACCAATATTTATGATTTTCCCAAACTTATGAAACATTTTTCTCCCATAAATAACCATAAACTAAAATGGTTCTTCAACATCTCCCCTCCTACCTGTCCCGAAACCATAAACACACCATAACGGGTACGTCACGCGATAGAGGGACCCGCGGCCATAAACTCATGAATTTATGGTGAAAAAACACCAAGCACCTATTGTCTGCGTCTGACAAATGATGCTTCGTGGTTAGTTCTATAGTAGACGAATAAACAGAATAAATGTTTGATTTATTGTTTATGGTAGTGACGTAATGAATAAAAATCCTGGCACCCAGTAATGTGCACTACCCCTAATAATAATTTACAGCAACCTGATCTAGTAGTTTGAACGTAAGGCTCTCAGCTCACATCCCTTGGTGGTTGCGGGTTCCATTTCTGTCCATTTTTATAATGCCCTGGCTTAAGTGATACTAGGATCGCCCTCAGCACGGTACATAAGCGTTGCTTAGTTTGGGACCATTCAAACTACGCGAATACTGCACATTGAATTAAAACTAATTTTACAGATTTTATATAGGGCAAAATAAAGATCAATAAACATCCGCGTAAAAGACACATCGCTGACGTGAAACACCGGCGCCCCACGAAGTCTACGATCTTTGAACATGTACAAGATCGCACCCGCCATTATAATAGATTTGATCAACCACAGATCTTCGCAAAGGAACACCGATTCTGACCAAGGATGATACATGACGCCATTGACATTAAAAAACATCCTAATTTCAACTCTGCGATCGGATAGATTGGACCGCAAACAACAACTAAATATGAGGGTAGCCCAGTTCAAACTATGACATTAGGACGACAAACACCTCAGCCCTCCCGTGACCATGGTTGCTGTAAAGCAGCCGAAATGTTGGGAACGTAAAAACATTATATACACGCGATAAAATTAGTTTTAAATCAATTAGTACCTGATACTCATTAGTAATCCTAAGTAATAATGTTCTTACTTATTTTATAAGCAAGCAAAAGCTTCCCGTAATTCATAATACTACACTGTTCCTCTTGTTGAAAGAAACATAAATATCTAGAAGTCACACGGGCCACTTAGCATAAATCTTGTTGGGGACGGAATAAAAACAAACCTGTATTGTGTTAGTAATAAGTGTCAAAATACAGCAGTTAATTCTTCCGCGAGGTGCCTTGACTAACGAGCGTCCGTGTGAAACATTGCTTAGAGATCGCGCTCCAAGTAAAGCTATAAACTATATCTGTAGTATAAGCTTAAAAGCACAGCTAATTAGAAAATTAGCTGTACTCTTAATGTGCGCGACTACCCTTAAAATAATCAATATCGTGATACAAAATGATAATCAACAAACAGTTAAGTGTGTCTTCAATATTTAAGTATCATTTGAGTATTTGGCCGTAGTTTTTTAATAGAAACCTTTTGAAATAGGAAAGAAATAAAGTATGACACACATCACAATTTCGCTCCGTAAATAAATATTGTAAATAATATATTTTATCGCTTGAATCAGTGTCACTGTAATATTTTCACGCTGAACGCTCACAAAGCAATAAATAAGCGAAGAGACAACACCTTGTTAACTGGAAATAATTAACTGTGGAAAAACAAAGCTCACTGACCGTTGTGCTTTATCGTCTGTATCAAGGGATCTACATATTAATATTACTCTTTCCATTTAGGTTATAATTAGATACAGGTTTCTATTAATATTGATAAATTCGGAATGATTGCGTTTTTGGAATATCTATCATTGGTAACGCGCAATACGATCATTTTACTGCAACATATATTTTTTTGAGAATATCTTTTAAATTCAAGTCTTACATATAAAAGAATAACTAAACCCATAAGACCTAACTTATATACTTTTCCCGCGAGGAAGCTACGCCGTAGCCCTGTAGCGCACCCCTACTACGCTACAGCGTAGCGGTTCGGGGCTGTTTACAAAAACAAGATGACTGGCTTAACGCGCCCTCCCGTGTCTTTATTGGACCTTGTAGGCTTGCCTGACAAGGATAGTTCTATGTTGTAGTGAGACAAGAAATAAAAATAGCATTAAAGAAGGAATAGTTGTTGTTCCACCATAGGCCTGTAGTTGTAGTGGGCTGTAGTAATCTTTAAAAAAATGTGTGTGGATTTTATTCCCATTGAGACAAGATGGCCTTTTAATCGCTTTCCCAAGTCTGATTGTGACCGTAATCGTGGGGTGATTGTGTACGTACCATTCATAGTACACGCCATTCTTAGTTTGGGCCCAAACAGTTAGTATTTGTTACGCTATATATTTTTATACGCATCAGTTTTTAACGTAATATCTAACAACTGCCAGTATCCTTTAATAAATAACAACATAACAACCAAAAACAGTCCCTATGGCATGATTATACGCGCGTTCTTAGCTCCTTACAGAAATGAGAATGTTAGTTAGGTGGCATAACGCCATCCCGGCGCATGAATAACGTTGTAAACGAGCGAGGTAATGGACCGACGCCTGTTAACTTTTACATTCAGGTGCTCAGACACATTGTAAATAGGCGAACATATACATACACTGTATAAATTAATAAATATCGCCCGACAAACACACCAACTATGCGGTTCCAAACAAAGCAAAGCCAGTATTATGGGTACCGTCCTAAAACGGGGGTCTATCTTAGTATATAGTTACTTGTATAGATACCAAACGACCATGACTCAGGTACAAACATTCGTGCTCCTCATTCAAAAGTTTGCCCTTGCCGGGATTCTAACCTGGTACCCACGATACAAGGAAACCTGAACGTATTTTGAAAGTCCAGTAACCCGTAGACACACTGACTGGCAAGCTATGGCCCGAATTTGTCAACAGGATCGCTGACTTTGACATAATATATACATTACATTAAAATATCATCAGCAATGTAATGTAGGTGCACTGCACCTCTGCCTATCCCTTCGGGGAATGCAGGCGTTAAAGTTTCCATACAAAGGACTGACGGCGATTTAGATTACCCCAGAATAAAGTTTAAAGTACGGATATTTTTGAAATCAATAATTATGCAGTCTCCATTGCATGTTTATTCTTTACTCTCACAGTTAAATCGCAACAAAATATTCTTTGTAAATGTTTTCCACCTTTTTGTGATTCATGTTTTAAATTATAGCGTCCTAAAATACGACAGGGTGGCTTAAAAATCTTGCGCACGCTATCTGCTGGCGCGTGGCCAAACTACCTGCACAATAAATAATACAATCTGAACTCGCGTACGGGGGTTACTCCCACTTGCGACTATTTTGTCGCAAAGTCTATTTAATTGTTACCCGGGCTCTTGGAATATTATTGCTCGACATTTTAGCTGCGACTGAGCATCTACAATCTACATAATAAGTATATATGTGTATGTTCTTATTTTTCTTAAAGGAATCCATCTAAATCTCTTTCTTTGAAATCTACAGATTAACATGCAAGGTTCGCTCAACACGAGGTATTTAAAACGTATTAACCAATTGAATGACATTCAGAAGAACATTGCAGTGAAAGTTTTCTTCCATTGACAACAGATGAAATCTTAATAATAATTACAGATTTAAGTGTCGTCTTATTTATGGGTATGTTTGATAAAACATAAAATATAAGACCTTATCTTGCTCGATAGTGGGCGGAAAAATTGCTACCAAATACGCTTCCTCGCGTTGCGTAGTATTTTTGCGTCCAGGTATCTGTTATATCTGTTTACTTGTTGCTAGTCTGTGCCCCACACGCGTATTGCCGCGAGCAACCGGCGACGATAACTAACATTGTAATAGGCTTCGCATATTTTTAGGCGTAGTGCGAAATTATTATATCGCCGCAATCACTTTGGGGATAGGTTGCGAATTTCGCTTAAATTTTATTGTGTTGTGTCTGAAGAACCACCGCTTAGCCTCGGCTAGCTAAATACGTGCCATGCATAGACTAAAATCGAGGCCACAGGAGATCTTATCTTTGTATTTAAGAAGTGAAAATGTGCGCTATAAAAGGAAATGGGTATTTAACAGAGAGCAACTACAATTTATCTACTAAGATATTGGGAAAAACTATATAAAAAGAAGCAGAAACGAATGCTTATATTTCAATAGATATACAGCCTGTATAGGTACCACTCTTAAAAATTAATGACACACCTCACAACTAAACAAAAAAATATTTAAGTGGGTAAGTTTCAGAAAACCTTTTTCTTTTAACGTAACATAACGTGGATTTCAAGGATTTTTGTCAATTACCTGAATTCATTTGCTAGGTTTTAGCTTTAGCTTTATAACCGGGATATATAGAATATTTTTTTCCCGGGAAATGTGTAAGTTCTTTTGGGATAGTCAAACAACTGAAATCCATGGGTACGATATAGGTAGCTAGTAAATAATATCATGATAACATTTTTAACGTCCTTACCTGATTTTTATTGAGAAAAAACACGTACGTACTGGTCATGCAAATCCATCCCGATTCGTATGAAGATCGTTCTCAATTTGACTAGACCAACGACGCACAACTTTGCTGGCAAAATCAAATAAAAATCGTAACATAAACAACCGCAAAAATGTACCGTAAAGGTTAAAATAAAAGCCGTGGGCGTTTGCATCGGACGCAGTGGACATATTGCAGCCTGAAACAATGTATCCGCTGTAGAGGTGAATAAGGTGAACTGAATAGTTCGCCCAGCCATTATCTATTGTCTACACTCGCGCAGAACTATGTTGTGTTGGATACGGTATATCTTAGATTTATAAAATAAACAATCTTCTACTCGCTTTCGCAATAAAATTTTAGAGGAAATGGGAAGATCTTCCAGCCGGGCGGGTGGTATGCCTGCCTCAACGATTATTGTCGGGATCTTGTATATATGTTACATGCTCCGAAAACTCTCATAGCGCGTTGCAGGATTGTATGGAGAGTTGTCAATTGTTGCAGCTCCCTCCGTGTAGCTTGTGGTGCGGTTGAAAAGGTTGCTACATATTTATAGATGCTCCCTTTTTCTTGTCTTTGTTTTATTGATTGTTCAGTCTCTCAGTGTAATTCCCAACAATATCTATCAAATGCTGTCGGAGCTACTCTCAGTTTATAGATGCTATTCGCCTCTCGAGGAGTAGTTTCAACAGAAGAAGATTTTGTAAAAATAAAATATTGTTATTTAAAATACATTAAGTACTTGAAAATAGCAGTGATAGCCAAGCTGATAGAACGCTTGTTGCGGTAACGAGGACCGCAGGTTCAAACCCTGGCTCGCACCTCTGGGAATTTTTTGATTACATGTGCGAATCTCATTTTCAACAATGATTATCACTTGCTAAACTGTGAAGGAAACCATCGTGAGGAAACCTGCATGTCTGAGAGAACCCCTCGAAAGACGTTTGAAGTCTGCCAACCCGCACTGGGCCACGTGGTGGACTATGGCCTAATCCCCTCGCTTTGAAGGGAGGACCGTGCCCAACAGTGGGACATTAAAAGGGCTGGTATCATTAATAAATAAAACTGCTCTACATAATATTAATGTAAAAAATAGTGTATTTATATAACAAAAGCTTTTCTAGCATCATAGTAGGCGTACATGGGTGAAAATGGACTGAGCGCAGGGCGGCGGCGCATGAGTCAAGTACTTTAGATTAAGCGTCTAGACGCTCGTGTGCCCCGCGCCTTATTTATTGCACTTTGAACTACACGTGTTTTCAATCTCCACATACGAACGTTTGTTCCCATTATTTTATACATTTTCGTTAGATAGCAGATATACAACTAAATATAATATTCAAACTCAACAAACCAAAGAGTGTATGTAGCCTCACTCACTTGGCCTGTATTGCACACAGTGCTATTTTCAATCAGGGTGCACGGTAAAGCCCCCGCCAAGTCGAGCTAGCAAAAATGGTCGTACCCTTTTCTGGAGCAAAGATCACAAAAACATGTTTAAAACGAACAGACATATATTTATGTACACACGTCACGCACGACACGCACGGCTCGTACGGCACGTACAGCATGCATGGCATGCAATGGATTTCGGTTGCTTTTTATGAACTTCGTGCACTGCTAACGGCTTTGTAAGCTCCGACGAATCATTAATGAGTCTGTTTCAAAGGCTTCCATTGTCGACGTATATAAAGTTGCTCGCCATTGTGTATAATGAGAGTAATATTTTTGCAAATGAAATGCACACTAATAATTATAAAAAGCTATAATCTTTTAGGATAACCACAATTTAAATATTATTTTTCATACAGACATACACCCTATTCAAATTGTGTATTTATATTATTCTTTGTGATTGTGACCCGCGCCGCTAGGTACTTGACCTTTGACTTACGGTACTGGAACGATGTTGAAATATAACAGTTTATATACCAAATATTTTTCTAATTGCAACTTACTGCCTAACTCTAACTTTCTCCTAATAATAAAATATATCACAACCCGACTTACTGAACTATTAACACTTGACACCTTTGTAACTTTATATTAAAGCAAAGTGCAACATTCGTGTGCACAGTGGACGTTGGGCGGGACCCGGCACCGGAAACGTGCGCCATTTCCGCCCTCCACCTGTCGCCTCGACGACTTCCGGTTGGATCCTTGACCGATCGAGATTGCTTCGGTATTGAAAGAATTTACACTTTGTTTTAAATGTAATGTTTGCTATTGTTTTAAACAGTTTGAAAGTTTCTAGAGGTACGTTATCGCCATGAATTTACTATTATTAATTATTATGAACCTATTTTATATAAGGTTTTACAAAATAGTGTAAAATATTTTAACAGATGAATCAGTTAGTTATATGGATCACGTTGATGTATAAAATAATTGTGTGAATGGTGTTTGTTTTTTTTAATCAAGGCGACCCAGTAGCGTTTAGCCATGCGCTCAGTACAGTGTGTAATTTTTTAAATGTCTTATAATTTGATTTATTTGTTTGGGAATGTTATCTTTATATCCTTCTGTTGGCTCTTATAAGATATTTTGTCACTATTATTGTTACACCTTACATAGATTATAAAATAAATGCAATATACACGTAACCTAACAGTCGAATGTTAGTCAAAAAAAGTAACTCGCTCTCTATTGAACAGTAAACAACTACAACAAACTTATATAGCTAACAAAAACGGTAAAGCCAAGTTCTACCTTTGTTCGCCAACAGTGAGGCGTAACTCAAAACTTGCAACGGCTAATAGAAATGAGATACTGGAAAACACTTGGATGTTGATATATAAAAAAATATGTCTGTCATTTTTAAACAAAAAAAACATATTACTTACCTCATTGGTACGTGGCTATGTATTAAAATACTACTATTATTATTTTGTACTCAAAAAAATGGCTTCGTGGTGTCAATGGTCATGCAGCAGATAAGTATCTATATGCATATTTTTCTAGCTACCTCGCTAAATATTACTACACAACTTCAAAATACTTAGGTACGTCATAAAAAAAATAGTTCCCAACAAAATTACAATTGTGATCTTCTGCGAAATAATTTGAGTTATCGAAATCCCGACCAAATAATGACTAAAAATGTACTAAAGAAGCGCAAATTCAAGACTTAAAATACCTGTACAATGACAACACTTTTCAAATTATTAGTCCAATCGTAAAGTATTCAATAGACAAAGCCAGATTACTCTACTAGTGTCAGAATGAAAAAAAAAGGTATAAGTTAATGTGAAGGCAAGCACCTAGCTGCAGCCCATGCACGAGGGAACCAAGCTTGGAACTCCGCCAGGCTGCTGGTTCCCTTTCGCAATACATCATCCACCTACCTGTAATTGTACCCAATTTCTCTTGTTTATTGATAATGTTCGAAAAAACTACTGCAACGCTTGTTTGTTAACTTAGTTTCAAATTAAATCATAATTTTTCATATAGCTCGAAAAATAAAACATCGCAAGCGTTTGTGATGCATGTAAGTACGTATGCGGTAGTAAGTCAAACTATATACATACTCGTATAATTGTTTATTAACTATGGATTTGCATTGATCATTACAATATATATTTTTCTCTGTGGTCCTATCTACTTTTGCAAACTTGTCAAATTTTGTAAAATCCTAATTTCCTACTGACAACATTGCCCAATTTTCAGAATATTGAGTATACCTACCTATGGGATTACTACCCCGATTACATAGTCTTTGATCGTACCGACAGTGCAGTACATCTAACCCGGGATTGCTGTCATTAAATATTAGAATGGTCTGATAATCCTGCACACTGGTCGCGCACCTCAGGGCTCACTATTGGGGCACTAACTCATGAGTAGGTGCGCGCGACAGTCGACACACGCAGTGTTCGCTGATTTATTACCCTGCTCTGTCATAGACGCATTAATAAAAGTAGATAGGTTGGATCAAAGCCGCATACTAGTTGCCGAGTCGAGAGAAGTCGAGAGTGAACAGGTACCTTCTAGACAAGTATGCTCCATCGTAGATCTAATCGTCACTTACCATCAGGTGAGATCGAGATCAAATACTTGCCTATAACGTAATAAAAAAAAATTTAAAAAAGCAATAATGTGGTCTTTCTTTACCAGCCTTTCTTTTAAAATCAGTCACCATTGAGTTTCTTGCCGGCTCTTCTCACTCAGTGGAACAATCGTTCTGAACTGGAGGTGGCTTCTGATTCTTCTTCTTTCTTCTGACCTTGGATAAATGATACAAAAAACCGCTAAGATTTTAATTAAGTTGACCAGGATTTTTCTCGTGATTGCTCAGCTAATGATTGAAAATATGCATCAATTGAAAAGATCATTATGTATTTGGTAGGTTGGTTTAACGCAGGGTCAATCTTATGTGGGGCATTTACATAAGTGTGTTTTTATCACGTTGTAGATCATGCACTTATTAATTAGGGATACGTCTCAAAATAAACATTTATTAATACAATGTACTCTTACAAAACATAAAAATCTTTCTCACGATCACCAACCTTCAGTTATACAACCAAGTCTAGATTTGAATATATAATAAAACTAAACTTTTAAACATCAATCACTGATCTCATGACCTTCCTTGTAATACGTATAATCTAATCAGCATCAGTCATACAACGGTCACGAACGAGTCTTAATATTGAGTTAAATTAATTTATTGATGGACCGTAAGATCATTAGTTTGTGTATGTTGAGTTAAATGTAATGGTTTTTGAAAAATTATTGTGCTGATTAATATTAAAATTCAAAAATTAATAAAAAATTCAAATATTATTTTAATTATGTTAACCATTAAGTACAGTACTTGTGAATCGTCAAAATTGTTACAAAATGCTACGCTACAACTGTACCGCCCGTTCGAAATACCGTTCCTATGGAGAAGAACGGGCAAGCAACTCCACGGTTGCTCTTTTTAAAAATATATTTTGCATTTTTGAGCAGTACATTGTTATGGGTATGTGGGAAGGATATAAATGATAAAAGTACAGTATTTTTTTTCATACTTCTATACGTTAATATGCTATGCTAATGACCTTTATGAATTTGGTAGGTAGGTAAGGTATTGTGATAATAGCTAATCTACAATGATGAAGAACACAATCAAGTAGGTAAAATACTTTGTCCTAACCGAATTTGTGTCTACTCTTAGTTACTGGCGGTCAACAAATCAACGCCGTGCATATTGCGAGGCTCACCGGTTCCGAGTATTTCATACATCAACATTTAGGTTTTTTTTGTTGATAAAACTGAGATTTTTTTTTTTAAATAAACATACTAATCGTATAGTATAGTAGTAATTGAAGGGATAATTAGACGAAACGCCGGAAACACAGTAAAAAAATGGTTTCATATCGTAAGTAAGCCATAAGTAGTGGAAAAGGTTTCTATCGACAACTTATAAGACAGGATGTTTATGGGTCATATGCAAAATAAGCTGTGATAGTTAAATCATTACATTTACCATCGAATATTAAGACGTGGCTTAATTTTAACACTTTACAGAAAGAAAATAAATGACGTCTCAACCCTTGATTAGTGGTCGAGAACGCCGCCGTAAATAGGATAAATCAATAGATTAATCCCATTTTATTTTCTCATATAAAAAACAGTATTAATTTCACTAGAATTTAACTTATAAATCAACAATAGCTCATCTCCCGGTCATCGTCTAGACCGAGTTAATTTACCGAATACCACCGCACAATGGGTCCACGGCGCTCGCTCCTGGAAAAAAAACGACATTTTCCTTGGACTACAATGGAGGCCATCTTTTGTGGGAGCCGGCGGCATTTAAGTTATTGGTGGAAAACAGGTGCCTTGGCACGTGTGGCTGAAAGGTATTTTATTAAGTAATTGCTTGGTAGATGGCATTTTTTCTTTGAGATATATTGACTTCTTATATTTTCTTCTCACACATTGTTTTTTACCCTCGTACAGTTGATGAAGTAAAAGCATTTCGAAAATAATGGTAAGAATTAGTATACTAACTTCTGCAGCAATTAGTAGTTTTTTCCTAAGCTCGGAAATAATAATTTTAGAAATATATATCTGCGGTTCAAAAAGTTTTTTTTTTAATTTTAGGCTAAGTTGATACTTAAGGGTGGCAGCTCACCCTAGATCGGTCGTAAGTGGCGGACGCTAATAAAGGCTCGTCGTTAATTCGGTACTGCGAGGCTAATCTTGAGCCGTACCCGCTCCCTGTGAACACCTTAAATGTCCAAGTACAAGTCACAGCCTTATGAGATCAAGTTAATTTACAAGATTGTTAGGAATCCTAATTAATACTGGCATTACTAAAAACGCAATCGACTTCAAGAAGACTTACAAGATTAGGTGGGCATAGGACGATAGCAATAATTCTGGTAACAGATGATCACAGGGATTTCACATTTAAAGTAATCTGCTTGAGAGCTTAAAATCTCTTAAATATGCTAGGAAACGACTTACTTATCGAGCTTTTAAATATTCAACTTCGACAACAATTCGCCTCCTCTTATGACTTATAGCACGCCGTGTTCTCAGCTCGGCCAGACGAACGGTTTAAACTAATCTTATTATACTTGAAAGCGTTTATGGGATCATTGTGGGTGCCCGATAGAAGGCAGGTAGGAGGGCCGGCGATTATACGACTATTCCGATTCAGAAGTCAATTAAAACGGATTTTATTCTATTAGAATCATTTAAAACGCTATTAGCAGGTTTATAACGCTTAAATATATCGGCCCGGTTAAATCCAGTTATTAATTCGTTATGTTGAAAACAAAATAGATCCAAAATCAATCTCAGGGAATATTGATCGTTAGATCCAGCAATGATAATGGTACAAAGATTACCCGTAAACTAAATCATACGAGATATAATATAAAATTTATATGAATACTCCATCAAAAAGTGATTCAACAGCTTTTTCCATCCAAATTCAAATGTACCTACCCAATCAATCAAATGCGCATTATCACTGATGAATTACCGCATATGGGAGGTGCGTCTCCGTACCCCGGGCCACTCCGACCCGGCCCTCCCTACCCGGCTCCCGAGTAGGATATCATCCATCAGGATTATTGGGACTTACCTATTGTGCACCTCACGAGGACTTAACCTAATGTTTGAAGACTTCATTGTGGATTCTTTGTGTAGATGCACGTAGCATCGATGTGACCATGGTCACATGTTAAATCCTAGAAATTTGCAATACGTAAGAATCATGCATGATTCTTACGTATTGCAAATTTCTAGGATTTAACAGATTTAGGATGTATGATAATTTAAATGACTCGACTTTATCTTTAGTAATTTTTCTTACTAGTACTAACTTTGCTAGACAGAGATAAAGTTACCATATATACAGAGTGATCTGCATTGCTACATAGCAACGGTTAGCTTTCTTAATAAAGCCTCAGAAGTATACTTCAATTTAAATTATTTATATTAAATTACTTATAGGTACAATGTAAACAATATTTATGTTGCGGACGCCGAGACTGCCGTAGAACCTGCACTTCGTAGAGACCCCTCGTAGAGACTGAGTGTGACCCCCTAACATTGTATAATAAAAATGTATTGTTTGTTAATTAATTACGACTATTACGACGATCACTACGAACAGGATTGCAACGAAGAACGATATTTTACTAAAGTCCACGTTTAGAAGAGAACTGGAACACACAAATAAGGATAGACCTATCCATATCAATTTACACCTTAAGGACAAATCACATATTTACATAGATTTGTACCGCCTCCAAACTTGACGTAAGATAATATATAGAAAATATTAAAAAAAGTGTTCTAAAATGTTCCTACAATTGCAATTTCAAAAGCGTCAACTTTAGTAAATTCAATTCAATTTCGTAGCCATCGGGAAAGTTCCTGCAATAAATCCTCACTCTGCTCGGTATTATCATAAAGTCAAATAACATTTGTTGCATCCCCAGCGCTGGGCGGTGGGCGTGCGTTTGCACAAAATATCTGTATGGAAAGCGGAAAAGCAATCCACTTATACAGTCTCTTACCTGCACGGATCTCGACTGTTATGTCCTGATGGACACAGAGAGCTGTAGAGTAGCTTCAATTTTATAATGCTAAGTTGGGTTAATATTGCTGGCAATAGCATATAGCATGCGTGTTTTATATCACTTGCTTAATTCATTTGTGTGCTTTTATGTTTATTTAAATCTGAAATTGTTCTAAAAATTTCAAAAAAACGGACACACAGAAAGAAACAGATACAGCATCAAAATAACTAAAGTATACTTTGTATGTATGTCAAGTGACGTCATTAGCTGGCTTTTACCGTGAACAATCATTTTTAAGGATTTTCTTGGCAATTGATTGCTTCCTCGCAAAAAAAAAATGTTTGTGGTAAAACTTTACCACGACTCCACAGTAGTCGCTGTGCACAATTTGCCAAGGACTTACCTCTTCATAAAGAGGGCTGGAATTTTTCTTTATTGTCCGGATTATTTGAGCGCTCTCTCGTGAGAGGTTTACGCGATCTCAAGATGGCTGCGGACCTTTTACGACGTTATCAAACTGCTATCCACCTTTATATTAAGTTATTGGCGATGCGGATAAAGATCCTTGCACGTTGGGTCTTTAATTTTCGATCAATTTCCCGTGAAAATGTGGGTAAAAACATGAATTTTATATCTTCCATTTTTATATATATACGGAAGGTTTGAATCTGATGTGGTTTTTTTTGCTTGCAAATGTCTTGAAATATTTTTATTTTTTAAATATTTTCACTGTATTTTGACAAAGATACTTATATCTATTGACTAGATTTGTCACTTAGATAACTATTCATGAAAATATACTGTAGAAATCATTAACTTTTCAGAAGACAGTAGGCACCTAATGTTAAAAGATTTAATTTCCAATGTGCTCAGAATTCCTAAACTAAGCGCCGCAGACAATGCGAACAAATAAATTATCATTAGTGCATGGAGCTCACGGCAGATGCACTTCGCATGCAACACAGAAATGTTGGATATGGCAAATCAAATAGGTCTTAGCAATGAATGTACAAGAAACCAATTCGAATAAAGGTAGCAGCTTATAATTATTAGCCCTTTTAATGTCCCACTGCTGGTAACGGGCCATATCTCAATACGAGCAGGATCCAGGCCATAGTCCACCGCGCTGATTCAGTGCAGGTTCACGGACGTTGTACGTCTTTCGAGAACCGTTCAGGTTCCCTGAAACAGGCAGGTTTTCTCACGATGTTTTCCTTCGCCGCTCAGAAAAAGATAAGTACGTTTGTGAATGGGATTCGAACATAAAATATTGAAATCTCGTTAGACTCATGGTTTGAACATACGATCTATTATTATATTATAGGCTGAATATAATAAAGAAAGGATCAGTGTCATGTCGTATAAGGAGGTGAAAGAGGCGGCTCTAGATAAAGACCAGAAGACCAGATATACCTCATCTGCGGTTCCCACATCCATGCTCCGTTGACAAAGGACAACACACATGCAGCCAGCACTTACCGTGAGACGGCACAAATTGAAAACGCACTCGACGGTAAACGACAGTGATTTGTTGACCTTTCGCTATTTTCATTTTAGATAAATCTAACGAAAATGTATGGGAACTACACATATAATCCAATTTTGAAACAAACTATACTTGCGTACTATTGTTATCCCGATTATACTATCCGATAACAACTCGACATAAACCTGCCCAGATGCATCTATATTCTATACGAATTAGACTGTCTGTACGTAGGTTCACCAAAAAAATGGAGTTTCACCAAAATGTGTCTTCGGCATAAAAAGTGCGATTCATCTATTTCTAAAAAAAATTGAACTTTCTATGCTGCACCACGTTTTAAAACTATATTTGTCCGTAAGGGGACTAGGGCCATAGTCCAACGGGCATCTTCGCAAGGTTTTCCGAAAATCCCAGAGGTGTGACACCAATTTACTTTTTTACAGGGTAGAAGGAAAAATAACATCGACTAAACTTTTTACCGTAGGATTTTTACGTTAGCAGAAGTTTAACTCCATTCAGCGAGCGTCCAAGTAATAACAAACTGCCGTCAGTCATTCCGGTGAGTTTCAGGTACGATTTTTACGAGAGGAAAGCTGAGTCGAACGTAATCGACATTGAATTAATGTGGCGTCACTAACTCGGCCGGGGCCGGGCGGCGGAGGTTTAAAAATCTTTCTTTCTTAATTTTTACATCGTTGCAAGGTGTTATTTTTGTAGTGATGGGGAAGAGGCTTTTATCGATATAACGCCCGAGTAATTCGCTAATTTACCTTTTGCAATTTAGTTTTTGTTGCCTTACCCAACTATATCACAATGTACCCAAAGACCTTTCAATATGCATTTGAAATGCGCCCGGGAAAAAGAAAATCCATGTGCTCGTGTTAATCCATGACACATAGAGGCACTTCGTTGCATTGATTTTCTTTATAGTTGATCAAAGTAGTACGAGTATGGTAGAATGTTGAGGTTCTTAGGAAAATGAGTATGTGCTTCGGAGGGCACGTTTAGCTGGAAGTCCCTTAACTAGTTAAGGTTAATGTCCAGTCATTAATTGCAGACCCTAGGTGACGGGTAATCTCGATAGTAGAGCCGCATCGAGCAGTAGTAAATATCTGCAATTAGCCCAATCAGGGATTAATGGAGGCCGACCCTAATATAAAACACAATGTAGACTAGGACGAAGGACTAAATCAGAAATTGTAGAGACGAAAAATAAAAACATCGACAAAGCTATCTCGCCCACCTTAGGCATCTACGTAGAAACCTATTAATAATTTGCGGGTGGAAAAGTTTTTAAAAGTGTTTTCCCCGGTCGGCACCTTGTCGGGCGGCGCCGGGGGGCGGACGAGTCATTAATTACTCCACCTTACCCTGCTGATGATATTGTCCAATTTTTTATGAGTTCGCGACCGTTCGTGAATATTGTAATGTAAGACAAGAATAGGGTGATTCACCCTAGATGCTTGGTAAGATTTTCCAGTCAGAACTTTTGGTTTATAAATTCAGTATACACGAATTTATTGTTTATTATTTTTTGTTTATGATGTTCTTGTAGGTAGAGAATATGTTTTTTTTATTATTTAATGTTCTACTACTAAGGTTCAGGAGATGCAGGTGTTATAAGTACGTTATTTGAATGGCGAAATAGGTTGAACAGCTGCGAAAACCCTCCGCTTTGATTGTTTCATTCAGTCCCAGGTTCATTACATTATTATATGTGGCTAGATATGCTATAAATCTACCACCTCGTATATATATGGCCATATTTATATAGCCATAGTGATATTGTCTATATAGGACTCTAGAACTACATACTGTCAAAACATGCAAGTTATGTTATGATGCACGCAGACTCGGGGCTGACAGGTGAATTTACGATTCGACCAAAGCAAGATCATCAAACTAATTTAGACTTGCCTAATGTACTTAAAAAAATATTTAATTGTACTGGTCTCATCAATCTCCATGCCATCAACTGTCTACTTTTCTACTATCTTAAAGTTTTTACTAGATATAACTCCCTCCCTACCTCCTCACGCAAGGTGCATTACCTACTCGGCCCGCGGCTGTCGGCTACGAGCTCTCACAAAACTTTTATCTTGAGCCGTCACTCCGGATGATGTGAATGCCATTTTTCAAAACTCGTGAGTTAGGTAAGCGCTCCGAGCTAAATTCTGTAACTTGTATTTGGTTAGATTGATACGTATGTTGATTGAAACTGGTTTTTGAAAACCGAGTACTATGCTCACACAATCAACTCACAGTAACATGGAAATGATATATAAATTGTCACTGATTCGTTTTATTTGGGAGATATGACGTGGTTACTATAATGAGGTAAGTTTACCACCCTTAAAGATAATTTCAAAACTGCACAAGACACTTCAAAAATATTCCAATTTTTTTCCACGTCCGTGAAAACAGGAAGCCGCCTAAAGCGCTTCCGGCCGATAACAACATCCGGTGCAAACTTCCACCAAAGTTTCAGCGAAGTTTCGGCAAGTTTCAGAAGGAGCAGGTGCTCGTTTCGGATAAAAAGACACCTTTTGTTGAAGAAAATCTTTTTTATTTTTTTGTTGAGTGGGGTGACAGATACAGTTGTTGGGTGGATTATATCCGGTTCCTCTCGTCCGTGAGGTGCTAATCTGTTTATAAGAGTTTACGGAGATAATAGCATGACGGGAACGTTTTTAGTAGGATTTAAATGAGCCCAAGTATTTTAAGAAGTCGTGGACGGAGAGTTTTCCATACCACTTGGGGGACTTTACCACTTGGGGGATTTAACAAGCCTTTTGTGGGTAAATCTATGAACAGTAAAATAGATAAACTAACCTTCTTGGTCCTAGCCTAATCCTATCATGTTTTGCGCCCTTAGATCGGTCGGCTTCCAGATTGATAATTGTTTTCAAATCCCTTTGCTGCTACGTACATACGAACAATAAACCAATTGAAATCAGATATTTCATAAATGCCGAATTTAGCTGTACAGTCGTTTATTACAATAAGAACACTTTCAAATCAATTTCGTGCGTAACCAAAAAACAATGCGTTATCAAAACTAATGATTAAACTCTCTAGTCTATATATCACGCGTGTATAATCCTGACATCTATCACTCTATCATTAAACCCGCTCGGACACCTAATCTCATAGCGCATTAAACGGTTCTAACTAAACGCAGGTGCGATCAATCTTCACAATAGCGCCCCGATGTCACTAGGGCTGCCCAAATTTCATTCTTACACAGAGATGTATGGTCAATTCAAATATAATGCGTGAATATTCAGAGTGGTTATGATTACTTAATACAAAAGTTGCAATAAGGATAAAGTCCTCTATAAGTTATTACTGTTACTCTTGATTTACTATATTGAACAGTATATTTTCTAAAACCTTCTAATAAAAAAAAATACAATAGGTACACGATATCATGCCTATACGACTATCCCGTGCATCGTACCAAATACTACATAGCAGTTTAGATATTAATTTATTCATAAGTGCCAGTAGTTACAAGAAATCGTAACGATGAAAATTATATTATTAAAAAAAATAGAAAAGATACCTACTTAATATTTACCAAAAGTGTAAATATTTGGCACTTGCGGTAGCGTATCCAAGATGCTGGCCGCATTTCCTCGCGGAATAGCTATAGCTACTCGCTGAGCGAGGAAACGCCCAGCCCTTGGGTCACCGGTTGCGTCGACCAATCTTCTAGATCAAACAAAATCTTTGTATAAAAAATATTAATTGTGTATGTACTTTATCGGATCGTAAAGGTACTTACATTAAGACCTATTTTACCGGATCCACCAATTTTCAATATTTGACAACCCTAAACATTCAATATTTTAATGTACAATTGTTAATTTAAAACCAAATCACTCGATTTTGAACGTCATTACGTTACAATAGAGACTAACAGAGTTTACTGCGAATATATACTCCTGTAACTGGGTGGGTACATAATGGCCGGTGGGTTAGACACGGCTGATACCGGTTGATATTAATCCATCTGATCGTGATTAGATTCAGTGGCACGAAGTAATATATTCCGTAAGGTGTCGCTAGTGGTGGCCAGTTCGCAGATAATCGACATCGATTTAATTGTCTATTTATTAGATTTGGAGCTCAGAATCCAGAAGATTATGAAATACCGTATATTAAATATAATAACGCCCCCGGCTATAAGCTATTCCATCCAAAATGTTTCATCAAAAGCCTTCAACTAGTTTTCCCGCGATGCGCGAACAGCGAGACGAAATTAAAAAAAATCAGAATTGCGCTTATCACTAAGAAAAATAATCTCTCCTAAGGACAAAATTAATGTATATACACCACTATGTTATAGTCTCATTATAATGCGTAGGTTCTATTCTAAACTATATTAGAAGACTACAGTGTAAGAACTAAAATAATAGCCGCTCTAGCTTGTCATAGTCAGGTAAAAACCCCACATAAAACACCGATCCTAAACATACTTTTAAAACTACCGTCCATAAAATTTTACTGCTACTATATTCATTGACAAACTAAGTGATTTCAATAAACCATCGACATTCGCCTGCCTTAAGGGGGGACCGGGGTGCTGGCAGAGGGCGCGCGTGTCGCCGCACACGGCGCCCGTCTTAACATGAACACCTTAATATCGATAACTTATACAACACTAATGTAAACTCGAAGTGATTCGAATGTTTCTTAGCGATTTCAGTTACGTAGTAGGTTTGTTTCGATTTTTTTTCAATTACTATGTACCTACTGCACTCAGCCCCAAGTCTACTGAGAAATATTACTAATTACTCGATAGGTAACACCCTCGTATATGGTTACTTTGAATATTTTTCCCATACTAAAACTATCAATGCCCACTTCTCAAATTGTCTACTTGAATCGTAGTAAGTACTTCTTAATTTTTCGGTAGGTAAAGCATCCATGGCGTTCGGTAGGAAGGGGATTCATTTCATCATCATCATCGTCATCATTATAATCAGGGGTAGTGAGTAGCCGATGACCAACTTAAAAAAATAATAAGAAGGTTTACTTACTTACATGCAGCATCCATCCATGTCGATATTAAGTAGGGGCTTCAGTACCCACACGAAGATTGGTTCATAAACCTATCCCAGGGACAAAAGCTAGCAATAAAAGTGAACTCCAAACAGCTTTGCCGCAGAGGCTAACTTCGGCCGCTTCATTACCAAGTTGGCAATCCGCTTTAACAGCGAACGCCAAAATTAGGCGCAAATTAAAATGGCGCCATCAGAGTTCACCTGTCTGAGCCGATTATGCCAATCGATGGGACTTTGAGTTTGGCGGGCTTCGATGTTTATGGATGTTAACGAATGTTGAATATTTTGACGGACTTCTAATTAGTTGCTAAAATTAATGCTGAGCCAAACTCGTTTCAGGCTACAATTACATCAAAATATATTTCTGTAGCCTATCTTGATTAGTATAGGTTCTTAGTTTAGTAATCTAAGTAACTGTTTGCCTATAATAGTGCATAACTTTAAATTGATGAAGTGCGAGATCTTCATTATACAAATGCAGTTGTTTAGGGGGCATAGAGTTAGTTCCTTTTTTCGCCTTTTATCACTATATGAGTGAATTTAATAAATTATTATTTTATTACTCAATTGCAATTCAAATTCGTGATTGAATGGCGTTTGATTAGGTACACCTACCTATCTTATTAATATACAGCTGATCTAAGCATCAATCACGAATAGCCGAGTACTGACTGAAAGCACAGCCTCGCGAGTATGGTTCGGGCACATGCCGCGCCGGACATCTTTAGTTTTTGATCGGACCGTATTGTCACAAACACTAAGTTAAATCCACTCTTTCAGTCATTTCACCAGCCATAGTATGTGTACAAATGACCAAAAGTAGAAGATGATGAATTCTATCAGAAAAAAATAATTTAATGGTTCCACAGATGTATCAAATGATTTAGCCAAGAGATAGAAGCGTAGGTATATTATCTAGAATGAAATATTTCTGAAGAACGTTGAGATCTGTAAGTAAACGGCAATAAAAATGAGGCAGTGTGCTAACTGACTAGGTAATACGCGAGGTAAATTACAAATGACAGCGACCGGACGAGGCTGACGAGGCCGACGAACCATGTTATGAGCGAGGCAGCGCACTATGTCGGTACACGGCTCTACACAATCAAAGTTCACGAAACCTTTTCTATTGCCCCAACACTGAATAGGATTGGATACCGTCCAATAATTACAAGGTGCATGTCGGGGCGGTCTGTAATCACTTCAAATTACAGGGCGGCTGATTACAAACGCCGTGATTGTGGATATATTGTCTCACACCTTGTCATTTTGAGTATTTTGGGTTTGAATAGATAGCTTTCGTTTGAAGTTTGCACTGACAATGAAGGTACAATTAGGAACTGTTTCCTACGTAATTATGAGAATAGGGGGAGCGCCATCCTCCCCGGTACCGCGGGGCCAGGGAACGATGGCTAACAACTGAGAATCGGCGGCAGCACGAAGCCCGAGAGATCAGCGCTCGTGGTATGTTAGCTGATATCCAGGTCTGTATTTGAAAGTGTTGTCAAATAACAATAACTAACGTTTTGTTTGGTTCGAATAGCACTCATAGGTCTAGAAGGCAAATACTAATTAGGAAAATGTTAGTAAGAAAAGAAAAACTATAATGTATAAGTAACGACGCTATTTATATTGCCTACCTAGAACAACATAAAATAAAACATAAAACGCCGGTGACGGCCTGATTAACGCAGGTGGTAGTGACTCTGCTTTCTATGCCGAAGGTCCGGGGTTCCAATCTTGGTAGGGACAAACTTTGTGTGATGAGCACGAATATTTGTACCCAAGTCATGGATGTTTAATATAAATATAAGTAATATATACTGGGTTCGCCCCCAGTCCATTGTACGGTACCCATAATACAAGCGATGCTTAGTGCGGAACCGTATAGTTAGTCTGTTCGTCTGGCGATATTTATTTATTTAAAAAATTAGCCATATACTGAGTAGAGCTTATATAACAACGCTATTCATAATACGAGAACCACATAAATGGTCCCCTTTTCTAGTTCATAACAATGCAAACATTTTCACAACATCTTGAAGCTGTGGTTCCACTTCACAAACGCACTCCTGGGGGCTGTATCACTCAGGTGCGTGCCAGGTGGCGCTAACACGCGCAATCAGTTTTTATCTCGAGTGCACCCGCGGGACAGCGAGGGTAAACAACCGCCGCGGGACACTACCCATAAAGTTAGAAGCTTATAGTTCGTAGTGAGACTGTTTTAGTTTGACTTCTGTTGCTTACAATACTAGGTAATAATAATGTTTGGAGAACTAATTAGATCCTCACAGGATTTTTTATCCGTTTCGCAAATGAGATTCCCACTTGAAAACTAGAAGTCCCAGCAGTGTAAACCAGGGTTTGAACACTTGTTTTCAACACAAACATTCTGACTTGGCTATCAAAATAGTTGGTGGTTAGGTATAGATGAAATTCAGACTTCTCCGCGTGTCCGTTTTCAGTGTTATTTAGCTGAAATAGCTTAGCCTTGATGATATTAAGCGAGTGAGTTAGCTTGCGGGATGACCTGCTTAATAAGAAGTGTTACTATCCACAACAAAAAGACTAAGAACTATCTCAACTTTTAGGTAGATAGATCGTAGTAATTTTTCCCCATATGTGATTCTTCGGTGGCCTATTTGTAAAGGTCGTCCCACATGCAGCCCCTCGAGCCACAAACGGCTAAGCACCTGCGCTACTCAACCCGTTTGCAAAACGCTGACTGCCCTACACTTCGCGACGATGGATTAGTGATGACACTTATATCGATTGGGTTATCGATATTTCTTTTTACATTTATTGTGTTCATCCGTTTATCAGCTGGAATACGTCCGGGGCTGGCCATAGACCTCTCACACATCACGGTGCTCGGTAAATTTATATATTGTCCTTATTTCGAGTCTTACCGACAATGTGGCGGTGTAAACATACTGCACATCAATTTCGTATAGGCTGAATTTAAAAACCTAGCAAAGTTAGTAACAAGCCGTGAGTGGTGCTTCATGAATGGCGGGTTTTAGGTCTACTCTTGTGTTTTTAAATTGTGGTAAAATGTGGTTGCTAAAATTTCATTTGAGACCGTTGTTTGCGTTCTAAAATTTTCTAATATGAATTCCACTCCGGCAAGCGTAATTTTGTCAACTCCTAATTTATGGAGTATCGATATACATTGTCACATCACTAGCCAGTGTCGCGTCAAGCACCGCACTCGTTTGAGCTGAAACGTCGATACATCGACTGTCGAGCACGCGCCGGCACTCGACCACCTTTTAGCGTCGATCAGTTCCGCATTACTGGGTCACTGGGCCAGGTGGGTGGATCGGGGCTAGGACTGTGGTGTAACTATGAATTATATAACACCCCTTACCTCACGCACCTTGTCTCAAAAGAATACCAGTACCATTAATCCTTGTTTTATCAATTTTATTACTTACTAGCTACTGCCGCGGCTCCACCCGCGTAAGTTAAGTAAGTATAGTTAGTAAGCTTTGTGTAAGCTAAGGAATTATCAGAATCGGATCAGTACTTCTGGAGATTACCCCCTACATCTATACTCACGTACTTAACCTCTTTATAATATTATAGTATAACCGCCTCATTTATAGACGTTTTATAATTTTATCAAACGTCATATAATGCTGCGCATAAGTGTTTTGCTTTGCGCAGTACTATATGACGTTTGATTAAGTTATAAAACGTCTATAAATTTGGGTGTAGAAGTGTAGATTTGTCACTAGCTGTTGCCCGCGGCTCCGCCGATGCGAACATAGGTTCAATCCCCAATACTCACACCTTTTGATTTAAATTAACAATGAGCTAATAGTAAAAGCCTTATTGAAACCGAGCCAGTAGTTTTTCCGTGAGGCTGGCACACACAGACTAACAAGTATTCAAAAACACTTGTTGTCTATTCAGAAACATGATAGAAATATGATAGCTTATATTTTAAATATATTCATGGCTTAGCAGACACAGCCCGGTACCTAGTTGTATAATAGTACCTACCTACATCATCACAACTGGATTTTACTTTTGTTCCTTAGTGAGCCATAAAACAGTCGCGCAACATAAAACAACATATCAAATGTTAATAATATTTAAATGAAAACAACATATTAATGTATTTGTGAAAAATTTATTCGTGATATCGAAGTAGTAAAATAAAAACTCTACAATCAACACGCTACACGTCAGTGAATTAAATCTATTGCCCGTTGCAGACAAAGCGCAGTAGCTGGCGCAAGTAATGCCACTCAAATATCAGAAATAGAACACTTTTTTTCTTATGCCCCGTTTACATACTGCGAAGTAGCAACTGCGGATGTTTAGTGAAGTTAGTATAAACGGAATTTTCAAGTGTGAATTGCGAGAGGACAAACGAGTTTCGATCACTTTACTTATACTTCGTAATGTGTAAACCGGACTTTTATAAACTTTTTTTGTGCGCTTCGTCTGCATCGGGCTTAAGTGACACCGCCCCGTCATGGATAATTAAGGCACAATACCTTATTATAACGCGCAGATTTACGAACAATTATCTCTTTGCAAATATCACTTGATAGTAATTACATTCATTCTCAATAGATGTCGCTGTTAGAGAATAACGATGTTATTCTAACTCGCGATGGTGAAGTTTCTATGATAATCGTTGGGATTGTAATTAATATCGAGTTATATTTACTATAGGGCCTGGCACTTATTAATATCAGTTGCTTATACGAAATTTGCGCCATTATATTTTTTCATAGACGCTTATTTTTTTTATTCCATAAATAATCGGAGCGCGTGTTTCTAAAATAACGTTACATTTCGACAACACACGTATAATATCAAACATCGACGATGACATAAATTATCTTACATTTTAGTACATGTCGAGTTATAGCTTACTTAGCTACTGTCATAAGATGGTCGGATATTAAACAAATTATAATTCATAAGATACATAATTTACATAATACACCAAAAATAATGTAATGAAACATAATCACAAAAGATATTCACCTTGTAAATGAGAATAATGTATTTTTTTTAAGTTTCCATGCCTCAAAAGGAAACACGGGACCAAATATATAATCGATTTGCAATGGTATTCCAATGCATTTTTCAAAAGATACTTTCTTGTTAATGACGTTGTAAATGGACGAGAACATATTATAAATTTGGGATTCATATGACAGAAAAAGTAATGCTGTCCTTCTCGTAACAAAGAAGTATAAGTAGGGTAGCTACACATTTAATACAGTATAATTGAAATCTCGAACCTGATCGAACCGAAATAACCTAAATAAGATACTTTTTGAGATTCCATGTTTCTCATGGTTTAAGTAACAAAACGTTTTGGACGGAAATTAAAATAATAATTAAAACAATGTAATCCAAAGTTTTCTCCTTAAACTAATTCTAACTAATCGACTATAATAAGCAGTCTACGTCAAATTAAAAATACTATAATAATATAAGAACTTATCGCGTAGAATGCAGTCTGCCATGAATAAAGGATGTCTTTGTAATTTTTTTTCTTTTTGGCTAAGAATGTCGCCTTTCTTTTTTCAAATGGCCTCACCTACCAAACGGTAGGTATTCCTTTAATGTCAAGCATTAGTAGATGGTAGCCAAAATCAAGATCTTCAGACGATCCAACGAGACACGTTGGATGGACAGTTGGTCTCAAATAAGATAGCAGCAGCTTCTCATAGCTGTCAAAAAGCATTGTCTCGACACCAATGAAGCATTGCATGGTTTTGTTTAGACTTGCGCTTCTTCATCATTTGTAATCATTATGTCAAGGCAGAATTTCGATTTAAAAAAACATGTTACCAACAAAATGACAATTGTAATTTTCTGTTTTTTTTTAATTGGCATATTCAAATTATAATGATAACAAATACGCACAAGAAGCGCATATTTAAAGGTCAGTATACCCTTTCTGGATTACCCTATATATGGACGTGAAATGATAGGGTTGCAATAGTGTCATAGCTTGCCGAGCTCGTTGGATAAACTTTAATATATTATATGACGCCATGAACATAGGTGAACTCACATCCCCTGTTGCGTAGACTTTTGACTGCAGTCTGTGATAGGTCCACAGATAAACGTAAATTTATAAGAACCTAGTCATACCTTATAAACTAGTTTGTATTATTTTGATTGATTATTTACCTATTGTGTAGTGAAATAAAAGCAATGTGATATTCATTTTTTTATGACTTTTTTAATGATAGAGAGATTCTTTATAAGACAAACATTTTTAATTATGGCTCAGTGGAAGTATACAAGATATGATACGCCAATGTTTGCAAAACATAATTAGAATGTTCATAGAGTTTAAACTCTTATAGATTTCAATACTGACCTTTTAAGCTTGGAGCTAAGAGCAAGTAGCCTAATGGCACTGAGGGAGAAAGAACATTATAGAGATATGACATGAGTTTCAAAGCATCCTTCAATAGAGACACCGCATTTTAATGGATTAAAATTTTCATTTATTGTTCCGGCTGAATTAACACGCTGCCAGAATAACCTATAGCCGGGACCACACTAGAGGCAGTCGTCCGCTTAATTCGAGGCAGTGCTAATGTAGACAATGCCGCGACTCGAGGCGTACCGCGACTTGAACTAAATGAGTAGTGCTGCCCAAAGATCAAATAATCTCGTTGAGTTTTATAGCAAAATCTTTTAAAGTTTTTGAATAAAACTACAAAATGTTGTGCGACGAGTCATTCTGTCTCGGTAAACGTTCTAGCTCAAAGAACTGTCTCAGGGTGCGGACGGATGCCTCGTTTAAGTGCAGGTTGGTCAGAACGATGCACCTCGCTTCGCAGCTGCTCTATTGTAGATCCGACTCTGAGACTGACTCGGGCGGAGTGATCACTAAACCTATGTTGTGTAATTAATGACGACCTGCTATGAAATGTATGGAGAGATTCGATCACTTGATTAGTATTTGATGTTATCAATTTCGCGCTGAACACTCATGTTTGATGTGTGTGTGTAAGTGCGGTGGTCCATGTAATGGCAGATGTGTGGCCCTATATGAAGAACTCCCTGCGCTTGGTGACGCGCGCGCCGGTGGCGGCGGCCAGCGCGGCCGCGTCCGGGTCCGCCGCGCCGTCCGCGCCGCGCTCCTCCTGCACACAAATACTCATTAAACCGATGCCACCGAGGAAAAGGTGTGTTCTGCTTTCTTTGAAATACTAACATACTAAGCCTTGAACCGGCTTTTCTGAAACGCAATTGTAATCATATGTGAAGATAGAATTTAGATATAATATATTTGTTTAAATAAATTTTGGTGTCAACAAGATGAAAATTGTCTTTTTATTGACGCATCGATATTCCGACTTTACGTAATGATGTCAAATACGCTAAAGAAGCCCAGTCCAGGTTCTAAGCTGAGTGTACCTTTTCAGAATAATCTTGTTTACGAGAGCCGACTGCTACGAGTATTTGTGGTGGTTCGCAGAAAGTGGTACGCTCTCGTGGGTTTAGGCTCCAAATACTTTTATAGGTTTTTTAACTCACAAAACACATACTTCCAAATTTAAATACACCAATACTGAACGCTTACATTGAAAGACGGTTAAAGAAAAACACTGAATATCCCATAAAAGTATTACAGAAAATACGGACTCATGAAACTGGTAAAAAATATAACTCAATCGAGTCATTATCCAACTAAATGCCGAACGATTAACCGGAGTCCCTTAAACAAATATGGCCCATAGATAATTGAAATATGGAAGGAACAAAATGCAAAAAAATACTGACTAAAGAAAATTTGTGAAATTCTAACTGATTTACTTTGCATACTAACAAAATTTCGCATGGATTTATTCAAGATACAGTTAAATAACTAATGACACCGAAAACTGTGGCTCAATCACAATGTTTTTAAACGTATTCCATCTCACTCACACCACAGAGTTCATAAATGAGAACGAACGTGACAGCATGGTTTCTCGACGATGATACTATTACAGTAGGAGCTCCTAGCAGGCACAGTTAGATGTACAATGTACATGATTGGACTCACCTGAGTGAGGTATTCTCCCTTGTGCCGCGACAGTGCTCGCACCAACACAATGGCCACCACGATCAGTAGCAGAAATATAAACGCCAGCACAGCTACAGACAAAAACAATATATAATACAATAATACCAGCCCTTTTATTAATGTTTCCCAGTGTTGGGCACGGGCCTCCCCTCAATGCGAGGGGGAATAGGCCATAGTCCACCACGCTGGCCCAGTGCGGGTTGGCGGGCTTCACACGTCTTTCGAGGGGTTCTCTCAGACATGCAGGTTTCCTCGCGATGTTTTCCTTCACCGTTTAGCAAGTGATAATCATGGTTGAAAATAAGATTCGCACATGAAATCCAGAAATCCCAGAGGTGCGAGCCGGGGTTTGAACCTGCGATCCTCGTTACCGAGGCAAGCGTTCTACCAACTTGGCTATCACTGCTTCGCCAAAAACCATACAAGTTATTATTTATTGGCACAGTTATTATTGACCTGGCTTTTTGTACCCAGCGTTTTGGGTTGATACCACAGTAACTTTGTGTGGTAAGCTTAAAAGTTTGTCTGGAAAAGGCTACGCTTAGTACTTTGTTGATCTACCTGAGTGTATTGTAACTAACTTTCTAGCACATTCTAAAAACTTATAAGCCAGGATGACGTCACAAATATTAATGTCGCATTGAAATATTCCATTGTTATAATGAACTGATTACCGCAGTCAGTAGGGACACTGCTTTCTGTGCCGAAGGTCCCAGGTTCGAATCCCGGTAGGTGTAAACTTTGTGTAATTAGCACGAATGTTTGTACCCGAGTCATGGATGTTTATATCAACACAAGTATTATATACCGAGTTCGGCGGCAGTCGATTGTACGGTAGCCTTAATACAAGCTGGGGTCATTTCCCTTGATTTCGAGCGCTTTCACATATAGATGTTCTGTCGCGCGACTGTAGCGCTGCACAGCGAATCCCTTCACATTACAGCGGCTGTAGCGCGGCCAAGTCGCGACGCCGCGCTCCACAGCCACGCCCCCGCAAGCTCGGCCGCCCTATTAGCTAAGAATTTGCGATAGCAGAAAATCGCGCGGTGATGGCTCCATCGACGCGCGATGAATCGCTTCGTGTCAAAAAAAATCGTATTACGTATGAGATCGCTTCCTTATGGCTTACCGATGGCTCCATGCACTTTTCGCGGCGACAATAGCGCCAAAAACGATTAAGTAGCGATAACAGGAACTAACTTAATGTCAAACAGAACATCTGTTAGACATCAAATAGTCGTATGAAAATAGAAAAACACACCGAAATCTTACAATATTACCGTGTCGTCTGTTTTGTGATAGTTTCAAGAAACCAACCTACGATTCTGTCGGGTTCAGTGTTGTATTTGGATCCCAGCAGTCATAAATTGTTTATAAATACAAAGGAATAAGGTTAGGTTATAATGTGATCAACTCAGTGAATTATTTCTATGAAGACAAATAGTGCTTCGTACGACCAACTGGAACATCTCTTGGTGGCCATTAATTGGCTTGCAAAGCATCCCGCTTTAGCCAAAGGCGGCGTGATGTTGTGATGGAACTCACGAGAAAGCAGACCAGCAGGCTGCTAGATAGGGAACCTTAGTTAGTTTATTCGTGTATGTGTATTATTAAAGATATTTAACAAGTAATTTACTTTTATTATCTTACGGTATATCTCCTATTTCCATAGTAGTTTCACAATGTTTGAAATAAATTAATAACACATAATCGCGCCAAGACCATTGATGGTCTACCTACAGAACAAATTCGATGGTTGCGCAGACTGACCTAGTTCTATCAGTTTTTCTGTATTGCAGGACAAAAAGACAACAGTTTCATAAACACTTACTTTAGATTATTTTCTTTTCATATTTTTTGATGTATAGATATCCCAGTACAGTAAGTAAACTTTTGATAACTCCTTGAAACACTAAAATACATTTGAGTAAAGGATATGAATAATAAAATATTGTAACATGGGGATTTTTAAAAGACAACAAATGCAAGCACAGTAGGTATAATTTATACATAAGTCAGAAAAGTATACCTTGTCTTGATATAAATATAATTATAAATGAAATCATTTCAAAAGAATACACATAAACCTACCTTCTTATAGTATTACATATCATTACGCCTGTATACGTTTGAAGATGGTTTGAATTTGGTCACGCACAATATAAACAAACCGTCTGTTAAGCTTATAAAATACACGAAATTAATTGTTTTTATGGAAAAAAATAATTAACGTTTCAAATAGTTAGTAAGCGAATAGAGCGATAGGTAAGCCATCGGTCAACATCACCTAAAAGGTGATCGCAATTTTGACAGCTCAAACTGCTCTGCGATGGCTATCGCTTTGCTATTAAAATCATACGTAATACGAAATATTTAGATGACAATACAGAAAAATGCACATTTTAGTTCATCGATTGTTCCAAAGAGGCAGCACTGTCATCTTTCTGCTATGGCATGGCTATCGCTGATACGTAATACGAATTAGCCATTCTAAAGCGAATATGGCAAAATTTTCGCCATCGCTAGCCTTCCGCAAGATACGTAATCGGACCGCGGAGCGCTGCAGACGCGCGACCATCGCACGGCTGCCGCGCTGCAGCTGCGATACTTCAATATGTATGGATACGAGTCGCGCTACAGTCGCGCGACAAAAACGCCTATATGTGAAAGCGCTCTAAATCAAGGGATGGGTAGAGTATTGTGGGGTGAGCATAAGATACTGACTTCCCAGTATGGCCTCGTCGGTCTTGTGGTAGTCGAGGTCGTGCTGCAGGTCGATGTCGGGCGGCGGCCGCGTCTCGGCGCGCTCGGGCGGGTGCGTGACCGGCTCCACGCCGCAGAAGTCCTCGTTCAGCGCGCCGCCTGCCACACCACATACTCGCTTAGTACACTACACGTGACTCGCACGAGGTTGTCGTTACTTAGCGTTAGTAGTTTGAGACATCTTCACGATATACAAGTAAGTACCTACTGTAAAGGTTTACATATACCGCGAAAAAATTCTGATTCTCTTTTGTTAATAGAATCAATTAAGGAAGTTCGCTAGGACCTCGGACTAATACGCCGTCGTAAGTCAAATCATGTATTACGTATAGGCCTCCGGGGGCACATACAAATTGTCGTTAACATTTATTCGTTAACACTATAAAACCATAACACTAGGTCAGTCTTTGATGGATCTCCGGTGGATGCGAGTGGCGCTGGACCGTGATGTGTGGAAGTTATTGGGGGAGGTCTTTCGGCTGATAGCATATAACAAAGTTCAGTCTTGATCGCTACCATATCGAATCACTCTGAATAACCCTCCACCCTTGCCCATCCCCCAAGAAATGGTGGAAAACAAAAATACACTACATATGTTGACTGAAAGCGGCTCCTTTGTTAAATACTCAAAGACTAGAACTGATTAATCGATTCAGCACATCAGTAGGCGCGGCACGCACCCAGGCTCCTGACGTTGGGCGGCGGGTCCTGCTGGAACAGCAGCTTGAGCGGGTAGATGTCGTCGAACTCCACGCGGCTCACGCAGCCCGTGAAGCCCTCGTTCATGCTCTCGTTGCGCCCGATGTACATGTACTGGATGTTGTTGAACTGCGCGTCCGCCGAGTCCTTTATGTTGAAGTTGTACTCCTGAGTTTCGTAGTTGTCCACCTACAACAAAAAAGAAATCAATCAAATGTGTCAGAAAAATTATTATCTTTTTTATTATTATTTTTTGTAATATTTTCCCGTGTTTAATAGCTATACATAGTCAATTAAAGCTATTTTAAATATTTATACAATATCCATAATATTGAAAAAAAAAGACCGTCTCCAAAGCAGCACATCAGTTCATCTAAGATACATATAATTAGTTAATGAAAACTTAAAATACTAATCTTTGATTACGACCTTAAGCCCTCCTAAACAACGACCACCATTACGGCAACTCATGGTGGGTGAAGGTAATTCCAGGTCATACCTGCAGCACCATGGTGGCGCCGCTGTTCTTCCTGGACAGCCGCACGTCGTGGTACTGGCCCAGGGCGAAGTACTTGCCCTGGAATATGATCTCTTGCCGCTCGAAGCCAAAGTCGAATATCACTCGAAGGTGACCTGTGTGATACGTACATTTCATTATTTTTAGCTCCAGAGTGTTGTCCCCCGAATCGACCAAATAAATTATCCATATATTTTTACAACGTCGGAATAATTCCCGAGCTGTGGGCTTCGCAGTTTTTTTTCGCCAACAATAGTTAAAGAAAATTAAAATCAACTTTAATGCTTTAGGAGTACGACTTCAAACGCAACAAGGGAGCGGGGTTAATTAATCAACTTTTATAGCCTATTTTAAAGCTATATTCGTTTTGCGAATAGATCTAAAAAAAAAGATAAAAATAACTAATATTATTTCAATGTCCATGCAAGAGATTCCGATCCCTCTATTGAAGACCCTAGGAACCAAGTTGTAAATGGATACTATAACGCTTTTCTTCCATTTGAAGATATAATGATGGTCTGCAGAGCTCAGGAGAACTCCTTTCAGTCCAATAGCAGTCTTATAAACCTATAAACCCGTAGCATAGTGTATCCCCTCACCCGAGTTGGACACCATGAGCGTGAGATATTCCCCGGATATGTTGGAGTAGAAGCCGAGCAGGAAGCCCTTGGGGTTGGTGGTGGTGAAGCCCACGCGGATCTTCTCCGCGATGGTGGACCGCCACGAGCCGAGGAAGTCGTACTTCACTATCGAGTTCGGCCGCAGGTTCACGCCGATTTCTGTGATAAAATAGCGTATTTCACTGTCTACTACAACTCAGAATCAAGTCCAGGACTAGATTCTCCATAGAAATACTGTATTATAAACAAACTTAGAAATAATTTTAATCAATCAACTTTTACCCTTACGTAAGAGATTAGTCTATTCTTGTATTATAAAGTTTCTGAGTTTGAATGTAGGGGGTACTCTCACTCCGTTTCTACAAACCCGATTCTGAAAATCCTTTCACTAATAGAGAACTAGATAATCCTCGAGCACTTTATGCTATGTTTCATCGAGTCATCGCGGGCGGAGCCGCGGGCAGAGCCTAGTGTGATAAATTTATTTAGTCCACTTTCTGTATATTACAGAAAATTTACAAATAGGTTAGTATACAACGTGCTATCAACCTAATGTTATCCCCATGAGCGGCCGGGCCACACCTGCGCCAAATTTCGATAATTAACCCGTTAATCGACACAAAATATCAACATTGTATATCGATTACCGCTTTAATAAACGGCAGGAGTATAAGAAAGAATGGAAATCCCTCCTAATAAACATTGAGACAGGGTTCCAGGGCAGTGATACAGATAAACCAGCTCACCATCAGCGCATATGGGTCCCTTGAAGGCGGTCCAGCGGCAGTCGCACGAGTACGAGTCGTAGCCCTCCAGGCAGGTGCCGTTGTTGAGGCAGGGGGAGGACGAACACTTGCCCACGCAGCCCTCCGAGATGCCGTACAGACCTGCGGGTATGTGCCCAAAAGGTTATACAGTGTGTTGATGACTTTCTAATATCCCCAGACGAGCACCAATTGTACAGCCTCAAGCTAAGCAACGATTGTATTATTAGTACCGTACAATAGACTGGGGGCGAACTCAGTATATAATTCTTATATAGATATTAAACATCCATGACTCGGGTACAAACATTCGTGTTCATCACACAAAGCTTGCACCTGCCAGGTTTATAACCCGGGACCCTCGGAACGGAAAGAAGTGTCACTACCGACTTTGATAGTCAGGTCATCAGATTGATTGTGAAAAATTACTCAAAATACATCTGTTATGTAAATCACACATTATCTTGGAAATAGTTATTCCCTTAAGAGTGAATCCCTCAACCCATCATTCCGCCAGCCCCGTGGTGAGGTGCGGCGGGTGTGCTAGTGACGTACCTCGGCGCGCATAGGATCGCAAGTCGACGGGCCTGCCGTTCAGCAGCAGTGCGCGCACGCAGCCCACGAAGCCGTCCTTGCGGTCCAGCGCCGCGCCCAGCGCCAGCCCCGTGGTGAGGTGCAGCGCGCGCAGCGGCGAGCGCGGCAGCCGGATCTGGCTCTTCAGGGCGCCGTCCACCACCACGCGCGCCTCTTTCCTGATGCCAGACAAATACGATTTCAAAACAATATTCTATTTAATCTGTTCGAAACTGGAAAGTGGCATATGATTTTTTCACAGTGTAAATCGATGTTGCGGCGAAAAAATCGCGTCCGCGTGAACGCATGGCTCTTTAAACGACTCAAAAAGTCCTACCTCCGCAGTGACCTTCTATAAAAAAGATCCCCCTTGGTACGGTAAAGTTACACGTTAAAGGTGATCCGAAAAAATGAAGTACAAATTACGCGCGGCAAACCCTCGAACATTGCCGCGGGCCGATCCGCTCGGTGCGGTTTTTGAGACCGCATCGAAGGAGCTTCGGTCGTCCGCTCGCGCGCAGGCAGGCCGGTTGTCGTATCAGTGTGGCTCGCGCGGCACATACGTAGAATGGACAACGCAAAATGCCGTCTACTTACACAATTGTATGGCGCTAATGACTTCTTGTGGAACAGCAAGTCCTCCCAATACTACAATAAATCGTTGAGGCATGATGCGTGGGTAGAAATAGGTAAAAAAAGGTTCTGGCTGGCTATCCGCCGTGGGCTGTTCGAACTGGATCGCTTGCCGCGCACGGCACCCGCGGTCTACTAAATTCATATCAACATATTGGTCGCGCGGCAAACGAACGTCTTCTCCGGTCGAACACTGACTCGCGCGGTTTGTACGCACCTTTAGAATATGGATATGTACTACGACTATTACATAAAAAATAAAATAAGAAATGTGTTTAACAATTTCCAAAAAACACCGTTCGTAGGCATAAACAAGTTGTCAATGAATTTTTCTTTATGAATATTACCAGGATTGAAGCTTATATTGGTGACCCAGATTCATTGCACCCCAGTGTGATTTGTGCTAAGTCATTTAATTCTATTAGTGGGTTAACATCTCTGACACGAGTATAACTCACCTGTTCCTCTCAATAGAGACCGAGTGCCAATTGTTGTCGGTGAGTCGGCTGCTGGCGTCGATGGCGACGCCGAGTGGCGTGTCGCCCACCTGGAACTGGAACTGCAGCTGGTTGCCGCCCATGATCGACAGCTTTATGTAATCTTGAGGACCCTGCACCGGCAAGTAACAACGGAATGATATGACTACAATAATGAAGACCTATTAGAAATGCGTGTGACACAAAAAAAATGAAACTTAAAAACAATACCACGTATTAAGTGCAGGCCGAAAAATGTATGGCTCGCTTTCTTTAAAAAAAATCAAACACCATTCTACCATGATGGAATAGAACGCAACCTCGTTAGAACACAACTTTGAACTTATTACTGGCACTTTATGTTTGTTTGTCTTTGCCATTCCGTTTTCCCGAATACAATGTCGAGTTATTTCATTAATAATCTCCGTTTCATTTAAGTACACACATGTAGCTAATTCCACCCCTTCATAACATGTATTTTATACATATGCACACACATGTATTGTATACATGTATATTGACCAGCTGCTGGAGTCTGCCTAGCCGTTCCTACATTGTTCTCACATACATATAACAATGTACTGCTCAAAAATGTAAAAGATCTTTTTAAAACGAGCAACCATGGAGTTTTTTGGCCGTTCTTCTCCATAGGAACGGTATTCCGAACGAGTGGTAAAGTTGTAGCTTAGCATTTTGTAACTTTTTTGACGATTCATAAGTACTGTACTTGCTGGTGTACATGAATAAAAAAAAAACTCTGATTCTGATTCATAAACGTGTTCGGCGCGACTCACTCTTTAGCCCCATAAAATAAATACAACACTATTTTGTGACACCGCGTAGTTTTACCTTAGAGTGTAACAGCACGGCGTTGTCCATGGTGGTCTTGAACTCGAAGTAGATGTCGCCGCTGTGGCCGAGGTCGAACATCGGTAGGGTGATCACCGAGTCAGATATGCGGAACGTCACCCCGTTGCTGAACAAATCTAGTAAACCACCATCACCGTCATATACATGTTAATGACTTTATTATTGAGTACACTAACCTTTGAGCAATCGATTCTTTAACGCGTTTGTAGTCTGGCAGTATTATGTGAAGAATATTGAAATATAAATGCTCACAAGTTTTTTTTTACCGACATATTGAAATTGTGACACAAGCGTAGGTTCAAAGGTTAGTATATCCATTCTGAATCACACCGTATACGACCCTTGTCGTGTCGACTCAACTCGACTAGCTGGGCAGTCGTGAAGTTTGAGAGACCTATTGAGATACCACTGTAGGTATAGACAAATACCGAGCGGTATTCTGGCGGCTATTTGTATTATCACAGCTAGCGCAAAATCAGAATACAAGCCGTTACAGGCATGTGACGTCATTGCTATAAGTTGATGCTCGTGCGACAAAGATAATGCCCTACCCCTGCTTCCTAACTCCTACAAGGAATGTGTTAGAAATTATAAAAGATATTTTGAAAATCGAAGTCAATAATTCCGCGGAAAATGCCACTGAAAAGTAGCAGAAAGCAACACCATCTCACCGTCTCCCTCGCACAGCAGCGGGCCGAGCGTGTACCGTCCCTCTTTCTCGTCGAGATGGCTGCCGGTGTCGCCGAAGCGCACCTGCTTCACCGGCAAGAACTCCTTCTCCGTTATATCGCCGCCGTCCACTTGGAACTCTGCCAAAAAGTATTTATTACTACAACCATCACATTTATACAGAACGAATTTTTCAATTGTGCGTGGATCGCCAAATCCGAAACTATGGGAAATATCAAAAAATGCCCGATTGTGCTAAAAAACTAAAACTGCAATATTCTATTATTTTTTTTTATATTTCCCTAGCCAGGAATTTAACCTGTTGAATATGAGAAAAAAAATTACATACTAGGTATACTGTCTCTAATAAGGATTAAGTTCTGTGTAGTAGCAGCCGGCGGAGGATATATATTGCAGGTATGTAGAAGATAATTGGGTCTATGGATTGAATTTTGGATGGACCTGGGATTGGATTATTGAAGGGATTGCAGACACCTGTCATAATCAGCTTTTATCTAATAACCACGGTGGTGACTCGCTGCTTTTTAGACGTGGGGTCGAGTCACCTTCGTCCGTAGGAGAATTAAGTACCCTCGAGATACCCTACACGTGACCCTGGGTGGTGCCAACTAGGGGACAACTCTACTGGTGGTAGGCTTCGGCCGTGGCTAGTCACCACCCACTGAAGAAATCCATGTCGCCAAGCGGCCTAGCCGTGTTCCGGCATGATGTTCGGTGTTGCCATTCACGGATGGCGGGTCAGATCAGTTGCGCTGCATGTGCCTAGTGCATGTAGCGTCTCTATCTACTGCCGCCTTCCTACCTAGGCAAGTATGCTCCATCGTAGATCTCATCGTCACTTACCATCAGGTGAGATCGAGATCAAATACTTGCCTATAATGTAATAAAAAAAAAAAAAAACGTGCCCCCTAAAAAGGCCGTCATTTTATCAACAATTTTGATTGCAACACTGGAATATTAAAGTTGAATGTTGAACAGCAAGTAGTCATACCGTCTGGCTTAAGCTGCGCGTACTCGGCGTCGCAGTTGCACCACTTGGTGGGGTCGCGGCAGGCGCCCAGCACGCCGCACTGGCACATGCGGCTGCCGGGCTGCGCGCCCGCCCAGTAGTCCATGGGCTGCCCCGAGCGCGACACCCACCACGCGAACGGACGGAAGCTCGCCTCGTCGCCTGCGCACCACTATGCCATTACCAATGTGCCTCAACAACTATACACGACTTATTAAATAAATCAATCAATATCGCCATACGAACACACCAACTATACGGTCCCACATTAAGCAACGCTTGTTTTATAGGTACCGTACAATGGACTGAGGGCGAACTCAGTATATAATACTTATATACATATTAAACATCCATGACTCGGGTACAAACATTCGTGCTCATCACACAAAGCTTCGGATTCGAACCCGGGACCCTCGGCGCAGAAAGCAGAGTCATTACCAACTGCGCTAATCAGGCCGTCAAATAATTCTAAACGATAGCTTCCACCCGCAGTACCTTGATAAAAACAGAGCCTATACCACTCGGGGATAATGCAGCTTTCTGGCGGTGTTAGAATTTTTCAGAATCGGATCAGTGGTTCCAAACATTACGCCCTACATACAAACTCACACACTATACCTCTTTACAATATTAAGTTTAGAAAGTTTACAATGGTCATATATGAATCGGCACACGACCGTATCAATACAGGTACGACAGGGGCTCGGCAATCTTCGTCTACTTTGGTGAGACAAATCTCAGTCCTTGAGACGGAGTGTCGAAGTGTGTAAACTTAGTTTAGACCGAGTCACAGATTAAGTAATAGTTCGTACGAACAGATATTTGACAAATACATAAATAGACTGACTGGGCGAGTTGAGCAGGCGCGAGTGGCGGCACATGTACTCGAGGCGCTGCGAGCACGAGCGCGAGCGGTTCAGCAGCGCCTCCAGCTGCCGGCGCCCCGCCGCGTACGCGATGTCCTGCTGGAAGCTGCCCGGCTCCTGGTACCCGTCCACCACCGCGTTCTCCGACGACGAGTGCTCCACCGCCGTTATTATACGACCGTCCGCTGTACGGTACACATATACAATACGATTATTCACTATAATAATTCTTGGCTCTAAACTTTATTAGTAAAATAATAATAAAACCGGCCAAGTGTGGGCTGGATCACGTACAATGTAAGCTTCCATAGCCATTTCATTTTTTTTTACAAGTAACAATGATATATTTGAGCTTGATTTGTCATAATTAATCATTTTATTTTTTACTCTAGGAAGCCCTCGGTCGTGGGGACTAGAATTCCAATAGAAAATACATCTTAAAATGATCATAGAGAAATGAATGAGATATGTGTGTTTGTCTTTGCGTGTCGTTGTGGCTGTGTGCATATTTATTTATTACAAAATTATAAAGCTTGACTCTGGATAATGTAATCTAACGAACATTAGTTGAACATAAATTTATCGACAAAAAATTAAAGACAATAACTTTTTTTTAATAATTACTAGTAGGCCATAAACCAAAAAATACCAATCAAAGGTTCTGTTTTTAAATTATTTATAAGAGTAACAACACTGGACAGTCTAATTGCAAATGATGATGGTAGGGAGTTGAGAGTTGAGCGGGTGCAGTAGAGTACTCACAGTAGAACTCGCAGGTGACGGGGAAGGCGGGCAGCGGGCCGGAGCCGTCCACGTCGATGTGTATGTCGGCGGCGCGCGACACCGCCTGCACGTTCTTGTACGCCTGGCACGACAGCGGGTGCACCGCTGCACATGACAAGCAATCATATTTTATTTATTTATTATAAAATGCTTGTTGTGCTTACAGCAATGCCAAGACGCACAACAAGCTAATAAGAGGTACAGTGGCTTATATTTAGGTACTTAAAAATCGTATGCAGTAACTTATAAACATGTGTAATTTCGTGTTGAATATATCAACGTCTGGTTGGTTCGCAATCAATGCGTTGAGTAGATGTACGGCTTGGGCTGTCGGGGCATACTGGCTTGGGCTGTCGGGGCATATTAGTATCTACATTCTGCAAAAAAAAACACCATCGCGCCTATAATCCACGAAGGGATAATTAACCATTATACCGGACACATTCCCCCTCATTTAAGAAGGATTTAGGCAATAGTCCAGCACGCTGGCCCACTGCGGTTTAGTTAACATCACACGACTTTCGACAGACGTGAAAGGTTTCCTCAGGTGTATGTTTCAAATCGTTTGCTATACCCCTGGGCATGTTGGAAGGGCGTGTGTACTCACAGGAGTGGCAGACGGCGCCGGCGTACCCGGTGCCCTGGCAGTTGCAGCTGAACTCGTCCGCGGTCTGCGAGCACTCGCCGCCGTGCTCGCACGGGTTCGGGTTGCATCTGCGACACAACCGACATGTACATACTCATATCATAAACACAGCGTCATTCAGAAAGGATATACTACCATGCGTACCTGCATATTTTGCGTGCATTTTTAATCGTAATGTGAAATCACTATTTCGATATATTAATTTAAAACCGCACAAAAATCTCAAATTTTATTATTTACTAGCTGTTACCCGCGACTTCGTCCGCGTGGTATTTAACAAAGACACAACCGTTGGCAACAGCCTGCTCGCGCGTTCTGAGCCCGCGGGACGCATTTCAGGTTGTTGCTATCAAACTTCAATCAGGCGCAACGCTGCAACATTGGTTTTAATTTTTTTTCGTGAGATCCTATGTTTTTTTCTAAAATAAAAGTAGCCTAAGTTACTCCTTGTTACATCAGCTATCTGCCAGTAAAAGTCCCGTCAAAATCGGTCCAGCTATTTCAGAGATTACCCGGAACAAACAGACAGACAGACAAAAATTTAAAAAAATGTTGTTTTGTTATAGGTACCAAATGCACTACATCCAAATGCACTTAGTAAATAGCGGTTATTTTAATATTACAAACAGACACTCCAATGTTATTAATATGTATAGATTATGTTGAGAACAAAGTATATAATCAATAATATAAGTATTTATTAAACATCCATAAATAGGCTACAAACACTCGCGCTCATCATCCGGTATTCGAGCCCAGGATCCTCGACACAGAAAGCAGGGTTACTACCATCTGTGCCAATCAAGTCTTTAAAATGACAACACCACTTCTTTATATTTGCTCTTTCAGTAGCCGGAAATGATTAAAATGATTTTAATATATTGATCTCTTAACGCGAATTCTACATACTGAAATAAAACTTTTTTATCGCGTTTATTTTATGTTTTTACGTTCCCTTCGTTTCGGCTGCTTTACAGCAACCATGGTTACGGAAGGACAGATCTGTCCTCCCGAGACCATGGTTGCTGTAAATGAGATTTTAATATTATAACGCATTGTTCACCTGTCAATCATCTGGCAGGCGTCGAAGACGACCTCGTTGGCGCAGCAGTACTCCTCCTTCTTCCAGTCGGTGGGCAAGCGGTAGTTGCCGTCCACCGCGATCTTGCGCATGCAGCCCACGAAGCCGCGCGGCGGCGCCTCCCCGCCTACCAAATGTATCAAGATAAGTCTCCACAAGAATTCATGGCAACAACTTCTACAAGTATTATTTATTGATTTCTTATATTTACGCGAATACTACACATTGAAATAAAACTAATCTTAAGGATTTTATCGCGGTTTTTTTTTTTTAAATAAACCGCGATAAAATTACGATTCCTTATGATTAGTTTTATTTCAATACAAGTATTATTATTATTTATTTAAATGTCTTTGCGGCGTGAAATATCAAGTGACGAGGGATAATCGTTCAGGTTTTGGATGAGATTATTTTTGGATTTAAATCAAGAACAGTTATTGGAAGTGTCAAAAGACGGTTCGATAAAATTCGGTAACCCGAAAACATCCGAACTAACAGAGAGCTGTTAACGTCCCCTCGTTCACAAATAATACACCAATTGCCTTTTCAGGAATTTAAATATATATCACACAAATTTATATCACCTTAAGATCGAATATCATTTGCACATCATAGAATGGCGAGGACTATTTTCGTCATTTGTTATTAATTTGAACATAGAACATTTCAAATGTCGACCTTGGGGAAATTTTCGTGGAGTAGCGAGTTGTTGTCAAAATACAAAATACATATATTACAGTAGATCCAACTCAGATCTTTCTGTCTCCCGCTTTGCAATGGAGGGAAGTGGATAATTTTCTTCCAACTCCTCCTATTTATCTTTCGATTAATTTCGTGCGGGTTCCAAGACAATTAACTTTATCCCGGGACTCGCCGAGGGTCAAACCTCGGTGTCTTCATTGGACACCACTGTAGATCCTGGCTTACAGGAGTAGCAGTGGTGGGAGTGTGTGGCGGGCCTAGATCCAACTCACCAGCAATAAAATATATTTCTCCAGTCATGAAGCGCAGTTTCTTGGTGGTCTTCACGGGCCTGTAGTCCACGGACAGCGTCAAGGTGTCCGTGGCCATAGTTAACAGCAGCGGGTGCCATCTGCCGTCGTTGAACTCTTCCGCGTAGTTGTCCAGCTTCACCCTGGGCGACCCCTGGGTCTCCAGTTCCACTTTCACTCTACCTTCTTCTAAGTATACCTGGGAGGGATATATATATTCTAATATGTATACCGGGTGGATCAAAAAAGGGTATACTAAGCCGTGTACCTGCGTTTCTTTTGCACATTTGTTATCATCATTTATCAGAATTGTAATATTATCGATTTTAAAAAACAAAGTTTGTTCCCAATAAAATGACAATTGTGTTTTTTTTTTAAATATTAAGTTGACGTATCGTATCTTACATAACATAATCATTGGAAATGCGCTAAAGACGCGCAGGTTCGTGTCTTAGAATCACCTTTCTGTATCAACCTCTTTAAAAAAATAGCATGATAGTTTGAAATCCTTTTTGGAAGGAAAATAGAAGGGCGAAGTGGTTCGAATAAAATAATTATAATAAGTAATGTTTTTGGGACTGATGAGTTCATAAACGTTCGCTTGCGGCAACCGCTCGCCTGAGTGCTGTCATCTGTAATTTGCCCCTCCTTCAGGGCCCCAAGTCTGCTAACACACAGATATCCCATACAATATCTGTCAAAAGTGGCAGTTACTATGCGGTTGCTGTTCGATTATGAATCGATTGTGTTAGCAGAAATGCGGCCCAGGTCGCAGAGCATTCGCCCGAGCCAGTGGGGTGAGCAGAAGCTCTCAGGGGCGGACTGAAGTACTTTATTGCGACCAATTAATATTTTTTTCTCAAAGATAGGTAAAATCACACATAAATTGCCCTCGCCCCCTTAACGAACTCATTGATCCGCCCCTGGATCTCTTAATGTAATCGTAACGTCATCGAGAAAACATGCTATCGCTGTCACTCTTATTTATGAAATCTGAGGTGTGAGCGATCGGTCACATGGTTATAGACTCACCTTCACATGTCCTCCTGTGTTGAACTTGTGGTATACGAGCAGGCCATGGAACTCGTAGGTCCTGAACTCGAGGGATATGTTCAGCGTGTTCCCGCCGGAGTAGCCTCGCAGCTTCGCGTACGAGTTCTCCTTTAGGAAAGTGATTGGGACGACCGGTGGTTCCTAGCATTGGGAGAAGAAATAAAGTATATAATGAACTACACATTCTGCATTGCACGTGTATGAATACTTGATTGATTGATCGTTCAAAGGAAAAGAGACTCTGATATGGTTTAGTCAAGTCATAATATTCACTGGACAAGCGTAAAGCGTGTTAACTTTCGGTGTGAATAAATGCCTGATTTACTGATCGTTTAATGGAAAAGATACTCTTTTATAGTTAAGTTAAGTCATAATACTCACTGGACAAGCGTACAGCGTGTTAACTTTCTGGAATTTGAAGGGTTCTCCGGACTCGTAGCCCTGTTTGAGGTCTTGTATGACATTCGTCGCGTTCAGATACACGTTCTCAATGCATCCGGTGAAGTTCTGGTTCACCACCAGGCCCTCTTGGAAGTTGGGCACGCCGCCGATGTAGAACTGTAGAAATATATGTTTCTTGATATATGTTTCTTTTAATACTATTTAGGCTGGCGTACTTGTTGCAAATTAATTGAATCAAGCAATATACATCACGCATTAACTAAAATGAACAAAATGGCGGCTTTGCGCATGCATTGCCATATGAATTCCTTTATTTTCATTTTAATGGCGGCAATCCCACTAATATTATAAATGTGAAAGTTTGGATGGATGGATGTTTGTTACTCAATCACGCCAGAACGGCTGAACGGATCTGGATGAAATTTGGCACAGAGATAGATTATAGTCTGGAATAGCACATAGGCAACTTTTTATCCCGGTAAAATGTAAACTTTTTAATCGCAGGTAACACCGCGGGGCGCAGCTAGTAAATTATAAATCAATTTGGGTGAAGGACCCCCCATCCACTTCCAGATGATAGTGATAGTTGCTTAGTCACGATAACTGACATCAGAATACTACGATTAAACGGACCTCTTGGACCGAAAGCCATTGGTGTTTGTTACTCACAGCTCTATTGAGGTTGAGCCTGGAGAACTCGCCCTTGATGCGGTCCTGCACTATGACCCGGTCCACTGAGAACACCACCTCGCGCCGGTTCCTCGATATCACCACGTCGTGCCATATGTTGTCGTCCAGCAGACTGCCCACCGACAGCGAAGTCAACGTGCCCGAGCCTGGCGGAATCGTGAGGTGAAGATATATATCCTGAACTAGCTGTTGCCCGCGACTTCGTCCGCGTGGTATTTAACAAAGACTCAACCGTTAGCAACAGCCTGCTCGCGTTCTGATCCCGCGGGATGCGTTGCAGGTTGTTGCTATCAAACTTAATCAGGCGCAGCGCTGCAACATTGGTTTTAATTTTTTTTCGAGAGATCCTATTTTTTTTTTCTAAAATAAAAGTAGCCTAAGTTACTCCTTGTTACATCAGCTATCTGCCAGTGAAATTCCCGTCAAAATCGGTCCAGCCATTTCAGAGATTACCCGGAACAAACAGACAGACAGACAGACAGACAGACAGACAGACGGACAGACAGACAAAAATTGTAAAAAATGTTGTTTCGGTATAGGTAACGTGTATACATCCAAATGCACTTAGTAAAAAGTGGTTATTTTAATATTACAAACAGACACTCCAATTTTATTTATATGTATAGATTACTATAAAGCGATATATCTTCACTCATTAAAAAATGGCGACCAACGAGAAATCAGTCGGTAGTTCCGCCAGTGTCAAGTTTTGGCCAATGGCTCTTGGCCAATAAAAAAAAAGTATTAGTGAGGAATATATCTTCACTTATTATAATAATGGCGTCTAACGAGAAATCAGTATGTAATTCCACAAGTGATAAAGTATTGGCCAATGGCTCTTGGCCAATAAAAAAAAATATGTTTAGTTTTGTGTATACAATTACAAAATAAGTAATATACTTACACAGATAAAATTATATAAAATCAAAAATAATCATAGTCAAATGTGGGAATGATTGTAAAACGGAACGTATAGAGTATGAAGTGTAAATAATGTATTAGAAGTGAAAGGGATGGATTAATAGGTGTGAGAGAGAGGCAATAAAACGACAGCTTATTTCAAAAAATAAATCGGACATACATATTTTTTTGGCCCTAAAGCAGTTCAAGCTTAACTCACCAAGATCAATATTCAGCACCAATCTATTATCCCGGAGTTGCAACGCGAAATAATCTCCCTGCGTGCCCCTGGAGTACATGAGAGCGCCGGATGCTGTGCTGGTCTTGAACCTGAAGCGGATCACCTCTCGGGACGCGGACACCGGGTCCCGGAGGAGATCCATCTTGACGAGCGAGGAGCCGTTGAAATACAGCGTATCCGCCACTGGTGGGCGAAACGGAGGAATAATTAATGCATTATTGAGAGCACCAGTGGCGAAATAATTTTTATTATAAAAGAGAAGAAAACTAGCATATAAGGTACCAGTAAAGTGAATTTATTATTTGGCAATAATACACAATGGCTACCATTTTTCGAAAGGGAAGCCGGTAGGAATCTGCTTGTATGGAGTCTTCACCACTGAAAAATACTCTACCCCTCGAACCTCAGACCAAATAGCTTGGACATGGCATCCAAAGGCATACCCTTCTACTTAAACCAGTGACCATAAGATGTACATATTAAACTAGCTCACTCTGAATCGCTGTCATTTTGGAATCGCTTTGAATTCTTATCCAAAGTTCAAAATGAAATTGATTTGCTTACATAAGAAAGTAATATTTATTCATTCGCCGTTACGTACCATAATCGCATCCATAGAACTCCACCCTCATGGAGATTTTGTCGCGCCATCGCATAGGGTTTAGCCGTATGAACTGAGCTATAATAGGCACCTCGAATTCGTTTCGCTCCACAGAGTTGCCGTCATGGTTGCCCTCGAACATCTATTGTAATATAAACTTTATTAATAAGGCGATAATATCCCATAAAGAACGCCTAGTTTTGGTAGGGGTCGCCATAATCTTCAATCGCTGCTTTGTCGTCCTAGTTTTTTTCTAAATGTATAATAGGACTAATTTGGCTGAGCACCAATGTCATACTGGGCGACTGCAGTCATCTTCCGATACTCAACTTGGACTACCGACAACCTAAGAGCCGAAACACAGAGACCGTTCATAGTTCTGCGTTCTTTATAATGTATAGGCTTCATAGCGCCCACACAAGCGATCACATAAGCAGGCGGTCAGCAATTAACAAATGTAAAAAAATAAGGCTTAAGGATCTCTGGTTGTTTGGGTTATTCAACCATAAAATTCTCGCTAGATTGTCCATGGCTTATGACGATGGTCAGATATAAGTCGATGTAACGGAATTCTGCGGCAGAATTTCCGCTAGATTCGTTTCCAACCAATGGTGGTGGTCAGATATTAATTACCATGAAGCGAAAGTCCGTGCGCGGATTTGTTCGTAGCCTAGTCCGGATGGGTCTAACATGCATAGAAGACCGATTCGGCTGTTATCTCCCATCATACAACACCCACCACATTACCTTCGTGAACCCATCGACACTGGCCACTGCTCGCCAACTCTCCCCATCGTCAGAATACTGCAGCATATACTCCGTGACATACTCGTCGGTGGCGAAGCGCCCCCTAGTGGCGACACCCCGCAACTCCTTGCGCTTGCGCAGGTTGATAGTCAGGTGCTGGTAGTATGAGCTCTCCTGTGCCGTCCATGCGCTTGTCCCTTCACCAGTTATGGGGTTAGTTAGAAATGTGATTTATAGAGGTGAGTTTAAGGTAGTAAATTGCACAAAAGGGCGATTTAGCTTTTATTTTTATTTTGAATTGAGTGAAATGCTTGGCTCGTGGTTTGTAGCATTTTCAAGACAATAATAGTTACGTCATAGTTAAAATATTTTACAAATGTATTGCAATTTACTTCCCAATGTTTACTCATAGTGTGTGGATTAGGTTCATGTTAGAAATAAGTATGTATGTATAAAGGAGATAACACGTATTTACAGTATAACCCTGAAATTCATGGATTTTTCATTAATCTATAATATAAGAAAAATGATTCGTAATAACATAGTAAGTATCTTTCAATGTATTTGAGGGCAGGTATAAAGTATAGGTTAAGTATCTTTTATCCCAAAAAAAACCATTATTATTATTGAACAAGATAATGTGCAAAGACCTCGGTATTAGGCATGGTATAAGGTTCAATATGCTCTAACATTTGCACCCAAATCCACCGGCAGTGTATTGCTGTACATAGTGCAGAGCTGCCTGCCCGTTCAGGATTACTTAGTCGTGTGATATTGCTACTATAACGACTAATAACTGAATATACACAATGGTAATTTATCTATACGGCCAAATTGTAATGTCTCTACCTACAATACCGTATTATAAATTCTAATCTGGAATTAGCATAAAAATGCTCAAGTACCTACATATGACTAAGCTGTTATATGCCTGTTATGTTAGTAAAACCGAATTGATATTTAATAACTAACTCACTACACAAACCAACCAAATAGGTAATCAGTATATTCATACAAGGTTAAGAGAACAAAGACAATTAAACTAATCTACTAAAAAGCGCAATGTACTGCATGCAACACCAAACCTCGAATAGTACCTTACATTCTTATTACCTTAACTTCGCCTCCAGCGGCTTTATACTGCACATAGTCGAGGCCGTTCGATCCGTAGCTGATATGGTACTCCTGAACGAACTCCTGGGAGTGCGCGCGACCTTGCGTAGCCACCCTAGTGATGTTCTTCACACTACCCAAGTCAAATACCAGCTGTTGGTCGAAATCGTTCTCGGAGGCCGTCCACGCGTTCAAACCTTTTTGTACGGGAATGTTTTTTCTTTTTTACTCATATGGCTATATTGTGTATTGTTAGTAGATGATCAATGTTAGTTGGATGAAAAATAAGCTTTTGTTCTTTTTTTCATTTTTATTTTTGCCAATGATCTATTCTACTGATCCCGTATATCTAGTCTAAATAACATCTGTATAAGCACAATTTTATTTACCCTTATACCATATAAGTACCTACATAGTTTTGAGACAAGATTTTTATTAACATGAACAAAACATTCCTTATCTGTAACAATATTATTCAGATCAATGCTTTTGAACAGCATTATGAGAACATCAAGTGCCTAATTACAAAAAGATCCATAATTGAATGTTCCTTCCTACCTACGATTGCAATATTTTAAAACAATTTCCCATTAATACCTAGTCTTATTTTTATAAGTAAATATTTTTGAAATCCGACGTGATTGCTAGAACGGTTTAAATTCCTTCTTCATAAAGCCACTGCTAAAGTCACTATTGGGCTCATGGAATGGCCTCGCTTCTTTCACCAGCTCCTCAAAGTCCAAATACGTATAGGGAATCGGTACATGCTTGGTTCTGTCTGCACACCTCACAGATACCGCTACCGTATGTTTCTCATCGAGTAATGTTTCTTCAAACACCCAATCTTTTTGTAAAACACCACATTTGTACAGCTGAGTGTCTAATGACGCCTTCGCAATATCTAATTGACGTGTATGTATCGAAAAACTTAATTCATTCAAAGGCACTGTTATACCGCATCCCAAATTTTTCACATAACACTCTTTCAGACACCAAATGCGATAAAAACTGGCTATCTGTTCCATTTCTGTTTTAAAACTCCGTATATACGACCATTCGTGGTCGGAGTACTGGCGTTTCATTAGCCTGAAGAAATCTGGTACATCCTTGTTCACAGGAGGCTCTATCTTCATAATATCAATGCCTATATCACCGCTGATGTTCCCCGCAAGCACAATAAAGTCTCCTTGATGGGATATATTGAAACATAACGGCATATCTCCTGCCCCAACAATGAATGGTTTTCCGCGCTCGTCTCTGCTAAAACGCAGCTCTTCATAGGGTATAGAAGTCGCAAGGTGAACATACTTCCTTATCATGAGCCGTCCAATCAGAGATGACTTTGCATCATTTTGAAAATGGAATTTTGACAATCTCTCTATTTCTTCTTCTTGTACATAGCTTGACGCAGCCATGATTTCTTGCATAGTGGGATTCCATAGAGAGCCATTGAATGCCCATCTAGCATTAGTATTCTCCATGATTATTTCGAATTTAATTCTCTTTGATAATTGACTTATTGAGGTCCAGTTACTAATTGATTTATAGTGATTTCGGACCTGCAGATCAATGAATCCTGTTATTTTTTTTAATCTTCTTCAGTTTTTGTTTGTTTAGTTCATTAATTTTGAGCTAAGCAATTTTATATTTTAGCTCAACAATTTCGGATAAGACACACACACATCCATGCATAAAAAATGACAATGGCCATACCAAATGAAAAAAAAATATATATATAAAAACTCATCTATGTTTACGTTTCAAATAAAAATCCTCAAGGCATTCTCTAAAACTAAACCAAAGGACTTGAAATAAGGAAATACATCCAAGCAGTACCTTCATTGTAGTGCTGCAAAGGCAAAGTGTCTTAATAAAACAGGCTGAGTCACAATACAGTGTTTATGAGACATAAAAAAAAATATTTAGAGTATATTCTGAATATTATCATTGAATGCTAGAGACCTTTATTCTTTTTAAAGTAAAACAATAGTAATATAATTTGGTCTATGAACCCTTAATTTGTTGAACATTATGTGTACAAGATCCTCTAAGATGATCATGAGGTTTATTCTACACCGTAATAATGTTTCATCAGCATGCTAAAGCCAAGTCTCCAGCATATTATTTGCTGTACATGCTACACAAAAATCTACACATTTGCAAGTAAAATTCAGAGAACAGGTAGGAGTAGATTTTTTTGTAATGTGTACAACATGGCTGGAGATATGGCTGATAGACTACAACCAACACTTGAAATGTATACTTTAAAGGTCCAAACTAGTACCTCAATGTTTATATTTAGGTTCAGTTCTTGTATTACAAGAATACAAATTGGTGATAATAATTTAGACCTTAAACTCGAGTTGCAAGCTTGATAATACCAAACAGGACGAAATCCACAACATTGTTCCTTGCTTTGCAAAAAATAAATGAGAAACAGCTTCACTACAATGAATCCTTACTCACCATATAACTTAGCATTCTCAGGTCCCCTGTCTCTAAGGCTAGATGTAGCGGTCAACTTGGCGTTAGCGACGAGCGGCTCGTTGCATTCATAGTCGTAATAATATCTTATAGAATCTGAAAGTAGAAAATTGTATTTTTAAGAAGCAAGTCTACGATTTCGAATGAAAATATTAGTAGTATACTTTGTAAATTTTATGGGTTTTGAGAACATATTCAAAAGCATGTGAACAAGATAATCAAATAAGGAGTTAAACTTATAGGAAAAGTATTGGTAACTAACCTGCATTAGATTTTGTAATGCTAAAGGAAAGCAACACAAATAGATAATACACAAAATCACTCATCATAATTTCATAGCGGTTTTATAATGAAATATATATACTAATAACGTATTCTGTCAGTCAGGAAATCAAATAAAACTGTTTGATCATTACGTTTGCGTTGTTACAACCATCAAGCCGGACAACACCCAAGTAAGTATGATTTCAATGTGAGTTGATTGATTGAAAAGCTAATGCTAGGACCTAATTGGCTGATTTCCTATTTATAATTCGGATTAACCAATCAATGTCATAAGCTATTGACATTTTGACACGCAGCAGTACCTATGCGCAACTAGAACAAACTTCTAAAATCGACGTTCAGAACATGCTAATTTTATCCACCATTAGGTTAAAAAAAAACGTACGTATTGTTATAATAATTTTGTGTAGTGTAGAGTTCAATTAACTGCACCAACACACGATCCCATGTATTGAACTTTGCTATTAAACATTTTATTGATATTATTCTACTTTTATGAAATGAATGCATATTAAAATCAAATTGAAAGCGTTGGCTTTTATATATTTTTTATCAGAACCTGCGTTTTGAACATTACGTGAACAATAAAAAAATTACATCCATAGAGAAAGAAAATAATATGTCACCCATTCCATCTGTGTGTGAATCGATCAATATTTTTTCTGATTTACGCGTATTTTGTAGAATTGAAGCATATTTATTGTGTTGAAGATCAATGATATTACATTTGCAGTAAATAAATAACATTATTTAACATCTACCAGTAAAATATAACATAAATCCCGTTACGTACACTATTGGTTTACCTACATTTTATTTTGGCCACGTTTGATCGGCTTTTATAACTTTATGTTTATGTAAAATGATTATTATTGTGTAGTTGAACTAAGTGATATAACAGGTAAGCAAATAATAACATATCAAAGTTTTCTTTTACAGTGATTCATAATCGTGACATCAGTCATGCCTTATTAGCATAGGCCTCCGTGTAATGCGAAAACTACTTTTCTTTTACACTGGTATAAGCATTAAAAAGTTATTGGAGCTATTTAACCAATAAAATGAATTCATTGATGCAGTTTTTAATAGCCCTTAAAAGCCGTATCACCTCCACACATCTGTCTTAGTCTATCGCCTGTCACGATGTTCCCACAAAGGTGTTCAAATCATCTCTACGTAATTTTTACCTACATGTTTAGTTGGTGTGGTCTTCTGGTGATATTTATTTATTCACGATAATATTCTAACAGTTCAAATTTTTCTTTAGTGGCCAAGTTTCCATAATTTGGTAAACCTTGGCAATACTTGGTTGAAATCCATTATTAAAAAAATGGGGACGGGACTTACCACTGACCCCTAGCTTGTCAAATTTCCCAATATTAACCAAACAACATCAATACATCTTAGAGAAGTTTGGCTTTTTAGGCTTCTTCAAGTATCACTCAACATGTTTGGTAAAAAACGAATGTTCTCAACTAATGGGGTAGTTGAGAATATTCGTTTTTTGCACTAGACTAACACACTATCTATACGGTCCCACACTTAGCAGTGCTTGTATGATGGGCACCATACAATGGTCTGGGGGGGAACCCAGTATAGAATACTTATAGATATATAAAAAATCCAAAAATCAGGTGCAATGAAACCAGCATTCAAACACGGGAACCTTAGGACAGAATCAGGGTCACTACCAACTCCACAATCAGATTTACAAGTAAACAGTAAATTTTCTTTTATGTGACAGAAGCAGAAATCATGTCAAGCATGTCAGATCGGAAGGCGGAGCTGGAGCGCAAGAAGGCGAAGCTCCAGGCCCTTCGCGATGAGAAGGATCGCCGCCGGCGAGAAAAGGAACAGAAAGATGCTGATGAGGCACTGGTATGACGCATTTTGGTTAACTATTAAAAAGAAATATAAGACATACAGCCAAATACTGCACAGCACCATATTTTAAAAAAATACTGGAGGAACTGCCTGTCAAATTTACTTAGTATTGAATTTGAAAGTGATTAAATGGCATTGAATAACTTACACAGTTCTTGGATATTTTTGGGAATGTGGGTTTGTGCTTTCTGTATGATCTATATAGTTTAAAGCTATATATAACCAGATCAAATGCAGAATCTGTAGAGACTGGCTCGAGTACACTCTGCAGGCTGAGAGTGCTCTCTTGAGGCAAATGCTTGCTCTGCTTCACCTGAGAGCTGCCATCTGTCATTTGTGTTGTGGCTAATCAGCTATTGCATATGGTTTTAGATAATATCAGAATCTTGCATTTAGCTGACAGGTTATAAGCAAGGCTCGCTGAAGATGTAGTATCCAGGTTTTCAACATGATGTAAAGGCTACACTCGATGCCTATAATAAAATTACAAAAATCCTTCACGTCGACAGTCATGGGTTACAGAGTTTGTAATTTGTTAGGGCGCAATGTATCGTAAACAACGCAATTACATTACCAGACCCGAGATGAGGCACTCGGGCTTATCGAATTTTAATTTACATCACAGTTTTAGGTCTAAATTAGTAATGATGTTTTATTTTTTATTAAAATCACGTTAAGATCGACTTCTATTATGACTTCATGCTAAAATCAATTTGTAAATACTAAAATAAATGCAAGTAATTCATGATAAGATCGACTGAAAATTCCAACTCTGTGGGGTCCAGAATCATGAGTTGTTCCATGGTATCAGTTTTTCGTTACGAAGCGTCTTACACGCTGTACTACAATAACTCCCTCTACAATGTACAGCAACGCGCGTCCGTGGCGTCCAGCCTGGACAGCCGCCGCGACCTGGACGAGATGCTGTCCTCGCTCGGAGTGGCCCCAGTGAAGGACGTCCTGTCCTCCCTCTCCTCCATGACCTCACTGACTCCGCCGCAGACGGCGTCGCCCGACGCGAGCCTGCCGCATACTGATAAATCCAGCTTACCTTTACAAGGGTGAGTGGTGGTTAAAAAACTTTATACTTAAGTATAGGACAGCGTGACGGCGAGGCGACTAAATTTTAAAATCGCATCAAATTCGAATAAAACTATACGTAATATTATAAAGAGTTAGTTTGTGAGTGTATGGATATGATCTGATTCTGAAAATAATATCACTAATAGGAAGCTAAATTTTACCCTGAGTGCTATAGGCTATTTGACATCGAGTTACCGCGGGTGGAGCCGCGGCCAGAAGCTAGTGTTTCATAGTTCTATATCTAACACTTGGAGTATTTCCAAGCTCTGCAGTACACCTCTGACTCTTCGGAGATTACAGATGTGATGGTACAAACGTGAAAAAGTTTAATTTTCATTTTATCTACCTAAAGAGGGTTATAAAGTCGTTAATAAAATCAATAATATATTTTTTCCAGTAAATATACATTTATTTCTAGCCCCACTTGTCCATAATAACTTTTCATCTCCGACAGTGGGCCGAAGAAACCGCTCCAGCTGCAGGTTGTATCCGTCCAGTCCACGGACATACCGCCCAAGGAGAACGTGACCTACGCCAAACAAACCCAGACCAACACCTCTAGTGTCGGCGTCGGCGTCGGCGAGTTGCGCGATGGTAAGTTGATGCTTACAATATTAGGAGACACGCCATTTCTTTTTTTAAATTGGGCAATGATACTTTTTGGTTCAGGCGCAAAAGGTCCCTTTCCAAATCGCATATTCGCAACGAAAGTATATTAAAAAAAAACACTAAGTTAATTTTATAAGTCTACTGAACCTAAATCGGCACGAATTATAAATATTCTTTGTACCCTACAAATTACGTTAAAAAGTTGAATGTTTTGTAAACTGAGCTTTTTCGCAAATTGTACCATTTGCGAAAATGATTAATGTCGTTTTGCAAATATGACCTTATGCCTCTGAACTTATTTTCCTTTTATTTTTTGGGTTCTATTTTATTTTATTTAAACAAATTACACTCATGTTCTTTCATATGTTTGTTACTTACCCACTTGAAACGTGACACTTTTAATAATCAGAGTGTGTCTAATATTTTTACAAATTGTCTTGAAATTTAACAATGTGTACAGGGTTTTTGTGTTTGTATGGTCATTAACCATTCGAGATTTTATATGTAAATGATGATGATGAATAAATTGATATAATAATTTGTTTAACTGTGATGTCTGGTGTCGGTTTAACGTTTTATGTTATTTGCAAAATATATGACAACATACATTGTATCAAGGTAAAAAAAAACATAAAACAGGGTGATTACGACAGTCAGAAATTAAATACGTCAACAAAAAACCCTCAAATAAACACAAGTGTCATTTCGTTAGAAACGATTTTTTTTTTGTTTTAAAAGTTGACATATCGAATTCTGACTTAATTATTACAAATGTGCTAAAGAAACGCAGGCTTAAGGCTTAGTATACCCTTTCTGAATCAGCCTGTATGTTTATAACATTTCGATTTGATTCGATAATATAATTAGTAATCAATGTTGGTATTTGCAAATAACAATAATCCTTTTTAACCAACGACATCTGTAGTTATTAAAACAGTATTTACTTTTCACTCATCTTTTTTAATTTGGCCTCACAATGTTGCCTGAATTTAAAAGTAAATTATTTCTGCATGTAACAAAATAATTCGAGGTTATATTTTTTATACATTGTGGTAAAGCGTAGCCAATTGGAAATGCAGTGAAAACAATCGAAATAAGAGAAAAAAAATAAAGAAGAAAAATAAAAAAGATGTTTATGGAATAATAATATGCAGTCATCAAGATAAGTTAACAGTTTGAAACAAGAAATTAAAGCAACAATATTTTTGGCCACTAATTTCTTTAAAAAAAGTTGAAAAAATAATATCCACAAAAAACAGATTATACACATAATTTCAGGCAACATTTTTATTTTCGTTTTTTCAAAGCTTTAACATATGTCGTATATGATTTATGTTCTCGTCTAATCAATGAAATAATCTACACTAAATAAAAGTAAATACTGTATGAGAATTGTGGTGCAATGTTTGTGTTTGTGCTACCATAAAAAAAGGCTGCTCTTCCAATGCATCACCGCTTGCAGGATACATGGAGGACTGGTGGCGGCCGCGCAAAGGTAATGCATACCTTATTAACATACTGTAGAGTTTAATGTTGTTTTTCCACGAATATATGCATAATAGGGATGGGACTTGGTAACTTGAGAAGCAACCCTAAAGACGGCTTGAGTTATCTTGTGCAATTAAAGTAAAAAAATTACATTTCCCAAGTTTTTATGTTGCATTAATTAGTTGAATAAATGAAAAATTTGCGGATTGCATTGTTTCTAAATGATAATTTGCCAAACGATACGTTTACGCAACTTTGTTTGACTCTCTGCGTTTTCCCTTCAAATCTGTATATTGTGAAAATATAAGTACTACTTAAGTATAATAATTTTGATCACGCTATATTCGTGGAAAACATGAGTCCACCCTCGTGGAGTAAATAAAATATAATGCATGCACACAATATTTGTTTACAAAAATGTAACAAGACATCTGTAATAGGAAAAAAAAACCATACATTTGAAAAGTGAATGTAATTGAAAAAAAAAGTACTTCCCGGTTATGCGCGATAACAAGAATAAACTTTAATAAGTATCTTCGAATGTCTTGTAACATTTCAAAATGTTGAAACTAATACAATGTTGAGCCTAGCCAGGCAAAGTAATATATAAGGCATAACAAAAATAGTGTAAAATATTTTAACTGATGGATCATGTTGATGTATAAAATAATTGTGTAAATTATATTCGGTTTGTTTAAAAACAAAGCGAACCAGTAGCATTTGGCTGTTCGCTCAGCACTTTAAGTGTCTAATAATTTGATTCATTCCTTTGGGAAATTTATCTTCAAAGCCTATTAGCCCTGTTAAAATATGATTCACTATTATTGTTACACCTTATATAGTGTTGAAAATTGACCGTTGTAAGTATATCAAGTAAGTATAAATTACTAAAACAGGAGTGTCCTGGCTATGCCCTGTGTGACTGTGTTTTTTTCTAAACTTGGGATCAACTGAGTTTGTTCGAGCATGTATATTATTAATATACACTTATTTCAAACTATTTTTATATACCTGGCAAGGCGATAAAGTCTGAGGTAATTTCTCATAAGGTGTCTTAATTATAGTTTGGAATTAATTAGGTCTTGAATTTGGGGATACAATTATGCAACCAAATCAGTGACATCAGTGTTAATCTACTTGTAATTGTTTTGTAATTTCAATGTTATCAAAGAGGTTTTGTTTTACATTTAAATTACCCCAAACCAAGGCTACAGAACTGCATGTGCTCATTACGAATTAAATGGAACTAACACCTACGATCATTGTGAATATCATTCATCACCTTGGTTTACGAATCATTTACGTGTGTCTGTGTAAATATTATTGACTATATTGATCAAAACAAACATATTTAACGGTACAATGAATTAATAGGTGCTGTACAAAATGATTCCACCTTGTCACAGATGGTAATTGACAGAATATTTTTATTTTTGTCCTTTTCTAGCACTCGCAACCGACTACTACGGTAAGTCATTATTCCGCCAGGATGCTTTCTGTCGTTTACCCCTTAACACTACCTCTGTCATGTCGGTTAACACGGTGTCGGTTGTATATTCGTCTTCATTTCGGTCTAGCCCTGTATATATTACATAGGTTGTCTTACTATCACGCTTCTAGTTATTTCCTACTAACACCGATTAGGTGCGATCGTCAGGTTACTTGATAAATATATTAAAGACCATCTAAAACTCATAATAACCATGTTATCAAGAAATCTGTAACATAAATGGGGGGTTTCGAACTAAAGATTAGATACTAAACATCATTATTTGATGTAAAATTAAGAATCACAAATCGTGGCCTTCCAGAGTTCTCCACTTGGCCTCCGTATAAGAAGCCTGTATACACGGCCGCAATATAAAAAAATATATGGAATATTATATGTCTATATCGAATATGGTGGTATTATGGGGTTGCTGTATCATCTCATGCTGTCTACCCTTCCGAGTCGACTAACATACACTGCACAGGTCCTAACACACGGACGCGCATTGCGTCCGACATGTGTGTCACAACACGAGCAAGTGTCACGGCAACATGTCGGAGCAATGCGATAGATCATGCTGTAAGATATATTAAGCACTAGCTATGTCTATGTATAGTTTGAAATTTTTTATATATTTTATGGTCGAAAGATACTGACATTGTTTTTTTGTTTTTTTTCCTCCCCTTTCAAGATGAGTACAATCTAAACCCGGGTTTAGAGTGGGAGGACGAATTCACAGGTAGGTTTCAATTCCGAATCATACAAACAATCATTTTTTAACTAAATATTGCCCTTCGTAGAGCCTGTGCCTATCACCTAGCATGGTTTGTTGTCTATCTCTTCCTATATGTAACGCTATTTACGACAAAGCTAACATAAACATTTATTTTAACGTAGCACATTATTAATTTCGTATGTAGTTTTAATACAGGATTCATAAGAGTAAGGTCACATTCAGATTCAGTTGAGGCATCAACTAATAGTACTACCAGTTACGGGAGAAAAATGCGAGGAGTCAAAGCACACTTTTAATTTTTTTTTGAAGTCCGCAAATTATCAAGTTGGCCAAAAATGAGCGGACGCAAATTGTTAATGAAATTGACAATGACTCGTATTTGAAAACATAATAAAGCTTACAGTCGGCTGATAACAAGCTACATAATTATAAAAAAAAACCACCTGTATTACATTACATACCTCTATCAAATTCGGCTCGATATAAATAGTACATTATCATTATGCATGTGACAGAAATATTATTGTGTATAATTGAGTATGCATGACAGGCCATGTCATCATATGTTTAGACAATAAGTATTATTTTTATTTATCCTTTTTTTTATTACATCATGAGAAATGTATCTCTCTTGTGGAGAGCTCGGGAAGATTTTGCATTTTTTTTTATAAATTCAAAGCTTTCTGTCACCAAAGTATTTAATGCTTTTCCTAGGTTGTTTTGTGTTTTAGTTGCACATACTATACGTAGGATCTAGTTTAGTGTATGTTCAATGATCATTTAGTTTTCTTTTACGTTTACAAACGCTTTCGTTATTAAGTTTACTAGAATATGCGTTCAGTTTCTCAAGTACCGCGGTGTGAAAATATTTTTGAAAAGAAAATTAACTGACCCATATTAGCAATGTATTTTGATAACTTTATCACTTATATAACTTTTGTAGCACTTTCTTTGCCGTCCTTGTTTCCTTGATGGCATTAGATGCTTACAATACCTAGTTTATGTGTGGACAATATCAACTCTAATTGTTAGTAAATACTTTTACATCTTCATTACTTTACATTTGAGAAACTGATAGCCTATCACGAGAATATAGTTACAGTAATTTGTCTCATTTAATTTTACCCTACGTCGCAAATAAAGGTTTGACAGACACGAAAATGATATGAGATGCTATGAAAATGTAACGGTATAAGACATTTTAAACGTTTCAGATTCAACATTACTTGCTGATAAGATGTCATATATTAGTTATAGAATAAAACTAGATAAGATACAGAGTATCAACAAAGATATACATTAATACTGTTTGAACAAAAATATACATATACACAGTTTGTATTCAAGTACCTAGAGCCTACACCTCAGGAGCGCTCATAAAAAAACCCTGAATAATTTACCTGGCGGTGAATTCTATTCACCCCATGATTTTGACATAATATGTAGTTAATTTCTGCTAGAATCGTGCAAGTTTGAATTTAATTATGTAATTTCTAACTGCATATACATGCTGTAACTGTAGTCTCATTTTAATCATTGCCTTAGAAAACGTTTAACTGCATAACGTTTATAATATAGTGACATATATTCACACGAATTCATAAAAAAGTATCGCGATAATAAATATTACACTCCTGCCACACTTGCGCCTAACGCTATTGATGAACGCGTTAAAGAACATAAAATTGTTTTTATTTTATAACGAGATAATTTACGGCGTTAGGCGCAGGTGTGGCAGGTGCGTAATATTTATGAACGCAATATTTTATATCATTACAATAACACTAAATTATAATCGTTACGCGGTAATGATCATTAAACATGTAGTAATCATGCTTATTATTAGCTAATATATTACATTAAACGTTAACCCACTTACAACATTTTATTGAAATACAAGGCAGTGGGTGAATAGAGATTGGGGTGAATTCAATTTAACCTAACAACTATACAATCGGTAGGTACCTACCTATGTTTTCGTAGAGATCGTTGCTTCTTAATTTTCCTATTAATATTTTCCAAATAAGAAAAAGATACATATAAAAATAAATTGGTTTTGTGCTCACCTGTATCTCTATTCCTCTTTTGTAACCCAACTTATCGTTTTGCAGTTTCTGATTTAAGACCTATATGTGTAATTATTATGTTGGTACGTACAGAAATTGGTAAAAATAAAATATTTACCAATAAGTTTTAGTAGCTAATGTTTTGAATACATAATTAAGTACTTTATTACTTGTGGTCCGAACTACAGCAACAACTAAATATGAGGGTACCCCAGTACAAACTATGACACATGGTCGTCAAATACCTCAGTCCTCCCGTGACCTTATTTGCTGTAAAGCAGCCGAAACGGCGGGAACGTTAACGTTTAGCGGGAAAATTTGTAAAATAAGTTTTTCATTTCAATGTGTAGTATTCGCGTAAATTTAAGAAATTAATATAAAGCTTTATATCAGAGACTGCAAATGATGTTCAATAGTATAAGTTCATCGACACACGTGTAGCTAGATACACTTAGCGCAGTAGCTATACAGTTTACAATCATGATTCGATACATACATACGTGTTCGTGAAGTTATGTTTACTAAATGATTCTTGTTCTTAATATTATACTGCCCCATAGCTTGGCAAAGTAGCGTTCCGAACAACGTGACAATATCGAGCGACGACGATAGATGGCGCTTTGCTGTCACGGTGGGCGGACTGCTACCTCAAAGTTTTGTACCTATATATTTTCATAATCATAGGGTTCCAAAAAAAATACATAATATACATAACTTTATGGAGAAAAACAGAAATGTACGACCGATTTATAGTAAATATATTGAAAAAGATTTCCACGGTATCTTAGTGCTCAGCTTTGTTCTGATTTTAAAATAATAATTAGCTAACGAACTTTTAAACAATTCAGGACTTGAAGTTCGTGTTATTATTATTCAGCCATTTTTGTCCCACTGTTGAACAAAACCCTCCATATCATACTTCGCTTATCGCTATATTATATAAAGAACAGGCTATAAAGAACAGTGCGATATATGAGTGTAGAGTTCGTGTGGCCCTCCCGTCGCATTTTTAGAATCTTAAAATCCATCTATGAGCTGAAAAACCTCAGGTTTTCAGCGACGCGTGTGATATCATCTGTTCATCATTTCGCCATTCTAAACCTTTGTGCCCCAACGGCTACCCCGGTTCCGGTGCTTTGACCTGTGCCCAGCCTTCCCGCCACTTTTCTTTGAACTACGTCGGTTAATCTAGTTCTCATCGGTCCCCTCATATCTGATTTCTGCATAATTCCTTCCATTGCGTGTTGAGCGACATTGAACTTTATAGACACATCCCATGCGAGCACATCTCTGGTGTGCTTGACCAGAACAAAATAAGTCTGTCGTACACCACACACACACACACACCCACCGTCCCGGCAAGGGCCATTCTTATTCACCGTCCAGTGCTTACATTCGACGGCGACGGCGCTCGGCAAGGTGACGACGAAGACGCCTTCCACGGGAAGCTACCCCCAGGGATACTGCCCCACGGCCTGCCCACCGTCAAGGAGGTGCAGCCCGCCGTCACCGACGCGCCGCAGGAGAAGAAGGAGGAGGAAGAGAAGAAAGGTTAGTGTTTCTGATATCTATACTTTTAATTTCCTATTTAGGGCGGAGCTAAGATATCTCCTGTATCAGAGGCGACGTTACAACGTTACTGAGCTATGTTGTTTTCAAAGATATACCGATAGATGGAGCCGCAGTTTGGAGAACAAACGAGGACAGTAACTGCTGCTCGGAAACCTTATATTTGGAATGAACTACATAGTAATATACTACAGTATCTATCGAAGATAATTTAAAAGTCTATATAAATTATGGGTGGATTATTGGTCCTGGATAACGAAGGACAAACTCTATCCAGCATCTTCTAGAGTACTCGTTAAGCTGGATACATTTAACCATAGGTCACATCACATAAATTGAGCAAAGATGGCGGTTCTGCGCATACCTAGTTGTATGCATTCACAATGCGCAGAGCCGCCAATTTTGCTCAATTTATGTGATGCGACCTAAACACCCTTTACTCTGTGCGCCAATAGTGTTAGGAGGTATATAGTATACGGCATTCAATTCGGCATTCAGAATAGCATTCAAAATAGGACAGTCAAAATCGATCACTATTTCCACTAAGTAAAGGTTATTATCGTTCAGTTCGCGAGTTGAGCGCGGACGAGAAGCAGACGATAATGCTGTCCGCCGAGTTCCAGCGGTTCATCAGCCGCGCGGGGCGCGTCATCGAGCGCGCGCTGGCCGAGTCCGTGGACATCTACACCGACTACACCGGCGGCGGCGACAGCGAGAGCGCGCTGTGAGTTGTTGCATCACATATTTTTGCACACAACCACGGAATAACACGGCATTTTAAAAAAGCTAGAGCTCCGATACCGACGTACAGTTGCAGTCGACTGACGGCGAAAAGTATATGTTAGCCAAATTTTGACCAATTGTGTGCGCAAGTCCACCGCTTTCATAACATATCTCCTCTCATATATCTGTGCATCACACCGACCGTGGACCATGCCACTGAGATACACTCGCGGCAATGAATTATGGCGCTTATGACAGCTGTCAAGAACTTAGATTAGAATTTAATTGAGAATGAGATGCAGATCCTTTTTTGATCATAAAAAATCTATTGATTAAACCTAAATTTGAAACTAAACCAGTGTTCAAAGTAACGGACTATTTTACGGGTAAATCAAAGTAGAATGTCATTTTTAAATAGTAAGTGATGGGGATCCCGATACGTATTCAATGGATATTTTTCAACTGAGCAATCATTAATTTAAACGTGTGTTATTGTCAAATTTATTTTTAATCAACCGATTTCTTTTTATAGGTCCCAAATTAAAGAGTCACGTATAGAGTTATAGTTTTGAATGCTTATATAATGCTAAGTTGTAACGGTAGCGACGACAAGTCGGACGCGCGGCTGTCGCTGGTCCGCACGTTCTGGGACGAGCGCTGGTCGCGCGGGCGCTGCGTGACGTGCCTGGACTGGTCGGCGGCGCACCCCGAGCTGCTGCTGGCCAGCTACCACAACAGCGACGACGCGCCGCACGACCCCGACGGCGTGTGCCTCGTCTGGAACACCAAGTTCAAGAAGTCCACGCCCGAGGACATCTTCCACTGCCAGTCGCCCGTCATGAGCGCCACCTTCGCCAGGTACTAAGTCACAGTCAAAGTCAAATCATTTATTTCGTATAGCCCTACGGGGGCACTCACAAATTGTCATTATATTTTTTTTCTTTACTCTACAACCGGATCGGAACGCGACCTCAACTGAGAAGATCCGGCGAGAAACTCAGCGGGCTTGTCTTTTTTTTGAAATTCATTGTTTTTACAAAATAAAATATAAAAGTAAGCTCCGGTGTGTTGCCATGCGAGGCGCACACACGCTACACATTAACATTATATATATTGATATTTGTGCGATCAGTCCCAGGTACAACTAACAATATCAGTCTACCGTAACTAATCAACATAATTATTACAGGGGCCTAACCATGAACTACTACTATTAATTAGGCTCAAGTTAGAACCTCAATGTATCTACATCGCAGATTTGTCATAGGCTTAATTAACTATTGGCATTTCTAAAAACCACTGAGTGAATTTTTCAACTTTTGCTAATCTGGTGCGTACCATTTTAAATACATGAAATACCTAATGGATTTGTTATTCCTGTTATACCTGCCTTTGGCGACCTCTGGATCAGGATTAAACCTCGTGATGTTGTACTGGCACACCGGGCGATTTTGATGACCTAGTTAGTCAAGTAGTATTTAGCCTAGAGTACCGTTCTCAGAGCTGCATTAAGGTAGGAAGACAGGCCGGCGACTCGCTAGTAACACTTCTGGTGTTACAAGCGTCAATAGGCTACAGTACAGCTTGCTTGCTTATTTGCCACACTAAAAAACACCTTAATACTTTGTTGTAGGTTCCACCCCAACCTGATCCTCGGCGGCACGTACTCGGGCCAGATAGTGTTGTGGGACAATCGCGTGCAGAAGCGCACGCCCATACAACGCACGCCGCTGTCGTCACTCGCACACACTGTACGTATGAACATCGGTAAACTAGAAATGCAAGTTTGGCGTAAGAAAAAATGTGCCCCCAGGGTTACCATATATAACTAGACTGCCTTGGAAAACTGAAGGATTTTTTTTCTACAGCACCGAACAAATTTATGTCATAAATTTGACGTATTTTTCTACGGATATTTTGATAGCGGTCAGCTCTTAGAGCTTTATTGGATCTGCCAACATGGTAGTAAGAACTTAACTTAATGTATCTCAACTGTGGGATTTTAATGATTATTTTTATTTTTGGTAAGACGGCAATAGTGTCAACCGACGGCGCTATTGAACGATTTGGTCTCCATTTACTATTTGGCGTCTTTTCAAGTCCTCCCAAGATGTCCGGAAAATTGTATCCACTGCTTTACTGATGGGCATGGGGCATTCCTTTCAACCACATCGTCATTAAAATCATTTTTTTTTATTTTTTTTTATTACATTATAGGCAAGTATTTGATCTCAATCTCACCTGATGGTTAGTGACGATGAGATCTACGATGGAGCATACTTGCCTAGGTAGGAAGGCGGCAGTAGACAGAGACGCTACATTCACTAGCTACATTATATATTCGCTACATTATACTTAGGGGTACTTATACTAAAGCAACATCAAGTTTTGTATCTTAGGAAAACTACAAAATTATATTAATTATGATTTAAATTAATAAGATGACACCAATACACATGAGCACCTCATCTGTAATTACAAACGTCAGAAGTGTAGTGACTTAAACGACTGCGTTCAGTATCCCACATCAAGAAGTTTTACTCAACTTATTTTGTAGCCGATTTACGTCGTAAAAAAGAAGTTCCCCCATTCTCTTTGGTTCCAGCACCCTGTCTACAGCCTATCAGTGGTGGGCAGTCAGAACGCTCACAACCTGATCTCGGTGTCGACGGACGGGCGCATGTGCACCTGGTCGCTGGACATGCTGTCGCAGCCGCAGGAGACCCTGGACCTGCAGCACCGCCAGAGCAAGGCCGTGGCCGTCACCTCCATGGGCTTCCCGCACGGGGACGTCAACAACTTCGTGCTGGGCAGCGAGGACGGGAACATTTACACAGGTACGTGAGAGGAGACGAGACTCATCACCTTCAATGGCCCATTGCTGGGCATAGGCCTCCTCTCACTGCGTGTGGGACTGAGGCCTTGGTCGTCCACTGCCCTATCTAACTGGAGGTTGATGGATATGGACCGTCTTTCGAAAACTAGGTAGGTTGAAATAAAACTAATTTTACGGATTTTATCGCGTTTATTTTATGTTTTTTACGTTCCCGTAAAATTAGTTTTATTTCAATGTGTAGTATTCGCGTAATTATAAGAAATCAATATGTGAACTATGTAGTTAAGTTTTCTAAGACATCCAAGATATTTCACGCAATCTGTGTGTGCCGCTCCAACTAGGGACTGTTGTCCATCAGCTTGGCATACATATATAGATTGATGCGCGGAACCAAATAATCGCTATTTAGGGGTACCTTAATATCAATAAAAAATGGACGGAGCATTAGTGTTTGTTATTAATGTAGCGACCGCTTCGAGCAATGAAATCCTCCTCGAACCGAATCCATCTTTATAAGTCTTACTAGCTGTTACCTGCGACTTCGCCCGCGTGGTATTTAACAAAAAGCGGACGAAATCGCGGGTAACAGCTAGTCTAAAATAAAAGTAGCCTAAGTTACTCTTTGTTACATTAGCTATCTGCCAGTGAAAGTCCCGTCAAAATCGGTCCAGCCATTTCAGAGATGAAGATTTCAGAAAAATGTTTTGGTATATGTACCGTGTATACATCCAAATGAACTTGGTAAAAAGCGGTTATTTTATTATTACAAACAGACACTCCAATTTTATTTATTTGTGTATAGATATTGTTTTGCTCCACAATTTCCTTACTATTTCGGCTCTATTGACGTATTTTTGGCTTGCGCATACAGGGCCGCAAGTCTGCAAACAATCGATTCATAATCGAACAGCAACCGCATAGTAACTGTCTCTTTTGACAGTTATCCCATACAATATCTTTCAAAAGTGACAGTTACTATGCGGTTGCTGTTCGATTATGAATCTATAGTGTTAGCAGACCCGGGCCCCTGACCACCAGTGTGACAAGAGCTCTGACGTCGGTCGTGTTTGGATGTGCGGTAACCATGGTAACGCTATGTGGCTCTGACGTCAGTGGTGTGTGTGTGAGTGGCGGCGCGGTAACCATGGTAACGTGTGTGTCAGGCTGCCTGTACGGGCAGCGCGCCGGCGTGACGGAGTGCGTGGAGGGCCACGCGGGGCCCGTCACGGGCGTGTCGTGCCACGCCGCCGCCGGCGCCGTGGACCTGTCGCACCTCTACCTCACCTGCTCCATGGACTGGAGCGTCAAGCTGTGGAGCCTCAAGGTGCCGTGCTCTACATCACATATTATACTATCCATAGATGACGACCTGATTGGAACACATGGTACTGACTCGGCTTTCCGTGCCGAAGGTCTTGGGTTCGAATCCCGGTAGGGGCTGATCGTTGTGTAATGATCGCGAATGTTTGTAAGCGAGTCGTGGATGTTCGGTGTCTGTATAATTGGGTTCGCCCCCAGTCTATTGTACGGTATCCATAATACAAGCGTTGCTTAGTTTGGGATCGTAGAGTTGGTGTGCTCGTCTACTGATATTATTATAGTAGAGATGATGATTATATTTTTTTATTATATTGAAGAACTGCGCAGGAGATATTATAGTACACATGCGTGTGCGCAACACAGGTGCACTCACTTCCCTTACACTCAAAGTCAGATGGAACGGCAATCGGACATGGCCGAAGAGATCAGGGACGGCTCTCCGAAGTTCGAGCAAGTGATAATCACGATTGAACATAAGATTCGCCTATGAAATTCAGAAATCACAAATGTGAGAAGCGGGGTTTGAACCTGTGACCCTCATTTCAATGTCGAGCGTTCTACAACTTGGTTTATTGTGTGTGTGCGTCCAGGAGAACAAGGCGCTGTACTCGTTCGAGGACAGCGGCGACTACGTGGTGGACGTGCGCTGGTCGCCCACCCATCCCGCGCTGTTCGCGGCTGCCGACGCAGCCGGCCGCCTCGACCTGTGGAACCTGAACAGGGACACCGAGGTGCGATACCACTTCATTTACTCCACCATCTCTCTACAAATCCCTTATACTTATTAATGTTTCTTTACTACTATATCTTCTTCTCTATCTTAACTTACTTATCTAAACTTATTTTGTCTACTGCCCACTTTGAGAATTAATTATTTTTTAGCGCCCCCATTTTTTCACCTTCTTAAAAACCACTGTAACTTCAAATTAAATTAATTATTGTAAGCCTCTACACAACGCCCCCATTTTTGTCTGGGCCTCTTACCGCACTCCTTTAGACCTGCAGCGCCCACAAGGGGGCATTATCGCCCACTTTGGGAAAGGCTGTTCTTGATAGAGCGGTCGTGGTCTTCATGTGGAGCTGTCAGGGGTAGATTTGATTTGCCTCACGATGTCTCCTACTGCTACTAGATACACAAACGCTAAGCTATTCGCATCAAAACCCATCCGAATGTCATTGCAGACCTTAAATTAATAACAAGTACACACTCACATAAATTTAGACTTTATATGTTTACTGCTAAGATACAGTATAGCACGTAGCGTGAGTGTTAAATAAGTGCTCTCGCGCCAACGGTCGATCGCAGAATAAACGGGCAGTGCACTGAGTTTTTTTTATTGTTCGGTGTTTTGGTGGGACGCGAATTGGATTATCTTGCAGAATGCATTCTGTCTATACATGGCTGATGTATAGTTTAAATGCGATGCATTTTGTAAAGCGATGGGCCCATGTGCGCAGGTGCCGGTGGCGTCGGTGCAGGCGGAGGGCGGCGCGGCCTTCAACCGCGTGTCGTGGACGCCGGCCGGCACGCACGTCACCGCGGGCGACGACGCCGGCAAGATCTGGGTCTACGAGCTAGCCGAGGTACACCACCTTCTAGCATATGTACCTACATACACAAATATGGGACCCCAAGTTTATACAAGTCTTGATCTATTTACAAAGTATTTTTCAAAACAAAACTGCTTTTAATGGAATTTCTATATAGGACAATGCCCACGGACCAAAGGGCTCAATCTTGTTTTTTTTTAATGTAATCCCAGTGTATATATATAAATTTGTGATTATTAGTTTCTTTAATAAAACTACTACTTTTTGCTCGAACTGCGAGTTCCGTCGTAAAGCCAACGCTACGCAACGCCAGAACGCGCCAATTTCTTCCTATTATTACAATAAAAGAAAAAAAAACATGTATATTTTTTCATAATAAGTCACCTTTATCATCTAATTACTAGACGACACCTGTTGATACACGTTGATAACTCCCCACAGCACGTGTCGCAGCCGCGCCACGACGAGTGGAGCAAGTTCGTGTACACGCTGCAGGAGCTGCGCAACAACCAGGCGGACGAGGAGACGGACCGCCTCAGCCTGGCCGCCAGCGGGCCCGCCAGCCTCACCAGCCTCACCTCGCTCGCCAGCAACCCGCTGCGGTAGCTGCTGCCGCCGCCAGCGGGCCCGCCAGCCTCACCAGCCTCACCTCGCTCGCCAGCAACCCGCTGCGGTAGCTGCTGCCGCCGCCAGCGGGCCCGCCAGCCTCACCAGCCTCACCTCGCTCGCCAGCAACCCGCTGCGGTAGCTGCTGCCGCCGCCAGCGGGCCCGCCAGCCTCACCAGCCTCACCTCGCTCGCCAGCAACCCGCTGCGGTAGCTGCTGCCGCCGCCAGCGGGCCCGCCAGCCTCACCAGCCTCACCTCGCTCGCCAGCAACCCGCTGCGGTAGCTGCTGCCGCCGCCAGCGGGCCCGCCAGCCTCACCAGCCTCACCTCGCTCGCCAGCAACCCGCTGCGGTAGCTGCTGCCGCCGCCAGCGGGCCCGCCAGCCTCACCAGCCTCACCTCGCTCGCCAGCAACCCGCTGCGGTAGCTGCTGCCGCCGCCAGCGGGCCCGCCAGCCTCACCAGCCTCACCTCGCTCGCCAGCAACCCGCTGCGGTAGCTGCTGCCACCACATCCACCGGGTACCGTGTGAGCGCACTCCAAGCCGCTTTAACTCACGCTGCTCCTCTACAATGGCAACGACCGTGTCTAGACCGACCGCGCTGCCTCGCGAGGCAGTCTCGCTGGCATGACGGCGCTCGCCCGAAACCGATATTTTATCTGTTTCGCTTCTCAGCCCGCGCGTTTGGTCTGGTCACAGCTTTTCACACAAGATTTCATATATACCGACTGACCGCGCAACCTCGCGAGGCTGCCTCAGACACACAACTTGTGAAGCAACCTCTGTTTTGATAGTCAGTCATATAATGATACATGACAGAGCTCGGTCGTGGAAACTTTCTTGTATAACTGACGGTGCGTGCGTCGTTTAAATAACGCTTTAATCGACATAAAATACCATTTTTTTTTTAGATAAAGCGTTAGTTAACGGCATAATGCAGGTGTAGTAGGAGTATTATGGATATGATTTAATCACGTATCTGAATATTTGAACTGAAAGATGTATAAGAAAAAATAGTAGTAAAGTGGTAATTAAATGACAGATGACAGCGCTTCTCGGGCGAGGTACCGCGGTCTGTCTGTACTTGGCTATTTACTAAGCCATGTCTAGACAGACCGCGGTACCTCGCCCGAGCGATGTCATTTGTCTTGCTATCCCTGCTCGCGATATGTGCGCAAGGCAGCCTCGCAAGGCCACGAGGTCGGTCTGGATGCTATCCACTATCTTTTATGACTGTAAGTACTAGAACAAACATTAACCCCCCCCATATTTGTAAAAGATATAATCAATTTACAATGGTATTACAAAGTATAAATTGACCCAATATTTCTATACATTTGGGGGGTAAATATGCATTGATATTAATTTAAACGGTACATTCAAACTATATGTATATTGGAATTACGTATGAACGCAGCTGTAAGTGTATTCGATGCGTGAAATAAATACGACTGTACGACTGTAATAACATTGTAGTATTAAAGTCTAGTTTAATACTACAATGTTATTTAAATATGCTTAGCACCCTAAAATTGAAATTATCTTCACGTTAGTAAGTATACTTTATTTTATGTTGAAATTATCAAACTATTTAAGTATTAAAATAACTTACATTCTTTTATGCTTTCAACAAGAGGCATCGTTGGTAAATATGGTTGTATCATTTTTCAGTTGTATTGCCATTATAAATGGTCGACGACTTGCATTATAAATTTGAGGGTTCGTTTAGTATTTCGTTATTCATAAGATATTAACTCAACATTATTATAGTAATATCTCTAATATTTATTAAGTATAGGTATATGAGTTATTCAATAGCCAGTGCTGCTATGTTGTAAAAATCAAATAAACCATTGCTTATAATAATGCCTTTTCTTCGTATTAAATTTACACCCGACGTTATTAGTGTCAACTACTGTACACGTGGACTTTTTGACTGTCCGATGAGAACCCTTCCATCCCAACGAAAGCATTTACTCATGGTATGGTGTGAATGGTAGCATCTGTAGTCTAATTAGTATTAGATAATTTCCCGAAAATTAACTTCGATTCGAAAATTATCCATATCACTAATTTAACCCTGTGGAACAAATGAACGGAAAATTAACCCTTTGATTACAAATAATCGTCATCAATTAATTTGGTCACTTACCTGAACACAACATGTAATATTCGGCATTCGAATCGCATAAATTCAACCATGGATAACTCGAAAACGTTCGAACGGACAAAAACTACAGATTTCTTCTACAAAACAAACCTGGTGGTCTACCTATTCGGCCTACCCAACTTCTGGATAGAAGAATTTAAACTATCCAAAACATTTATCAAAATCTACAACAGATTTACGATGTTCAACAACACTTTGATTTACATATTAATTGTGTCCGAGCTTGGTGCTTTTTTTACGCAACACAAATTGACTGAGAAGCAGAAATCCAACCAGCTGGTGTACGGCCTATCACATCCAATCTTATACTTCTTCAGGGGTATATTGGCGCACCACGAGAACCGAGTCCGCGACGTGTTCTATGACCTCACAGTGGTGTTGAAAAGGGTGCACAATGACGTTGAAGTGGAAAAGCAGATGATCAGGAGGTGTATGATGTATTTGACAGCATTGCTGGGTAGCTGTGTTCTGTCTATGCTGTTTTACACTATGGACGCTGGGATGGAGGTGATGCGAAATGGTAAGCTAGTAGATACAGGTATAATTTTTTTTAGACTGTGTAAAATGCTGCAATGACTTCGGAGTAATATTCGGCACATCAACCGAGTATTCGGTCGATTACCGAAAATATAAAACTAGGCTAAATAATTACCGAATATTCGGCGCTTCTCTAGTACAAATATGGCATTTGGGTACCTTTATATTAATTGTTTCTGAGTTACTTGTCAGGTCTTCTCCGTTGAGGTCGTGTTCCGAATGTAAAGTCAATTTGTAAGTATCCCATAGGCCTATATAAAATAAATGATTTGACTCTGGTGATCAGCCATCATCAGAACAACTATGTAAGGCTAAGGAAACGTCGAGTATGAAGTGATTACTTAACTGAATATAGGATACAAAGCGTCTGAAACATGTTGCACCTATTTCACTTATTAAAATATCTTCAGATGTACCGTTCACAACACTCATAACAGTATGGCCGGATGTAGAAGACAAGTCTCATCTCGCGGACGCGGCTCGGTTCGTCATCAATGTAGTCTGGTGGATATTCGTCACGCGTGTATTCGGGGTCTACATACTGGTCATATCCCTGACCACATGTCTGAGCTATCAGCACAAAAATCTTCAGAGCTACTTCTACCAGCTCAACAATATATTTGACAGACAGGATTTGAGTCAGCAGGAGAAACAAGCAGCATACGAGGACGCGTTTAAAGTTGGGATTAGATTACATTCCCATACTTTACGGTGAGTGAAAGTAGGTAAATAGGTATCTAAAAATAAATATAATATAAAATAATACAAAAAAATACTTAAATATTTACAAACTAAAGAAGATTAAAGGTATCTAATTGACGTTTGAATTTAGTTTGACGACCCTGATTAGCGCAGTTGGTAGTGACCCTGCTTTCTGTGCCGAGGCTCCCGGATTCGAATCCGGATTTCGCATGGTTTAAAATCACACTGCAGTAATATTTTTTACGGATGTTAATCGCCTCAGAGATCATCACTCATTCACGAGGGGGCTTACGAGTTTTGAGAGCATTAAATACCCTTCGAGTGGTCGAATCATTCCATATTTCATAGCAGCGCCCCTAGGGAAAACCTGAATCTATACTGGCAAATGCTTAGAAACATACAATAAATGAATGGGCAAAGGGAAGATACTTAACATATTTTAAGGTATTCGAATTATGGTATTAATTAATTCACCACAAATGTTGAAAATCGTTATAGTCTATTGGTTGGCCGTAAACGGGCAAGATGATGTGTTTCCAGGTGCACCTATCAATGCCAGTCAGTTTGCGGAGGCGTTTTCAGCGGCCAGATAATATTTAACATTCTTGTGCTTGTGGCGTTAATGGCACAGATGGTGGTAAGTGGCAACCTTAGATAGAAATTAAAGACGAACGTATAGCTATACTGTGTGAAGCTAACATTTCATAGCTGGGTGTGACTTTGGCAATACTTTTAAGGGTGATCGGCATAGTTTAGTTTAAACCACGGTTACCCCTGAAATGGTATTTTACCTATTCTATAATGAAGCAGGACTTTTTATTGCAGGCCCCCTAAAGAAAGTAACATAGGGCTTGAAATGAGATGACAACTTTCTCATAGTGGGCACGGCGGATCTGCGACATGCCTTTGTATAATTCATTTAGTATCATTATGTAGCAGGACTTCTGCGTGACAAAATTAATAATCAGATTTCTCTGAACGATAGTTGTCTTCAGTTATTTGGTAGCGCTTAGAGAGAGAGTGAGTGAGTGAGAGAGTGACGACATGTTGCAGAACTCTGAACGGAGCCTGGTGAACCTGTGCGGCACGGTGTTCACCGCGTCGGCGGTGCTCATCAGCACCGGCTTCTTCATGTGCAACTCTGGGGACGTCACCGTTGCGGTAACCACCCATCTCATTCAAAAAACAAATATGGATTTTGTTGACCTATCCATACATATTAATAAGACTAACTTGGTCGTGTGTGTAATATTGATTTTTTTTTAAATAAACATTGTAGGCATAATTGTCTAAACTGAGGCAAAAAACTATATTTTTGGATAAGGACTAAAGAAACAACGGAACGAATTATAATGAAACTTAGCATGGTAATACCCGGGTTAACATGTATGATATCTTTTACCCCTGTATGTAAATCAGTTCACGCAGGATTGCTAAAAAACTATGTATCTGAAAATCCATCCTGTGGATTTTACTACAACTGGCTATAGCTTATAATAAGATCAAAATAAAAAAAAAATATGTATTTGAAAATGGCGTTCCCGGGGATAGCAATAAAAGGTAAAGCTTGTGATTTTGGATGTGAGGGGTAATCGCCGGAAATACAGACACAATTATGAAAATTCATTCACTGATAAAAAGCTACATTACTCCTATGTGCTATAAGTTGTTTCATCAAAGCACTGCGGGCGGAGCTGCGGGTAGAAGCTGGTGTTTAATAAGCACGGGTGATTTTTGTAGGCATCTGACTTGGCGACCGCGATGTACCTATCTGGGTGGCACAACTGCGTCGGAGAGTCCTCCGCGCGGATCAAGAAGCTACTCGTCGTGGCCATGTCTCACGCACAAGTATATCCGACTCTATCAACGAAAACATATTGTAGAGCAGGGATTCCCAAAGCGGTCGATATCGGTTTCCCAGTGGTCGACATAAACGAAAACTGATTTTGGGGGTCGACGAGGTCTATATCGACCCCTAAGTTCTTATTTGGAACTTTCAAGATACTGTATAAGTTGTGTTAAGTGTCCCAACGTTATAAGAATGAATAATATTTTAGTAGGAAGTATCATTGTTGTACTTTAAAAAAACTCAACAAGTCGATAAGCGTACAAGATGAAATTATTATTTTGTATCAATGATCAAAAAGTTTTATGATTACAAATTTAGCTATGGGGTTCTGAGATATCAGTTCATTTTGGAAAAGAGGTCTTGTGCCCAAAATACTTTGAGATACCCTGTTGTAGAGGATGATGATGCTTGATTTTCTTTTTCAGAAGCCTGTCGTGCTAAAAGGTCTGGGATACATTGATCTATCGTACCAGTCTTATATAAGAGTAAGATTTTTATTCAGCTAACTAATTAAGTAACTTATATAAGTTGTATCAAAAATAGTTTACAATATTTTCATAGGTTAACGCGTAGGTCGTACTGATAATGTTTAATGGTGCTTGATATTTTTTTATTGAAAGCGTAGGTACTAGTAACTTATCACCATGCACTTAGTACGTAGAGGTCATTTTCAAATTTCTGATAATTTGATTTATTTTCGTGGGAATGTGAACTGTATAACCTACTGATGGCCCTCTTAAAATATTTTACACTATTATTGTTACACTTTATATAATGTTACTCATTAAGTACCTAACTCATTGACATATTTGTCGTTTTTCCAGATTGTGAAAACGTCCTACTCGGTGTTTTCGGTGCTGTATTGAAAACCAATTATTTGTATTACTATCATGTTAATTCACTTAATGTAATTTCAATTAAACTCAATGAAATTATGCATATATTAAACCCATGAATTTGTAAAAGAAATTGAATCTTTTGTCTGTCTCAGCGCATCACGGAAAAACTACTGGACTGTTTTTGATGAAATTAGCATATGGAATCTTCTACATCCCAGAATTAGGAAGAATCCCTCTGGAATAGCCAAAGGACTAACCTAACGTAACTTTCACGCGGTACCTATCTATATGTTTAAAATATAACTTGGACAGATAACATTTATGGTAGATATATAGAAACAGTTAATTCAAACGCAAGATTACCCGATAGCTATCTGTATCGATTAACCAGCTATGATTGAGTATAGTCCAATTAATGCAATTACTCTGATTGATCCAGCCAATTAATTTGGTCCTATTACACCATGTCTATTAAATTATTTGCACGAAGAGCAGATATGTATCTGAACTTTACTTACAAGTATATACGTAAGTACCATATGTACCCTCCATGACATTGTTACGACAATTATAGCAAATCCATGCATAGTATCAATGTAATGTCCAACATTTGTCGTGTTTTGGTGAGGAACCTTCCAATTGCAATATGATTCAAATTTCAATAAAGTTAAGGGTTTTTTTAGTTTAACATGTTTTCCGTCCCGCACCACAGATGAATGACAGAGACAACATACATGCTCGATGACGATGCGATTCAGGCGCGGATACGGGGAGGGGAAAGCAATGGGTGCTATTCCCTTCCCCCCCTGAGTCACGGCTGAAGTCCTTTACATTGCCATTTTTTTGAAGATCCCTAAACTCACTCAAAATTGTTGCTGCTCATATCGGGATCGAAGGAGCCGGAGGTCCGGAGACCGGACTGTATTTAGGTAAAAAAGGTAAATGGATTTACATACTCCAGACTCCAGTGAGGTTGCCATTTAAAAACTCTAGCTAAAATAATAAAATCACTCAGAGAGAAAGATACACCTCTGCGCCTATATGCATTAGATTTGCCCATGTCAAGTTTGCAATTAGTAATTATTTCAATTGCATGCCAATTAATGTCCAAGGAAATGTTGCAAGTATATATAGAATGCTTAACAATACATTCCTACGTCTATTGCAGTTTGTCTCTACGAGATTCACTCAATATGAATAACTTTAATGATAATTATAAAAACACTAAAACAACACAAATTCTATACAACGTGTGCAAATTCGTACATGTACTAGGCCTACCCAACTTCTGGTTTCAAAATTTAGATATGCCCAAATTCATTAACAATTTCGACATGATCAACAGAGTCGGGAATATTGGCGTTTACACGTTGATATTTTCGGAATACAGCGCTTATTTCACGCAAAAGAATTTGACGGAGAGTCAACAGTCGACCCTGTATATGTTCTCCATTTCAAATACGCTTGTTGCTAGCTTCTACTTCCGCATAGCTGGTCGGCAAGTGGAAGTGAGACAGATAATATACAAGCTAGGAGTACAGCTCAAGACCTATAACGATAGTTACGTCGAGATTCGGATGGTAAAGAAGACTGTCTTCTTTTCGGCAGCTTTAGTTATAAGCTGTTTATTCGCTGTATGTTTGTTTATTATAGAAGCGGTTTGGAAGGTTATTTGCAACGGTAAGTACAAATCAAAACGATTGAATCAAAGTACTACTCCACAATGTATCTTGTAATAATGGAATTCGCAAGCACAGCATTCAGGCTACAGAATATTAAGGAAATCCTAAATCAATTAAATTAACGCTTCAAGTGTTTAAATTACTATGTTAAAATGAAGCAAATATAAAAAATAACTTTATTTTAGGCGCAACATTTTCTACAATAATCACGGCGTGGCCGGACATGGAAGATAGATCTGTCGTTGCTAACATCATCAGGGCTATATTTAATATATTCTGGGGAATCTACCTGAGCAGGACATTCGCCGTCTACATCATCGTCATCTGCATGACGGTGGGCATCGGTCATCAGTATCAGAACCTCAATAGTTACTTCTGCGACCTTAGTGGAATCTTCGAGAAGGATTTGACTCAGAATGAGAAGGAAGAACAATATGAACATGACTTTAAAGTTGGGATAAAGCTGCACGCTGAGAGTTTAAGGTAACCGACCGATAGATTGGAACAGTGTCTCTGCTTTCTAAGCTAAAGGCCCAGGGTTCGAATCACAGTTCAAATCAAGTCCCAGGATCATGATTGATTAAATATATTTTTAAACGGCTATTCAAGCCTGCCTAGCCTTTTCTACAATGTTCTCACATACCAAAAACAATGTACTAACCAAAAATGTATAAGACCCTTTCCTGATTCTGAATTATCAATCACGATTAAACAATATAATAATCACGTAAAAACTTTGCCTCTACATTTTTCAGGTGCACAAAGGAAATTCAGGAAGTCTGTAGCTATGTTTTCAGCTGCCAGATAATCTTTAACATTATTGTTCTTATCATACTGATGACTCAATTGGTGGTAAGTACCTACGCTCTTTTGGGAGTATTTCGGATTTCCAGTTCACGTGTATATTTTATTGTTTGTTCTAGAATACGTATCGTAACATAACGATGGCGGTGAGGGTAGTGTCCACGGGCCTAACTATCCTGGCCAGCACTGGGTTCTTCATGTGGAATGCTGGGGACATCACCGTTGAGGTAGCAACCCTGACACCACTTGCACTTCTTCACGGATTTAACACACCGATCTGTCTTTTTTTTTTCTTAAAAGAGAATAAGACAACATGATCCAGTATCACATTTATCTTTTTACAATTTTACGGCGTATTTATTGAGAAAGTACAATGCCGAAATATCATACCAATTTTTCTCATAATTGAAGATCAAATAATAGGGTAAGTGTACCAGTGAATGAAACCTTAAGGAAATTTTTGACTTTGAAAATTAATATAAATATGTTACCACGGGAAATTAAAGTACATGGCTATGTTTTTGTATATAGCAATCATTCAAGATTAAGAATGTATTTAGTTATTATATAAATGAAAATAGGTTTAATAAATATTTGACGATAAAGCGAAAAATCCGCAAAATCACCAGTGAATGAACGGTATTTTCCAGTAAATAAACGAAATGAACCCAGTAAATGAACAAAAATATTATTTAATTTAATTAACTATAAAAGGCATATTTTAACGAAAATAGGTAAACAATATATTGTTAAAGTAATACTCCTACAATGAATAAAATTAAAAAAAGTGTTTCCTCTTTTTATTCTTAATCTCTTCTTTGTTTTTCTTTGAAGATATATTTTTTTGTTCTTATTTTTTTTACATAATAACTTTACGTTTGCCCAAAAGCTTTTCTACTGCTTCTTCTTTTTTTTCTTCTCCTATTGTTTTTTATAGAATATGTTCTATGTACCGTTAGTGTAGATCCTGTCCTACAGAAAACTTAGTTCTGGGACTAGTCTCAGTGTCATCATAGGAGGCCGCTGTAGATCCTGTCCTACAGAAAACTTAGTTGTGAGACTAGTCTCAGTGTCAGCATAGGAGGCCACTGTAGATCCTGTCCTACAGGAAACTTAGTTGTGGGACTAGTCTCAGTGTCATCATAGGAGGCCGCTGTAGATCCTGTCCTACAGAAAACTTAGTTGTGGGACTAGTCTCAGTGTCATCATAGGAGGCCACTGTAGATCCTGTCCTACAGAAAACTTAGTTGTGGGACTAGTCTCAGTGTCATCATAGGAGGCCACTGTAGATCCTGTCCTACAGAAAACTTAGTTGTGGGACTAGTCTCAGTGTCATCATAGAAGGCCACTGTAGATCCTGTCCTACAGAAAACTTAGTTCTGGGACTAGTCTCAGTGTCATCATAGGAGACCACTGTAGATCCTGTCCTACAGAAAACTTAGTTGTGGGACTAGTCTCAGTGTCATCATAGGAGGCCGCTGTAGATCCTGTCCTACAGAAAACTTAGTTGTGGGACTAGTCTCAGTGTCATCATAGGAGGCCACTGTAGATCCTGTCCTACAGAAAACTTAGTTGTGGGACTAGTCTCAGTGTCATCATAGGAGGCCGCTGTAGATCCTGTCCTACAGAAAACTTAGTTGTGGGACTAGTCTCAGTGTCATCATAGGAGGCCACTAGATCCTGTCCTACAGAAAACTTAGTTGTGGGACTAGTCTCAGTGTCATCATAGAAGGCCACTGTAGATCCTGTCCTACAGGAAACTTAGTTGTGGGACTAGTCTCAGTGTCATCATAGGAGGCCGCTGTAGATCCTGTCCTACAGAAAACTTAGTTGTGGGACTAGTCTCAGTGTCATCATAGGAGGCCACTGTAGATCATGTCCTACAGAAAACTTAGTTGTGGGACTAGTCTCAGTGTCATCATAGAAGGCCACTGTAGATCCTGTCCTACAGGAAACCTAGTTGTGAGACTAGTCTCAGTGTCAGCATAGGAGGCCACTGTAGATCCTGTCCTACAGGAAACTTAGTTGTGGGACTATTCTCAGTGTCATCATAGGGGGCCACTGTAGATCCTGTCCTACAGGAAACTTAGTTGTTGGACTAGTCTCAGTGTTATCATAGGAGGCCACTGTAGATCCTGTCCTACAGGAAACTTAGTTGTGGGACTAGTCTCAGTGTCACCATAGGAGGCCACTGTAGATCCTGTCCTACAAGAAACTTAGTAGTGGGACTAGTCTCAGTGTCATCATAGGGGGCCACTGTAGATCCTGAACTAGAGGAAACTTAGTTGTGGGACTAGTGTCAGTGGACATAAAAAGCCTAGTTCATTAACTAGGTTTTTAAAACCAATAAATGAACACACCTTTTCCAATATTGGCCAAAAGATCGGAAATCTATTTTAAAACAATATATCAGTGGAAAAACTTTATTAACGTAATAATAAGTTACATTATTTAACAAAAACATGAAATCTGTCATGTTCCAGTAAATAAACACTCTTTCATTCACTGGATTTTTTCCGATTTCTTGTACCAATACTGGGACCCCTAATATTTTACTAAATTCACGATAAAATTGGCATAGAAACGGGTTAAAAGTAACAATTTAACCTATCTTTAGTCAAATAACTATAGTACTAATCGCAATAACTACCTAAATTGATACAAAATAACATCAAAAATATTTTGACTTACCTGTGTCCTTAATTCCGGCCCATACAAATCTGGACTACAACGAAACGGAAAACTTCAAATGCTCGTCATTTTGAAATGAATCATCGATACAAGAAACAACTGCTACCACAATATTGAATAAATTGTTGTCAATACAAAAAAAATAATGTGTATTATGTTCAGTGTGTGATATGTTCAGATTTCTTAGTATTTGGAAAAAAGTGGGTTTTGTCCATTCACTGGGGGGTGTTCATTCACTGGTACACTTACCCTAGTTGCTTATGTCTTATTTTTTTTTTAATCAATTCGCTAAGGAATGGGGGTCTCAACCAGGTTATTTAAGCTGGGTAAGTTGATCAATTAGCATCGCGGGTATAAATATGTGATTGAATTCACATTCGACAGGCGGAGAAGCTACCGACGGCTATGTACAGCTCCGGCTGGGAGAACTGCTACAACAGAGCATCGTCGTTGCGCGTGCGCAAGTTGGTCGTCATTTCTATGATGCAGGCACAGGTATGCTCTACATATATATTTAACGAATAGCGTAATAATCCAAGACAGTCGTAAATCAACGTTCTAAGTATTGTTCACGGCTTATTAGACCAGAAATTGAATGTTTAATCTTATCTCTTCATAGAGGGATGTTGGAAAATTAGAAATACCATAGAAAATGATGGCATTATTATTTAAATCCGCGACCTCCAAGCATTAGAAGACTAAACTAAGAAACAAACCTTATGACTTTTTCTCTGAATTTACTAATAAAAATAATATATTTCCAGCAGCCAGTCGTGTTGACCGGTCTCGGGCTTATACAGCTGTCGTACGAGTCATATGTGTCTGTGAGTCACTTAAACCTCCTACTGACTTTATACAGGGTGTAAGTGGCTTCGTAACCAAAACTGAAACCATGGATTCGACTCATGATTCTGAACCATCAAAATTCATGAAAACATCGACGGAAAATCCCAACTCTGGGATTGGGATTTTCCGTCGATGTTTTAATGAATTTTACGATTTTTTTACCTCAAGAAATGGTTTTAGCATGAAATCATAAGTCTATCTTAACGTGATTATGAATAAAGAAAAACCATAATTACTCATTAAAACCTAAAACAGCCCTGTAAATTAAAACTCGATACGCTTGAGCGCGCTCGTCACTCGCACGCGTCGGGTATCGCGCGGAGCGTTGTGTTGTGATCGCGTTGTTTACGATACATTGCGCGCTCAAAAATTACATTTGTAACCAATGACTTTCGTCACAAATGAATTCTATAATTTTATTATAGGCATTACGCCTTATATACCTTTAACCAACATTTTCGTTATCATGTCCTGTGTAGAGTATAGTAATATAACCTACTAATTGTTTCCAATATTCCGTTTCAGATTGTCAAATCATCATATTCAGTATTCTCTGTGTTGTACTGATCATTCTAGGTACTTGTATAAGTATTTACTTTAGTTAGCGGCACATAATACTGAAAAAAAAAATACAACCGAATTGAGAACCTCCTCCTTTTTTAAGTCGGTTAAAAATATTATATAATATAATAAAAGTTCGTAAACGTAAAAAAATAGTTTTTCTTCATAAAAGACAATGATTTACTTGGACTTAAACTAACGAGTTTTACTATTATGACTTGCTCCTAATGTACGTATTTCCAATTGGAATTTTTTGAACTAATTGACGTACAAAGTACTTCCATATCCAATTATATATATGGTTTTTTGGGCCTTACCTTCGTTTACCACGGTTCCATTTGGTAAATTTGATAAAAGGGGAGCCGTTAGTTGATAATTAATAGTAGGAGAAAAAATATTTGCAATTACAATAAGTTTTTAATTTATTAACATCAATAACGACGAAACACACATATGCATAACATTCCACTTAATAATATACATAAACACATGGAAATATAACAAGCAACAACGCATTTCGTTATGTTTCAATGAATATCAAAATGATGTATCAAAACGAATTTCATATAAAACCTTGTATAAAATCTAGATAAATGCAGTTTATGTCTTAAAATTAATTGATGCAAAAGAAATAAAATGCTTTTCTACTAGATAAACATGTTTACATCACATTTACAAGTATATGAAAACATAAATTATGTTCATATATTAATTAAGTAGATATAGCAGGTTAGGTGATCAGAGAGCTGGCTAGAACCTCACACAGAAAATTAGCTTAGCCATGCAGTATATTACCAGCCTTCTAGGCACATTGCAAGGTGATGGCTGTTTGGCTTTTTTTTTAAATAATTTGACAAGTATAATAGGTACAATTACAGAATAATATGGCTTTGATTTTGTAGTCTATGATTTTTATTAAGTATATAGCAGCCTCTCACAAGCCCAAAAGCCATAGTAGGTATATCTAAATTTAAGAAGCATAACCAATATCGTATGTACCCTGAACCATCCATCACTCATTGCTACTTTAAAATAACTATGAACCTTTGTTTAAAACTCTCAGTTCAGACACCAGCCAATTTCTTATTTTAATATACGATAAAAAATATATTTGCTACGACGAGTCTATGTACACAAATTCATATTTTATCAGCACCTTCTTTTTCTTAAACCCTAACGTTTACAAGATTTTTTAGTTAGCGAGCTATGCTTCACACAATCTTGTTTTTTTTTGTAATTGAGAACAAACACTTATTTATCAAAAGCTCATCAAAATTGTGGCCATAACCAACCGTAAAAAATAATCTATTATCTATGGAAGCTACACGGGAATGGGCAGTGGACTACAGCCTCCCACCTCACTCCATAGAATATACACCATAACTTGACACTATCAAATAAATTCTTGCACCACAGATTATAGTCAGAATTGTAGTGATATGGAATATTCCATCAGTAATTATAAAATGTGATATCTTATTGAATTTATTATTTTAATCAGGTAGTTCCCACTTAGTTCTACATTTGGACATGTTAGGTCATTGGTAGACCCACTAGTGGGGTCTCAAAGACCAGATGACACATCATGGAGATGTAAATATTTGATAATGAATTTAAGTTAAGTAAATGTTCCCCACATTAAGTTATCATATAAATATAACTTCCTACATGTATGTTATAAATATATTATTCCCTAACACTTAGCTGAGTCTGTTCCTGAGGCAAGTGCGCGGTGCGGAGGGGGATGTATTAGCGAATACTCTCATTATAAGTGAATCATCGCAACGCACCCAGGCGCGGACAGGGGGGAGGAGGGGATATCGATAGTTTCTATTGCCCCCCCCCCCCCCTCCCCTCACGGCTAAGGCACTATATTCTGACGAAATTGCCTCCATCAAATGAAATACTTTATCTGCGCCTGAACGCAGATAAGTCTAGAACTGGCCCAGCCACGGCTATGAAGGTAATTACAACTTGTTACAGAATTAAGTTCGCACCCTACAGTTTGGCGTCGAAGAACTTGAGCTCCTGGTCTTCAGGCAGCTTCTTGAAGTAGCTCTCCACATACTCGTCGTCCACCTCGGCCAGCGACGCGGGGCTCCACTTAGGATTGTTGTCCTTGTCGATCAGGAGAGCTCGGACCCCTAACATAATATTACTAAGTTACAAAAAACATGATGAAATGAAAAGTCTCTACATAGAGATAGATGGACAGCTGGAAAGAGTCTGTGGCATCGTTGCTACTTAACGGATGGACAGATTTGAACGCCCATTTTACACTTTTTAAAAGTATTTTTGTGTCACCATCATCACGCCTGTAATATCCGAATCGTTAGGCAGAGGTGCAATGCAGTGCACCCACATTTCGCTAAGGCTTTGGCCCCAATGTAATAGCGGGCGAGTCTATTGCCATTATACTAGTAGTAGTTAAGGCCATAGTCCACCCTGGTCCAGAGCAGTTTGGTGAACTTCACACGAATTTCAACAAGCGAGCATATTTCCTTCCGATAATCATTATTCCAAATGAGATTTGTACATGAAAATCCGAAAATCTCAGAGGTGCGAGCGGTGTTTTGTAACTGCATATCTTGTTTCCAAGGCGAGCGTCCTACTAACTTGGCTATCACTGCTTTGGGGCATCTTTATCGATATACCTATATAAAGAACATTTAAGATTGATGATAGAGTGACTGACCCTCGGGGAAGTCGTGGTTGAGCGTGGCGCGGCACGCGAGGCGGTACTCCATGCGCAGGCACTGCCCCAGCTCCAGCTGCGCGCCGCGCTGCAGCGCGCGCAGCGTTATCTTCAGCGAGCCCGGACACATCTGACTCAGTGTCTGCCAGAACATATTAGTATAATTACGATCTCTCACGAATTTTGATAAGTATATAGCAATTATAGCGATAAAAAAACATGTTAACTCTTGTATTCAATGAGGAACAAAGTTGAGGGACTTATCGCGAGAAGTTGCGGCACATTTACGTGCAACATTCCGAGGACAAATTCGACGGACATTTGTTGTCGAGATGTCTCCCGAGGAGGTAGTGTTGTTGACCACACTACGGCTATTTTTTTATCGTGGAACACAACGCGATACGGTTAAATGCTGTCACGAGACACAATGTCGCACGAAGTCGACGCTACGCGAACGTCGACATTCGACGTATCCCACGAAACAGCTATCGCTTGCGATGTCCTCAGAGACGTCGCCTAACGCATAGAATTTGTGTCGAGTCGCGAAGGTCGCGAGACAAATGTTCCCTAGTGAATATGGGGCTTGACAATAGAAAAAGTAATGGCACAGGACAACAATCGTGACGTCGTCATAGTAAAGAACCAAGTATTTCGACGTCAGCCGATAAGATAACTTAGTAATTTTTCATGAAATTAAATCAATCAAAAAGGAAAATGCTAATAATTCATAGCACATAATACAGCCCCCCCCCCCCCCCCCAATGTATTAAAATAAATGATATTACACACCTCTAAGGTCTTAACCGACCAATCGTTGTTGACCTTCTCTAATCTCTCTATGATCTCCTCGATAGTCGACGCCGCGAAGCAATAGTTGATATGCTTGATATTTGGAGCCAGCGTGAAGTCTTCCACGGGTTCATGGAACTTGTTGAGCAGGGAGTTGACTTCCAAGTCGTTGTGGCATCGGGAGAGCAGCATCTCCAGCTCGTAGAGCCGTTTGCTCGGTACGTAGTGAGTGGCTATTCCGGCTTTTACTACATCTTTACCTTTTAGTCTGTCACCTGCAATGAGAATGGCGAAAACAAATCGTAATTAACGGACTTTCTTAAGCATGGTTGTGGTAATTCTCGCAAATGGGGCAAATGGGGCAATTGGTAAAAGACACAGAATAATAGACCCTGCACATCTATATTTAAAAGCAATAATGTACACATCAACGTGTTTTGTTTTCTCTGAGCTGACCACGATGTAGTGACAACTACCCACAAAAAGTGCCACCTACCTACATAGCTGCAATATAATAACAGCTACCTATACGTAGCAACAATAGTGACAACTACGTTATCAACCACAATATATAAGTAGGAAACGAGCATTTGTCATTCGATTCCAAATTGACGTCTGACGCCGCTGAATGCGAGTCACAACTTGCAGCTTGTTTATCTAAGTGTATGTTCACAAATATCGTATTGCCATCAAAACGTGCCATCAATGCGCGTACCTCTACGCCATTCCTCAATTTCAGGCCGCGCATAGGAAGTGCGCTCCTATCATGTTCAACTAGAGATCGTAAGTATAGTTACAAATGCTAAAAACTTCTCAATGAGCCGTTTACAGAGCTGTTTACTATTTTTTTCCAACCGTAGGTATGTTGTTATATACTCACCAGTTAATCCCAAATACAATCCCAAGTTAACTTGCAGTCTCGGCAGGAAGTACGAGCCGCCAACATCAGGAAACAAACCAATCTTCGTTTCAGGCATAGCTGTAACCGTTTTCTCCGTCGCCACCCGATACCTTCCATGGACCGAAATACCTAAGCCACCTCCCATGGTAAACCCATTGATGAAGGCTACATATGGTATCTTGTATTTGCCAATTAAGTAATTAACATTATATTCAGTGCGGAAGAACCTGGGACCTTCTACTTTGTCTATAGCAGCTTTGACATCACCGCCAGCACAGAAAGCCTTCTCACCAGCTCCTTTGATGATGACTAGGGTCTTATTTTTCTCCCATTCTATCAACTGTGGCAGAAGCTTTGATACCATGGATGTGTTTAAGGAGTTTAAGGCTTTTGGACGGTTCAGTGTGATGATTCCAGCATTGTTTAATGTTTCAAAGAGGACATCTTGCTCTTGGGAAGACATGGTCCGTTTAATACAGTGGGAAGCTCTCGTTAGTTTTATGCCTAGTTTGAACATCTGTGAAATTAAGGTGTGTAAAGTTATTAAGGGATTCTAAATGGTAGGATCAAGCGCCCAACAGAGACAGAGCTACAAGAAAAATGAAATGCACAGCTACTGTATCTTTCTTTTTGCAGGAACATTACTTTACACAGGCAGGTTGACTACCAACACTCAACTTGAATGACTGAATTTGGTTGGGTATCCACAATTCATTTCACACCGCCAAATTTATAAAATAAGCTGTCTGGGTGAACTTCATACTGCCTCAGGTTTTTTTTGTATTTTTTTTTGCTTTTTTTTGGTGGAGACAAACTCAAAAAAATATCATAAAAATTAACCCACCCATTCTTAAGTTATAAATGGTGTGACTAACAGAACTATGTTTTATAAAAATAAATTTAAGCACATTGGCCTTAATTACAAATCATATTTCTGCTGAAAAAAACTAGTGATGCCATCGCATACCTATTCATTAATACTTTTAATTGGATTGTGTTTACATGATAATTAATAATGTAGTTTGTACAAGATAAGGTGTAATATATACAGTCAATTACTGTTCACAATTGGTTTTTTTGGCTTTAGTCTTCATATCTTGTTTGAAACAATTAAGTATACTACCTAATTCATTCAACACCACACCATATGGCAACCATCCAAATGTTTTCCCTCCACCAGTATTCAAATGATAGGCCATACATTATGAGTCTGCAGCCCCATATTATTTTTTGTCATATTGAAAAGTGTACTTTTTATAGGTAATTTCCTTAACATTCCTTTCAAAATAATGTTATGAGTTGTCTATAGAGAAGACCATGAACCAATAACACTGCTATTGTACAGGTACTTTCTTACATACTTATTTCATAGTAGATTTTTCTAATAATGCGTCTACTACTCATCTATGTGCTTTGGAAGTACTAAAATAAGAGTTTGTTTAGGTAAATGTCAATTTCCAACTCTTACATGTGATTGGCAATGATAATAGGTAACCAACCTTATTCGAATGGGTATAGAACTGATAACCTAATGACATTACTGCAAAGTCATTTGGTATGTAAAAGTTATGAACACAAATCTAACATTGCTTGGCTAAATACTGGCTGTCTCGGCTTACACACATTAACAAACCTACATAATAACAGCACATAGCACAAAACAGGAACTACTTATACAAAACAAGTACGTAAAATTAAATTTAATAATTACTTACTTTGAACCCACAAAAATAAGATTTTATCAGCTAAATTCACACACACAAGTCGCTGTAATGACTATGCTTATCAACTATCTACGCTACGATAAGAAGCGAGCGCGATGTTAGGGTTGATGAATTAAGTCTCTCTGAAAACACTATATACAATATTCGCTATAAATGAATGGATTTTTTAAAATATTATGTAAATCGTAAAGTGAATAAAAAGCTACAAATTTACATCTACCCCAGTAACCGGTCACAGCTGTCCTGTACAACCAAAGAGAAAAATAATAATAATGGGTAGCGTAGCACTGTAGCAGTAGCGTTATTTTCTCGATGAATAATACGTAATACTAATACGGGTTCCTTCTGTAATTTTAATTGTCTTTGGTTATTATTTTCTCTCATCATAGTGATGGGCCTGCAAACGTATTAAATTATCGAAATAATATGTAACGTTAAAAAAAATCCTACCTCATTTCATTTCTGCTATATATGTAAAGAATATAATAGTTATAAAATATAAAAAAAACATATAAAAAATATTGTATTTGATTAGACAATGTTTTAACTCTATTACCTTAGTTTTTAGCAATTTCTAGTCGAAACTCTTATAGCTGTCGAGTTGATGTCTATTTCACGCCGCACTTGGCGCAATCCACCCTAAAGGTGTTGTAACACATAGCAGCAAGTGTGTATCTCGGACAATATTGCTGAGCTATAGTGATTTTCTGAGCACACATTTTATAGCCCGCTTACCAGTACTACAAGCTATACAATCACCATCAATCGGTAAGTCTAATACTGAATCGAATCGATTCATTGAATAGCAAAACAATGAAAGAGGCAATTTGACATATTTTTTTAATAATATTTATTAAGATTATTTTAAATGACTTCTAAGAATACATTTATTATGTACCTATATGAAAAAGAACTTACTATTGATTTTATTGTCCGTAATTATTGAGCAAACATCGATTACAGAAGATAATCGATAACTGAATTAAACATCACTAGTCACTATACAGTGCAGAGTGTGATGTCTGTGAATTGAATATAAATTTCAAAGTTCAGTGTAGCATTTCTAGTTCATCTGTGGTCTTTGGCTCAGAGATCAGTGACCTTTTCAGTGAGCCATCTGTAATTGCTGATAACAACAAAAAATAATAACCCTAAAATACGCAACACAATAGAATGGGTGTAGCTAGAAAAGTACTTAACTGGTATGCCAGACTAGCTCCTGCACACGGTAAATCCACTCCACCATACGAACATGTCGTACAAATCGGTGATCCGATATTACGTAAAGTTACAGAGCCCGTTGCGCTTGACAAAATAACAACAAACGAAGTTCAGACGGTGATTAAGAAGCTGCAATATGTGGTTCATAAGTACGGAAGTCTGGGAATGTCTGCGCCGCAGATTGGAGTTAATATGAGGATATTTGTAATGATGCATACAACTAAACAAATTTCGCTTGTTCCTAAGGAAATAGCGAGATTGCGGGGTATGGAGATTCTTCCGTTCACTGTATGTAAGTTGTCTCATATTTTTTAAATATCTAGAGGCTTAGCACTAGTTTTGACAGCATCAAATACCGATTGAGTGATGTTTTCGTTCTAACCTCACATTATACAGCAGCAGACATGCACATTTACTGGTATAGAAACATTCAATCACTTAATCGGTACTTATTTGAATACATTCAAAACTTATGCTAATGCCTGTCCTTGAGTGCACTCTGTGAAGTAAATCTCCCAATGGTTTTCATTATTTTAGGTGTTCATCAATCCAACATTGAAAGTGGTTGATTACCAGAAAGTTATCCTCAACGAGGGCTGTGAGAGTGTCCAAGGATATTCTGCTGAGGTGCCGAGATACAAAAAGGTTGTCATCACAGGTAATATATCAGACTTTGAAGTAACCAATAAGTTTGCTCACTTTATCAAATGGTATAGAACATCTTTATTACTAAAGATCAATAAGATTTTTGATCTCTGAGTAAATATTTTTAGGTCACAACGAAAAAGGAGACCCAACGTCTGCAACATTCAGTGACTGGTCAGCTCGGATAGCTCAGCATGAAATGGACCACTTGGATGGCAAGCTGTACACAGACATAATGGACCGCAAGACATTAGTGTGCTCCTGCTGGCAGGAAGTCAACATGTCTAAAGGAAAACTTGTTATTCCTTTTAGTCCTAAATAATATATTTATATAGTGTTCACTTATTTAGTTTTTGATTCATGCTAGTATCTTTGTGAAAAGCTCATAGAGCAAGCATACATAGATACTCATTTTATTTTGGTTGGCATTAATTAAAAGATAAATTGTATAGTAATTTGATTTTTATTAATTTGTTCTTCATAAGTAATCAGTTAATCATATAAGTAAATAGTATAATATTAGGCATCAATGATAGGTCAGTCAAATGCCTGGTAAAGCAAGGCAACTTCTTGCAGTTTCTATCACCAGCTTGTGACGGTGTGATTTATGGATTTCATACACAAATTTTCATCTCATAAAAATATTGGACCAGGATGGTGGACTATGTATGACCCAAACTAGCATTTACTGCCCCTTGCATTTAGGAGGAGTGTGCTGGGTATAATGGTACCCCCCAATTACATTGTAACAATAATAAATAGTTAACTTTTATCGGCGAAATCGGCTGCAGTGCACCTCTGCCTACACTGTCAAGGAATAAAAGCGTAATGATGTGTAAATCATATCAATTTATATAGAAACATTTATAAATTTTGAAAATTATTTCAGCAGCTCATTCTACACAGAAATTTATTTATTTTAATTCCATTGGAAAGCACATAAATTATGATATTACATAACATTATACCCATAAATAATAATTGTATATTAATATTATTATCAATCAGGCTCCTTATCGACACTTTCCGAAGTTATAACTTCCACTTCAGTGTTGTTTATTCTATCTCTTGTAAACAAAACCCACATTTATAACATTACCAAATGGCATTACTAGTGCACACAAGACATTTTGATAAAGTTATAGAACATCTATATATTCGACAGTAAATGTTTTGATAGTCATCAATTTCATCCAGTCAAAAACATACATGTCTCTATGAGCTGCAGGTTTACCTATGCTCGCTTATGTTAGGGAGATATACATAATCATATCTCTGATATAGATCTAGCATCATAATATAACAAAGATATAAAATGATCATCATATATAATATAACATGTCTCGTAATACCCCTTAAGTTGTAGTAATATAAAAGCGACACTCATTACGAAATCTCTCAAACTATGTGACCGACAGCTATAACATTTTGCACGCGTGTTCCCCTCTGCTTGTAGGTGCTCCCCCCTAAGAATGATTAAGAAAGCGCACACGCAGATGCAAGAAAAAGACAAACACTACATCTCATCAATGCTCGACCATGAATCCCAGCACTAATATCCCCTCCGATCATAGTCGGTGGCGGCTCACGCGTCGGCGGCGCGCTGCGCGTGGCTGGCGCTGCGCATGTGCCGCAGCAGCGAGCTCTTGTCGCGGAACTGGCGGCCGCACGCGCCGCACACGTACACGCGCCCGTTGTGCACCATCATGTGCCGGCTCAGACCTGCCGCAGTACACCAACCGAATACATCAACAATTACGTAGATATGTGATGCTAGTCTATACAAATAAATAAAATTGGAGTGTCCGTTTGTAATATTAAAATAACCGCTTTTCACTTAGTGCATTTGGATGTATACACGGTACATATACCAAAACATTTTTTTTAAATTTTGTCCGTCTGTCTGTTTGTTCCGGCTAATCTCTGAAATGGCTGGACCGATTTTGACGGCACTTTCACTGGCAGATAGCTGATGTAACAAGGAGTAACTTAGGCTACTTTTAGAAGAAGAAGAATTTTTATGACATTCAAAAGGGCTACCAAGTACAATGTGAAGCTTGAAACGCACCTGAGGCGTGCAGGAAGAGCTTGGGGCAGCGCGCGCAGGCGTGCAGCGCGAGCGCGCGCGCGTGCGGCGGCGCGTGCGCGCGCGCGTGCGCCGCCAGCGCGCCGCGCTGCGTGAAGCTCTTGTCGCACAGCGAGCACTTGTGCGGACGGTCTCCTGCGGCCCGATTCGAATCATTCAATCGATATCGGAATCGAAATCTTCTCGAGACGGTATTCCGCAATCGCTATACTTAGACGAAGAAATAATACCGACGGAGTGTCGCTAATCATAGGAAGGCCCTATCTCTACGGTACCGTAGTAATACTTGATAGTTCTAATATAGGTAACAGGGGCGGATACAGGGGGAAGGCAATGGGTGCAATTCCCCCCCCCCCCCCCCCCAGACTCAGCACCGAAGTACTTTATTGAGTCCAATTCCCCTCTCCCCTCCAACGGAATTGCCGCCCACAACAAAGTTCCCTCCCCCGCTTTACGAAATCCTGGATCAACCCTTGATAGCGACAACTACAATGTCATTGCCATTTGATTATAAGTCAGTACAAGTATGACACGAACATGGAGGCAGCGCCAAGTTAGCCACATAGCAAGAGTTAGCAAATGCTACGGGGGCCTCGCATCTGTGCGCAAAAACATATCGAGAAAGATATGTATGGTATTACAAACTACCGTCCTATGCAGAGGCGTCTCTAGCTCACGTAGCGCCCGGGTGTAATTATCACCCTAGCGCCCTCTAGTACCTAAGAAATTAGAATTTTGAAATTGCCGGGCCAGGGGGCGCGCGGCAAGTGGCGCTCGGGCGCCCCTGAGATCGCGGCGCCCGGGTGCAACGCACCCCTTGCACCATAGGTAAAGACGCCTCTGGTCCTATGGAACAAAATAAGTTACACAGGCCCCGCTGGAACAACGCGGCGCTGGCTGCAGGGTCTCGCCTGGCGGGTACCTGTGTGCACGAGCCGGTGGCGCAGCATGACCTCGCGCTGCGCGAAGGCGCGGCCGCAGTCGCGGCACGCGAACGGCTTCTCGCCCGAGTGCACGCGCCGGTGCCGCGCCAGCGCGCTGCTGGACGCCAGCCGCTTGCCGCACACCTCGCACCACGAGTTGCCGCCGCGCTGCGACTTGCTACCACGATACCACCATAATAACACCAGCCGTGCGATTCACAACCTTACCACAAGTCTTGTTTGACTGATTCGGTTATTAATTGAAACTTGCATTATGAATGTAACTAAGCAAACATAGCGAGTGGTCGAATCAAACCATTCGGTAGTCGTAGTCGTATCGAATCTTCGATTCGTTTATGAGGAACTAGCTGCGCCCCGCGGTGTTACCCGCGATTAAAAAGTTAAGTTTAAAAAAACACGGTGCCTGTATGCTATCCCAGAGGAACCGTGCATTTTTTTGGGATAAAAATTAGCCTATGTCATTTCTGACCCCTAAACTACCACTACCTATGCAAAAAATCATGTCGAAAGGATCGACATGATTTTTGATAGCTCTGAAAAATCGTCGTCAAAACGAGAACATTTTTAATCGAACAGCTGAAATATATATTTGGTTCACTGAAAATAGAGAAGTATCAACAATTATAACTTACATTTTCTTATTATTCACCGTTGTGTTTTTCCAGGAGTTTTTAGAGTCTGTAGAAGGTGGTGTGTAGTTGGATGTGGTGTAGTTGGATGTGATGTACTTGATGACGACATCGCTCTGTTCCTGCGCCTGCGACTCAGGCTCAGTAGCGATCAGTGGGCTTTCCAATACTTGTGGAGTTTCTAACACTTGTTCTACTGTCTGCAATATTCACTGAATTATATAAAAAAAGGCTGAATAAATAAAGATACCAATATGTCTGTAACAAATTGGGTTTGGGTGCTTTGACCACCTAGATTGCAATGCAATAGGAATCTATTGCCATTATATCAGGTACACATGATCTATTGCGAGGGATTTTACTGGTGGTAGGCTTCGGCCGTTGTTAGTCACCACCCACTGAACAAAGCCATGTCGCCAAGCGGCCTAGCCGTGTTCCGGCATGATGTTCGGTGCTGCCATTCATGGATGGCGGGTCAGATCAGCTGCGCTGCATGTGCCTAGTGAATGTAGCGTCTCGATCTACTGCCGCCTTCCTACCTGTTCACACTCACACAATATGTCAATTCGAGAGTGAACAGGTACCTTCTAGGCAAGTATGCTCCAGATCAAATACTTGCCTATAATGTAATAAAAAAAAGGGGGAATTGTGAACATAAATTATCACACTGACAAACTTATTCGAAAAATTAACTTATTTCGAATACATGCACTTCTTCACTATGATTATCTTCACCGTCCAGCAAGTGATAATAAATATTTAAATTAAGGTTCACATGAAATCAGAATCCCAGATTTTTGAGCGGAACTTGAAGGCTGTTGAAACACTATTATGATAAAAATGTAATCACAGCATACTGAGCATCATAATACACCACTGAGCATTAGAAAAGTAAATCAATGGAGAAGATAGTTCCCCGGCCAAATTGAGTGTAGACCCTAAGAAGATAGATAATAGATGTGGGTAGTAAACCATGCTAGTTTAATTTCCTTTCTCTCACATGTTTTGACTAAGTTACAGCCACATGCTAATAACAAGTTGTATATGAAAAAAAATGTACCGGCTCATCTTCTTCAGCCAATTGCATAGTGACCAGATTTCCATCTCCAGTCTCCAGCTGTATAGTCGAAATGGTTTCGTCAGTTAGTGCTAATAAGCCGTCGTCTTGTTGGGTAAATATGCCTATTTGTATCAACATTGTGGTCAGAAATGTTGATATATCTAGTCTTGTATCATCTGAAACCTCTTCCTGTAAAAGTTTTGTAAAAATTAGTATTTTATTAACATTATTTAGTGTCCATTTACTTTTGACAAAAATGTTTTATTTTAATACCAGTATTTCATTTTCTTCATTTGCTACTTCAATTTCATGATTAATTTCTCTACTTTCATCACAGAATTTCTGTAATAAATAATTAATGTTAAATTTTTAAAAATAAATAAAACATAATATCCAACACTTATTGAAGATGGCGACTTGTCAGCACAAATAGCCAAAATTTCTACACATGTTAAGCTTACTACAAGGCAGAATGTTTACATAACTAACAAAGAATCTTCCAACACTCTCAACGTATTGACACAAATACTTTGTCATTGAATAGCTCTTAATTGGATAGAAAGATGCATCACCAGTTAAAAAAAACACACAAATGTAAATAAAACATGCCAGCCACAACACATTAAGCTTGGATTAACATAGTAAGCTGACAACACCTACCACACAAAAGGTACACAATTAAGCACTTATTCTGATGAGCGGCATTGTCAACAAGTCATTTCATCAGCAAGAAACCATAGGTCATCATATTGAATTATAACATATTTTTATGTGAGTTCCCTAATATTTTTTTCCTTTAAGTTATCACTATGTTACCTCACTTAAATTATTTTGTGGAGCTCCATTTACAGTTAAAATGTTAACTTCTGGCTGTTGATCCGGTTCGAATGTCACAATGAACTTCATTTCATCATCGCCTTCAACATTAATATTATTCTTGAAATTATTTTCTTCATGTTTTATTTTTGCTTTATATAGTTTCTCTTTGACGGCTAAAACATGTGATTTGAGCTTCTGATAGGTCACCTCACAGCGTTTCCTGAATCTGTAATATCTATCTAGCTCCTGGTAACATTCTGAACAGACCTTATTTGGTAGGAAGTTGTCTCTAGACATCTGTAACAAGAAAAGTATTTTAGCTGTGAGATTTGGGCTGCTTTGACTACACATGGGGATTTTATTTTGAGAAACATAAACAAAACTTGAGTACACTATTTTAGCATCTATAAAAAAATAATCCATACATGAACAGGTAGGCCCATGAAAGTTGTTTATTAGTTTGATAACAACTCCTAGATAATGAAATTTTCACTAAGGCTGAAATTTAAAATGTTCTTAGTTCAAATTAAATAACAAATGGGGAACCTATTTTCCCCATTTGTTATGCTTGCCATCCTATAATGTGCAAACTATATTTGATCTTATTGTGATCAAGGATTTTCTTGGCCGACCATACATATGCATTAATTTATTAGAGATGCACACAGTACATGATATTATGTGACAGAGAGCTGTGAGCTTAAGTCTTACAGGTGGGGGTTGCAGTAAACATCACAGATATAAACTTATTTTGCGTAGCCAAGGATAAAATTTGCCACTACCGGGAGTCGAGCCCAGGATCCTCAGTAGAGAAAGCAGTGTCACATCACTGTGTCAATCAGGTAACTTTTTGTTTTTTTTTTATTCTAATGTCTATTGACTATATTTATAGTGGATTTCTTGTTTTAAATTACCTCTAATCCAACACATGTCATAATCCGAAGCGCGAGGGCGGCGCACACGGTCTCCGAGTCGTCAGGAAATATGGGAACAGTGTCCTGAGACTTGCCGAGGCAGAGTCTACACAATTCCTGGACATCCTCGATTTCCTGATTGTCAGGCCGTTTTCGAGTATATGTCCTCATGTTAACAACATTTAAAAGTTGTAATTAGCTACAAAAATGCGCTATATTTGGTAAAAGTGGGTTGTTTATTTCAATTGAACTCAGAACGTGGCCATGTGATTCAAAATGTTTTTATAATATATCATCCAAAGCATTTTCAATTGGAGTTAAAAATCTAAATCACTGGTTATTACAAATATAATCTAACACAGAATCACAAAAACAAAATCCTGAAAAAATTTAAGCAGGTATTCTGTTCTGACACTTGCTTGACAACTAAACTAATACATAAAGCTAACTAATAAATTACATTAGTCTATGGTTGCATTCTGATTCGCGCTAATATGGTTTTGCCATGGATCTATTTGTTGATGCGATTGGATCATAACGCGTGGCCACTACTAATGATGCTAACTACAAATCCTTGCATCTTTTCAAATTCCCTCAAGAATAGTTATTTTTTTGAGTAAAGTATACACTATTTTAATGATAAAGATAGGGAGATTATTTCGGCCTAACCAAATGTTAGAAGCATAGTTTTGCTTCGAGTCTTGAGTAATAGTACCTTTTACTTGACACTGGCAAAATAGCTAAGTTGGTGACGCCATAACGAAGATCATGGCGCGGGAAATTAAAATAAAATGTGGTGAGACTTGGGTACAAGGTGAAGCTAGGAGGCTTTTTGGCGGGAAGTTAAACCGTAAAGATCTCAATTTGGACTTATTTAAAAAAAAAAAATATAAATAACGTGCACGAGTGAAGGAAATTGAAATTAAACAGTATAACTCACAGATATATTAGAGGAGATATGTTATGAAAGCGGTGGGCTTGCGCTCACCTTTAGCCAAAATTACGCTAACATAGAGTTTTCGCCGTCAGTCGACTGCAACTGCACGTCGGTATCGGAGCTCTAACTTTTTTTTTAAATGCCGTGTTATTCCGTGGTTGTGTGCTAAAATACTAGCAGCAAAGTGAACTACGCGAAAGATGGAATCTCATTTCACCAGCCAGTATTAAGTATTTTATTTATTCGTCTTTAAAATCATTAAAAACAACAAATCAAAAAATATTTAATGCCCGTATTATGTTATTTTAGTTTTCATGTAGCACAACGACTTTTTTATTTTTGTACAAAATACATGGCTCTTTAAGTACCACCTATGTTCGCTACTGAGTGAATGTACGAGGCAATGGATAGATCGTCTAACGATACTTTGAATAAACTGGTGCGTCGCGTGGTACGGCCGCTGTATACGGCGACGACGCAGCACGCACCGAAGAGACTTCGTATTGGTTGGTTTTAGCGAGTGGTGGGAAACAGCGAGCTCCCATACATTTTGAATCGCACGGCATATCTCTCGTGATCTGTGGTATAACTTCACTTTTCAAGTTCTCCCAAGATGTTCGATAAATTTATGTTAAAAAATCCACAGCTTTACTGATAGGCGTAGGGGATTCATTTCATCATCATCATCGTCATCAACTTTTATCATTATCATCAGCGGTACATATAATTAATAACAATTATCAAGAATTACTCGACTCTGGCAAAAAATGCACTATTATCTGATTGCCAACCAACAAAGAAGAAAGGTGAAGCTATACTTTTTGAAGTTCTTCCCAAGAAAGTAATATAGATAAGTACGAATATCATGACTTCAATGGTGTTCCCAAAATGTCTGGTAATTTCTGGCAGTTTTTGGGATCTCATAAACTGGTTATATATCTACTAGTAGCGCGTAGTATTGAGTTTCCAACCTACTAATCTGTGCTATGTATACTACTACTTACAAACATACTGTACATGTTCTGCTATATTTACTCATCTGGGATCTAATTTGCCCCATATAAATATGTAAGCCCGTATTTGTGGGTCAGACCTGATGCATGGTGCTATATGTATATACACAGCCAGATCACAAATGCTACTTATAGAACTATTGAGGAATGCTCATACAAATAAAACACAATTATTGTTTACTTAAATATTTTATTTGAAAAAAAAATCATATTAAATCCAAGGCAACATGGTATTGTAAAATTTTAAGAAAATAATGACAAGAAAAGTTCGGAATACTGGTGTGGGCGCGCGGCGTCGCTCGCGCACTCTACTGCTAGACAATGGACGTGGGCATGCGACGGATGGCACTTAATAACAAAACACGAACAAATATATTTTTCAAATAACTCTTTAATTTTCATAAAAACCAAGTCGACGCCACCGCACTGTAACTTATGGAATGCCTTCTATTTACTTAAAAAATAAAATTATATACTCCCTACAAGCATACATCGTTTATCTATTTCAAATTTTGTTCAAGAAAAAATGGGTAGTTTTTTAGGCCGATACTTTGCGTACGCCGCAGGAATCCGGCGCCGAGGCCGCTCCGGTAGGGGAACCGAACTTCACCGAATACGTGGTCTCGAAATATTATATAAAGATAATATCAGTATAACTTAACAGACCGACGTAATAACCGTTGAAATCGAACTGAAAACAATAATTACACTTGCAGTTCTAAGTTCTACATCTAGATTATAAATGATTATAAAAATAAATAAGGGGCATCGCCCCCTCCCTTTCACCCCGCTACTCGATCGGACAAGACACTTCGTACTCTGTTGTTTGAGCAAAAACTCGGCACGATCCCGAAGTGCAGCCAGCACAGTACACAAGTGCGACTGCGCACACACCGGCCGTGGGCGCACATTACTGCCAAACACTATAATATTATAATCAACAGACAAATTATAATAAACCGAATCAACTACCACAAATAAAATATACTGCAAGCACACGCCGGTTTAAATTATGACTCGAGCGTGACACGCAATCGATCGAATAAAATCCAAATCGCCTAAAATAATAATTATTATTACACGATAAAAACAATTATGTGTGCTTCGATTCAATGATTTCTCCGGCTATCGTAATATACATCGCCGCAGCGAGTCGCGATCCCTAGACGGTTAACATTATTAGGTTATAGCACAACGGTCTAAAATAAAATTACTAATAAGTAATAATAATCAATATTTACATTTAGTGTCGACTACGACAGACGAGCGAAACGCATCATGTAAGCACCGCTGAGCTCGCCCCGCAGCCTGCGACTCTCGACGACGCGACGGCGAACGATAAACGGATCGCCTATACGGCGAAAAGTACAATTATATAAAAATATATCGCTTTATCGCCGACGTCCACCGTCCGTTCGACGCGCGGCATAACACTCGCTATTGATACTTAGGTACCGTGAAAGCGATAATTTTTGGCACTGAACACGAGAGTCCGTGCGCGCGCGCAGCCCGCGGGCACTACACGCGCTAGTCGCTGCACTGGCGTGCGGCCGACTCGACAGCTGACCGACCAGATATTAGAACAGAAAAAATATCCCCTAAATTAATAATTCATTGTCAACAACACAATGTTTTGTGGACGATATCGCCGATGAATATAGGTGCTGTTAATAAATACACTACAGCGGTATCGTTAACAAATCATTATGTTCACGACAACACTAAGGGTGTCGTTCACAATTCATGTAATTTATAGTAGTTACATTACCAAGCATTTTCAGAATAAGAATACTTTGTGATACCGTTGTAAATCTACGATAACTTCTGTATACGTTGTCGATTAATATAGGAAAAGTTGTGATGAAATATTTTATGAGAATGGCGGCAGCGGTGCCGGGGTGGTGAAGCTTATGTCCCGTCAGCCGTGAAGTCGCCGCGGTGGCGGTGATCGGCTGCGCGTGCGCCTACATGTTCTCGAACTGGTCGACGCGGCGCTTGGTGTTGCCCTTGCGGATCTCGCGGAGGGTTTTGTATTTATCCCTGCCCTGGCGCACGTTCTCGCGGTGGATCTTGTCCATGGCCGTCTCCTTGGTCTCATCGCGCGACTGCGCGAGGTCTTGTTTTAACGCCTGTCGAGTAGAAAATAAAAACCAACGATGAATAAATTAAAATAGCCATTTTATAAGCGGTATAGATGACATCCATACGATGGCATTGAGTTGCGAGGAAAGTCAAATTTTCAATGATCGCTCAATGTCTTCATATTGGGCTATTGGGTATTATGAAGTTTCTATGACATATATCTAGTATCAATTGTGACCATAGACCCTGCCCTTCGGATCGATCCGTGGCACTTTGATGAAACAGCCCATAGCACTAAGGGATAATGTAGCTATCTAATAGTGAAATAATTTTAAGAATTAATTCTAAGTTTATTCTTAGTTAATTCTAAGTTTACCCGCTACGTTTAAACTCACCAATGTAATATTTATATAATACTTGTATATTTTTTTTTCCATACTATATGAAAAATTGTTAACATTTCCCCTCGCGCGGAAAAAGACGGGCCGGGTACAATCATCCGTAGTATCGAAATGAAACATTCTGTGTATGTGTTATGTGGAATGTTTCGCAGGCTCGGTTAGCTAGCGAGGTACAGGGTAGTGCGGTACCCACCTTGAGCTGGTTGTGCAGGCGCTCGTTCCGCTCGGCGAGCGTGCGGCGGTCGGTGACGGGGTCCACCAGGTCGTCGGGCGCGCGCGTCAGGTCGCCGCCGCCCGCGTCCGAGCCGGCGTCGGACCCGCCGTCCGCGTCCCCCGCGCCGCCCTCGCCCGCGCCCGCGCCCCCGCCCGCGCCGCTCTCCGCCACGTGGTGGTGCTGCGGGGTGGTGGCCGCCGCGAGCGCCGCCGCCGCCTCGTCCTGAGGGAGACCAACGGTATTAGCACGCACGTACTCGCCACAATCATTGACACCCTATCCGGATTCGGATCGTGATCGCGTGGTCTGGATTGAAGGTGTTCTTTTATAATAAATAAATATAAATTACGCTGTTGTTAACACATAATTTCAAATATTTTTTTAAGTTCATTTCTTTCAAGATATATATATATATATTAAGAGCATTGTTAAGTTGTTTTTTTTTTAGATTTTAACATATATTTTTTTTGTAGCAGTGACAGATCAAGACGGCTCCAAGGTAGCTCCAAGGCAAGTTGAACAGCCAACTCACTTGTATCACAGAAACCCAATTAATGCTAACGACGAAGGATCTTAAAATAGAGAAAATGCGTAAAATAGAGTATAGAACTGCCAGCTGGAAACTTTTAGGGGGAAGGCTGCCGGTCCTTCCTTCTGGAAACTGGAAACCTGTGGAGGAGGAAAAGGACCGACAGGACAGATGGCAACTGAACACTCACCTGCTTGCGGCGCGCCTCCTCCACCTCCTCCTGCAGGCGGCGCGTCTCGGAGTCCTTGTCCTCCACCTCCTGCTGGATGCGCGACACCTCCTCCTGCTTGGTGCGGATCTCCTCCTCCAGCTTGGCGCGCTCCGCCGCTTCCATGTTCTGCGACATGGCGTACATTCAATACGACCACTCGTTAAAAGAACATATAGTAGAGTTCTCAATTTAATTGAAAAATAAAACATTTCATTTATTTTTTTATTTTTTCTCCAATGTGTTTTTATTAATTAACTCAATTTTGCCGGTACCTCGATGAAACTAGTTTTCAATATCGGATCAGCAGGTCGGGAGATAATTTCCTACGAACACACTCGAATTTTCCTCTTTATAATATTAGTATAGATTTCATTTGTTATTGCTATTAATAACTTGACATTGGCAGAATAAGAAAGATGACGATCTTTGTGTATTTGCAGAATAGGAAGGATGTGCAGTTCGTCTGAACACAGCTATTGCTATTTGATTTTGAGTTGAATGTGTTAGTCTATTTAAGGTACTGTGTCGTAAAAAAAGTTAATGATCGTTTTCAAGAGAGCAACCATGGAGTTTCTTGCCCGTTCTTCTCCGTAGGAACGGCATTCCGAACGGGTGATAAAGTTGTAGCGTAGCATTTTGTAACTATTTTGACAATTCATAAGTACTGTACTACATGTTAGTGCCCAAAGTGGACATTGCGCGATGTCCTACCTTGGTCTCCTCGAGGCGCTGCATCATGGCCTGCAGCTCGTTCTGGCGCTGCTCCAGCTCCTCCTTGGCCGCCTGCAGCTGGCGCAGCTGCTCCTCCAGCCGCCGGATCATGTCCTGCGCCTCTACCAGGTTCGCCTGGACACATCACGCATGTTCAAACTTTTCTACCATCAAGGACATTATTGGCTGAACACCCTTGATTTTTTTCCCTCTTCACTGCTCTCAATGTACGATTCTTTTTGTAATTTTAAAATTAATAAGGTATGTCATTGCACCCCCAAAATCTCTATTTAGGATGTTAGTACATATATTTCAATTCTCATGTAAAATCACCCCAAAATCTGTATTTAAGATTTTAGACTGTTAAATCTCATTTAAATCTGTACCACCAAAGTTTAAAATATGTATGAGTGTGTGTAAATAGCTATGTGTGATACCTGCGAGCGTTCCATCTCCTCCTGCATTTGCCGTAGTCTGTCTTCGTACTCTTGTTGTTTCTTCTCAGCGCGTTCGCGGGCCGCGATCTCGAGTTGAAGCTTTTCCCTGTAATAGGAGTGTATGTCAAAACTCGGTAGCGCTTATATCACAGAATTATATAATATTTTTAACGCGCAATATCGTCTAACGTAAATTTATATCAATCACAAATGCATACTTCATGTGTGCAAACACAACATTTCAAAATTTGTGTAATGAATAAGCACGAATTTTTGTACCAGAGTCTTGAACGTTTTATATCAATATAAGTATGTATATCGTCGTCGGGTCACCAAGATACAAGGAAACCTAGTTTGGGGATTCAATATGTATGAGAGTATATATAATAGGGCTAGCTGTTTCCTGGAGCGGCCAGGCAAGGGGGAGAGGGACGCGGTGTTACCTCTGCGCCTGCTTGGCCAGCTTCTCCTCGCGCGCCTGCGCCTTCATCTGCTGCACGTCGATGGTGTCGGGCTTGCGCCGGCGCATGTAGAGCTCGTGGTTGCCCATGCACAGCGCCAGGATGCGCTTGTTGACGCGCACGCGCGGCGCGAAGAACACGAAGTCCGGCGCCTTCTTGTCGATCGGCTTGATTATGAACTTGCGGTCGTTGAACGATATGTTGCGGATCTCCGACCACGGGAAACCTATTTTTGGTGTCAGCCTGGAATAAAAAAAAATATTTGGTTGGTAAATAGTGCTTTAAATGCGACTACCGGAATTTTGGGTTCCGGCACTGATTAAGAATCTACCAGCAGATACTTAAACTCAACTCAGCGCTAATATGACACATATGAGACAGCAAAAAGTAAGATAACGAGGACTGAAACTGGTAAGAGGAACTTAAATATATGAGAAGCGGTTGATTATTCGGCCATTTAATTGTTAAACACGTTTTTCATTGTCAAGTAGAGCCATTAGCAAATAGCTTTTTTTTAACTTTTTTTTTTATACATACAACTTCGCCCATAGAGAAGACATTTATATTCGGATTAAGAGTCTGCTGATACATAATTCACCCTATCCTTTTTTTTATTCTCTCGCGCTGCGATGCACAGCTGGAGTCTTAAGACGTATACGAATTATGTTGATGCTTGTGAGTACTAACTTGTCATCCTTCTCGTATATGTTGAGTCCGAGCGCGTCAACGCCGAGCCACAGCTCCGTGTTCTTCTTGTTCCTGATCTCGAAGTAGTTGACGCCGTACATCTCCAGGTCCTGCGCGATCTTCAGGTACTCCATCATCGCGTCCTCGCGGAGCATGCCGCGGTGCTCCTGCCACCAGTTCGTGATGCTCTGCTCCCACTCGTCGCGGGACATCTGTGTACACAAATAAATAAATAACTTTCAAGCTCATCATACACAAAGATTGTTACTACCAGGATTCGAACACAGGACCCTCGGCACAGAAAGCAGGGTCACCACCCACTGTGCTAATCACGTCGCCGAAGGACAATCATATTGACACAATAATTATACAGGACATTTGCACTCTGCAATACTATTCAGGGCTATGACGTCACAGTCATGACGTCACAAATGCATGACTGTATGGTAGACATACAACACGTTAAGTGGCTTAGTCATTAGATTTATAACCAAATCGGCTAAAGCAAAACTATGACTTCGAATGACGTCATCGTTGCTTATGCCATTTTCTTTAGGTTAATTTTCGTAAAAATTTGTTGGTAATAGATCTAAATAAAAAAATATGCTTTTTTAAGAAAATAGCTAGAGCTGGATTTCCTTAGCTGATGTAAATATTCTCCAAGACTTTTCTAGAGGTATGTGAGAAGTAAGATATATCTACCTCCACAAAATATAGTAGCGAAACTAATGGACATTGATCGAACACAACAATGTCAAGGGGTTCAAAGACCCAAAATTCCAATGTTAGCTGAAGAACATTAATTATAAACATGCAGTTTCTAGACCTCACCAATTTTATTCAAAGCCTGTTTTGTATGTATACACTGTATACATAATATACAAATTCTGTGAAATAAGTTGTGGATAGGGTTTATCAGCACAAACTGAAAGTTTATTCACCCGCCCCCAATATAACTTGTTTCGTAATAAATTGAGAATGTTCTATTTAACTGATAATCATAAGTAACAACATACAACTGTTTCTTTAGCTTTCTTCACATATAATGTACAGTACTTTACGTCTGTATTTCCCGAAAGGGTAGGTAGAATGGTATTGAAGTCCACCAACTTATGACAATTGTTTTTGGTTCCAATTTCATTGTAATTTAAATGTCAGTAATTATTGTAAAAGTAACCATAATCTTCTGCTACACACTCCCACCACTGTTACTAATATAAGCCAGGATCCAGGATCCAGCGGAGACCAAAGATGCCAGGGTTTGACCCTCGGTGAATCCCAGGGAAAAGATATTTGTCTTGGAACATAACTGTATATGAAGGCTGACTGACTAAGAAAGACCAACTCTAGTCGAATGAATCATGATCATGGTCAATGGGACGAAGCCCAGATGTAAGAATCTTGTGAGCATTGTATCTTCTGAAATAGGTATGGCAAAAGCGCATGAACACGCAACGCAACATGCCCCCCCCCCTTCTCTGTAAAAAGTTCAACAAGTGTATTGTAAAAATGTCGTTCACCTTGTGTTGGTCGGTGACGCGCTGCGGCAGCAGCCGGTCGTTGGCGAGGAAGCCGGGCCCGTGCACAGCGGGGTTGTGGTCCCCGTGGCGCGCCTGCACCGCGTACGACGCGAGCAGCACCGACGTCTCTGGCGGACAGTATATCTCGTCGGACAGTATGGCGTTCTTCACCTGCGTGACGAATTCAGGGTTAAAAAGGTCAACTAACACATCAAAAAATATCCTAAAAACGATCCCAAATAACAAGACCTATAATTTGGGAGATTTTGATAACAGATAAACAATAGTGCAAACTTCAGAGGCCAACATACAAAACACCACATCAGGGTCACATTGGTGGCATTGTATGCCCCTAAAAGTAGACCTAAAAAGGCCAATCGGCCATATATTCGGCCGTAAGGGGCTTTGAGGCTAAGTTGGGAAGCCTGAAGCCTTGTCCAAGGGTAAGATATCTTGTAAAAATAGACAATAAGCACAGTGCGTTGACCCCCAGTGTCAACGAGTCTGGTAATAGAGATACGTGCCAAGTCTTATTTCTCATCGCATCGAGGTTCCCATAGTGGCCCAGACAAGCATTGAAAAACCGTATTGCAATCAGGGATCAATGCGGTAGGACCTGGGCCCCAAGTCTGCTAACACAATCGATTCATAATCGAAGAGCAACCCCATAGTAACTGTCACTTTTGACGGATATTGTATGGGATATCTTTCAAAAGTGACAGTTACTATGCGGTTTCTGTTCGATTATGAATCGATTGTGTTAGCACACTTGGGGCCCTGGTTGGATACATAGATAGAAAAAGGCTTTAAACTTGTAGCACTATTTTGTATCAGCCGTTTCTAGTCGCGGTAGGAAACCGTTTATTGACAAGAGCGCTTCAGATGTAGCTTACCTGAAGGTAGAACAGCTTGAGTGTGATCTCCTGGATGAGCTCATCCGCGACGTCCTCCGGGTAGAATTTGGCGCGGAATTTGAACTGAAGCGGGTTCTCCTTCTTGACATCTTGTTGCATCACCTGCAAATGGGGTTGAATGTTAAATGACTGGCGACAATTTTAATTAATTTGTTAAGTCCTACTCGATGTCGCATTGTTGAGCACGGGCCTCGCTCTCATCGCGAGGGACGATCAAGCCATAGGCCACGACGCTTTTATGTCCTCGAATACAAAGTAATTTGATTGATCTTCACCATACTCGAGTAATGTGTCGGCTTTACATAAATGACCGCTTAGTCCAGTCGCTTGAGCGTAGGCCACTCGGCTCACTGAACCTGGTGGTTGCGGGTTCTAATCCTGACTGGACGAATTTCGGAAATTATATTTTCTTCATTTACCCTGGTCTGGGTATTACTGGGATCGCCGCCAGTCCATTGTACAAGCGCTGCTTCGTATGGACTATACATCCAAAGCAATTATAATTACATACCGTTAATCAATATATACAGAACTCACACATTCACATAAAATACACTACAGAAACACATATTTTCTATAGTCATAATGTCTTACCCATCTCGAGAACGGTAGCGACCCTGACTTCGTTGTGTGCCCACGAATTGATCCAGGGTTTGCGTTAAAATGGCAACAATTAATTACAATTCACCGCCAGGGACTGGCTTAATGTACACTTACCCAAATATTAATTATAAACATACAGAAAGGAGTCTAGCAATCGGACCTAAGTACTGTATAGCACGTTACTGCACAACGAACATACTAGAATGTTACATGAAATTATACCTAAGGGTTCATACGAGCCATAATCATTACGGAGAAGGCCGTCAATTATCTATGTATAATAGTTATAAACACTAGCTTGACATCACTATACAGTTCAGCTCATAAAAAACCCATACATATATCAGAAAAACAAGCTAATATTATATTTCTTAAAAAAAAACTTGTTTTATTCTAAACAGCAAACATCTGAACGATATTGAATGAAGTTTCTTCTATAAGTAATATGTACATAGGTACCTACTATTATAGTTCATCAGACGCCTTCAAAAGTACTCAGATGAACTTTAATTGGTCGTTTGAACCGTTTAAATAATGTGGAACGAATTTTAAATTGAGTCTCATTTTACGGCGCGTTATATATGGGCGCCACTCGGCAGTACGTCAATTTGAGGGCCCGTACGTTGCGTTGCGTGCTTAGAAATGGGTTAATAGAATTTAATCGTTTAAGATTTCTGTTAATTATAAGGGTCGCTGACACGAAGGCAGAGTTGCGCTTGGCGACATTTCATTGCCTGCGGAGCTATAGAGGGAAATCCTTTCCCTAGCTGTGAGATGCTTTAAGCAAATAAAAATAAATATGGTGCGCAAAAATCGGTACTAAGCTATTGGTTGGTTTTGAGAACACTATTAGTAGGAAATTATAACAAAATCGTACCTGCGTCATACGATATGAGTCACAGCGTATAACAAATAAATTTCTATAAACCACATTATCCTTAAGGACTATAAATCCTGTGTCATAACAGATATCAGCGACCACAAATGACTAGAAAGGGACCATATATTGGCTAAAGTGGCGGTCGAGGCGGGCATTGGCCGGTCGATGGAACAACGTCATGTGACAAATTAGCCACCAGACATTGTACACCCACTATTAAGTCTCTGTCCTACTGCAACCCACGAACACGCTACGCACGAATGCGTGGTCGGTGACGTCATTGACACACGCGTAACATGTTGGGTTGTATCGCTCACGTAGCTCAACGCTACGCACGCTACACACGCGGCACACGGAGGCGTAGCTCCATGGCGTTAGCGGGAGGTCGGGCGCTCTGCTGTGCTACGGCTGTACATAGCTGCGTGTCAATATTCGCGCACACCATATGCCGCAGTGGAAACGTGACACACGCAGCGTGATAAACGCATCCGCGCAGCTAAAGTGCGCTGCGTGCATGTGCCCAGGGCCCCAAGTCTGCTAACACAGTCGATTCATAATCGAACAGCAAGCGCATAGTAACTGTCACTTTTGACAGATATTGTATGGGATATCTGTCAAAAGTAAATAAATAAATAAATATCGCCAGACGAACACACCAACTATACGGTCCCGCACTAAGCAACGCTTGTATTATGGGTACCGTACAATGGACTGAGGGCGAACTCAGTATATAATCTATACTAATATTATAAATGTGAAAGTTTGGATGGATGGATGGATGGATGTTTGTTACTCTTTCACGCCCGAACGGCTGAACGGATCTGGATGAAATTTGGCACATAGATAGATTATAGTCTGGAATAGCACATAGGCTACTTTTTATCCCGGTAAAATGTATGGTTCCCGTGGGATAGATGTTTTAATTTTTCATACTTTTTATCGCGGGTAACACCGCCGGGCGCAGCTAGTACTTATATACATATTAAACATCCATGACTCGGGTACAAACATTCGTGCTAATCACACAAAGCTTGTGTCCCTACCAGGATTCGAACCCGGGACCCTCGGCGCAGAAAGCAGAGTCACTACCACCGCGCTAATCAGGCCGTCAAAAGTGACAGTTACTATGCGGTTGCTGTTCGATTATGAATCGATTGTGTTAGCAGACTTGGGCCCCTGTGTGTGGAGCAATGGGGCAGCATCTTGGAGAAGTAAACGTTGACCACATGTTTCTGTCAATGGCATGACTAACGGATAACGAACAATCAGATGATGAGTGGCTGTTTCGTGGCTATGTTAATTAATTGTTGGATAGGCACTAATTATTGTAGGTACCTACGACACTTGTCGAAGTTAAATGATCAACCTCGACAAGTGTGATAGGTACCTACGTTTGTGGTTATGTCAATTCATTCATGGAAATTAATTAGAGTACAATATTGTTTGTCATTTACAAGTAGAAATGTTTCCTGGAGTGATCTCATCATAAGAAATTCAAGTCATAAATTGCTTTTTTTTCGGCCTCGTAGCACCGTGCACGGTGTGCAGAATTCAGACGTAAACTGTGTTACAGCTCGCTTTCGAATCAGTCAATGTGTGTTCTATGTATCGATTTGAGAAGAAATCCATGATATGAGAGCATACGTATGAGCATACGATCGAGTCGTGTGTATTTGATATGGTGTGTAATGGCCGCATCGAGATCCGTTGATAAGATAATTTGCAGTGACAGAAGCGATATGAACGAACGCGACTGAAATATAGCGGTAATGATTTTAATCAACACTTATTTTGACAGTGGACATTTCGTATAACGGGCTCCGCTTCAAACATCAGCAATAGACAATAGCCAACGTTAAGTAGAGTCATCATTAGTTCTATTTTTGAACCGACATCAAATCATACATGGAGTTGTTACTGTATCATCACTAAGAAAGTGATCATTGCAGCTAATATGCGATTTCTCATATTATTTAGTTATAACTAACGATTATCATATAATTAGCATTGGAATTTTTTTACATAACGTTGAGAAAGAAATAAGCTCCAACGAAGTTATAAATAACAGAGCCCTTGTAGAATGAGCAATGTTTTTATGGAGAGACGTGATCCCTAACTCAAACATTGAACAATAACAAACACTCGAGATAAAATTATCTGAAATTCTCTAAATATACAACACAAATATTGAGCACGTTCTGTTACTCTTAGAGCTCAATAATTCCCGACGTTCGAGGTGACGTTTATTATTATAAGACGTATTTAAAAGCTTTTAGTTATTATAAGATGAATACAATCATAATCAAAGTTTAGTTTCGTCTGAATCTGACGTCATAGTTGTAGCAAAACATTACATTAGTAGTGCAATGGCTCAACCCATAATCTGATAGACATTTGAAATACACTTTCCACCAATCATTAAGTTGAAGTGAATTCGAGCGATCTAAATAAACATAATACAGATAGCATATACATGATGATGAGAAAAATGCACCTACTAGCAAAACTGATCGAATCTGAGCAAGTCTATCAAATCAATAATAACTATTGAGTTATGATCGATCGCGAACAATACTTATTGTGTTACAGGTAATATAATCTACATTTATGCAGAGAAAATATTTATACGTTTTTAGTGTTATAGATGTAAATAGCATGGCTTGAAGGTTAAAGTCATAGATTTAGCTTACAGAACATCTAGCGGATCTACAGGACTATCTCTGGTTTTAAGACTCGCCTGAACTCGTCTTACCAGATCCTCGTCTCTGTCAAAGGCTGCTTCTTCATCATCGTCCTCGGGAGTCATAAGTTTCTTTATAGCCGAAGATATGACTTTCGAAGTCTTCTCAATAATTGATTCAGGCTTGTAACCATAAAAATTGTTAATATTTAATAAAAAAAAAAGTTTAGCATCCATATGGAGAATATTGACGTCTTCAAGAAATACATATGAACATAGAATATTGATTAACGAAACCGCTACAGACAGATTAAAATCAAATTGATCGTGTATTATGTAACAGAACCGAGACTGCATTTATAAATTGCAACGCATCACAAAGTTATTTAAAATCGCAATTTGGAAAGACATCAAAAAATACTCGATACTAAAATATTCTCAATGACAAAAAGGCACGCGAAGTCATCTCGCAGTGAACATTGATTCCCCGACGATGATACTTGTTCTGTGAGAATCTCGCAAATAGTAAATTGTGTTGTAGCGCTAATACCGCTATATATTTATGTGATTTAAGATCGGAGTCTTCTTATACGACGGCGCGTACGTTGAGCAACGCAGTCGCAGCAGTCGTGGGAGCGGCGAAAGTACGGTCGTCGACCCCCGTCAATGAGCGGCGCACAATCAGCTGTTCTTATGCGCGAATACCGATGATAAAGATTGCATTGATGTCTCAATTTTGACGGCATGTAAAAAGTGTTTTGATTATTGCAGAAACATTAAATATCGAGGTTTAATGATCTTTATGCTCCGATTTGTCAATTACAATTTATTAATACTAATATAGAAATGAACACCTACAGAAGATGGTTATAGTATTGGATTTATCATACGACCTAGATAAATTTGGTAACCAATTTGAGTTGATAAAGAAGGAAACGTCGCAGACGTTTTAAAATAAGCACAAGCTGAAATGTATCAGGAGACAGTGATTACAGCTATGGTAGATCGCAACTCACAAGTGAAATCCATATTAAAGAAGTTGGAAATTATAAAGCAGATAAACGACCGCCATGATGATAAAATCTAAACAAAGAAGAATCTAAATATTGTACGTTGATGAGAATTGGAAATTAAAGTGTTGTTGGAAATATATTAACACGTTCACAAACGCATCTAATCTCATAAAATCATGCGTGTTTGCAGACAGAGATGACCGTAAGTCTGTCTCTGTCTCAGATAGCGGATGCCGCCATGGCGCGGCACCTTGCGCGACCATTCACTTATGTGATGCTTTGGCACAAATTGTGAATTGAGGAAAAATATATTACTTGTATGTGACAGGAAAAAATCACAGTATAGGCACACGTGCGTTATTACATGTTACAAACGACAAAAGTTTTCCACTTAATCTATGGTCCCGAGCACTAACCTTAAGGACAACTATCGTAAATATCTAAAGTTTCAGATGTATCTCTTCAATTACTAGTTACGACGGAAAAGCATTAAGTATAGCTTCACTTTCCCGTCTTACATGGGCTGTCTAACAGACTTGCCGGAAAAGTCTTGTAAAAACGTCTGGAAATGGCCATAACACGCCTGCAGTACATCTCGGTAGCAGATCAAGTTTTCTACTACGCGCAGGATACTCGAGCTATATTGTTTTCGAGCAAGGTCGTCTGTGGATGCCGTCACGGCACTTTCACCTGTCTGCTCTACGGCATACATCCGCAGCTCCAAGACGATCGGAAAATGTGCACATTGACCTACTTAATGAAATAATTTGGGTTGAAATCGTGTCTCCATTGATAATTTTAAGCGTATTATTGAATAAGGTTACGACTCCGGTGCCTGTCTGACCATGAATTATTGCAGAAACTTTTCTATATAAATTGGACAGTTTTGCATAATGAGCACCTGTTTAATCTTGTCAAGGTCAAATATGGGTATTGAATGGTGAGTTAGTGCCACCTGGTGATGGCGTTCGGCTTCGTGGGAATGGGGTCACGCGGGCGCTCGGTTGCGCATCGCTGACCGCGCTTCATGTACATCTGAACCTGCCGACTACATTGTGAAAGATAAAAATAATAAACACACTCAAGATATGGAGCTCAAGACAGACATACGTCAATCGAAGTTCCGTGTAAAGAAGAGTGTGAAGAAAGTGGCCGAGCAACGTGAATGGTTATCGCCCTAGTGGCGGACGAAGCGGAACTTTTGCGAGTTAACACGTACCAGTTGACCTAGCTACATGTTTTATCGTAGGAGATAATGTTCGCAGGTTGGAATTTCAGAAATTGTATTTGTAATTGGTAGTAAGCAAGCTAATTCGTTTTGGATGTAAAATTTAATTTCTATTTCTCATCAATCAGACAAAACAAACTAAGCGAAGCACTAGTTAGACTCCAACGAATTAGCAAAAGATAAAAAGGCTTCAAACCGATACGTTTGGAAATGATTAAGTAATCGTTGTTGAATTCTAGCCACTCGAGGATATCTACTATAGATAACGCATTCCATTGTGACTTACGAACCGGCGTTGTTGTGACGCAATGGCGTCGCGACGTCACCGGACAGGTTAGGGCTAACACCTGCACTTCAAAATATGAGCTTAAGCATCATCTATTAACGATTAAGTGGAAAGAAAGCTAAAGACGGCTGGCGAAGCCTAAGCGAATAAATACAATAAGTCGCAGAAAATAATTATAAGATGCTATGCTTATCGTTAACTTCAAAATCCTCTTTTAAAGTTGATTGCATGGAGAAAGCTTAGGTAGCAGGTAGATAGATCTAATGATATAAAATTATAATGATGGCATTCAAACACACGATGTAACGTGTACTGATGGTATGGTGGTAATGTACCAAGGGCTAACATTATGTGAAAGTTGATACGGTAAGTCAACAATCACTTACTGAAGGGCCACAAAGGTAAAGAAAGTGATGAATGTGGAAAGTCAGCACTGGCAATAAGCCGGCCAAATGCCATAAATAAAGGATTCAACAAAACAACAAGACTGGCTATAAAGCGAAGCTATTGGACGAGTTTATATTAACATGTGGCTTAAGATGAACATAATCGGGTTCTACGCGCCAACAGTAGGAAAATAAGATGCTATTAGTTATCCCATTTGGCATTACAACCATGTCTTTGTGGGCTTGACACGTAATAAAAATGTGAGCACGCTAAGGAAATTGTGCTTTTACTAAAGCAAGTGTTACCACTAGAAGAGCCAGGAACGCCAGCCCTGAGCCCCGGGCGGCGGACTCGGGGGAGTTCGCCGTTCCACTCCGAGCTCGTGAGGATCGGCGCTGTGTTTGGTGTGCCAACACAGCGCCTGGCCGCAAGGCCTGGAGGAGGCCGAAAGGCCGCAATCGCGTCGGGGTTCGCGGAAGTATGCGCAAGCGTTCCCGTGTCCCCGACACAAGCGACCGTGTGGACACACCATGTGGTTTTAGTGGGTACACCGGCCGCCGCCGGGGAGTCCCACATACCCCTCTCGTCGCCCCCGGGGCGTGAGGGACGATGCGTAATTGCATTCCCACATGTAAAAAAAAAAAAGGAACGCCAGCCCTAACGGACATCTGGGCCATGTCTTATACGCGACGTTAATCATAATTATCGCCTGGCGACAAAAAGTAGCATTCCTCTTACGTTAGGAAAACGAAATCGCGTGCTATGCAGACACGAAATACATTCAACAGTCACTGTTTTGATCGATATAAGATCTTTATAAACTTTATTCGACGAAAGAGGATCATAATGCATGCATACTGAGATGCCGAAAATATCTATACAACTTTGTGCGAGTCCGTCCACCTCTATAGGAACGTTTAACGCTTAACTAGGGAAACAAGGCTCCTCGCGTTCTTCAGTAAAGCGATTGTTAGTTCTGTTGTCTCTGTCTATTCTGCCTTTAATACACCTTGGAAATGCTTCTTTGATGTCTGTTTTATGTTCCGTTTCAGTATTAACATTCACCAATGTACGTTAATCATACATAATAGTGAACAAAGATATATAATTTTGTTAGTTAATGTGAAAGTCTCCTTCATACTTGCAATTATTATGTTATTGACGCACGAAATTCATTAGAATACATCATGAAGTTTGTAAAAGTGCGAAAATGGTGAAGGGAGGACAACTGCAAGTGTTGATTGTCTGCAGAAGACCGCGATATAAATGACGACGGTTTACATACATAAACAATTACAACAATGTAAGTTCTAGCGTTTTTTGTTGGAGAATGATCTCACCGACATGTGGGCTAGACTAAGCAACGTTCGACGATATGGTAAAATAAATAAAGTCACACGGATGGATCAGATACAAAATTGTACAACGACGCTAGATAATGATTCAGTGTATTACACCACAAATGAAGTAAATTGATGACCACTTAGAATGCTATCTGAAAGGGGTAACACAGCATGTGTAAATATTGATGATGATTGACTCAGAGTCAAGTTTATATTAAACATCAAATATAGAATCGCAGAGACAGCAGACAGCTTAAAATAACAACACGACATTGATAAAGTTAGCGAGGTTACTAACTGGTTTTAAGTACACAAATGTGATTAAACCAGTGACCTGGCCGAAACAGCAATTAAATCCCTATATATCGATTCAACTCTGAGGTCACCAAAATTCGTTTATGCTATAAACATCAGGGTTATATACCCTACAGACCTTTTACACGGAATGTACTTCAACATACGTATAATATTAGGTACACAAGTATGCCATGGCAGGCACTGGCGGCAAGCGTTCGACCGTGGCATTTTACCTATGCCGAGAACCGGAATGTGAGACATGAATGACTACGGCAAACACAGGACAGATAGGTGATATAACTAATGTGATGATATCGATGAGTAAACAGGCTAACGCGTAGGCGGCAGGTTGAAACCAGAGACAATAAGTTTTAAGATGTGTTTAGTTGGAAATAAGATTAAAATTGTATTGCTGATATCTTGAATGTGTGGCTATCAACAGAGTAAATCCAGGTTCTGATTAATATGTAGATTGGGAAGTAATAGAATCCGGATGGTTTGGAATTTAGATGTTGACGTATTGTTTCAAAATAGTAATGATAGGGTCAGTTAATAAGACTATTTGTGTTAGTGCAAAGTACAAACTAAACCAAAGACACACCAAATGTGGAAAAAAAATATCAGATTGATTGTATGAGAAATACGATAAACGAATATCGGCGATGAAGATAAAAACAATACAACATTAGTAATTAAAATTAACAGAGGTTGCGATTACGGAAATATAGTAATGAGTGATGTGATTGTTGAATTAGTAACTGATATTTTCGACGATAATTAGAAAAAAAAACATAATCAGGAAGTAAATTTTGACTTAAACCTGCTGATGTTGAAGGTAATCACAGGACTTCTGCATAAGCGATTATTAACATTCGAATATTGGAAGAATTAAATCAACGTTTAACTGATCTAATTGGCTCGCAAGAAATAAAACTAGGTATTAAACATTCAGGTGTTATTAAAACGCTTCTCGGTATTAAACTTATCAATTCCGTCACAAGGTTTCGTCACTCCGGACACTAGATGAGTCAACACCACAATTAAATGCAAATATTTCAAATAACGTGCCATTGTTTCTATTAGTAGAAATATACGGAGTAATACTGGCTTGAATTCAACAGGAATATGAGTCAGAAACGCCGATAATGCTGCATATTTGTAACACGCCAACGCCAAGAGGCTATTGCCTATATGTGTCCCAATAAACAAGGCGGTGTTGTGTGTATAACGTAAAACTGCAAGGATAAAGTAACGAAATCCCATTTTATATGACCTCGATTCTTAAGTATGGGGATGACATCATTGGAGATCGTCATCATCGCAAACATCTGGACTCATTTAATAAAACCTGCAACGGTTTTGGGATGCTTTAGGGTACTGATATAAATTAACAGGCTTATATCAACATCCAGGATAATTATTAGTAATAATTGTTATGTAATACAATATATAGAGGAAAAGGTTGATAATCCAGATACAAATGTTGTTATAGCACTAAAATATAATCTAGTGTGCACAAATAATTACTAAATAGGTTCATATTTTTGAAACTTCGATAATTTAAATCAACCAACAACAACCAGCAGAGCCGTGAATTCGTCTGTATAAAATATATCGAATAGAAAAGCGCGAAGCATTGCAACACTATGATTATCACATGTCGCGCGAGGCCTTGCCCAGGTACATAGCATATATTACGTAAGTGCGATACACACGACATGTATAACAAAATATGTACGTGAGGCTGTCGGTCGCTACGTAACTGATGGAAACCCTTAAACAGAGCCACGTCGGACGCTACACTAGGCTAATCGGGAATAGAAGTTCATAAGGAATCATAACTACTACAGCAATAGTTGCTTGTTCAAATGCTGCTTTTTGTTTACCTATTCCTTGCGATAGTGTTTTATTGAAATGTATGGAAAAATATGAAATTGTATTAACTCATACAATTTCCTATTTTTACCATACATTTAACAATATGAATGATTGCCAGATCAATTGTGAATGCCATACAAATAATTGTTAAATATAATAAACAATGCTTCTATCCAATATTTCAATAACTTGTTGTAACGTGGTTGCTTGTATCTTCTTCAACATTAATGTCAGCACTAGTTATAATACCGGACTTGGAGTGAGGCCGATTGGCTCATCTTTAATAATTAAAATACCGAAATGTATAAATTCTAGATTCCATAGATTGTTTTCTTTTGTAATTTCAAATGTCATGTAGACCCGTAACTGAAAGGAGCAATACCATTACAAAGTAATGGACTACTAACGTCACACATTAACAACTGCAAAATACCTTCTGTCACCTCCAAAATGTAACCATATTAAGCTTCGATTGCTTCTAGAAAAATGTGCTCTTTGTGCATAGATAAATATGTAACTACGTAAAAAATAAGCTTTAATCAGAATTTTAAATGCAATATCTATTGATTTGAATATAATTGGAGAGCAGTATATCCTTATAAAATGTGAACCATTAACTGCCTCAGACTCTTTATAAGGAATTGTAAATCTAGACTCGCTAAATGGTATTGCAATCCTTTTAGTCCGTCGTGCCGGCGCCTAGTTACTCCGCATGTAACGCGAACTTGTTGGGCGAATCATTATAAATATTTCCTCATCAATAACAGAGCTTAGATTACGCAACTAAAAAAAAACAAACTCATTTATCAGCGTCACTGACATTGTACACAAAATGAGGATCACGACTCACGTCAACCAGATACTATCAGCTATCGGCAGTTGCGTTCGGCCGTATCAATTAAAAGCAGGATTCGATAAACACATACGCGATACGAGCACAACGGGCTTCCGATCGTGAGTCATGGTCCAACACAATACATCTCCAGCTCCTAGTTGGAACGTTGACGGTGGTCCACATGCGTTATAAAACAGATTACGTCATTACAAGTTGAATAATTTACTGGAAGCTTCTGATTTGGAAACGACTTCTTTTAAATTTGTTGACGTAATCCCATTCGACTAGCCGATTAATCCTATGTTGTTCGTAACGGACTTTTACTTTCTGGCAGAATACTCCGATATCATTAAGTAGCTCAAGGCGTTATTTAAATGCCACAAGAGATGGTATTGATCTTTGGGTCGGACTGTAGCAGCAAGAAATGCTGAATAAATTTCTTTTGTAACAAGTTATTTTGGTAAATTACTTGCGGCTTTGCAGATGGATGATACAGTTTACTCATGTTTAATTTAACCATTTCACTGGAGCTGGAGTAAATGAACCAATTCATGTTTACTATTTAGTTTAAGTTACCATCAATAACGAATTTGATATAAAACATTATTTATCTATTCTACAACAAAACTAATGATCTTCTATGAACGAACAAATACGTTAGGAAGCAGTTAAGATTGCTTTATGACTGTTCAGGTGACTGAATGGAAAGTTGTTTTCTCACGTGCCGCTGATTCACAACTTCATCAGCCACGGACTGTTTATGTGGGTGCAATTGAGAAACAATAGTGCATAAGCAACGTACACCGAAGATCGACAATGATTGTAACATTTGGAATATCATACGACCACACACTGATTTTAGAGGCAATCTTATTTTTACAAAACCGCTGCTCTTCTAGAAGATATATATAGATATTTTAAGATTCAGTAAAATCATAATTGCCTATCCGCTCCAGTTTGAAGTTATCGCTCTAGACAGTTTTATTTCTCTGACAGCGCAAACCGCAAGTGTTTAAGCAGACTGTCCACATCAAAGGTATATAAATTACCGAACGAGAGAGAAGGACAGAAACACAAACACCTGCTTGCATTACAAAAGGTGTGCATAAGAGAAATTACCCAAACGACGTAAAATGTGTTTGAGGCAAATGAAACCTGTCCATTGGGACGTATTAATGAAACGAGTAGTTCAAGAAAAATGTTCAAATGTTTCTGATTTAAATATAAGTATTCAAGTTTGAAACCACCTTTAACTAAGTTTTGGTTTACTCAGAGCCGCTTTTGATTCAAAAACCCCTACATCGATAAAGCTATATCATTACAGCGATGCATTGCGAATCTCATATTTCCGAATATTCATTTGGTCCAGTAAGTTCATCTTGCATCATGAACACAATCGCAAGTGCAGTTAATAAGCGTATTGATCCAACATACAAATTGGACGGCCGTTGGTCTGACAAGTTTATCAAACATTATTCTAGTTCAACAAGAGTGTTTACATAAAGGTACGTGCGGATTTGTTCAATCTAGTTCGAATACCCTGGTTAGGGAAGTTAATTGATTGTAGAAAATTGATCTAGTTATTATACCTTCACTTAATGAAGCTGATAGCGCAAATGAATGAGGCAAATAATGAGGACACATTATTCTTTACAAAAAAAAATGTTTTTAACAATACCGAGGCCGACCACAAATATGAAATATACTGATGAATGACGGAAATACGATAAAGCTATAAACGTAACAAATTAGTGCTCGTTGATAACGATTATAAATTTAATCCTTAGTAATGGGAAAAAGTGCGTATCGTATCGTTCTAAAACTTAGCATAATATTAAGTCACCAATTAAATAGCACGGTAACTAGTTAATCGTGTTCCTAGACTTTTAGCTAATGAATAATCTTATCGAAAAAAAATAACAGCCCTACGATAAGAACACTCCTAAATCCGGTTGAAATACACACTAACTCGTTGATGTGCCATAATATTTCATGCTAGGCCTGCTGAGTGCAAGTAGATATCTAACTGCCTTATGATTTCTACAGTAAATAGCGTAATTATAAAAATAGTTACACTGGTTATCAATGTAACAGTCACAACTACATATATAGTTTCAACTTCAACAAACGACCATAATAAGCTAGAGTGGTTCGCAGCGGACTATATAAGTGATATTGTTTTAGCACTAACATCAATCCCAGCGAACGGTATATCTAGATTCATCTTACGCGCACCGAATAGATATACCTCAACTATACTTGGAATGAGAAGAAAGCTATCAACACACGCGGCCTTTTGAATATTCATGGGTGATTTGTTGACTCTTAATATAAAACCGAAAACCTGGCGTCCTCTCTGATAAAATAAGTAGGCTCGCACGTAATCATATTCGGCAATGTTGTTCATGTTGGCATTGCATTACGGGGTCAGTGTCGTTGGTTGAGGATAAGAGCTGAAGAAAACAATTTCACAGAATTGTTTGAAGTTGAGCGCCGACAGAATGACGGAAACACGCGTCGGCATGAATGAGAATTGAGCGGTGAAGGTAATGCGGTGGAGGAAATCGACGTTTAAGCCAAAAGAAACAATTGTAGAAATATCAATTATATAGGTAGTTCTAGATGTTTTTGATTATGAATTTATCATCATATAATTCATAAACCTTAGTTCGAATAAGTCATAGACAACACCGCTTCCACCGCGTTTTGTTGTAAATGACGAGCCAAACATACTTGAACTTGTTACTCGCATTAGTTGCGCTAAAAATAATCGTTACATAGCTTTTCGTTCGCACACTCGACCTATAACCGCCCCCTCATGGCTTGCAGTAAACACTAAACAATATAAACGCTTATTATATTGTAGTACTCAATACAGACGTTTACCGATGGTTTTACAAGATATGCAGATATTATTAATGTATGTAAACGGAACGAACGGTAAATCTAAATGATTCATGCTAGATTTCTTTCAACACGTATGAAGTTTAAGGACGCTCATATCCAGTTTTGCAAACGATCGATTGCTTAAGAATTTCCAAATAATATATACCTATTTTTTTATTCGCGATCAAAACATACACATTCGAAGGAATGGAATTGAATCCTGCATGTGATTAAATGTTACTAGTTGCAACTAACCTTCTTATAGAGTTTGATCCAGGTGAGGTCACCCTTGGAGTCGGTGTACTGTAGTCCAAAGAACCAGACTTCTCTGAGGCCGATGGTCTTCACCACCTGGTCGAAGAGCTGTTTGCCGGTGGTCGTCTGCTGGATCGCGAACTCCAGCTCCGCGTCCATCGTCGTCACACGGACGTTCATCTGTAATTATAACAACGATTAAGTATTCCTTCGATTCTGAGAATTGATCGTTAATTACATTTGGCATATTTGTGCAACGTCTGTGCCAATTTCAATATCTGATAAAATATATTTTTATTGAACATTAAAGCTCTATTATTTATTTAATTGTACTATTTGAATAGGATATACCCTTGTTTAAGCTCACACGACCTCAAGATGTCAAGACAGATATGGCGGAGAAACCTTGTAAAGGATACGCAGAGTGCATTGTATACCACAAATGTTGCAATATGTCGCCTGAATATAATAAATAAATCGAGCTAATACGGAACTAACTATGATAGAAGGTGAAGAACAAAATAGTATTGAGTTAAAACTATGTCAATTAGCAATATATAAGGAACTGTCATCTCCTTATGTATTTAGCTGACTTTGTTTGTATGTGTGCATATACAGAATATAAAAATACTGAAAACTTAATAGCATACTAAGATCTAGATTGAAACAATAAAAGGAATTACAACTGAAATAGTACCAAAAGGCCAAATAATAGAGGACATGAATGTAAAGACCACACAAGATTAGGCGACATGATACAATTCATTCATGAAATGTGTAACACAATAAAAATAAAAGAGATCATAATAAAACAGGCAATCGTAAGCGTTAGTAGCTAAGAATAGTACACACCGCTGAGCCGACGCCAAGCGGATGTGTTCTTCCGGGGCCTATTATGTCATATGTACTGCTCAAAACGTTTTAGTTTGTAAATATAATTTTTTCATTATTTTATTTAAGGAAGAATCACGATTCGTGAAAATAGAAGGCCGAACTAAACTCGTACCTAATAGAGTGGCCCATCGTAGCTCAAGATAGAAACAGTAGAGAGGGCTATTGTGCAGCGGATGAACATAAATGGAGACGAAATAATAACAAAATACTATAGAAAAGTAAACCATTCAGTTGTGTTGATGCTTCCGTATTAGCAATTGAAAATTAGTTAGCCATAGGATATAGGTCTGACAAATCATATTTGTCCATTTCATAAAATCAAGTTACAATTTCCCTTGATCTGTTATGACAGCGGATTGTGAACTCGCGAGAAAATAATAATATGTAATAATAAGGCACGTTCGTTTGCAAGTTATATCATGACATAGGAAGCCCCGACTGTGTGTGCTCATTCACTCGTCTGTATATCCGATGTTTTAATAGATGTAAAGTAAATACCGTTAAAATATATTTTAAGAAATTCACGATGTAGGCTACGTTCAATGAGGTTAATTTGAAGATAAGTCGCAAGATTGATGTATAAATTTGCAACTTTTCAAGGCTTTTAATGTAGTGGAAACTAAATATTGAAGTAATTCGGTAAAGAATTTGGACGTAATTTCTAAATGGTACATAATTTTGGTAGATTCGTGATTTTAAGGTAATATTAGCTGACGTGGTAAAAATCAAGCAGCTTAAAAATACTTATAACGTAGGTATTCACAATGCAGGTGGTAAACCTTCAGCCAACCTAAGTAATGAAAACGATGATTACGCTAACAATAGCCCCTAGTCAGACGGCGATATTATCTGTAAAGTGGTAACAAAAGATTTACACAACCATACAGCCACGATGCATTCATTCATAGAATTTGATAGGGATGTCCACTTGTTGTGCATTAAGAAGCGGTATCTATTTTCAAGTTCTTATTTGACTAGCTAGACTAGTAGTTAAACGTGAATTTGAGCATACTGTTTACTTTTTGACTGCAGTAGTATGATGTTATTTAGATTTACGAAAATTGGTGTAGTACAATTATCTAAAACTGGGCAACAAATCTGCTAACACAAAGGGGAATACTTATACGTTTTTTTTTATTTTGTATAATACCATAGGTGATAGTTATTTTATGACATAATGTGGAAGGTGAAAGCATTTTCGAAATGAGTTCCATGATTACAAAAATATTGGCTGTTTTTTTTATGCTAGAGACGTATAATAGCATACTAAAATGAAATATTATATCCGCCTAACATGGAATAAGGGTGACAGAAGATTGAACCACTGATAATTTAAATGTCATAGGATACTCTACAGTAAGTACATTCAAGCAGTTTGAAATAACAATCGGTAGTGCATCGATACCTTCGACATCCTTATTTAGAGGATATTATTTAACCTCGAATATACCGCCTTCCCCTATAATTCATAGCTTATCAACTACCCGTATGGCTTATTGTTATAAATGCTAATACACACGAAATGAACATTATGAATGCGGTTAATAAGGTCAAGGATAGGACAACGCACGATATCAAACTAATAAAAATATCAAGAATTTTTAAATTGTCAATGTTAGCCAATGGTATTCATCAATAAACTAGATCTTTGGGTGAACTTGATTGAACTATAAATACTTAGTTCAACCGATACCTATGAATGTTGACTTAATGAGGGAGAAGACCAGAGAAGAACATGTTTTAAGAATTTAAATTTTTCAACCGAAATTTTGCAGAGATTTTTTTTTTTATTTATTACATTATAGGCAAGTATTTGATCTCGATCTAACCTGATGGTAAGTGACGATGAGATCTACGATGGAGCATACTTGCCTAGGTAGGAAGGCGGCAGTAGATAGAGGCACATGCAGCGCAACTGATCTGACCCGCCATCCATGAATGGCAACACCGAACATCATGCCGGAACACGGTTAGGCCGCTTGGCGACATGGCTTTGTTCAGTGGGTGGTGACTAGCCACGGCCGAAGCCTACCACCAGTAGAGTTGTCACCTGGTTGGCACCACCCAGGGTCACGTGTAGGGTATCTCGAGGGTACTTAATTCTCCTACGGACGAAGGTGACTCGACCCCAAATGTATTTAGTAGCCAGTATTAGTTATTACTCGTCGTCCCAATGAAAAATAAAAATCTGAACATATCGCTGCCGACATTGAAAATCCTCTACACGCTCAAGGACAAAAGGACAAAAGGATAATGTTATTACTAAGCCTGTCATCAATTCGTAACATAAAACGACATCTACACCTTTATATAAAACAATAGTTCCACAGATGCGTAACTAAAAGTTAATGGAAATACGACGGTACATTGTCAATGTCGTTACGCGTCATTAAAACAATATTAGTGAAGTCAGTGGATTTAACTCGACCGTTTATTAATTGCTAGTTGGGAAAGAACAACAGGAGGAAATGATACAGACAGATTGGATGACGAAAGTTGATTACTTTTATAGACACAATAGCTGTGACTTTTCGGTTGAAAATTGGATTGGAAGAATATTATTGAAAATCCTTTCTGATGAATATGATACAGTTTTTAAGACTGAAATGCGTTGGTCGAAAATCGCCGAATACCTATACTACGTACTTTGAATACTTAATACTAATATTGAAAGATAAAGACGTGTCAAACAGACAGTGGAGGACTTGAATATTTCGAGAAACGTTTGATTATTCAGCCGTTAAGATAGTAATAATGAAATATCTAGGACTTTTTTGTCACAAGGACTAAATAACAAAGGTAATGAAGGAGCTGCAGTTAATGATGCATACTGTGAGTCATCGTTAGATTGAGAAACGCTTACCCGAGATAAGAGAACGGCTATAGCGACAGTCATAGTGTTATCGGCTGTGTAAACGACGGATGTTTGTGCAAGCGCCGCTCGGGCCAAATTACTTGCTTGGCTTTGCACGCGAAACAACCAGGGAAACGATCTGCTAGTGTTATTACAAGAAACACCAGCACGATATTTGTGAAAATATTATAGCAACTGGCAATCAGGTTACTAAATTTAAAAAAAAATTCAACGATTTATAGATAAACTTTGCATTGATTCGTATCTATTTTAGCATAATATTCGTCGACATCTTATTCGTGGTAACGTCGGCGTTGAGATGCGTTAATGACCATAACAACCTGTTGCAGTCAGTCACAGAATGTAACAGGAACACTGAAGAACATTTTGTCTGTTGATTTATAAACAAGAACTTTATTGATAACCAAAAGTATACTCTTTTTGGTAATAATTTGTTTAATCATTTGTACTGTTAGAATGTGATTCGGTATTATTATGTTCGCCAGTCGATAAGAACGGAAAAAGGCAGATTTTTGATAAGGAAAACATTACGGGAAAACAGCAAACAGTTATTTAAATATGATTTACCATGGATATATATACATATACAATAATTTATAGCTGATAATAAGTGCAGATCTTATACAAAATTTAACGAAGATAACGTCGTCAAGAAATAAGTACAACTTCAGATTCAGATATGAAATGCCATAAAGCAAACGTTAATTTTCTCTATGGACGGCCCCTAATCTAGCCGCAGCATAAAATCGCAAACTGTGGGAGATATCGTGATGATATCATCGCGTTAGCGCAAACAGTGGATAGCACAAGATTTTATAAGTAAATCCGTATGGAAGCCATATGTCGACTGAATCTGTTTATGGGTATGGTGTTGATATAACGACTCTCAGAATTATAACTTCATTGGAGTTTTGTAACATCTTCTTTTTTGTAATCCTCCTTTGTAAATCCATCTTTGTAACAACAATATATTTTACCTTAATAAGGAAATGGAGGAATGAAATGGGAGATCTAATAAAAGGAAAAGGCTGTCGTTGAAACTTGCAGAAAATATAAACCATTAGGAACTCACACATTTAAGTCAAGGTGACAAGCTTAAAAGCGAGTAGCCCAACCAGACTGACACCTAACTGTACTGTACCTAAGTATAAAAAATTTAAACGTTATTGCCAAGAAATTCTAATCTTAATTAGTATGTATATCGGCTGTATGTATGTATAAAAAAAAACTTAAATCTTAATGTCCTTGCAAGCATCTTAGTAACAAACGATCTTAGTTAGTAACGAGGAAGTAACGCAAGGTGTTCAAGGTAAACTGATGATAATTATGAAGATTATACACGTAGTACATATACGTTAAAATGACAATGATTACTTATTACCTTTGAACTCTGAAGTCGCGTGAGGGAAGACGGCATAAAAAGTTGTCCAAACAGGTATTACATACATTGTACCTGCTCACTTCTTATTATGTTTAATTGAAAAAGATAATCTTATGTTGTAATTTAAATTACTTATTTCTACTTATGTCTTATCAAATACAGTTGAGGTTGAGGACTTGACGAGCATTAAGCATCTTGCGCTAGTACCTTATCTTAAAATTCACGATAGCTAAACGTGATTTAAGCCCTCTCATATATTTTATTAGGGGATGATGATGTGGTTTCTATGTAACATATTTATTTAAATCTCACATTTAGCGTATTCCTACATACAATGAAAGTATTTATGTGAGAGATAAAACGCTTTGTACCTATTACATAATTACACGACTTGAATCATTATACGACACAAATAACTACTGTACCTTAAGGGAGGCTTTAACGTTGACATGTAAGATGTAAATCATAATAACAAAGTAGCAATGGAATCCGATGGTATCAGCTTACAGGAAGGCGCGGAGGGGGATCAGACAGAGGGTGAATTAACAGGTGCACAAGCAGATGGCTGTGACACGTGGTTAAAGCTAGCGTCAGTTGTTAGTTTTGATGGCTTACGAATGTAATAAAGGTAACCTAATAGAACTATATTCTTTGAGGACTAAACTGAATTCTATGTTATAAAACAAAAACTAAAAAACGACTTACACAAACTTTATGGCGCTAAACTGAGCAACGCTCGCTTTATGGGTTACATACAATGGACTGAGGGAGATTCCAGTAACTGGGATACCAGAGCAAATTATAAATATATAATTCCTGAATTTTTTCCAGGCGAAAATCCAACACGTTACTACCTGCCCCGAGCCGGCCTTCGCTGAAACCACTAGACAAAGCTGACGTCAAAAAGCGGTGATAGTAAAAGAAATGGCTTGCTGTGCTTTCGAAATCGCAATAGTATGTAAGTGAAACGAAGTGAAACGGCACCACATGGGCACCTAGCATATCGACCGTCAAATTAAACTCAAGTACAGGTAATGATGAATGAGTGCGAGGTGCGGACACCGGCGCGATCACGTGGCCCCATTATACAGCAGATAATAGTTCAGGTGAATTGTCGCCTTCGTTGATAGCGTGATTTACTTGTTGAACATCTATATTGATGTTCTCATGAACAGCAAACTTTTTATAGGATTATTTATTCGTTATTGCAATCAAGTTACATAAGCATTGATCTACCCTTTCTAGTAGATTAAAGTACGCAAGGCAACAACATTTCCTACAGCTCTGAGTGCATCTAAGTTAATTGAACATTTTCAACCAAAATGTTCCTTAGATTAAGGTACCATTGCCTACTTCCGCAATGGTACTTAAATTTTCAAGGATTCGTATAAAAAAGTCATGTACCATTAATAAGGTAAAACAAGCATAAATACGAAAGTTCAATTTTAGCCGAGGATTTCAACAGGATTGAAAAAAAAGTAAAATAAAGCTATTAACATTTTTTGCTAATTTACAACTAGTTTCCAAACAGATGAGGAAAACCTTGAAACTTCATACGATGAACGTGATTTAAGAGATGCTGATATAGCAGATTTTAATAATTAATGCTTTAATACGCTAACTAGACGACAGTGAGCTATAATTGAATAAAGCTAGATACCGGTTAAGATTTAGTTAACTAAGGAATACTACATAGTGTTAACTAGTGTTCAAAAGAACTGTGTAAAATAGGAGTCAATAGAATTGTATATTTTAATGATAAACAATAGGGGCCTCCATATATTATCTATCTGCCAGTAGATATTAAATTTTAACAGCATTAGACAGAAGATAAGATACAAATTATTACAATAACGTCATCGTGAGTTCACACGTTTTTATAATATGAAGGTAGCGATAATAACACTTAAAATACTTTGTACTTTATAATCATGTAACGAGGTAAGGCGGTCATAAATAGGAGATGGTACAAGGTAATGCAATATCTATTGCTGCCGTGCGAATATTATTTTCACAAAGCAAATTGAAGACTGCTTCTAAAGACAAAAGACTACAACGAAAGCGAGAGCACCAGACCCTTGGCGAAACAGGAAAGTTATTCTATCTCGCTCACCCACACATAATAGAGAAGGATGGGTCATAAAAATACGGTTACGAGCGTTTCCATGATGCAAAATAAATAATAAAGCTATGACCGACTCCATCTTGGAGTTTGCGGGTTTGCGTAGCGATGACATCATCGTAACTTATGATTTCAGTAAATATGATTCTCTAGAATATGTATTCGTCTTGTCACTTGTCTGACGAATTGCTTCGTCGTGATGTGGACTTTGCGTGTTGCTATGCCGAATCAACAATAATTTTATTGTAATGGTGATAAGCTATGACGTATGTATACTATTTATTGGTAATCAGGTAACACGGTAGGTAATTTATAAGCAGAATATGTGAACTTCAAAAACTTATACACCACAAAAAAAGCAGAAATCATAAGACAACATTGATGAAGTAAAAGTTGAATAGGTTAGACCAGGAGTTATCAGAACTTTAAGTTCTAGAGTCTAGAACTTCCAAATGACGATTTCATGAATCGCAAAAAAATATCAAACTCATTGGTGAAGGAGGCTAAGTGCGTCCTTTGATCCGTCCTGCATATTACATAACTGACCTGTTTGCCTCCCGCGACCATCGTGGCTGATTTTAATGGTCACACGCACTGGAAGAAATAGCACAGACACAATCACAAGACTGTTTGTTATCCTGCAGGGGTTTTGGGGTGTTGTGCAGCACGTAAGCCGCGTCTGCCGGACGCGGCGGTAGAGTTTGAACTGAACGGTCGTTCGGTGAGTTGTTTCGACTGCGGGGATGCGCCCGCGCCCCGTGCTGAAGGCCAGCGCACGCTTACCTCAGGTGTCTCGCACGCACGGATCGTAGGCGGTTTCGCTTAGTATTTTCGTTTTTTTTTCCCTTTGACGGTCTAAATCGAACAGTGATCCAATCGATGAGTCTATTAAATACCTTCATAACTTGTCATAACCAGCTAATTGACGTAATTAAATGCCATATAAGTGAGTTGTTAGACGTGCAAACATTCCATAAAGTATACACCATGATAAGAGTTCTGATTCGCTTTGACTTGCTAATTATAAACACCTGTGTTTGGGTTTTATGTTATGCAAGAGCCTAAAGTCAGTTTCGTAAAAGGTTTTATTCATTCAATTTACGTTGTTTGATCTATTCCGATATACAATCATTATAGCCATATTCGATTCTTCCATTTCGGCACAATAGTCTTCAAAGACTGTTTCTTTTATAATACATCCAGACAACTGCTTTCTTTACTTTTCGGAATGAGTGTTGGTTTCTGAGGTTTAGGCTGCTGCTGCAGCCGAAACGTCGGGAACGTAAAAAACATAATATAAACGCGATAAAATCCTTAAAATTAGTTTTATTTCAATGTGTAGTATTCGCGTAAATATAAGAAATCAAAAATGTTGAGGTTTAAATTAAAACCTAATTCCTGCATATTCATAAAGATGAGACATCTTCTAAATGCAGTTAGTTCTTTTGATATAATGCTACTAACTATTTATTACTCTTGAATGAAGTAGATAGGTATACAGGTATTTCACACACAAATCGGTTTTACTTCTGGCATGAAACAATTGAGGAAAACACAGTGAGCAAGCATGAATGCTCAGCAATTTATTCTAAATGTGTATAACGTCCTCGAACTGCGTCAGTTACGTATCGTGCACATATGCATGTAACGCTACCGCTTGAACAGATGTATTTCTAATCATAGGCGGTTTTCATAGATGTGACAGAGGATCATTATAGTAAGGATAATAAAGAACATCAATTACTTTTGGAAATCTACAGCGCAGAGTTGCCATTCATGGGGGAGAATTCTAAAAGTCGAAAGCTGCGCTAATCACTAAGCAGCACGATTACAATTTTACGTGGATTTAAAAATCAAGAGCGTTTAACCAGTGTAGTGCAACGAAGTTTGTAGTGTTTGTATAATCGCACGTATAATTATTAGGTTATAAAACTTGATTAGCGGCAGCTATAAAAGAAAAGTGCCACCCGTAAAGTGAAATTGAAAATCGGAGCCGAGCGATACAACGCACATAAACCACCCGGTATACAACAATTATGTACCTCGTGAACACACAGGCGTGTGTGTAAACATGAGCGGCTAGTTTATCGTGGGTAGGGTTACCTGTACGGATTGCAATCCGGAAAACCGGATCCGGTAATCCAGCGGATCCGGCATCATTTACGTTTACCGTATCCGGTACCAATTTACCGGATCCGGTGAGAGTATTTTTTGGTAAAATTGGTGAAGCTGTTTAAAAGGTCGCCTACTAAATACGATATGTATCTACAAAAGTATGACAGTATAAGAAGATACAGGCAAAGAATGAAGCCTTATTTTGGATTGCCGCACGCGTTGGAATAGTCTCCTGGCTATGATTGAAAGCTTTTATAAGCTGAAAGTGAGTGTCGGCTAAAATTTAGTGACCTCAAATGGTCGACAATAAAATATTTGATGACAGTTTGTATTATTTGTAGCTTTGCAGCCATTGCAACTAGCTGTCTGTCTGTAGTGTGTGCTTGTCTGGACTGATTAGGAATTACTGTTTCTTCGATTAGGTGGTTCAAAACGTATCAATGAGACACCGAGTTTTGAAGTATTCTGTAGAAAGCACATCATTTCCAATATCGGCGTCTTCGTAAGACGGTGAAGTGGTGGTGGTATAGCCTACCCGGCTATGCACTATGTCATTTACGTGAGTTAAATCTATGTAATTTGTATCAATCCACGAATAGCGGTAAATCGCATGTTGTGACATCATTGTATGGGATATCGTTTCGCTTTGCTGTAGCAACTTTCGGTGCAGAGGTAGAAGCAATAGGAGTTATTTTTCTTTTCCTGTATCTTAGGTTATAATTGTTTGCAGCCAGCCCTAGCGGCAGGTCGCGGACGCAGTGTCCGCTAACCAGATAACAAGCGCCCCACTTTCCCGTCCTTCCTATGACACACTTGGCCGTAGGCTTCGAAGGCGAGCTCTGTTATGCTACACATGTCACTTGTCATTACATATAGTGTCCAACTAATCTGAGGGCGTTTGTTGACTCATAATACATTCATTCCATTTTTAAATTTTACATCCTTTTCATAAGCTTTTTCCCATTTCTTTATTGTATTGGGGTGGGCTTTCAGGATACTCTAATTTGGTCGATTACCGATATTAACACTGAACCATTGACATCTGCCCTCCGAGACCCAAAAAGTAGCACTACCGGTAACCAAAAAGTAAGACCGTAGTCAGAATGTTCAGTCTTCTGACCGCCCGTAATTACTGGTTTATGTGTCAGCGGGGCCGCTAACTTGAAGCGCTTTCCGAAGGTCTGATCGAAGGAGCTTTATCATCTTACCGACTAGGCTACAACCTCCTCCTTTTTACAGGATTTTGAATAATGTCCACGAGCTTCTATGCTACCGAATACTCAAGCGCAACAAATATATGTGGGCTGATCAATTTTAGCGCCTCATAACAAGTGCAAGATTCAAAAATTGCTAAAGTCTCTCAAACAGGTATCTAGGAGCTAAAAGAACTTTAAATACGTGAGTAGTGCAGTTTTCGGCAAGTGTTTTGGTAAGGGCTTATGGTAGACACCGTACTGAATGGAGGGAAAATACTAACATAATATTGGGATGGGTATACTGGCCATTCTTTCTCAGAAGTACAGACATATTATATGTTACTAGCTGCGCCCTGCGGTGTTACCCGCGCAAAAATCATGTCGATCCTTTGCGCTATGAAAAATTTAAACAAATCTATCCCACGGGAACCAAACATTTTACCGCGATAAAAAGTAGTCTATGTGCTATTGCAGACTATAATCTATCTCTGTGCCAAATTTAATCCAGATCCGTTCAGCCGTTCTGGCGTGAAAGAGTAACAAACATCCATCCATCCATCCATCCAAACTTTCACATTTATAATATTAGTATAGATGAATAACGTAGTATGAGATTTATGGTATCAAAAATATTTTTAAGTAGCTGTATAGGTAGACAAACCAAGGAAAGGGGGTACAAGCTTGGGTTGTAGGTACTTAATCAAAAATGGATGTGTTTCAAACATTACAAAATGAATTACTATTATAAAAACCTATTAACAGGCATAGTGCGCTATGAAAACAAAGATTAGGTAGTAGTTAGGTACCACAAAAAGTTTATCAAATGCTTTTTGTCTGGATAATTTAAAAGTTAAATAAACATGGTTTATCAGGTATTACTAGCAAGAGGAAACATCACAATCAACCGATTAATTTATAAAAAACTAAAAAACCGGCAAACCATACACTACACACACCAACTGACCAATGTATTATCATTCGCGCTTATATCAAGCGCGTTGCTTAAATAACCCAGTATCTGTAAAAATAATTAGTATTTTTATGTATCATACACTCATATAACAAAAAAATAATATCGCCAGACGAACAAGTCTTGTATTATGGTAACATATAATGGAATTGGGTAATCCTAGAATATAATTTTGTAGATTAACACACATTCATAATTGTCACACAGAGTTTTCCCCTACCAGAATTCGAACCTGAGCACAAAAAACAGTACTACCAACTGTTGCAATAGGGTGTGTCGACTATTGGTAAATATTCCATATTTTTAGTATGTTCATTAACTATGTATAAGAAATAAGAACATATTCATACCCATAAATAGAGAATGATTTAATATGATTGGATATACAACAGAGCTATGGCGATAGTCACCGAATAAAATTGTAAATATCAAAAAAAAATACATCCATATAGATAACAGGCCTTACTAAGAATTATTACAAAACTCATTGATAAAATGAAACAGTACAAAAAAACGAAATAGTTCTAATAATAATTACACCTTGTTTACGCAACTCTAGTTATTGTATTAACATACAAACTAAAGTAAAATACTTGGAGATAATTAAGTATTTGTATAATCAATTCATCTTTCCCTCATCATTGCTTAAAGACATACATGAATATTTGTAATTGACGATTTTATTTTCTTGTCCCCTGCAGTTATTTTGAATTTGATTCCTATTCAAATAGTATTGCCTACTCGACTAATGATTCATAATCATTATCATTAAACACCTGATCACTTTTAGTTTCCAAAGGAGTTACGACATGGATATATATTAGCATCATAATGGTATCAAACTTTGTGTATTTAGTACCACAAAACCTTTTCATCTTGAATTTATAACTTTTTATCACATTCTTATCACATAGAAAGTTAATTTTGTATGATAAAGTAGGTATCTATAATGTTTGTATGTAGATGGAATATGTCGTTTAATCGCATTGCGATGGTGAAATCAGTAAAATCACGCATCCACGACTCAAACAGTCAACCATCTACCCCTACAAGCAAGTACCTTTACTTTGCACCAAACAAACGGACATAAACACAGATACTCACCGATTTCGGCATGTTGGCGGCTTAGGATCACAATCTGCAACACACGGAATACATGTAACGATAATTTGATCACGTAAAATTCCACCGCCTGCTGACGGGGCCTCGGCCGCGTGACACTACATATGAAATTGTGACTGAACAACTCCAAGTGGGTGCGCATAGCATCTATTAAACTTTACATTCCGTACCGTTCTATACATTTCCTCACAAAATAGTTATTACAACTATGACAATAAGATTTGTAGTCACCGGGCAGTCGGCTGGGTATGGAAAAGGATTAGATAAAAATTATTAATGTATGGGTACAATTTGAATCTAATGTTTCAGTCCAAAATTTTAGAAAATGTTTATATAGGACCTTACCCGGTAAAAAGAAGAATATCACCTAATAATCCACATAAGTAGAACAACACACATAAAGAATGCACACACCCTTGAGTCACAAAAATATCGCTATGTGACAACTGCTGCCTGCGTGACGTGGTAGCCAGTGTTTACATATTGCATGTACCGATTTCTTCTTATAAGCAAAATCGAATAACATAAAAGCAATACATTTTAAATATATCATTAGAATTATTACAATTTCTTAAATATTTTCGCTGTACATTCGATTCAAAATCGTACATATAATGTAATAAAAATTTGAAATAATTTATCAAAACGATTGAAGGCTACTAATATTTCTTTTATTTTTATTAGTGTGGTAACTTTTAGTTACTTCGTTGAATAATATTGAAAACTTGAGTTGTGTAACGCCACAGTGCAACGCAACATAATTTTCCTTTATATCGGGTATTTTATTTATATAATTTATCGGTTACTTATATAGGCTGATGAATATTATTAAAACTGAACAATTCTTTTTTACTCAAATAGGCTCAATAAATAACTTTACGTTAAAAGAAACGGACATTCGTTCAAAAACATGACTGTTATGTTATAGAAAATTGCTAAGGGCAAGAAGTAATACAAATTACTGTGACGTACAAACATGTAATCTAATAATAAATATATACTTATAATACTTCACTTTTGTTAACAATAATGGTTTAGTCAAGTCTTGTCCAAAATATTATAATTTTTTTGAGACACGCCATTTTCATTTCTTCATGTCACATCCATTATTTTATTTATAATGTGTATTTATTGAATTTAATATTGCTATTAATTACTTGACACTGGCAAAATACCCGCTAAGTTGCGGGTGAGGCCATTTGCATATCCATTTTATTTCATCTCATTTCATTTCGTAAAAGAAGAAGAAGAAGATTATAATTTTTAAATGTCATAGTCTGTAAGTGAAGTTTTCAAACGATTACACTCCATCAATGTCAATTGTCACTAATGAATGTCAGTGTCATACATATATTCCCATTTTGCGGTAAAAAATATTTTTTTTTTTGAGGCAACGAGATTAATTTGGCTGTACTGACACATTTCATAATTTGAAAGTTATATTATTTATTCATTTGAAGCCCTCTAATCCTATAGTAATTAAAATGTATGCGTTATATGGACATAACGTATAATTTGTATTTATTAGTGTAAATATAACCTCAATAAAAATGGCTTCGACGCCGTTTCGTAGACTATGCCATTGGGGTCCAATAGCGGTTTTCGGTGAGTGTGCATAAATGAAAAGAAGATCAAAGATTATAAGTTCTTTCATACTCTTAACGAGCTTATATTGAACGAAGGTCGAAATTACACTATCATTCTTTGCATGTCCATCGTATGCGACCGGCAATATTAAGGCTTCTACATATTTGATAGGATTTCACAAAACGGCCCTACAGATGGGCTGAAAAGTTTGGACTTTTGTAAAAGCCATCATACTTGTTTTCTAGTCTATAAAAAGTACATGTCAGTCAACATTATATGTACAGAAGAGTGGCTGTGATAAGGAAACAAATTAGAGTACTACTAAACTGAAAATGTTGAGGAAGGATTCACCTACCTTCATGGTACTTTAAATTATAGATCCATAAAATCCAAAATAGACAGCACCAAGAGTCATTATAACATAAAAACTACAGGCAATTTTAGTAATCTAGTGTTATCTACATCACCTTATTACATCACATTTTTTAATGTTCAGGTATCATCAAACTGATAACATGGTCAATGGTCCACCTCATGGGGATGTGGTGGCCTCCACAGGCGTCTCTAGGCGGAGCCCTACATGCAGCTATGTATCTGTCCCTTGCTGGTGCCACACTGTACTACTTCATGCAATCCTTACTTGAGGGACCAGGCTTTCTGCCCCTTGGCTGGAAACCTGTGAGTGTTTTAATTGGTCTCTAGAATTAAAATAATCTATTGAATTCTTTGGATAGTCACTAAGGTAGAAAAACATTGAATTTGATAAACTGTTATACAATATCATTATGGAAGTACTAGTTCATTTATGACATATTATGAAAGAATCTTGGCCATATAAAGAGTACATACTTTCAAATAAATAAAATGTAGTAACTACAGTTGCTTTTTTCTGATCAGAAACTCGCAAAGTCTGTGTTTAAGTTATTTTGAGAATTTATCTTTTCGTTATTGAAGTAGTACTCATTAAATATAAATGATTTGCTGAATTATGCTATAAAAAAATCAACAACACAATTATTATTAAGTGCATAGATAAAAACTGATAATGACAACTACACCTATAAGTATTTTATTAATCATTATAAATAGTATTTCATGAATATAATGAAGAAAGCCAGAAAGAATCATTGGTGACATTAATATATTATAAAATGATTGACTATTTGCGAATGGCTGTGAACATAATGTATGTTGTTTCAGGAAAAAGAAGAAGATGTACAACATTTACAGTTCTGCACAGTTTGTAATGGATATAAAGCTCCAAGATCACATCATTGTAGAAAATGTAATTGCACATATAATTTATCACTTTTAAGTACATAGACTCTTAACCTCTTGAGATGTTGGCACCATAGTTCTATAACAGGTTAGATTTCAAAGGCAGTTTCAAGCTTTGAACATAATCTAAAATTATTTTGATTGAACAGTTAATACCTATTGATTTCTTATATTTACGCGAATACTACACATTGAAATAAAACTATTTTTAAGGATTCTATCGCGTTTATTTTTTGTTTTTACGTTCCCGACGTTTCGGCTGCTTTACAGCAACCATGGTCACGGGAGGACCCGTGGTCCTCCCGTGACCACGTGATAAACGCGATAGAATCCTTAAAAATAGTTTTATTTCAGTTAATACCTGTTAATTTATTAATTTAAATTAATACCTAAAATATAACAAATACATAGTATAGTCAGTGTTTTGGGGTTGTTTATTAAGATCATAACAATGTAATGGCCATTCATGTTTAAAAGTGAATGATTGCTTCTACCTGCAGGTGGCTACTGTGTAATGAAGATGGACCACCACTGCCCTTGGATCAACTGCTGCGTGGGGCATGCTAACCATGGTTACTTCACTATGTTCCTCATATCGGCTGTGTTTGGGTGCCTGCATGCTTCCATTGTAAGTTGGTTTATAAAAATGGGTTCTAAAGTTCTTATATTGGTATGGAGGGCCTACCTCAAGGCTCTGTTTTAAGCCCAGTATTATACAGTCTATGCACAACAGATTAAGACATGTTGGTTGATTGCTTCTGTAACATCTTATGGTATGCAAACAACATTGTTTAGTACACTATAACTACTATTGAAGACTGCTCAAATCATATACATTCAGTCCTATTTATTTTATCATAGTTAATGGCACATTGATCATAGTTCTTTGCCTTCAATCTCTAAATGCAGCCTCGTAGTATCGTAAGTCTCTTAAATAATACATGCTATTCAGAAATTATGTTTGGTAGGTTCAAAGACTGAAAATGGCATGATCATGTTTTGCCTACTCAAGATAATCAATAAGGTAATCGTTTTTTTGGATGTGTGCTCGCTAATAGTTTTTTTAGATATGTCGGAGAATCATATTATAATTAAAAATGTCCCAAATACAACACACACAACAACAAGTTAGGAGCTCTCACCACGGTGAGTTAAGTAATCGGCTTGTGTGTGTATAGGTGTTGTCGATATGCATGTACCACGCGATAAATCGTGTGTGGTACGTGCACCACGGCACGGGCCGCGAGCCCATGATCTACCTCACGCTCACCACGCTGCTGCTCACGCTACTCGCAGTGGGTATGGCGGTGGGCGTCGTGCTGGCTGTGGGGACATTGCTGTATTTACAAGTGAGTTTTATACATTCATTTCTCTACGTTCATTATAACGGGCACTTGACTGGCGTCGCGACGCTAACTTGACTGGTGTCGCGACGCTCACTTGACTGGCGTCGCGACGCTAACTTGACTGGCGTCGCGACTCTCACTTGACTGGCGTCGCGACGCTAACTTGACTGGCGTCGCGACGCTCACTTGACTGGCGTCGCGACGCTAACTTGACTGGCGTCGCGACTCTCACTTGACTGGCGTCGCGACGCTAACTTGACTGGCGTCGCGACGCTCACTTGACTGGCGTCGCGACGCTCACTTGACTGGCGTCGCGACGCTAACTTGACTGGCGTCGCGACGCTCACTTGACTGGCGTCGCGACGCTAACTTGACTGGCGTCGCGACTCTCACTTGACTGGCGTCGCGACGCTAACTTGACTGGCGTCGCGACGCTCACTTGACTGGCGTCGCGACGCTAACTTGACTGGCGTCGCGACGCTCACTTGACTGGCGTCGCGACGCTAACTTGACTGGCGTCGCGACTCTCACTTGACTGGCGTCGCGACGCTAACTTGACTGGCGTCGCGACGCTCACTTGACTGGCGTCGCGACGCTAACTTGACTGGCGTCGCGACGCTCACCAGACTGGCGTCGTGACGCTAACTTGACTGGCGTCGCGACTCTCACTTGACTGGCGTCGCGACGCTAACTTGACTGGCGTCGCGACTCTCACTTGACTGGCGTCGCGACGCTAACTTGACTGGCGTCGCGACTCTCACTTGACTGGCGTCGCGACGCTAACTTGACTGGCGTCGCGACGCTCACTTGACTGGCGTCGCGACGCTCACCAGACTGGCGTCGTGACGCTAACTTGACTGGCGTCGCGACGCTCACTTGACTGGCGTCGCGACGCTAACTTGACTGGCGTCGCGACGCTCACCAGACTGGCGTCGTGACGCTAACTTGACTGGCGTCGCGACTCTCACTTGACTGGCGTCGCGACGCTAACTTGACTGGCGTCGCGACTCTCACTTGACTGGCGTCGCGACGCTAACTTGACTGGCGTCGCGACGCTCACTTGACTGGCGTCGCGACGCTCACCAGACTGGCGTCGTGACGCTAACTTGACTGGCGTCGCGACTCTCACTTGACTGGCGTCGCGACGCTAACTTGACTGGCGTCGCGACGCTCACCAGACTGGCGTCGTGACGCTAACTTGACTGGCGTCGCGACTCTCACTTGACTGGCGTCGCGACGCTAACTTGACTGGCGTCGCGACTCTCACTTGACTGGCGTCGCGACGCTAACTTGACTGGCGTCGCGACGCTCACTTGACTGGCGTCGCGACGCTCACCAGACTGGCGTCGTGACGCTAACTTGACTGGCGTCGCGACTCTCACTTGACTGGCGTCGCGACGCTAACTTGACTGGCGTCGCGACGCTCACCAGACTGGCGTCGTGACGCTAACTTGACTGGCGTCGCGACTCTCACTTGACTGGCGTCGCGACGCTAACTTGACTGGCGTCGCGACTCTCACTTGACTGGCGTCGCGACGCCATTCATAGTGACGCCAATTATTTTTAACCGACTTCAAATAAGATAGAGGTTCTTAATTCGCTTCAATTTTGTATTATTATTGTCATCTCAGATTCGCAGCATACTGCGCAACCAAACAACAATAGAAGACTGGATCGTGGAGAAGGCGGCCGGCAGGCGGGAGGAGCTGGGGCTGCCGGCGTTCGTGTTCCCGTACGACGTGGGCTGGCGCCGCAACCTGCGGCTGCTGCTGAGCGCGCCGCGGTATGACGGACTCAAGTGGCCCCTGCGGGATGGCTGCGGGGAGTTCGATCTTACCGTAAGTAGTATAGCAGCAGTCAGGGACAATTTTTTTTTAAAGTTTACATAGATTTTTATAATTCTCATCCAAGGTTATCACTTCCTCATCGGTGAATGAAAACATCGTGAGGAAATGAATGTATGTGAAAATCCTTCGAATGATGTGTAGACAATGGCCCTATCCCCCTCGGATAAGGGTGAGGCCCTTGCTAATATTATTAAATTTTTTTCTTTATAATGGCCATAAATTGTGATTTTAATTTAGTAAGTGATAACAAAGTATTGTTACCCTCAAAATTTATAGAAGATTAATGAATGAACAGCGCGAGCAACAAGCCCAGAAGCTAGACAAGCGGGTCCGGTCCCGCCTGTACACGGCGACGTGCTCGTACTCGGGGCGCTGGGTGCCGCTGGTGGCGTGGCCGCGCGCCGCCGCCGCCGCGCCCTGCACCGACGAGCCGCGCCTGCCGCTCGCGCCCGGCCACGTCGTGCGCGCCACCAGGCAGCGGAGGTGACCCGCCACACGCGCGCACACGTGCATTCACATACACTCACCGCACACACACACACACACTCACCGCACACACACACACACACACACACACACACACACACACACACACTCACCGCACACACACACTCACTCACCGCACACACACACACACACACACTCACCGCACACACACGCACACTCACCGCACACACACACACACTCACCGCGCATGCACACACTCACCGCACATACACGCGCGCACACACGCGCACACACTCATGTCCACCGCACACACACATACCCACCGCACACACACAAAGTCCCCTCACCCATCCAACACACTCACACACACACACACTTTTGCAAATGAATTTTAAAATTAAGAAAAAGCACCTATAATATTATTTTAATCTTGATCTAGATTCTAGATCCTTTGGTTCTCACATGCTTGAGGGTTTCAGAGTGTAACGGTCCAGAGTACCTTCCCGTCACCATTCACAAATATATGATTAAACATTCAATTATGCTTGAACTTCTTTCACTTGGTTTCTCTCTAAAATATATAATTTCCTTCATGTAATGTTCATTATAGTCAATGTTCTTGGCAACAGTTAGTGGGGACTTGATAGGTAAAATATAAAATTATAAATTACTTTAATCTGAGGAAAAAACACAATAATAATTACATAAATGAGAATCGTTCATGTTCGAACTAAAAGTTTTCAAAACTTTGTTTACCAACCGAACTTGTTGACATTTAATATATTTGACGTTAGATGGACATTGTCAGACGGGATGCGTTTCGTTATTGTATTCTTTAAACAAATAGATATATTAAATTCCTTAAAAACAAAATAGTTCTACGAACATTATAAATTATTAACTTTAAAATGCATTGTTATTATAGATTATATTGATATCTTGATACATTCCGATATGTAGGGAACAGTCAATACTTTTCTATAGAAATATTGATATTGTAGAATATCTCATTGTTAACTAAGCGTAGATACTACAAATAGTGTAATCTTTCCCATTCCGTACAAAACTAGCTTAATTTCCATCAAAATACTGATGGTGTGAAATGCCATACTACTACAATAAGTATCGAGCATAGACATTATTGATAGCGTTAACGACACCGATGCGTACGTGACTTTGAACGCTTGAATCTTATGGAGTTGAGGGTAGAAATATGGTGTCTGAGAACTACTATAAAAGGCGTTGCGCGATGCATTTCGGGGATTATTCTTTACGGCTTGCGGTCCTGAACGAACTGCACAGGCGATCATTGTGTGTTAGAGAGGGGTCGAATTCTTGACGTCTTGCGGTCCCAGGCAACACAAGCGATCATTGGTGAGTACTTGTTAAATTGATTTTGCATTGAGATTTTCTTGGTGTTTGAATTGTGTATATTCTTTTCCTGTTTAAAATTGTCTTTAATTATTCATTGAATATGGTATTTGCATTTTAATTTGGGTTGTTCTTTAGTGCAGTGAATAAAGGGAATTATTTTGTAATTTTAAATGAACGTTAAAGTGTGTTGGGGAATGTATCGCTTGTGTATTGCCTTTCCAGTCCTGGGTGCCTGGGACCAAAGACATATATGTTTAAATGTAAAAGTGACGTTTATCTCTAGTTTTGCTGAATACACATAGGTAGTGTAGGACTCTTGGCTAGGTATAATTCCATAGGGTACTTCATATAATTATATTTATTATTATAGGCGGGTAGGTTGATACAGTTGACTGGCGGTAGGTACGGTTTATTGATTAGGCGGTTGATACGGTTTGTTTGATAGGCTATAGGGATACAGATTTAGATAAATTAATACGTGTTGGGAAACTAGGAATTTCGTAGGAATCTTCTTATACTTTTATTATTTTAGATGCGGGTAGGTCGATACTTGCGATTGGTAATAGGTGCGGTTGGTCTGTTGGCTATAGGGACAAATGTTTAAGTAAATTAATAGGTGATAGGATAGTAGGATTAACAATTAGGCAGGTAGGTAGGGACCCTTTTGCTAATCCATGGAGTTTCTCGCTCGCTCTTCTCCATTGGACTAGGTTTCCGAGCGAGTGGTAGATTCATTTGTTCCATGTATTCAATAGTGACAATATTAAATCAAGGTTAAAGTTTGATATACTTACCTACTTTATTTAAGTGTATCTATTTTCATGTTAATTATTATTCAATTTTAAATATATAACGTGATAAATAATAACCTAATAATCTGATGTATGGTTTAGTATTGAGATTCTGGATGGATTGAATCTGGTGGAAAGTCTATACCTAAAACTTATATCGTAATTGAGTTGTTACATGGTGGGTGAATCTGGTAGATTTGGCTACACTGTGGGGCGGTAGACCCTGATAGCAATCACTAAACAGTAGATGATAGAGTTGCTATCTGCAGTCACTAGCTGGACTTATCGGTTTTGCATACTAATCTATGATATTTTAAGATGTGGTAATTGGGCGGGAGTCCCTGTTGGTGTTCTCTGCTCAAGTGAAGTGAGAGATACAACCATGATGTTATACCTAATCTTAACTGGGTAATAAAGTACTTGGTAAAGGTACTGGACTTGGAAGCTGAAGGATTCCTGATGGTCTCGAACTGTCCAAATGTTTGGATTGTTAAAGATTTAGAATGTTTGAATTATTAAAACCAAATTAGCCGGGAAGCTGGAGTATGAACATTAATGTAACAGCCGGGAAGCTGCCTGAATGTTGCAATGTTTATCTGCTTTGGTTATAATCATACAATTGTTTTTACTAATGATATAATATAATGTTATGGTCAATATATGTATTCAATACAATTCTATATTGACTTAGCGGAGGGAGAAGGATCGTCTGGAATGTCGCCTTCTACTAAAACAGGCGGGGCGAGGAGCTTGTTTTTCTTACCGCTATTTTTTATACTATTCTTATTGTTTTTCTTACCGCTATTTTTTTTATACTATTCTTATTGTTTTTCTTACCGCTATTTTTTTTATACTATTCTTATTGTTTTTCTTACCGCTATTTTTATACTAATCTTTGTTTATTCTTTTTATTTTTCTTACCGCTATTTTTTTATACTATTCTTATTGTTTTTCTTACCGCTATTTTTTATACTATTCTTTGATTATTCCTTTTGTTTTTCTTACCGCTATTTTTTATACTATTCTTTGATTATTCTTTTTATATTTCTTACCGCTATTCTTTTACTATTACTTCTTTCATTGAAAATACACCTAAGATAACTTTCTATCATAAATTTATCAAACTAGCTAAATACATCTATTATCAATTGAATATTATTAATTGGTGATATTAATGAATATAATTATTTTAGATTTAATATGTAGGTGCGGATAGTTCTAAGTAGGGTAAATTCATAGGTATACCAATCTTTCACTAAAAGAATTTAGGTTACTTTTAGCGGTCTCACAACGTATGGGTTTCATAATCACTAGACGAATCACTTGGCCAATATTAACCCAGATCACAACTAAGTCTAAGGTTACATAATTAAGTAGGTAAAGGTATAAGATAAGTCGTTAGGTTATTAAAGATGTCTAAGATATAAGTAGGTAGGTCTAGTAGGATACTTAGGTCCAAGTGACCAGAGTAGGTAGTTAAGAGTATTGATAAGTTTGAAAAATTTAGGTTAGCTTTAGCTTAGGTTTACCATTTGGGGTTATTACAATGGGGTTTTAATTAGCTCAGTTAATTAGGGTAGGTTAGTTAGGGGGGGTCGTTACAATTTAGAGTGCCGTGGACCAGGATTTGAACCTCAATCTTGCGTTACAATTTAGTGTTCCGTGGACTAGGATTTGAGCTTCGATCTTGAGTTACAATATAGATTTCTGTGGACTAGGATAGTGTAGTGTTTTGTTTTAAATAAATTAGTTATCATTATAATATTTACATCCGTTTATAATATTTGTTTAACATAATATTTAAAGACTTGGTTTGATCTGGAAAGTGACTTTTCTAAAGTCACAATTTGTTGCTTGTGAAATGGATAAGTGAAGATTGGTATTTACTCAGGTAGGATAAATAGATTTAGGAAAAATAGGCTTTAACGATGTATTCACAATATATATATACATATTTACCCATTTTATATATTTTAATGATTAAATTAATTTAGAATCATAGTCATGATTTTATCAGTCTATTATAATTTTAAACTTATATATATATATATACATATTCTATATAAAGGTATACAAAATCGGTATTGTCTCAATGATTTTCGGAAAATTTTATGATTAGTCAGATTCTTATCAGATTTTATTGATTCCTGATATGACTTATCGGGCATAGAAAAATAGTAATCAAATTTTAGAACGCCATCTATTATAGGAAAAAATATATTGGTTTTGATGTATTTTATATAGTACGTAAGTTAATATAGTACGTGAGGGGGTTAAAGTCTAGCAAATTGGGGGTTGCGTTAGTTCACACGGACTCTAACGCCTACAAATCGGGGGGTTGTATTAGTTAAGGGTATGCTAACGTCCAACAATCGGGGGGTTGAATTATAATGTTTCATTTTACACAAAATGTTTCAAAAGCAGAATAGACTAATTCCGATATTCAGTCTTATATAGGGCAGGTTAGGGTATAGTTTTGAAAATCAAACAAGTTGTATAATGTTTATGAACATAGGTGCTGTTATAGAATAGTTATAGATAGGTAGAGAAAAGAGTAGTTTCATAACTGGTATGTTTACGCTAGTGTAACCTAGGCTGTTACATTTAGGTATAAAGAATTTGTGTGGCGTTTGAGTAGCGAAACTCTAGGACTTTGTTCAGCTCGCATTATAGTTCCGACTTTTGTCTGTTTGATTATTAACGTCAATAAATATTTATAGTTTTATATTTATAAAAAAGGGTTCAGTTTATTTTTTGCATTTTACAAAAGATAAAAGTAAAAACATAATTATTTTAGTACATTAAATTCAACTTCATTACTAATAGTGCCATCTATTGGGAAAGAGGAACAGATTAGTATCGATTCATATTTGTTTCATTCTATGAGGTAATATAATCTTGTTTATAATTTATTATTTTAGAGGAAAGGGATTACTAGACTTCTACTGTTAACGGTTTTGTCAGTCTTTATTTTACCAGTGTTATAAGAAAAGTTGTAGGATAGAATTAATGAAACTTGGGTTTGCGATAGCTATTAGGTTCCCAGTATAAACTCTATAGGACGGACAGAATACGGCAGTACCTACGATTCGTTCGTTGACATCTAGTTAGAATATGTTTAGGGTGATATAGGAAACAGACATACACATATATGTTTTAAAAAATATATGTTTTCTTATTTTAGCAATGTAAACGTTCAAATCTTTCTAGGTAAATTAATATTATAATAGTTTCATTCGAAGCTAGGTAGGTATATCAATATAAAACGGCTAGAATGGGTTATCGAAGTCCTTAATAAGTAGTATAAATAAATATGGTAGTGACAATTTTAGTAGCGCCACCTACAGGATTTAAAATCTAACATCTCTATACGTTGACTTTATTTATTAGTATAACTTGCGTTATTAGGAGTAAAATGTAAAATAGGTAGTCAATATTATATAATTTAGTAGAAAGAAATCTAGGGAAATTTTTAGTAATAATATTTATAATTCCGTTATTTAGGTAATTTTATTCGATTACAGATAAACTAGCGACATCTATTAGCGAAAAGTGAAAGTAGTAATTATGGCGCTATTAGACATTTATTAATTTATTAGACCTCTAGTGATTAGTAGCAGAACTTTTAAGCGTTCGGGTAAATCAATTTTAGGTTAGCCAAAAGTGACATCTGTCATACTAAATGATAGAACTAGCAATCGATAAATGAAATAAATATTACTTTAGTTTAGCTAGTCGGCGCTAGATGTCTATGACGTGTTTATGGTTATGAACTAAAAATATGTAATTATTTTGTAAAATATCTAGGTTGAGTTTTAAACTAAGGTAAATCTTTTTGAATTAGTGCAATGCTAGGATAGGTAGATTTATACGATGTGGGTTCGATTCCCAGGTATATCATTATTTTATATTTTAATGTTGTGTTCAATTTAGAACGATTTTTACTTGTATATTGGAACATCAAATATATAAATTCACATAGGTATTATATATTTACATAGGTAGAACGAACACAATGTTTTGAGGTATAGAATATTCGATTTGTATAGTTTATTTATTATTTCTTTACAAGATACGTTTTGGACTTACATAAAAATGAAGTTAGGTTATAGTGACTTAGTGTCAGGACAGGTTGGGCTCGGGTTCGAATCCCGGGTAGTTAACTTTTTGTATTTTCAGTTGAGGAATATTTAGATCGTTTCGTGAGCTTTTTTTTATAGTACACAGGTACCTACCTCGAAAAAAAAAAAAACATGTTCTATAGGATGGGGAAGCTTTGTAGGATATTGACTTTGACTTTTGACATTATTCTATTATAGAAACTTTGTTTTATTTACGAAATAAACTAAACTCACACAGGTACTTATCTCAAATAAATAATTGTACTTTGTAAGATAGGGTAACTTTGTAGACTTTGACTTAGACTTTTGATATTATTTTATTATAGAAACTTTTAGTTTTATTTACGAAATAAACTGGACTCACATAGGTACTTATCTCAAATAAATAATTGTACTTTGTAAGATAGGGTAACTTTGTAGACTTTGACTTTGACTTTTGGTATTATTTTAATAAAAATAAAAAAAATGTCGTTTTAATAACAAGTTAATGATTTAGTGATACTAATAATAATAATTCTAATAATTTAATTTATTTAAAAAAATATATATAACAAAAAAAAAAAAAAAAAAACCTAATAACTGTTATTACACTGGAATAATAATAATAAAATTGTGAAGGTGTACACGGGAGGTTTACCTATGGAGCCTGTTGGGTCAAGTTCAGACAGGGGGTTGCAGTTCAGTCTGGGGGTTGGGAATTAATTTAGATTCAACAGTAATTCGTGTTTCATGCCAAAACGAATGTTGCGGAGATGTTTAGGTGGAGTGTTTCGCAATGAAAAGAGCAGTGTCAGCTTGTGTGTGTAGTTTTCATTTGTTGATGACGTATGATTACTTAGGTGATGATGAATGTTAAGTATTATATTTTCTTTGAGGCCTAAATGTTTCAACAACATCTTGGTATGGAACGGTTTGTCAATGTATGGAATGCATGAAATTACATTCACACAATCAAGTACTTAATATGAAGGAGATGGTGTTAGGTAGGTCAGCAGACAAGCATCAGTATTGACTGATTTCATATTAAGTTCTACTCTACTCGCAGCCAATATCCGATCTAAGCACACTCTACATACTCCGAATTGTAAATGAATAATTATTGTGCTGCCGGGACTGGGTGGGATGTAGCAGCCATGCGGGCATATTGCTTGTTAGCACATGGGGTAGTCTGAGTTGTGATAGGGTAATGTATTCGTGTTCTTGACGAACGATATGGGAACTGATTCGTCTTGAAAGGCTTACATTATATCACTAGGATTGACCAGCCTGAGAACCTGGTTCCCTTGCATAGTTTGGACTGGCCTGCGAGAAGCCATGTTTCTTCATGTTTTGTTGCATCAGAAAACTCAGGACTCTGGTTCATATGATGATTGTTTCCAATTCGGTTGAAAAACACTTTTCATGAGTAAGCACACACACATATTACATTCATAGCCTTAGGTTAGTTCTTGCATTCAAATGTTGACAAATTAGAATCTGTTTGTTAAATTAGTGAGGGGACATTGAAATTGTAGATATATTTGTGAATATATTTTATTTCGTGAAAAATTTACTACGGTTAATTATTTAGCCACCTGCATAAATTTTGGGGGTTGAGCTGTAACGGTCCAGAGTACCTTCCCGTCACCATTCACAAATATATGATTAAACATTCAATTATGCTTGAACTTCTTTCACTTGGTTTCTCTCTAAAATATATAATTTCCTTCATGTAATGTTCATTATAGTCAATGTTCTTGGCAACAGTTAGTGGGGACTTGATAGGTAAAATATAAAATTATAAATTACTTTAATCTGAGGAAAAAACACAATAATAATTACATAAATGAGAATCGTTCATGTTCGAACTAAAAGTTTTCAAAACTTTGTTTACCAACCGAACTTGTTGACATTTAATATATTTGACGTTAGATGGACATTGTCAGACGGGATGCGTTTCGTTATTGTATTCTTTAAACAAATAGATATATTAAATTCCTTAAAAACAAAATAGTTCTACGAACATTATAAATTATTAACTTTAAAATGCATTGTTATTATAGATTATATTGATATCTTGATACATTCCGATATGTAGGGAACAGTCAATACTTTTCTATAGAAATATTGATATTGTAGAATATCTCATTGTTAACTAAGCGTAGATACTACAAATAGTGTAATCTTTCCCATTCCGTACAAAACTAGCTTAATTTCCATCAAAATACTGATGGTGTGAAATGCCATACTACTACAATAAGTATCGAGCATAGACATTATTGATAGCGTTAACGACACCGATGCGTACGTGACTTTGAACGCTTGAATCTTATGGAGTTGAGGGTAGAAATATGGTGTCTGAGAACTACTATAAAAGGCGTTGCGCGATGCATTTCGGGGATTATTCTTTACGGCTTGCGGTCCTGAACGAACTGCACAGGCGATCATTGTGTGTTAGAGAGGGGTCGAATTCTTGACGTCTTGCGGTCCCAGGCAACACAAGCGATCATTGGTGAGTACTTGTTAAATTGATTTTGCATTGAGATTTTCTTGGTGTTTGAATTGTGTATATTCTTTTCCTGTTTAAAATTGTCTTTAATTATTCATTGAATATGGTATTTGCATTTTAATTTGGGTTGTTCTTTAGTGCAGTGAATAAAGGGAATTATTTTGTAATTTTAAATGAACGTTAAAGTGTGTTGGGGAATGTATCGCTTGTGTATTGCCTTTCCAGTCCTGGGTGCCTGGGACCAAAGACATATATGTTTAAATGTAAAAGTGACGTTTATCTCTAGTTTTGCTGAATACACATAGGTAGTGTAGGACTCTTGGCTAGGTATAATTCCATAGGGTACTTCATATAATTATATTTATTATTATAGGCGGGTAGGTTGATACAGTTGACTGGCGGTAGGTACGGTTTATTGATTAGGCGGTTGATACGGTTTGTTTGATAGGCTATAGGGATACAGATTTAGATAAATTAATACGTGTTGGGAAACTAGGAATTTCGTAGGAATCTTCTTATACTTTTATTATTTTAGATGCGGGTAGGTCGATACTTGCGATTGGTAATAGGTGCGGTTGGTCTGTTGGCTATAGGGACAAATGTTTAAGTAAATTAATAGGTGATAGGATAGTAGGATTAACAATTAGGCAGGTAGGTAGGGACCCTTTTGCTAATCCATGGAGTTTCTCGCTCGCTCTTCTCCATTGGACTAGGTTTCCGAGCGAGTGGTAGATTCATTTGTTCCATGTATTCAATAGTGACAATATTAAATCAAGGTTAAAGTTTGATATACTTACCTACTTTATTTAAGTGTATCTATTTTCATGTTAATTATTATTCAATTTTAAATATATAACGTGATAAATAATAACCTAATAATCTGATGTATGGTTTAGTATTGAGATTCTGGATGGATTGAATCTGGTGGAAAGTCTATACCTAAAACTTATATCGTAATTGAGTTGTTACATGGTGGGTGAATCTGGTAGATTTGGCTACACTGTGGGGCGGTAGACCCTGATAGCAATCACTAAACAGTAGATGATAGAGTTGCTATCTGCAGTCACTAGCTGGACTTATCGGTTTTGCATACTAATCTATGATATTTTAAGATGTGGTAATTGGGCGGGAGTCCCTGTTGGTGTTCTCTGCTCAAGTGAAGTGAGAGATACAACCATGATGTTATACCTAATCTTAACTGGGTAATAAAGTACTTGGTAAAGGTACTGGACTTGGAAGCTGAAGGATTCCTGATGGTCTCGAACTGTCCAAATGTTTGGATTGTTAAAGATTTAGAATGTTTGAATTATTAAAACCAAATTAGCCGGGAAGCTGGAGTATGAACATTAATGTAACAGCCGGGAAGCTGCCTGAATGTTGCAATGTTTATCTGCTTTGGTTATAATCATACAATTGTTTTTACTAATGATATAATATAATGTTATGGTCAATATATGTATTCAATACAATTCTATATTGACTTAGCGGAGGGAGAAGGATCGTCTGGAATGTCGCCTTCTACTAAAACAGGCGGGGCGAGGAGCTTGTTTTTCTTACCGCTATTTTTTATACTATTCTTATTGTTTTTCTTACCGCTATTTTTTTTATACTATTCTTATTGTTTTTCTTACCGCTATTTTTTTTATACTATTCTTATTGTTTTTCTTACCGCTATTTTTATACTAATCTTTGTTTATTCTTTTTATTTTTCTTACCGCTATTTTTTTATACTATTCTTATTGTTTTTCTTACCGCTATTTTTTATACTATTCTTTGATTATTCCTTTTGTTTTTCTTACCGCTATTTTTTATACTATTCTTTGATTATTCTTTTTATATTTCTTACCGCTATTCTTTTACTATTACTTCTTTCATTGAAAATACACCTAAGATAACTTTCTATCATAAATTTATCAAACTAGCTAAATACATCTATTATCAATTGAATATTATTAATTGGTGATATTAATGAATATAATTATTTTAGATTTAATATGTAGGTGCGGATAGTTCTAAGTAGGGTAAATTCATAGGTATACCAATCTTTCACTAAAAGAATTTAGGTTACTTTTAGCGGTCTCACAACGTATGGGTTTCATAATCACTAGACGAATCACTTGGCCAATATTAACCCAGATCACAACTAAGTCTAAGGTTACATAATTAAGTAGGTAAAGGTATAAGATAAGTCGTTAGGTTATTAAAGATGTCTAAGATATAAGTAGGTAGGTCTAGTAGGATACTTAGGTCCAAGTGACCAGAGTAGGTAGTTAAGAGTATTGATAAGTTTGAAAAATTTAGGTTAGCTTTAGCTTAGGTTTACCATTTGGGGTTATTACAATGGGGTTTTAATTAGCTCAGTTAATTAGGGTAGGTTAGTTAGGGGGGGTCGTTACAAGAGTCTACATCTTTGTGTCGTGTGTGTAACTGCGTCTCTGGTGTGCAGGCACTGGTTGTTCGGCGAGCGGCTGGTGGGCGAGGGTGACGCCGGAGTGCGCGGGCCGCGCGGCTGGTTCCCGCGGGACGCGGTCGTGCCCGCGGACCAGCTCGGGAAGACCAAGCCCGACTAGCGCCCGCGGGAATATTCAATACAGTGCAGTGACACATTAAATATAATGCAGTGAAATATTGTATATAGTGCAGTGCGCAAGCAACTTGTGTGAACATACCGACAACTGGTGTAATGATACCACATATTGCTACTAGTATTATACAGCCATAGTTATTTTTGTATACCAACAAGTTACATTGAGACCGATCGTTTATTGGATCGTACTTACCGTAGGTACTCTTCCCATTTTATTATTAGGTGCTAATAGCAGATCTCATACGAATGTATTGTTATTCCTACGCATTTTATGTTTTTTTTTATGTCGACTTTTTATAATTCCGAAGATTTTTGACCAATTTTATATTTATAAATAGGAAAAATTGTGGATGACATAAGCGCTTGTTCTTTTTGACGATGTATAAGTCCTACTGTTCTATACTGCTAATCACTTATAAGAGGTTTTTATTAAAGCCATACAAATAAAAATATGTCTTGTGTGTAATGTGTTTGTTTGACAGGGAAATGTTAGTTGTTCCTTCTGCTGACTGAAACTATGCTGCAATACATATTTTTTGATTAGTTTAACTGGTTGTACAATGAATTTACATATATATTTTATTGTTTGTCACAAAATGTATACATGGGGCCCAAATCTAATAAACTGGTCAGATTTATATCTTGTTATAATGACAATGACCACGCCATTGTCATTCTAATGCAATTGATTTAGTAGAATTATGGCCCTGCACAGTTGTGTAGCCTTATTGTAAAGTAACTGTTACGTGTTATTACAATGTTACTAGCACTAGTACCAAGTAGGTACAAAGTGCGTAAACTTTATACTTACATGAAGTTACAAAAGTATGTATAAGATGGAATAAGTAAACTGTTTTGTACTAATAAAATCGTAATAAATTTTAATTGTTTTATATAATCCTTTTGTAAAATCGTAATGGCTGACGATTTGTCTGAGATTTTTAGACATAATACTATGATATAATAACGTCTTCAGTGCCATTGTAGGTGGGCTATAATAATTTATGGGAAAATAACAAAAAAAAAACAATGGTTATATGTAATTTTATATATTGTGCATTATAAAATATTAGTCATTCTCATACACACATGCCACTCATTCGAAGCGTAAAATCAATTATATCTTAACTACAAGTTAGCCTACAATAAATGATATAAACAATATTTATCCAATGTTAGATTATCACGTTTTGTTATAAAATAAAATAAATGCAAATTAATTTATCAATCAGTTCACAGATCCAAACATTACATTAAAAAATGTTGAAAAGTTTGATAGTTCCGTAAAAGAGAGCAACATTATTTGACACTTACAAACGACCAAGCTCGTGTTACCTACTATTATGTTAAATTATACTTATGTATATAAAAATATGTCAGAATCGATAAATTTGAATGGTTGTGTACAAATTAATGTATTTTAATAAAATGTGTATTTTACCATTTTACAATCGAACTACTTAGGACATGATTTACTTTACAAGAGATAACTATGTACTTTTACAAAATCATGTATTTGATTAAAAAGTTTCATTCACTTGAGGCCTTTTTCAGTAAATAGCCCCCGAAAATAGAAAGGTTTCCTCCATTTACAATGCTGAAAAATACAAATTAAAAGATATTTGGTACTGCAATAGTAAATCGATTAAAACCTTTATTTCACGGGATGTTTATAAATGTTATCGTTGCTACAAACTCGACTGTTCACAATCTTTATTCGTACAGAATCGATTCTTAATCCCTATTTAGTTTATTAGGTGGGTTATTTTAAATCATTCGGAATCGACATCGGAAACGGATTTGAAACTTTTAGATGTGTGTGGGTGTCGCTCCCGACGAGCTTTCCGACGGAAACTTTGAAAAAACGATTTATCGAAGATAATCAAATTCGGAAATTTTAATAGCGATGGCGGTAATCCAGTTCGAAAGATTTCGATTCCGTTTCCGATATCGATTTCGAATGGTATAAAATAATCCCGCTGGTCTCGTTTGTACATTCAAACGCTCGCTGGTTGAGTAATTTAGTACTCGTTCTCGTCGTCGAGCTCGCCCTCGGTGGAGTCGAGGCCGACCTCCTCGTAGTCCTTCTCGAGCGCGGCGAGGTCCTCGCGCGCCTCCGAGAACTCGCCCTCCTCCATGCCCTCCCCCACGTACCAGTGCACGAACGCGCGCTTCGCGTACATCAGGTCGAACTTGTGATCCAGCCTGCAAGTTAGCCGTTTGTTATAGTGATGTAATAGCACTATTTGACGACCTGGACCCAAGTCTACTAACACAATTGATTCATAATCGAACAGCAACCGCATAGTAACTGTCACTTTTGACAGATATTGTATGGGAAATCTGTCAAACGTGACAGTTACTATACGATTGCTGTTCGATTGTGTTAGCAGACTTGGGGCCCTGATTAGCGCTGTTGGTAGTGACCTGGTTACTGTGCCGAGGGTCCCAGGTTCGAATCCTGGCAGGGACAAACTTCGTGTGGTGAGCACGAATGTTTGTACCCGAGTCGTGGATGTTTAATATCTATATAAGTAATATATACTGGGTTCGCCCCCAATCCATGGTGTAATACCACGTAATACCTATAAATTCGTTTTCATAGATATAGCATTTCGAAAAAGGAGTAGAGAGTTCCATGTATGCTCAACTAATATGAATCTATTACCCATGTCATAATAGGTACAAGCTTTGCGTGACATTCAGTTAACAAGAACACAAAATATTTTGATCCTGACCTACAGTCTCTTTACGACATCAACAGAATCGTGGCTTTACATAGATCAAATTTTCCTTCCTAAGTTCTTTATCGAAAATTTATTTCCCTAGCTTCATTCGCTATACCATCGCCTCTGTTAAAATCCAGTGATCATTTTAAGTCGCTGATCTTGGATATGTATCTATCAGTGATGCTATCAGTCTCTACCTGGCCCAGGCCTCGGCAATGGCGGTGGTGTTGGAGAGCATGCAGACGGCGCGCTGCACCTTCGCCAGGTCGCCGCCGGGCACGACGGTCGGCGGCTGGTAGTTGATGCCCACCTGCACAACACAAATATCAAATTATATAGCTTCTTTCAGTTTGTGTCAAACTACTGGGTATAGGCCTTTCACACGCCATTCGCTCCGTTCCTGTGCCACTTCCAACATATGTACCAGGTACCGTCCTCATGTCAACGGACCATCTGGCTGGTGGTCTGTCTTTCTCTCTACGACCATCTCTAGGCCACCACTCTGTTACTGACCTGGTCCATCTGCAGTCTTCTCGCCTCATCAAGAATCCTGACCATTTCCATCTACACCGACGTCTACCACTTTTGTTCGACGGCGAATTTTAACGTTCGGTTCGTGAGGGAATTACTACTTATCACTATTTAGCGGCTGGCGGCAAGATGTTATTGGTGAGCCGGCCGCTAGGCTATGAAGATTTATTGGCCTAGTCTTAAATTTATATATATTATGTGTCTAGGAAACTTTTACTCCCGCGATTCAGACATGCACGGGATCTCGTCAATTGTATGTAGCGATTTTATTAGTGCCATCTGTATTCGGTGTTGGAAATATGTTAGTGTAGCGAGGATGGAGGCAGATAAAGGCTTGTTAAAAGTTAATAATCGGTAGTCTAAGTATTTGCTCTTTATATCACTTTGAAACCTTGGATGGATGAGTTTTACCTTGAAACCTGTAGGGCACCAGTCCACGAACTGGATGGTCCTCTTCGTCTTGATGGTGGCAATGGCCGCGTTTACATCTTTGGGCACCACGTCGCCTCTGCACAAATTAAATGATAGCATAGAATTTGCTGCACACTTAATAAATTTCTCCATTAATTATTATAGTGCCTATATATATTTACCTGTACAACATACAGCACGCCATGTATTTGCCGTGACGGGGATCGCATTTCACCATCTGTAACACAAAATTCGACCTGAGCATTACTAAATATCCTTATTCCTTATGAAACCAACATACCAAAAATCAATGTAGTTTTTTTTTATATTTGCCTGTTAGGTACTATCAATGTGAGTTTCGTTAGCCCCTCCAAATGGGCAAGGGATGGGCTTACCGCTCACATCAATATAATTTAACACGCAACCTACTGCGGGAGGAGGACCCTTGAGTTAGTTTCTATACAAGTCATAAATATATTCGCTATTCCCACCTGGTTCGCGGGCTCGAAGCAAGCATTTGTGATCTCAGCCACGGTAAGCTGTTCATGGTAGGCTTTCTCCGCGGAGATGACGGGCGCGTACGTCGCGAGCGGGAAGTGGATGCGCGGGTACGGCACCAGGTTGGTCTGGAACTCCGTCAGGTCCACGTTCAGCGCGCCGTCGAAGCGGAGGGACGCCGTGATCGAGGACACGATCTGGGGAAGGCAATTGATAAGACATTGGAATGGTATTTACCACAACTCTTGTCGTTTTCGCGCATCGATAAGTTTTTGGTTGATATTTCTTCCGTCCGTCAAATAAACTGGGCGCGGTTGGCAAACAGCTTCCATCCCTGAATAGGCTAGATGGTAATTCAAAATTCTATGAAGAAACCTGAAATGTATGGTCTTCTCGCTCACACATTAGTACCTGTCCAATAAGCCTGTTCAGGTTGGTATACGTGGGCCTCTCGATGTCCAGGTTTCTCCGGCAAATGTCGTAGATGGCTTCGTTGTCCACCATGAAGGCACAGTCGGAGTGCTCCAGGGTTGTGTGGGTGGTCAATATCGAGTTGTAGGGCTCGACAACGGCGGTGGACACCTGAGGACGAAATGGATATATGGTAGGAGATTTCACAATTGTAGTAACTTCTCTCTGACTCTTTCAGGTACTTACTTAAATTACTTTTCTTTCTTTCGTTCTCTTGTACCATAAAAATCAGCAGTCTTTAGGGATCTTCTAGACGTTCGAAGAGCTCAGATTTGGTTTAACAATTAACTGCTAAGTTCTTACGATAGTGAGCTGGTTACCTGAGGCGCAGGGTAGATGGAGAACTCAAGCTTAGACTTCTTTCCGTAGTCGACGGAGAGGCGCTCCATCAGCAGGGAGGTGAAACCGGACCCGGTGCCGCCACCGAACGAGTGGAACACCAGGAAACCCTGGCCAACATTATGATTTCAGAAATGCACGTGATCAAATATCCTCCATGCTGGTACTATTGGGAATTGATGGTGTTGGTTTAATAAACATGCATTACAAACAATGTACCTAATTTGATGGAATCTTGTTTACAGTGAAGCAAATCATCGCGAGAAACTAAAATCAATCCCTAATCACTTTGTTAAAAGTTTCCCATCCGCGCTAGGTCTATAGGTTGTATATCCACAAGAAATTTAAAATCTGTCGAAGAAGATTAGCTTAAAAACACTAGCTGTGAATAGGTGTAATTTAAAGCATGTAGATAAGCCTTAGAGTTACTAAGTAAAGAGCTGATTGTAATATGCATTCGCTAGAGCCTCTCACCTGAAGTCCAGTGCACTGGTCAGCCAGCTTCCTGAGCCTGTCAAGCACGACGTCGACAATCTCCTTGCCGATGGTGTAGTGCCCCCGGGCGTAGTTGTTGGCGGCGTCCTCCTTGCCCGTGATCAGCTGCTCCGGGTGGAACAGCTGGCGGTACGTGCCGGTGCGGACCTCATCTGGGGAGGGTAGATATATTTTTGAGTTCCTTTAGGGCTGGTAGTGCCTAGGTATTAGATAAGTAAGCTTATCTAGTTAATTTATGGGCTAGGTCCATCGATAGCTACCTATTAAACTTGTTATAATGTATCTTTAAATAAAGTCGATGTGTGTTTCTTGATACAAATGATTAGGTGCCCAATTCTTATTCAGTGAATGATCATGCATGATGGGTAAAGATGCATTCACTTGTTTTTGTTAGTATAAAGTCATTCGTGTGTATTCGTAAACAAATTACTGACGAGCTAAGCAATTACACTGCTCACAGCAAATTGTCCCCCAGCATTCAATAAGTCCATTTGATACATCAAGAATCGATATAATAGATACGTACATGAAAAGGAAATAAAGGCCACTCAACGACGTCAATTGGGCGGATGCGGTCGGGATACTACTTGAGGGCTAATTGCTTTCTGGTTACGCTGCAAGCCGAAGTGCCAATAAAGATAATACCTACAGCTTTGTGGATGAGCTTTTCAAGTGCTGTGTTAGCATTTCACGTGAAGACGTTTTGAAGAGAATCAGTAAGTAGGACGTTGGACTTAATGATGGATTTAGAATGTACACTTCTGACAAATTGTGAAATGAGTATGGTTTAAAATACGACGGTAAAAATAATCTGATTCCCGCTTTGGAAACAAAGAAGGTCAGGATTTTGCATCAGAAAACACGGAACGTGAAAAAGTCATAATAGGTACATCTCCGTGTCGGAGTTAATCCAATTATTTACTTATGATAAGACGTTCAAAATGCAAATTCTGATGTCTGAATCTGTATCACTCTAAAGGTCTCTTCAGGGTTATTATTAATCTGATTGAACACCAACACGTTTTCTGTGGGAGCCATAATCAAGAATGCGAGCAAAGAGTCAGTGGCATGTGACCGGTGACTGGCAGGCCGACCGTGAAGTCTTGGGTTTCCAAGCTCGCACATGGTAGGGTAAGTGTACCAGTGAATGAACACCCCCCAGTGAATGGACAAAACCCTCTTTTTTCCAAATAATAAGAAATCTGAACATATCTATAATACACATTATTTTTTTTTATATTGACAACAATTTATTCAATAATGTGGTGGCACTTGTTTCTTGTATCGATGATTCATTTCAAAATGACGAGCATTTGAAGTTTTCCGTTTCGTTGTAGTCCAGATTTGTATGGGCCGGAATTAAGGACACAGGTAAGTCAACATATTTTTGATGTTATTTTGTATCCACTTAGATAGTAATTGTGATTAGTACTAAAGTTATTTGACTGAAGAACAGTTAAATTGTTACTTTTAACCCGTTTCTATGCCAATTTTATCGTGGATTTAGTAAATTATTAGGGGTCCCAGTATTGGTACAAGAAAACGGAAAAAATCCAGTGAATGAAAGAGTGTTTATTTACTGGAACAAGACAGTTTTCATGTTTTTGTTAAATAATGTAACTTATTATTACGTTAATAAGGTTTTTCCACTAATATATTGTTTTAAAATAGATTTCCGATCTTTTGGCCAATATTGGAACAGGCGTGTTCATTTATTGGTTTTAAAAACCTAGTTAATGAACTAGGCATTTAAGTTATGTTCCATCATTGGTTTACTTTATGAATGTGGAACCAGTGAATGATCAAGACGTTTTTGTACTAGACTTAACGTAATAATTTTATATATTTACACGTATAAAACTCCAATTTCATTCCTAAGTTTTAAGTCACAGAATATAGTGTAACTTTTTATGACCACTGACACTAGGTCCCACAATTAAGTTTCCTGTAGAACAGGATCTACGGTGGCCTCCTATGATGATACTGAGACTAGTCTCACAACTAAGTTTCATGTAGGACATGATCTACAGTGGCCTCCTTTGATGACACTGAGACTAGTCCCACAACAAAGTTTCCTGTAGGACATGATCTACAGTGGCCTCCTATGATGACACTGAGACTAGTCCCACAACTAAGTTTCCTGTAGTACAGGATCTACAGTGGCCTCCTATGATGACACTGACACTAGTCCCACAATTAAGTTTCCTGTAGGACAGGATCTACAGTGGCCTCCTATGATGATACTGAGACTAGTCTCACAACTAAGTTTCATGTAGGACATGATCTACAGTGGCCTCCTTTGATGACACTGAGACTAGTCCCACAACAAAGTTTCCTGTAGGACATGATCTACAGTGGCCTCCTATGATGACACTGAGACTAGTCCCATAACTAAGTTTCCTGTAGTTCAGAAACTACAATGGCCTCCTATGATGACACTGAGACTATTCCCTAACTAAGTTTCCTGTAGGACAGGATCTACAGTGGCCTCCTATGATGACACTGACACTAGTCCCACAATTAAGTTTCCTGTAGAACAGGATCTACAGTGGCCTCCTATGATGATACTGAGACTAGTCTCACAACTAAGTTTCATGTAGGACATGATCTACAGTGGCCTCCTTTGATGACACTGAGACTAGTCCCACAACAAAGTTTCCTGTAGGACATGATCTACAGTGGCCTCCTATGATGACACTGAGACTAGTCCCACAACTAAGTTTCCTGTAGTTCAGAATCTACAGTGGCCTCCTATGATGACACTGAGACTAGTCCCACAACTAAGTTTCCTGTAGGACATGATCTACAGTGGCCTCCTATGATGACACTGAGACTAGTCCCACAACTAAGTTTCCTGTAGGACAGGATCTACAGTGGCCTCCTATCATGACACTGAGACTAGTCCCACAACTAAGTTTCCTGTAGGGCAAGATCTACAGTAGCCTTCTATGATGGCACAGACTAGTCTCACAACTAAGTTTCCTGTGGGACAGGATCTACAGTGGCCTCCTATGATGACACTGAGACTAGCCCCACAACTAAGTTTCCTGTAGGGCAAGATCTACAGTGGCCTCCTATAATGACACTGAGACTAGTCCCATAACTAAGTTTCCTGTAGGGCAAGATCTACAGTGACCTCCTATGATGACACTAGGACTAGTCCCACAACAAAGTTTCCTGTAAGGTAGGATCTACAGTGGATTCCTATGATGATACTGAGACTAGTCCCATAACTAATTTTCCTGTAGGGCAAGATCTACAGTGGCCTCCTATGATGACACTGAGACTAGTCCCACAACTAAGTTTCCTGTAGGGCAAGATCTACAGTAGCCTTCTATGATGGCACAGACTAGTCTCACAACTATGTTTCCTGTAGGACAGGATCTACAGTGGCCTACTTAAGGGAAAACACATTGTAAGTATGCCATTCGAATTGACTGGAAAACGGTATATAGAACATATTCCATAAAAACAAAAGGAGGAGAAAAAAAAGAAGAAGAACCAGTAGAAAATCTTTTGGGCAAGCGTAAACTTATTATGTTAAAAAATTTAAGAACAAAAAAAATATATCTTCAAAGAAAAACAAAGAAGAGATTAAGAATAAAAGATGAAAGAAAAAGAGGAAACACTTTTTTAATTTTATTCATTGTAAGAATATTACTTTAAGAAAATATTTTTTACCTATTTTCGTTAAAATATGCCTTTTATAGTTGATTAAATTAAATAATATTTTTGTTCATTTACTGGTTTCATTTCGTTTATTTACTGGAAAATACCGTTCATTCACTGGTGATTTTGGGTATTTTTCGCTTTACCGTCAAATATTTATTAAACCTATTTTCATTTATATAATAACTCAATCTATTCTTAATCTTGAATGATTCCTACATACAAAAGCATAGCCATGTACTTTAATTTCCCGTGGTAACATATTTTAATTAATTTTCAAAGTCAAAAATTATTATATTAAAACACTTACCCTAATGCAAGGGAAGCTTTTCTAGGAATTAATCGTTTAAAACATCAGTGAAAGAGTCAGATATAGTGAAGGCTTACACGAATTTTAACGAAATCCAAATTTGATTTCAAATGTCTCATAAACTAGAAAGACGTTTCCAATACTGCTTTCAAAATGAAGGGAAGATTTGATACTGAAAATATTTTTCGATATTACTGGGGATTTATTGATGGGTCTTATTCCCATGAGGATCTAGAAAGGAGGAGCATCACAGACCAGGTATGATGACGAAGATGGATTCGTTCACTGATGATACCGCTCACCCCGATCATCAGTGATGATGGATACAACCAAGATGAAGACAGATAGCCCCTGCATTATAAAGGAATACAGAGCCATGGGTTAGAGGACTGATGGTGAGCTTAGAAGGTATCAAACTCCAAGCAACTAAAGACCATCTGATTTTTGTTTATCTTTTTCAATTTTGTAAAACTCGATTGAAATTATTACAAGGAATTTTAAATAACGGCTGTGTGATAGTGCGTTTACAGGAATTATTTCATACAACGGCTAATGACAGTGCCGGTCGGCGATAACGGCGCGCCGTCCCGGGTTCAACACCCGGCGGAACTATTATGTTTCTATTATAATCTGAGCGAGTGAAGGCTTTAATTTAGAACCTCACGGTTTCTTTATTGCTTTTTTTTCGACTACATTTAGTGCGGATTTATTTTAGATGAGATTAATGTTTCGCGTTCTGAATAGAACCAATGGTAATAAATAAACGACAACAATGGTGGTATCAGGTATCGAATTTTGACGCAAAAGTGGGTGATATAAATAACTAGCTATCCCGGCCAACTTCGTACCGCCTCAGAATCAAATGTATGAGAAAATATCTTTATTGTTTAGTGTTTTTTTTTCATGTTTTAATAGTTATTCTAGTACTCGAGGCAGAGACAAATCATAAAAATCGGCCCACCCGTTCTTGAGTTATAAATGGTGTAACTAACACGACTTACTTATATTGATTAATACCTAAAGTCAAAAAAGGCAAGCCTAATAAATGAGTAGCGAGCATCGAATTCGTAACAATGATATAAGGGTCTTCAAAGTGCCTTAAGCTGCACTGAGAAAAGGCTTAACGGTCATGCTTGCCATGGCACTTATAAGGGAGGAACCCTAAATAGAACGAAAAATGAATTTGAAGGGGCTGAATTTGAGGAATGGCCCTGAATTTGAGGGGCCCCAGGTCTGGCATTGCTTAGGGGCCTCTACATGATTGAATCCGGGCCTGATAAGACTGGTAGCCGTCACATCACAATAAAAAAATGAATAAAGAAGAATCGCACAGAATGCGTCTCTGTATTAATTCAGCAGATATTCGTACCAACAACAGTAGGTTCCAAGTCCACAAACACAGCCCTGGGCACATGCTTGCCAGCGCCGGTCTCGCTGAAGAACGTGTTGAAGGAGTCGTCTCCACCGCCGAGGGTCTTGTCTGAAGGCATCTGGCCATCAGGCTGGATGCCGTGTTCCAGGCAGTACAGCTCCCAACACGCATTGCCGATCTGGACTCCGGCCTGGCCGATGTGGACTGAGATGCACTCCCTCTGTGGAAAATGGAGATTTTTAGTGAGGGCACATAATAGCTGCGAAAGCAAATACATTTTTTTTATCAAGATGTGGCCTGGATTAAACAGAATTACTTTCATTATATGCGGATTAAAACGCGTAAGTTTTTCAAGCTACACAAAATCCTACAAAATTAACAATGGATTTTCATACCTAAGAAAAAATATTGTACCCATTGATTATGTTGTCTTTTTACAGAGTTTTAAATAAATTATTATTATATATATTATTATATAGCCGTTTAGAATTGTTGTATTTAACTTTGTAGTCTCATTCCTATTATCACCTACTCGTATCCCTACACCAAATTCAATAGTTTATACAATAACATTTATTATTAAGAGAACAACGATGTCTATCAATACAAATAACACAACAAACAGCTACTCAAACTTAGTTTAAGGCAGGTGTTAAATACAATGACTTCCCTGCACCCCAAAGTTGGTTTCAAAGCGTTTATATCCGGCAATGAAATGGCAGTTTGCGTTTAGCGTCTAAATTAGCGATTCATTCGCTATTAGATGTCGCTAATTCAAAATATTTCGCCTTTGTTGCCTTGTCACTGGGTTCACACCACAGATATATGAGGTTCACACGATAATGGCAGTTTGGTCCAAGTAAAAGAATGACGCGAGTAAAAATGTATCTAGTAAATAAACGAATAAGTAATGAATGAATCCGAAGACGAATTCGAGTAACAAACGGTGGTATCTCTAAGAATTTCAAAGTTGAAGTGGCAATGGGCCGGGGGGGGGGGTATATCTATGCTCCAAGAACCGATGGCCGTTGGGGCAGGAAGGCTTTACAATGGCGTCCACGAGCCGGAACGGACGACCCTGATTTGTGGAAGTCATTAGGTGACGCCTGCATATGTCCAGTCGTGGATGCCTTTCAACTGATAGACCTAGTACCGTTAGTTGGAGTAAAACTAGTGCTTTTACACGCTATCCGCTTCTCCCTTACTTCACGATGCGTGACATTTTTTGTAATAAAATATGAATCGAAATTAGGCCAACCGTAGGTTCAGGGGTTAACGAACTGTATATCATTAAGGCTGGATTTTTTTCCGCGAGCTAGAAACCGCTGTAGCTATCGCTACAATCGACCTCTGATGATAGCTTAACTGTACATAATATCGGAATATTAGGAACGAAAATTGTTGGGGAAATTATATTTCAAGAAATGTAAGGTCTTCGAACTTACTACAAAGCGGTCAAACAATCAAATATTTACCTACGCATTGAACTCGTCTGTGACAGTATGAAAGGACCTACTAGCTAGGTGAGACGCATCTAGTAGTAACTAGCGAATATGTACTAACATCACCATTTGTAATCAGCGCAACTGTTAACAGTACCTACTTATCCACCACCGCAATTTGCAAAGTGCTTAAAGTGCAATGTAGCTCTATAGCTTCTTCAAGTAGCTGTATGTAGCTATATACATGCTATGCATAAGTGCTTTATATAGCTACTGCAATGGGGATGTTTATGTTATCTACGCACCATGTGTGTGCTTACACATGTTTATCGACGTTCTACACCCCATTTTTAGTTAATTACTAACTAGATGATTATGTCTTTCAGTTGCGTCTAGGAGTATTGTAAAGTTTTAACAGTGTAATAGTGCTTATATTAACCCAGCGAACCTTTCACGCACATACAAGTATCAGCTGCATCGATTCATGGAAACGTGAGACGCGAAGTTGTCACACAATACTGGCTCCTCGCCAAACCGTCTGTCGCACTGCTGCACTTTTTATGAGCTCCTGGTACCTACGACTTGGTTTACTAAGCCTTTTCTAAGTAAGTAAGTAATTGGAATAAACATTTCAATCTAAAATCCAAAACTGTAAAGTATTCGCCCCTGAAAATATTCGGTCTTCGACAATAAATTACAAAATTTTAACGATACATAAAACCAAAAGTCACCTTCAATAACTAGTTTAAATATCAGCCCGGCACGGCACGGCACGGCACCATGGCTTGCTGAAATATGAGACTCCATCAATCAGGCTGATAATGCATTTGAGACCACCCACTAATGGCATTGTAATACATGTAAAGTCACAGGTTGTCTATAGTTATTTGATTGAAAAAGTGGTTGAATTTTCAGTTTGATGTAAGAAGTAGTTTCAGACAATATTTAAGAAACATGAATTTAATGTTAACAATTCTGCTTTGATTAGATGACTCATGAACGACTAAAGATTGTTGATTTTACTAATCAAGCAAAGGTACTTGGTAGTGGTATGTTTTGTATAGGGTGGTATAGGTCAATATGAACCAATAATTTGTTTATGTACCTATCAAAAAATATATTGACGGCCTAGTGACGACCGGATTGGCACAGTTGGTACCGGTTTCGAACTGCTAGGAGGGGGGCAAGATTAAGATTTTATTATGTAATGAGCACGAATGATAGTAGGTACCCGAGTCATGGATGCTTATGTGTTACTATTATTATACTAGTATTATAGTGTATTGAATGGTAGGTACATGTAATCAATGCCGTAGCCAGGAAAACAATTCGGGGGGGGGGGGGGAGTTTTGGATCAGAGACGTAAAACGTAAGACGTTAAGTACCTATGTGTACATGCGTTGCTTAATTTTGAAGCGTATACCGTTAGTGTGCTAGTCTGGCGATAAAAACTAAACACAAATCGGTACCTAGTTATTCGGTTGGTAGTCTTACAAAACCAGCTCCCACCAATTATTGTTTTCATTCTCCGTTGTGATCATCCAATTAAGTTGCAATACAAATCTATTTAAAGATAAACATTTTGTAACGCGATTGAGGTAATAACATATTCGAATAAGGAGCCTAAGGTAGGCGTATAATTGCTCCTATTTTGGTACCAAGCTTCGCCCGCGGTAATTAACTAACTACGAATTAAATGTCAGTAATTATTTTTAGATTATTCACTGGTGTAATGACCAGTTTGAAGATCCTTTAGTGGTCTACTAGAATAACTGTGAGCTGCGCGGAAATCCTATACTTCGTATAGGGCTTACGGGAGCACTTACAAATTAATATTTTACATATTTTTCTTACTCTTACAACCGGATCGGAACGCGACCTCTACTGAAAGATCCGGCAAGAAACTCAGCGGGCTTTACTGCTTTGGCAAATGGATCATCTAGTTTATGGCACAAGAGACGCCCTTTTGTATTTTTTTCATAGCTGAAAGTGCCGCTGTTACGGTTCAGTAAACTGAAACAATGTTCTAGACAATTCAAATGATCCATAAATCCTTGATGCTAAATCAACCGTGGTGGGCGTAGCATCTGGTGTTGTTATGATTATGATCTGTAAGTATCTACCCAAGAAACCGACAACACCATAAATTAACTTAAAACGGCGCAAAATTATTGGCTACGAATAAACTTTCATTCCGGTCGGTTCAGACCCTAAGTCCATGGGATCCAATCGCCATAGAATTGATACAAAGCCTATCAAAAAGATTGGTCGACACAACCGTCGACCCAAGCTTTTTTCTATGGGATTTGGACCGGGCGACGTCTGGTCAGCTAGTCAATAACAAAAATAGCCGTAAAATGCGCATGTTTCGATCCGTCACGTCCAATTACATTCGTCACCGTATCAGATTTGCAATAGTCATCAATTTGTATGCAGGTACCTATCTATGCGTGTTAGAAAGATTAGTCTAAGGCACCACATCCAAAATAACTCGAAAAGCCACACTTAATAATTAAACCAGCTGGATTCCCTCCCCAGAGACCGCTAAAAGAAAGCCCATCTGTTTTAAAAAATAACTGCAGAGGTAACGTTACAAAAAAAATATATATTGGTAAGTACATACGTTACGTCTTAACTATTATCTATCCCGTGGTAGTAGGTACTTGGATAAATCTGACAATCCTACCAGGTCTAGTTACCGGTCAAAACTGTAAAGAGCTTTAAAAACTTGACCTACCTATAAAACAGTCTCAAACTGACCTTCTAAGCAGGAGGTCGTGTGAACTTTGTCCGTCTAGGTATTATTATTCAATCGATATTTCAAATAACTAGGCACACCAGCAGAAGGTAACTTAATATTTATTCATAGTACACCCTTGTCCCTGCGGATGTGTACTTGTACGGCGTCTACCGGAACCACCACCCTTTGATTTGAACTTCATTTTACTCCTAAGTTACATACTTATTGTAGGTACGTCTGAAACAGCGATGGGTCTAGGTATTGTGATCGAGAAAGCATGCTGTCACTGTTATTCTTATATTTATGAAATCTGTGGTGTGAGAAGGACGGAAACGCTTACGTTAAAAATATAGTACTTGTAGCTACAGAACGCATCTCCAATATGCTTTATCTATTGCGGATCTACCAAGTATCAACAAGACAATCACCATTATGATTACACGATTGCATAGACACGCTAGAGGGGTCAACGCACCGGCGCTATAATTTTCTACACTATTCTGTGAACACTGTAAATAGAAAAAAAACAGCATTTATGGAGTTAGTTAGGTACCTACACAAAATGGAGTATATTTTAAGTTCTGTAAGCCATTGCTAGTATTTTCGAATGATCTTTGACCCAGAAAATCATAAGTATCGGAATAACGCAAAGGTATTACAAGCTCTACATTCCTTCAGCACCTGAACCTGTCACACGATAAAATTGTCCATATTACTTTCTTCCTCACTCGTGGGAATTAATATTTGACCCCCAACGTACCGCAAACAGGGGTATTATAAGTGTATCGCCTTCGTCTGTCTGTGACAGTGTAGCTCCAGAAGGCTTTTTTTTTAATTTAATATCTTCATCAAGTTTTAATTGTCTAACCAGCCTTATTATGTTCTCATTTAAATAAAAACAACGATATCATACGTCGGTCATTTGAGGATTGTTTTCGCGTCTCGTGTTACCGAGGGTACGCGCGCTGGGTCAGGGAGCGGTTGGTGACGTCACAGGGCCCTCCACCCGGTGACTCAGTCAGTACGTGCCTAAAAGCTATCGTGTCACATACCCGCTACCCGCTACCCGCTACCCACTCTAAGGAGTGGAATATTAAAGCTACATAAAGCTCATATTTAGTCGTATCATTAATTTTCAAATATGTTTCAGAAGGGTGTTGAACCCTAATATGAAAATAATTTATCGTAAAAAGGGTAATTAAAGACCGTTCATAGAGGCCAATAGATGTTACACTTATAAGTGAAACTAGGTTTTTACGAACTCTATAAAAGATATCTCTAGAGCTTTACTAAAATAGAGCTAGGAGGAAAACATATAATTTTATTGCTGGCATAATCATAGACAAATGAATTCGTTACAGTTCCACCGCGGATCATTCGGCTATCACCATGGCATTATGGCATTATGGTTATAAACTTTTTGTGTAATACGGAAATACCAGTGTCATGTTCTATTTTTTTTTTATTTTGCGAATCTGGAGGTGCCGCAGCGCCTCTGCCAAGTACTTAGAAAAAAGCAGGCACTGCAGTACCAATTTCTAGAGAGTGACAAGCAGAATTCCAATGTAGATAACCCGATTGAAAACATAGTATTGGATCAACCCATTTTTTTTTTGGTAAGGTTTGCTTAAGGTGAGGGATTTCCAAGAAATAATTTCCATAACTCATCAAATTTTAACTGGTACTCAATTCCAGTAATCTGTCGAAGTAACATTTGTGATTTCAAACTAGACTTCTTATTTCGCTATTCAATAACAGTGTGTTAACAATATCTTATATACAGATCGTGTCAAGTTTAACTGAGCTACTTGTAATCGTATATTACATTGTAATTCAATATAGCAAGTGTAATGTTATGACATCTGTTGTCGTTTTGTACCTATTAAGGAGAGCCACTTTTTGCGCTTCATGAAACAACGTTTTCAGAATCGTGCCTCACCAGATGTACAAAAGTTTGCCTTGTGTGAACACATGTTTATTTTTGTATTAATAAATTTATTATTGACGAAGCATAAAGGAATGATATGGAAAAAAATTATGTGAGCCCAGTGTTGATAAATTAATTTGGGACCATTTTGTCCCGATAAAATGTAACTACGGATCATCATGACGAATGTAACCTTAATTGAAAAATAAAAATAAAAAAATACAACCGACTTGAGAACCTCCTCCTTTTTGAAGTCGATTAATAAAATAGTTAAACATATGGCATCTATCTAAGTATTTATTTCAACACAAAACTTCTAAAAGTATGCAGGATGTTATAAATTAATTGCTAAATGTTATTAAACATAACGCACGGTGGATTGCGTGGCCCAAAAGTTTAAATACCTCTAAATAACGTATTTTTATTTCAGTTCAGTAGTGCTATTCTGTTACGGCTCTCATATCTCACGCGTGAGTCCGAAAGTGAATTGTAAAACTTCAAAACAAATTAGTGAGAAATTAAATTGTGGTAACAGAATAATATAAATAAATAAATATCGCCATACGAACACACCAACTATACGTTCCCACTTTAAGCTTAACGTTTGTGTTATGGCTACCGTACAATGGACTGAGGGCGAACTCAGTATATAATACTTATATACATATTAAACATCCATGGCTCGGGTACAAACATTCGTGCTCATCACACAAAGCTTGTGTCCCTACCAGGATTCGAACCCGGGACCCTCGACGCAGAAAGCAGAGTCACTACCACTTTTTTTTTTTTTTTTGTTGACGGGGGGGAAATCTTCGATAGATACCCGGCCTCTGTGTGGGAGAGGGCCGGGTTATGTGGGATTCTTACCCACTAAAACCCCCCCGGTGGCCGCCTTCGACACATGTTGGAGGGGCTCCGGGATCTCCAAACGGAACGCACCGGTGCCCCTCTTGTGCCTCGCCCCCTTATGGGGGGGGCCCGTCTCGGGGGAGCAGATGTTTGCTCCCCCTGCGCCCTCGCTGCGCACGGCGGCGGGGAGCCACGCCCGCCGCCGTCCTCCTCAGGAGTCGTCATCGTCACCGGACGTCCGGGGCCCACACCCCAGTCGTCCTCGACCCCGAGGGTAGCCCGTTATTTAAGGCCCTGGGCATCAGGGCCGGGGGGCCTCGACGAAGCGCGACTCGGCGTCTTCGTCGGCGGCGAGCGGGATCGGCTCTCTCGCGATCCCGCTCGGCTGACTCCTTCTGGGACATAACAGTCTCACAGAAGGCAGTCATAGCCCCCCACGCCGCTTCCCCGGACAGCATAGCCGACACTACGCTGTCGAGGGAGAGATCCGATCCGATCCGTTGGACCAGGATTCCCCGCTCCGCGTCCCACGCGGGACACGCCTCCAGCGTGTGCTGGGCGGAATCCAGGTCCCCTCCACAGTGGTGGCAATTGGTCGTTGCCTCGCGTCCTATCTTGCACAGATAATCACTGAAACAGCCGTGTCCAGTGAGTATCTGCGCAAGCCTAAAGGTGACTCGCCCAGTCTTCCTCCTCACCCAAGCTTCGAGGACCGGCAGGATGGCGCTGACGACGCGTTTGCGCGCGTATCGCTCCTCCGAGAGCCGCGCGCGCCACTCGTCGAACGCGCGTCTCTGCTCCTGCCGGCGTATGCCTTCGAGCGCTGGCACCTCCTCACCCCTCCGGTGGAAATCGCGGTACCGGTCATAGACCCTCGCGTCCATATCCGCCAGAATGTCCAAGGGCGGGAAGCGCGCCAGGATTGTCGCCGCCTCAAAGGATACCGTGCGGTATCCTCGTGCGACCCGGATGGCCATCCTCCGCTGCAGGGAATAGATTTTAGTCCTGCAGCGGCGAATACGCAGCCTGGGGGCCCAGACTGGGGGAGTCACTACCACTGCGCTAACCAGGCCGTCTAGCACTAGAATAGCACCACAGTTGGTACAAGACACGCACAGGTATACCGCGCCCTTAAGCACATGCTCTATTAAGCTAATTACATTTGGAGCTTATTACTTTTAATACAATGTGGGAATCTAAATTATAACGATTGTAACAAAATTACCTAAATAACTCCCATTATTTTCGGTAAATAATTGTTGTTGTTTAATTTAGGTAGATGGTTACACTGTTGATTGATGTTTGATCGTTTACCGTGACTTCCAGCTTATCGTGGTCTTTATAAAACGGAGCGGGGGGGGGGGGGGGGGGGCAGTTATCCTAATTCAGTCACACATCCAAGGACCGGCCGAGACATGAGCCAATGTAACATGAATAAATAACCTAAGTCTAAATGAATTCATTATACTTTGTGCAGTTGTATGTGTCGTTTTATCAACTAGACTGGACTAGGTTAGTACCTATGACTCACTTTTCAACAAAAAAAACTAATTATATACGTCTCAGTAATATCAGTATTATTTTTACCAAACAACAACAAAAAGTAATCGTGTCTCATCTCGGAGGGTCGTTAACTGGGAACAATGAGTGAATCATGTAATTGAAGTAAGAATTGTGTTCGTCTGCCCACGCGCAGGTTATAAACACAAATATTATGCCATTGATAGGTGATCACGCGTATTATCTGTACATCCATGACATTACATGTTTTATAATATTATGGGCTGGTCACATTAATATTAATAGTAGACACCAATTTAATTTAGAAATTAAAAATAACGACATAAAACTTATTATTATTTATGACTACTTTTATCAGATTTCCCATATTTTTAAAAAAACTATTTTTCCAAGACTACAACCTGGAGCGTCGTTGAGAATAGTTCGTTCATAAGTAACTGATAGAAGTCTTACTCCAAAATGGCTGATTAGTAAGCGCAATCTTGCGCCTCCTAATTTGTACCTATCTCGAATTGTTCGAAGCGAATTGTGCAATTAAAGCACCGCTACACTGAAACTACTTATTGGGTCGAACCAATGTCGAACGAGTGAAAATAAAGAAAGTCTTAATTGAGCGTGTCCATTCGAGCAACAGCCTGTTATTTAACGGTGAGTTTTTATTATAGTACATATTTGTGATTGAAAATGGAAAAGTATAATTAGGAGAATTTAAGACGGTTTGAAGCGTTCCCTAAAATTAAATACTATTACACATTAAATTACCGCGATATTTGTAATTTGATTGTTATGTGTCCTTATGATTTCTTATATTTACTTACGCGAATACTACACATTGAAATACAACTAATTTTACGAAAAATCATTCAGTCATTTTAGTAGTAGGTGCCCGTAATTACGCCAAGGCATTTGCATTCAATGTATAATATCCAAGCTCCTTTGGCCATCACACTCATTGGCCAGCCACGCAATTAATATCGATTCATAGCCACTCATGCACAAATCGATAATACTGCTCTACATGAAACATTAGACGAATGTACCATATTCTTGAACAGTCGTATTATTCTGTAACGACAATCTTATATGTCACGCGTGACTCCGAAAGTGAATTGTAAAATTTCAATACAATTTTTATATTTTACCGGACGATGCGCGCGGGAGATATGAGATTATCATTAAATCTTATATCTTACGCGTGATGCCGAGGGTTTTTTTTTTTTTGAAATTTTACAATTCGCTTTCTGACACACGCCCGAGATATATAAGATTGTCGTTACATAATAGCACTACTGTGCGTCAATTGCGAGATTTTTCGTAAGCTTAGACCTTAATACTCTACGTATAATCTACATTTTGTATGGAGTATTGAACAGCACCTCTAGGAAATGATATTTCAAGCTTTGTTTTTGCCATACAACGTGTCTAATACGTAAACTGTAAAGTATACGGTTAGCTTACGAATAATCCCGCACTTGACGTACAGATTTCAATAAGTACATTTAAAATGCAAGTGAATTGAATGGCTTTCACTGAAATAATTGTACGCGCTTACTTATCGGATTAAGCATATAGATGTCTCTTCGACATAGAATTACAAAAAGCATTACATTCAAATATAATAATACCAACAAAAGTAAATATGATTTGAGGGACACGGCAGTGCACGAGCCAAGGTACTAGTCCTTCTAATATACATATCAATAACAATCTCAATAGTTACCGTGAGAGACCTACTTATGCTTTCATCCGCCACCCCGCAATTTAATATATACGTGACAACGAGCCCTATGTTTCATAAATAATTGATAGTTCGCTAGCTTTCCCATGGAATAATGCGGCATTGCGGCATATAAACGCCAATAAGTATCAATTGAATGCATTATTTACAATCAATTATTAAGCGAAGTGGTCATGACCAAAAATAGTAAGTGTTTGATATCGGTGTAGAGCCGCAGCAGCGATCTTGCGGTCACAGTTCAGCTGGTGGGCCGGCACCGACGAGCCCTGATTATTGTATCATGAAAATTAATCTTAACCCGACCACCTCGTAACTTATAAGGTGCGTTTCGTTTGAAATCATTGTACAGATTAGTTAAAGTAGGTGTTCTACCTACTCTAACTAATCTGTACAGTGATTGTGATAAATATTTTTTAAAGAACATCATGGAGGGGAAGATCGAAGGAAAGCGTGGACGAGGAACACCAAGAATAAACTACATGAGTCAGATAAAAGAAAGGATCGGTGTCATGTCGTATAGGGAGGTGAAAGAAGCTGCTCTAGATAGAGACAGGTGGAAAGAGCTTCATCAGCTACACCGACAAGGGTCTAACCCTTAAATTAGAAGAAGAATGGTCTAAATGCTGTAATAAACTAATATAAGGATTTGGAATAATCGGATTGGTTTGAGCTCATGTAATTCGAACTTCATATGGCCCTACAAACAAATCCTTGGTAGAGGGAATAAGCCTTTTACTTACTTTAGTGATATGTGACCTCCCATAGAGAGATTTATCAGTACTAGGACTGGAACTTGAACGTGTGTGCACATATTTTGTTTTGGAAAACAAATTGATCATAATAAAAAAGAAAAAAAAACTTACACCCGCAGTTTTTTTTTCTATATAGACTCTATAAGTACCTTTGAAATAAGACTAATCGTACGGATTTTATCGCATAATATTAGTTTTATTTCAATGTGGAGTATTCGCGTAAGTATAAGAAATCAATCTATAAATACCTCTCTGCATTAATAATTGATAAATTCATATACCTACCGATGAAGCAAATAATTAAAGAATTATTCACCATTCCTAAAAACATGTAGATAGAGCCGAGAATCAAATTTTATATCCTCGACTTCGCCACATCATTAAAAGTTAAGTTTAGTAACAATCGATTGCAAAACACTGCATTAATATAGGTAGGTACCTATAGTTCCCCTTGAATTGTTTATCGTGACAATGTCAGGATTTCCTCCAGGTTGTAACTGCAAAACTACTAATCAGCTATAGGTATATCCTATGCTACGCAGCCAAACAGTATGTACGTCATTATTTTTCAATGTAAGTCATATAACTGTAAATCATCGGTTCAATACAGGAATTAAACGCTTTTATAACAGAAGGAGGTGTTAAAAGGAAAATGTACTTGGAATTTTTGTATTCCGGACTCTTGAGATTGTATCATTATATTTTTTTTCATAATTGTAAATATATATTTTATAAATAATAAATGACTACATATACCATAGTTTCAGGCTTCATAACGACCTTTGTGAAGATTACAAAATGGATACGAACGTTGAAGTTTATAATTTTCCCACTTTGGCGATTGTACAAGAATCCCCGAATGTTTTTGCTAGGGGCTGGAATATGAAACATTAACCGAAAAGTAGTTGCACTGATATAATAAAGAAATATTTTCGGCAATTATTATTGAATAGAACTAAACTTACTCAAATGCATACACCGAGGCTCAAAATTCCCAAAATAGATCGATGATTAACCAAATCAAGTTACAACTAACTCAAAATTAATACCAATCTTAAAAATTAAAAAAAATACTTTAAATTACTGACTGAAAAAAAAACGTAAAAACATAAACCTAAAGGTCTGAAAAAACATAAGACTCTTGAAATAACTTGGCTGATCAAATATAAGTAAGAAATTTGTACCAAAACATACTGCTTGTTGGTTAGTAAAAGGAACTGTCTGGTGGTGCCTTAGGAAATATTTACCTGAAAACCCTATAAAATTGAAAACTTAAGGCTCTATCCCAAAATTATAATTGACACTGTTTTGCAACCCTAGAGTTTTGGAATATTTTTTTAATTAATGAAAATATTAAAAAAAAACTCACCATTATGCTTAGTGTTAATGACGGATGGTTACAAAAAAAGTTTTGTAGGAGCGAGTGGCGTGGTGAGTTCGCGAGGCAACGCACCGACCCGGACTGTGCCGAAGACATCCGAGCACCGCTTATATATCGTCAGCGTGCTTACACCGTATTCTGGAGAACAGGGAATTTAAGGAGTGTTCCTGTGGTAGGTAGGTCGAATATAGAGCAATACACTCGGATCTCGTTATGTTGGTTACCAAGCAGAACCTCATAAGCAATTCTAAATTCAAATTTATTCGTGAGTAGCATGTCAAAGGCTTTTGCTTGTTTATATATCGGTAGTAGTTTTTTAAATCAATGACTTTTTGGGGGAGCCGGAAAGAAAGGTTATCAATTATGTTAAATTTTGTAAAAAATGTGTTTCTTTGTACACTGACATATCCAGTAAAAGAAAACATCGCTACTTTGATTACGAAATTCAAAGATTTTTGTCGTTTCTCGACGGAAATATAAATCCGATTATCTAATTTTTTCGTTCGGCACCCCTTTAGATTTCGTTTAGTGTTTATTTTATGAATAATTAGATATCTCACGGTACATCAGGGAGGCCAGATAGGCTATTATTTGGGCAGCAATGTACCATTTGCATTGTTTTGTTGTTTCGGAAATTACCCTCCGCAAATATTTAAAAAAAACTTACCTCTTGTGTTTGATTAAAATTAAACAGAAAACGCATAATAAAAAAGATCATCTCAATTTCCGTTGCCGTCTCGAGATAGGTACCTACTTAAAAGGCTAGCTGCATTTCCCCTATAAGTGGCTAAACTGCTGTACAAAGGTCGACCTGCTGTGTGTCTATTGATTTATTTCAGTATCATACCTATATCTGTGATCATACCTTTGACATAAAGACGCATTGGGGAATAAACGGAGACAATTGTTAGTACGCATGTGGTCAGCTGTGCCACCGCGCGTGGGTCTTGATTGAGCTCGTTACGATCGCGATCGATACAATACATTCTTACTATAAACACAGTGGCTTAAACCAACAGCGCTAGCGATTATCAACTTCACCGATAAACGCACGTTTAGGATATAAAATTAATCTCAAACTTCTTAAACCTTAAGATATAAAATTTTAATAGAGCTTTTTAATATCTTCCGATCTCTAATTACCAAGGAATCGAACTTATTTGGTAAGGAATAGAAAAATACTCATTTGAATAAGATGTCACTAAATAATTACAATCAATTTTGGAGAAGAATCCACCACTCACCCTCGGCTTGCCAATCTTTCATTATAAACCAAGAAAATTTATCGGTAATAGAAGAGGCCGAACAAAACCTAACTTAATATGGTCTTAGATCCAAACTATTATGTAGTTCTCTACGAAACCAGGCGAGTCTAAAAAAAGAATTCGACACACGTCACGGCTGCGAATAAGCCAATGCTTATAATTAGTGTCATATCTGACATATGTTATTTTTATTCTGTGGTTATGGGATTGACACAACCACAGTCCAGGTAGTTTTTGATTGGAATAAATTAAGACGTTAATTTCTAATCGGTGTTTTAATTAATTACTACTAAAATATCGGGTCAGAAGCCTGATAAATTAGTTGACTATCTGCTATCAATAATCACTCGTCTATAACTTGGACCGCAGTTTTACAGAGACAGCCATAATTTATTGGTAATTATATCGTTTACTTGTCTTATAAAAGTCCTTATTTTGTAAACTATTAGACGTTAATTGAACTCCTACTGCTAACGTACCAGTTAAGAATACCTACTGTGATTGGTGAACCGTGGCGTGGCTGAATCATCACAACTATATTTGGAGCTCCTGACCAATCAAATGTAATGAGAATTGGATCAGTTTTAGATATCAGTACCTTTATTAGATATAGGCAAGGATGACTCTGTTGGGTAGATATATGTATATATATTGATACCAAAATATATATTTTAAAGCTATCCTTGGTATTAGGAACTTAAAACATGATGTTTTAAAAACAAGCGTTACTTACTTATTTAGTTCTAAAAGATTATCGGACAAACGCACGGACGATGATGATGCAGTCTAGAATCAGTCCGGATCCAAAAAAAATTAGTTAGTTAAAATACCTACGTATAGATTACAGATTCAGACAGTAGATTAAAGTCTGGAATAGCACATAGGCTACTTTTTATCCCGGTAAAATGTACACTTTTTAATCGCGGGTAACACCGAGTGGCGCAGCTAGTAGTAAATAAACCTTTTATGCTATAATTTAAAAACCAAATCAGAAAATCAAACATATTTAATGGATTTTTGGTATGCAGGGGGATTGTTTCAGTGAGTGCATTATTAACCACCCTGAACCCTACGAAGCCTCCCTTACTTGCATATAACGATCAAACATGGGCGCTGCCTTTTCAGGGATGTACCCAAACAAACCGTTGCTATGACAGTCAATCGTTGATTGCAACGTCACATGCGAGATATTAAGGCAGGGACGGACTGGTATGAATTAAAGAAGACAGAACGTTCTCCAGTGTAAGTCTCAAGTCTCCAATATACTAGCATTTTTATCGTGGCATAGGTATATTCATTTTGAAAAACATTCCCTTACAAAGTGTGTGCAAACAGAGTGAATAAGGCTTATGGTTGTACAATAATGTTTCAGTTTGAGGTAGGTATTACAGTATTGAAAACTGTGTCTTATTCTCATCTTTCCTACTGCTGCTTTTTAAATAGTTACATAAAGGTAACTACATAATAAAAAAAAAAATTCGAAAGTCGTATTTTAGTTGACGCTAATAAGCCCTGGTAACAAAGTCAAGAGCACTGAAAAGACTTACAAATTTCGTTAATAAACTTTATTCTGACTAAGCCGATCTGTAAACTCCTTCGAGCCTGTCGACACGTTTGCGTAATCCGTTCCATATACAGCTTTACTATCTATTACTCTGTGCTCTATATTCTATGGCTCTGGCCCTGTGCCCAGACGTGGGCTGGGCTGGGCTTGGCGGTACCCAGCCGTGAAATCACCCACGTGAGACTGCCGGGAGTATTGTATTGTAATCTGGGTACGTTAAGTACTTGACACGAAGCAAACAATCAGGGCCCCAAGTCTGTTGACACAATCGATTTATAATCGAACAGTAACCGCATAGTAACTGTCACTGTTGACAGATATTGTATGGGATATCTGTCAAAAGTGACAGTTACTATACAGTTGCTGTTCGATTATGAATCGATTGTGTTAGCAGACTTGGGGCCCAGGGGGTTTTATTATGGATTTGCAAGGAAGGTTTTATAAGGTTATTATAATGTTTAGGTATTAAAAGTTAAAGAAGTTCATAATAATGTTTGTACTGCTATTACGGAATTAATAGTATAGTGCGCGCGAGCTAAGTCTGCGCGCGACTGAGGGCGCTGGTATCACTTAAACTGCAATATGGCACTTTTGGCCTTCAGTAAGAAAAAAAACTGCTTTTCGCCGCGCGCAAGCTTAGCTGGTGAGCACTCTTGTACTACATGGGCTCGCCAGTGCTATGCCTCATACATAATATAATGTCACTTTGTCCCTGCGTCACTTACATCAAAATTGATAGAGCCTTTTCAAGGGTTAGTTTTATTTATATGTTATTATAGTCTTGTTAAAGCGAACAGGGTGCGTAATCACACGAACCAACTAAATCAACCCATACACATGTGGTCTGTCATTAAGCGCCTTGTCAAAAAATAAAGCAATATGTGTATAAAATCCGAGCAAGAAGAGTTAGATAGGCGTATAAGGTTATAATAAAACCAGTTTTGTGAACAATTTATAATAATAATGATGTCGCCTGACGAACACACCAACTATACGGTCGCACACTAAGCAACGCTTGTATTATGGGTACCTTACAATGGACTAGGGGCAAACTTAGTATATAATCCTACTAATATTATAAATGTGAAAGTTTGGATGGATGGATGTTAGTTACTCAATCGCGCCAGAACGGATGAACGGATCTGGATGAAATTTGGCACAGACATAGATTATAGTCTGGAATAGCACATAGGCTACTTTTTATCCCGGTAATATGTATGGTTCCCGTGGGATAGATTTGTTTTAATTTTACATAGAGTACCAATGAATGAATGAATGAATGATGAGTACGTGGAAGGTCGCCCATGCGATGGACCGACCAGATTAAGTCTGCCATTGGTGGCCCCCTGCATAAATACACCAGGATGGCATCCAATAGGGAGAGATGGCGAGACTTCGTGAGGCAAGCAACACCAGTCCCAGAACCAAAACATGACGACCACGACCGCTCTGACAAGAGCGTCACGACTTAGAAGAAGAGAGTACCAATAAATTCATTTTCTCATTCATTTGATTCTGAGGCGGTACGAAGTTCGCCGGGACAGCTAGTACTCATATAAATATTAAACATCCATGACTCGGGTACAAACATTCGTGCTCATCACACAACGTTTGTGCCTACCAGGATTCGAACCCGAGACCGTCGGCACAGATAGTAGGGTCTCTACTAACTGTGCTAATCAGGTTATGAACCCAGGTGGATGCTGACTTACTATAGACCCGGAATAGTCGTGTTGGAATGAAGAGGAATAAATAACAATAGGATATATCTATACATTTATTTCTAACATAATTATGTACAAACTAAATTTGACAATCAAAAATATATCTTAAATCATAAGTAGTTAGGTAACTTTTACAACTTACAAGTGAACATTTGGTATATAAACGTACCTAAATTATCGATGGCACTAATTATATGAAGCTAATATTGAACAAATTGTAATCTCACTATGATTATAGTTAAAATTTGTACCTGTACATTAGAAAATATTTATACGGTCCCACACTAAGCGTCGCTTGTATCGGTACCGTACAAAGGACTGGGGGCGAATCCAGTATATAATACTTATATACATATTAAACATCCATGACTCGGGTACAAACATTCATGCTCATAACACAAAGCTTGTCCCTACCAGGATTCGAACCCGGGACCTTCGGCACAGAAAGCAGGCACTCTACCCACTGAGCTAATCAGGTCGTCGTCGTCGTATGTTTATACCTAATTAATTTAATAGAGCATGATCCGCTAATTACTGACCTATTTTAAGTAATTAACTACATATATACATGATTGACTTAATTACATAAAACATTATTTCGAATTCATCCTCACTTCCCATGTAAATCTCGATTGAAAGAGGTTTATTTACATACAAGTAGTTCATCTTTGCTAAGATACCTACTAACAGTTACAAATCGCTACCCTATCTTTAGTTAATTTCCCAACAGTCTACCCAGAGAAAGGTTAGACCAGGTGGGGACTGGATGTAAAGGCTCTGCCGGTTTCCCAGTCCCCCCCCCCCTCCATAGACGATGCGGTAGTGCCGGGGGGGTTTTAGCCGGTAGGAGTCCGGCATAACCCGTGCCGCGCCCCCGCGCGGCCGGGTATCCATGAGGATTTCCCCCCAGAAAAAAAAAAAAAAAAAAAAAAGGTATTCCCAAAGTGATTGATATCGGTTTCCCAGTAGTCGACATAAACGAAAACTGATTCTGGGGGTCGACGACGTCTAAAAATCGACCCCTATTAATTAATATACAACTTCTTATTTAAAACTTTCAAGATACTGTACGTATAAGTTGTGTTACTTGTACCAACTTGCTATAAGAATGGCTTATATTTTAGTAGGAAGTATCATTGTTGTACTTTTAAAAAACTCAACAAGTCGATATGCGTGCACAAGTTCGTACAAGATGAAATTATTATTTTTTATTAATAGAAAATAACTATATAGATATAGAATTTTTAAAGTAATTTCGGCTATGGGGTTCTGAGGTATCAGTTCATTTTGGAAAAGGGGTCTTCTGCCCAACGTAGTTTGGGAATCCCTGGGTTAGACTATAGATGAATATATACTTACATTATATAAAAATATATAATTTATTAAGAATGATTGAACGCACATTTTCATTTCTACCTACTAATGAGTGTATGTCATGAATCTGCTCCATCCTGCTTGCCGGTGAGCAGGTAACTCTTTGTGTTCTTGTATGTGAATATGTACGGCGCGTCCAGCGAGGGGCAGCGGAACGACCTCAGCAGGACCGGGGGCACGTTGTCTGACTTGTTACCTAATGGCTCCAGCAGGTTGTTCCAGAGGAGATTTGCAGCTGCAAGAATACATTTTAATCTTATGAATCACAATCAGAATATATATATATTCATGTAAACCATTCAGTACAGTACAAATGAATCGTTAAAATAGTTACAAAATGCTAAGTTACAACTTTACCACACGTTCGGAATGCCGTTTATATGGAGCTTTTATCTCCAAGAACCTCCATGGTTGCTCTTTGTAAAAAGATCTTTAACATTTTTAAGCAGTACATTGTTATGGGTGTGTGAGAACAATGTAGGAACAGCTACGCAGGCTTGAGCAGCTGATCAAAAAAGTACTAAGTATGGCCAGAAGAACAACGTTATTGATCCCATCACCTCAGCAAACAGGAACTCGCGCGTTTGGCAACTTCTAAGACGACGCTTAGAAAAGAATACCTATATATAAAGAAAGTCATTTAGGGGGGCAATTTCATTTTCATCCATGTTACAGAACAAAAAAAAACAATTGGTCAAAATAAAGTAGTTGAGTGGCGAGTCCAGGGGCTCCCGGCGACTCACCGAGCGCGTGCCCCTTCTGCGAGAAGTGGAAGCAGTCGTGCGTGATGTAGGACTGGTGGATGACGAGCGGCAGCGGCTGCGGCGGCGGCAGCGGCGCGTTGAACAGCTTCATGAAGGGCTGCACCACCACCGTGAAGTCCTCGCGCCCGTCGTAGCGCCCGCTGTCCACCTGCACACGCTATACGTCTACATACTACGCACACATTTGCATTGCTGACCTGACTAGTTCAGTGGATCGTCACCCTGCTTTCCCATAACACAAGCCTGATTTGGGACCGCACAGTTGGTGTGTTCGTCTGCAGATGTTGTTATTATTGTTCATAATAATACGATCGTACACAACGAAGACGATTGACCTGGGTGAGAAAACAGCATCGCTGATGTAGGATCTGTTTAGCCACCATGTCCGAATAGGCCCGCAAAGGAGGGCTTGGATGCCCCAACACGGTCATCGCTGTGGTGGCGAAGATGCCGCGACGCCTAGAAACCCGTATTCACTCCCAAATGTCCGGCGTTTATGCGCATGTACAGAAGTTGCCGATTTACTGATGCGTTCGCTAAACAATATAAAGGCGTTACGCAGTGCACTGGCAGTACGTATCAACCCGCACACTTCTACGATCATACCCACCAAGAAACCCCTACCTTTTATGACATCCATGGAAAGGCAGGAAGCTCTACTTTTGTAACCCGGCATCACAATATTCCTACGTTAATGATAAGTCTCACGAACAAAGAAGGTATCAAGTGGTTCGCGACTCACCAGCGTGACCTCAGCTTTCTGGTAGAGGCGCGCCATGCGCACCAGGTCCTCGAGCTCGTTGCCGCGCTGGTGGAAGCACGTGCAGAACAGCGAGTGCATCAGCCGACACATCACCGGCCGCAGCACGCGGACCGACACTGACACATCTGCAAATGAAATTATTTTGAAAACTAGTAAGAAATCCATAATGTCGTCTAAAGAGGTAGCTTTCAATAGGGTTGCAACTTGGAGACGATGGCTGGATGGGAAAAACCGAAGACTAGGACAGTATTAGTTATTCTGTGACCGGACTAGTATCGCTAAAGATATTGCTCAGTAAGGTACGTCAATATAGAAGAAGTCTAACGTCAAACAGTGGAGAGTTGGCTTATAAAGATGATGTGGTAGCCTTGTTAGTCACAAAGATATCGCGGCAAAGTCACTATACTTTAAGACCTCTTATCTATAAAATAAGGATCAATTTTGCTAATATTCACGAAGAACTTAAACAAGATTGTGATATACAGAATCCATGAAAATTGGCTTAGTAAAAACTGCAATAGAATTGAAGCTTACCCAACACCGGCACCAAATTAACAATAGTCCTTGGCAAATGATTGTACAAGTAGTCCAAGGCTTTGGCCAGCTTGTTGGCGTGGGCTGCCGGCGACCAGGACACGGGGTTCAGGCACGACGCCGAGCACAGATCGTTGGCGCCAATGAACACGGTGACCATCTTCCAGTCCCGAGCTATGTCGATGTCTGGAGATGAACGCATTCGAGCCACCACGTTCTGGAAGAATAGGAATTGATTGAGAAAAATATGAGAAGGGAGGATGTGTTTTATTATGCTTTCGTAGGTACTTGTTGAGGCTACATTAGTTACCTTTCCTAATAATAAACAATTACATGCTCAACAACAAATACTAATCTGAAGTCGGTGCCAAATAAACAGCCGACGAAGAATAACAAAAGTATACTCAGTAACGAGATGCGCGGACCAATTTGTAGGTATAGTCTTTAGCGCGGACCGGCAATACTCGACTCAGTTGTTTGTTTGGCACCAACTTCTGATTAGTTAAAAATTTGATTTAGTTAGACAAGGTAGATTTCAAGATTAGATAATTTTTTGCTTTTTAGTTTTTTGAAGACAGTTTTTATTTTGTTGAAAAGTTTTTTATTTAATATTAGTACATTGTGTCATAATATTTTCTTACTATAAAGAAGATGAATGAACTTCATTGCTTCAGTTCGGTTGGCTGGTGGGAGGGATGGGATGCCATGCAGGTACACATATGTCTTACCCAAGCATGACACATCGTCATAAGCAAACTTTAACAGTGATACATTCTACATAAAATAAACACTCGGTTGGTTGACGGTGTGAGAAAGTTTGCATAACCGGCACATACAATTTATTTTATGAATGAATTTTGTAAGAATTTTATAGCTTGCAGAGCCGGCTATTACGACTGTTGGTCCCTAGATTTCGAAAATCTGAAATTCCTTGTCATTTATAAATTTCGGGGATTATCAAAAAATATGAGCACTATACAAAAAGCACTAAGTAGATAGGAGAACCGTCAGGTCTATTGCTATAGATTACTGTTTAGGCGTATGGAAACGCTGACACGAAAGGTACGTATATAATTCGTTCACGAAGGTATTCATTAATTGCTGTCAGATTTTTAATCCTTCGTGCTTTGGAATTCTTTTCCTTTCTTGGTATTTTTCGCTCATAATATAAAAAAATGTAGCTCACAATTTTAGTGTAGCAACATTTATATCGCCTAGTCACAGACTTGTTAGAATAATCACACAGCACACGGCGTACGCTAAAAGTGAAGCCGAAAAAGCTCTGGTCTACCATGTAAATAACATGCTAGACCAGAGTTTTTTAGGCTTCACTTTTTGGTGTACGCCGTGAGTTGTCTGTGCACCTAATGTACACTCTGTCTTATACAATACATGAACTAACACCTTATAAGTAGGTGTTTCGCAAATAATCTTCGTTGAATAAGTAACAAAATAAATACAGTACGAAAACAAATTATCTAGTCATAGACAAGTTTGTTACTCAACACTTGCTTTTAAAATGAGATGTGCAGGTTAAAACCCGGGCTAACGTCTCTGGGATTTTCGAATTTCTGAACAATAACTAATTTTCAATAATGATTATCACTTGCTAATACAGTGATGGCAACATCATGAAGGAAACCTGGGCCCCAAGTCTGCTAACACAATCGATTCATAATCGAACAGCAACCGCATAGTAACAGTCACTTTGACAGATATTGTATGGGATATCTGCCAAAAGTGACAGTTACTATGCATTTGCTGTTCTATTATGAATCGATTGTGTTAGCAGACTTGGGGTCCTGCACGTGTGGCGAAATCCACGTGAAATGCGCCAACAAGCACTGGGCCAGCGTGGTGGACCCCGACGTGTACCCCTTCGGAATAACAGGAGATTTGTTTAATACCTATACTGAACTCTAACATTAAAGAGCTTCTTTCTCAACTCTTAATTACCTTCGCCTGCTTAACGGCATCTTCATCAGAAGCCACCGGGAAGGCCACGTTGAACCTGGCGTTTCTCGCGAGCCACTCGCCCGTGCCCGTGGAGTACCCGCGAATATTGGGGTTGAATTCCTTAAGAATGTTCGGCAGAGTCAGGTATTCCCGCCATGATGCGTCGCCACCTGGAAATGAAAAGAAAAAGTTGATGAACAGGAACTATGAGAGGGTGCTAGGAATGTTGGTTTTTCGTGTAGAGTGAGTAAAACCCCAAGGTTACACATAGTAACCCCGCTAGGGGACCTAGAAAGGCCTTTACGAAGACCACAATAATATGAATATTGTCTCACTCTCTCTTTTCAATTAGGAAGAGAGAGAGGTACTTAATGTGATAAGATTCGTGTGATAATGTTGTGTCACGTAGGAAGGAACATTCTTAATTATTGGTCGAGCGCGGCAGCCCTAGGTCTTTTTGAACAATCTGTTCAAGTTGACATGAACAGTCAGGCTGACAGCGAGGCACATGAGAGATCACTACGCTCGAACCATTCACCCGAGGCAAATGCTCATTCTGCCTATGCGCGTTTGCCTCGAGAGAGTCACTACCTGACTGAGCGAGAGAAAGCACCCTTTCGTGGCTGCCTGATATAAGTAAGTCTGTAAATACACAGCCAAATATTAACGGATGACGTTGTAATAATTATCACAAAACTATAATCCAGTAGGACTTCAAGAGGCCAAAATAAAACCATTTTTAACTTACCAGCACACCACGACACTCCTCGATATTCAACAAAAGCTCCAAGCGCGAACTCCTCTAGGGCTCCGCTGCCAGCCACCAGAGAGTCCCCGATCGCGGCCACCACATCAATGTCCCCCGGCCTCAATCTGTGCACGGACGTGGGCGGCTCCGGACTCCGGCCGGACGTCACCGCGTCGGCGCAGGGGAAGGGCACCGTGAGCGGTATTGCTCGTTGGCGGCGGACGTGGGACTTTCTTGACGGGTAGCGAAGTTGCCACTGTGAAAAGAAGGTCATTGATGACGTATCTCTATGCATAATTTGCTTAATCGAGTTAATTGAATTGGTTTGTTTTTGTAATGACTTAGATTATCGGGCAATAGTTTGCATAAAAATTAATACTATATACTCGTTTGTTATTAGCACAGATATATTAGAGGAGATATGTTATGAAAGCGGTGGGCTTGCGCTCCCCTTTAGCCAAAATTAGGCTAACATAGAGTTTTCGCCGTCAGTCGACTGCAACTGCACGTCGGTATCGGAGCTCTAACTTTTTTTTTAAATGCCGTGTTATTCCGTGGTTGTGTACAAAAATACTAGCAGCAAAGTGAACTACGCGAAAGATGGAATCTCATTTCACCAGCCAGTATTAAGTATTTTATTTATTCGTCTTTAAAATCATTAAAAACAACAAATCAAAAAATATTTAATGCCTTTATTGTGTTATTTTAGTTTTCATGTAGCACAACGACTTTTTTATTTTTGTACAAAATACAGGGCTCTTTAAGTACCACCTATGTTCGCTACTGAGTGAATGTACTAGGCAATGGATAGATCGTGTAACGATACTTTGAATAAACTGGTGCGTCGCGTGGTACGGCCGCTGTATGCGGCGACGACGCAGCACGCACCGAAGAGACTTCGTATTGGTTGGTTTTATGTAATTGCATGTGTTTTGTGGCGAGTGGTGGGGAACAAAACGGAGACAGCGAGTTCCCATACATTTTGAACCGCACGGCATATCTCTCGTGATCTGTGGTTATTAGGATGTCCAGGTGTAAGAGTTTTAGATACTGAAATCTACGTACGGGTTAATAATTTCTCTATGATACATAAGCTAGCTCAAGTAAATTTTACACGTCTTTCGAAAATAGATTGGGTGTGAGAGCTCTATATTTAATTACTTTTATTCAAGATTTACTGTGATTAGCAGATCATTTGGAAAACCCCGAAGGCTTTGTATGCAGCTCTATTCCCATGTTCGACCAACTTAGCCAACTGGATAACCAGAGTAAATGGTCCCATTAACGAGTTCAATGCTCGATAAATTTTATACATTATGTGCTTTCATTACCTCTAATATCACCATTAAAAAATAAAAACGAGACCTAATTATAAGTCATTTATATTACAGTGGCGGGCAATGCGCAAGGTCGGTGGTTTCATTGCCGCCCCGACGCTGTTATCTTGGCCTCAAGTGTACGTTACGGTAATCATTGCAATGCGTGCGCATAATAGCAGCCCATCTTGAATACTAAAAAGTGTTGCGACACTTGACATCCTTCGGAATTTTGGAGGTAAAGGATTTGCAAATAATGTTTATTTCGGCAGCATTAGTAATATTCAGCTGGCCTCATTTTTTTTTAAATGTATGCGTAATCCCCGTCTAATTAGAAAGGGGGAGGGGGGGAGTTATGGTATATTGCATACGATCCGTCCGTCCCCTTGTTATCCAGTAAGCATGCTTTCCACTGTTATTCCTATTTATAAAATCTATCTCCATACTCATTACTCGTGTTGCCTATAATTCGTCATGACTTTTCAATCTATTTTCACAGAACAGTTATTTTGTAGCAATTTATCCAACAAATGTGCAACGTGATTGTTTAAATTGACGTAACTTTTTTATTTATGAACTGATTGAAATAAACACTTAATTCTAAGTGAAGCTTACCGTAATACACTAGTGAAAACCGCACCCAAATCGGTAAAACCGTTTCTGAGATTAGCGCGCACAAACGCACAGACAAACTCACACAATTATTCTAACAATCATTGTTTTAGGTTCTATTGCGTTGATAAAAGCCCCGAATAATAGTTTTCCTCATGTCTTATATGTACAGATAGCGATCAGTTTTTTTTTTAAATTATATGTATACATTGTTTTACATATATTAAACAATATAACCTCCTGAGAAGCGCAACAATATTTACCGGACGGATATGACTTATCTATTAGTAGTGTGTTCGTTACAATAGCTTAGATAACAGGCAGGAAAAATACTGTATCAGTTAAAGTAAAATCTATCACAGAATGAAGGATAGTTTAATAATATCCTTCATCACAGTTCCATTGGTAGGTTGTTGTAAATAAATGTAGGCCAATAACACGTACCGATGCAGTTTTTTTTTGTAACCTCACATGTACTCTACAATTTTAATTCCACAAACGATCTATTAAAGTTTAAACTGTCGACACGTAGGACAACAAACAGACCATCGCAAGCACACCATCAACACGTGAGACGCAAACAAACAGGCCCGTGATGTATTTACATTGATGTTGATCTCGGCGCTTGCGCATAATGCATAACGTTTCGTGATACCAACAATCGATTTGCCAATTCTGTGGGCTGCGCTGCTATAAGGAAACTGTTGGATTTAGTGTTAATGTGGAGAAATATTGTATTTGACTAATAATGTTGAGAGATGTTGTTCAAGTACCTAACTATATATTGCACGGGTTGCACTTAGGAATACTCTTAAATTACGTCATTTGAGTAAGTTTCTGCGCACACTCCTGATATTGTCTAAGAGATCTACCAAGATTGTTTACTAAATCCGTAAAGTAAGGAAAACTAAGGTTTAAATTGAATTATTATATCAGTAGAGCATCAAATATGTTGTCATAGGCTCGATGAGTAAGAATCGTATCTTGTAATCCATTAAACGCGGTAAGCAAAACTTGCATCATTCAATACTTACATTTCACATTAGAAGGTAGGCAATCTAAATTAAAACGTATTTGGATAATAAGGCCAGTATCTACCAAGGCCGTAGCCAGGCCGATTCAAGGGGGGGGGGGGGGGATTCAAGCTCTAGAGCCCAGAGCTACCTACTTACTAATATTTCTGGTTCTGAGTCTGGTGTAATGTGTCTGGTTCGATTAATAACTAGCTTACCTATGTAATAAACAGTACCTTATTTTGAAACGGTGGGGTTTCTAAGGCATTTCGGGAGAAGGGAGGGAGGGGGGTTGAACCTCCAAATCCCCTCTGCCTACGGCCTTGGTATGTTTATATTTATAAGCCGATAACAACATTGTGACCTAACTAAAATGCGCCCTTGAGATATCTTTTTTGAGTATTTTGTTTAATGAATATTTATCAGTAGGTAATAGAGCACCGCCTCTAATCACGTATCCTCCACGTAATCCTATAGCTAATTACTAACACCTCTACCCACATAACAATCAATGAATTGTCACCATCAACGTCGGGTTGCATCACAAACGCAGCTACAACTAATTGAGATTCATTTGACGCGTAATGAGAAAGCGACCGGGCCTATCAAACGGCACTTTTGGGTGCGTGCACGCATCATGCGCGCTGACATGGACAGACTGGCGATTTAAATAAACTTAAGATATGTTATCTAAGCAGTGTCAATCCACAACCGATTTCTAGCATATACTTAGTCCGAATTATCTACTAAAGTTTATTGCATAGAACTTAATTCAAAAATATCGCAAGACATTGCAAGATTTTCGAATACTAATTATTACCAATAACTCATGTATATTCGCATCGTATATATTAATTAATCGCAACATCAGATCGCACAATATGTATCGTTAAATAAAATCTGACAGTGATCATTCATATTAATCTTGCGTTCATAACAGTAACATTCGGTGCTGACGAAAATCTATTTAGTTATAAGGTTTTTGCATTATTTCACAAGAATGACTGAATAGTCCACTGGAACTGACTTGTGGCCTCGCGGTACCTACTGGTCTTGTGTCCGAGCTTATTAGTATACCACGGATTTTTGGAAATAGATTATCTATCACTCCATTTCAATTTATTTGTGTGATACAATAAGACAATAAAAAAAATACAAGTCCGCTGAGTTTCTCGCCGGCTCTTCTCAGTTGAGGCCGCGTTCCGATCCGGTTGTAGAGTTAAGAAAATTTTTTTTATTGACAATTTGTACTTGCCCCCGAGTGCCTATACGAAATAAATGATTTGACTTTGACATTTATTTGAGATACCCATCTCACAACACTTGTAGAAGCGTTGATAACGCTGAACAAGACACGCCATTTTCATATCATCATGTCACATCCATTATTTTATTTATAATGTGTATTTATTTAATTTGTTATTGCTATTAATTACTTGACATTGGCAAAATACCCGCTAAGTTGTGGGTGAGGCCATATTCATATCCATTTTATTTCATCGCATCTCATTTCGTAAAGAAAGAAGAAGAAAAAGATAACGCTGAAACGCGATGTTTTAACCGTCGGTTTGCAACTAACAACAGCAGTGGGTCAATAGACCTCCAATGTGGGTAAATCGTTTTGCCGATGGAAGATAACTCGACTATAAGTCAACAAGCGCAATTAAATGTGTACCTGTGTGTATCTGTATATAATATTTCAATTACTTACGTGTATAGAGCTGTTATGCAACTCCATACCTAGTTACCATAAGTATGTTATGAAGAAATAGTACGGCTGGCCTTTTTAGAAAAGGCTTAAAATGTTACTACATACAGCAGAATATGATTCAAATTTTATGTACAATATTAAAATAAAGAACTTCAATCCTGACGACGACAGACGACCTGACACACAGTCGGTAGTGACCCTGCTTCCTGCGCCGAGGGTCCCGGGTTCGAATCCTGGTAACAACAAGCTTTGTATGTATAGAGATACCAATGTAACATTCTCAATGACTATGTATGAAAAATTAATATACACCAATGCAATGTTTGAGTGGTAAAGAAGCTGGTAATTTTCTCACCAGATTGATCCCACGTTGCAATATCAAATGACTTAATCATTAGAAAACAATACACCACGATTGGACGTTGCGGAAGATTGCCCAAGCACGTCATAAGTACAAAACATTCACGATAAGCGTGAGAAAATCGAATACTTTTAAAACGATGTACTTATAAACACACGCTTGCACGATCAAAAACTTGTATTCCGTTTAACAAACAAAACAAAACAAAACTAGAACTAACATTGTTATTTGTAAATAATTGTAGATATGTCAATTGTACGTATAATTTAATTAGTCCATCACACTGTAGGCGATCCCCGAAATAAAAAAAAAGAAAATAAATAAGAAAGAGATGGGATGACTAATGATCACATAATCGTAACTTACTTAATTTCTTATTTATGTAAGTAAGCTACCTACCCTAGTTAGTAGTCACACTCAGGAGACAACGTTGGAGCTCATCCAACGCCTTATTTAATGGTAACACATTTGAGGCACAACACGCGATACATATTAAACGTTTTAACAATCTTGTTTTAAAAAAAATAGTATACCATAGATACCTTGCTTATGATTCTTGATTATCATAGGCTAGGATTCCTAGCTAATTCCTAGCTACTAGAACATCGTAGCATACCAATGCCAGTGTTAATTTCGGTGACGTTTATCAACTTATATATCTGGGGATCTACAGTGTGATTCCGAAAGTGTATACCCTACCTACGCCAATATGCACCTGCCCTTCTGTTGTGAATTCGTAATCATTCTGTGGAGTCATAATTTCGAAAAGACAGTTAAAAAAAATGCTGCAGACAAAATGTGAGAAATGTGCTTTTTCTGAGCCGAATTTTTATTTAAAATTTGCCATATCGAAATTGTGACTTTACATAGTTACAACTGCATCATCATGCGCTTACAAACAGTGTTGCCAGATTGGGTATTTTTTTCGCAATTCTGGGTAAAAATTTTGGCTCTGGAGAGATTTTGGAGAAATGAAATTCTTGGAGAAAAATTTGGAGAAAAAAAAAATACCATGGAGAATTTTGGGTAATTTTTAGTTTCACTGGGATTACCTGTAGGATGATCACAACGGATTTTACGAACGCACCCGTTAAACCATCTCGCTCGTTCATTGATTCTTTTCACTCTGCTTTTTCTCCCTATGCTATGTCATACTCGTCATACCCATTCAGTGGGGATACGTAACGTAAAAAAAAAAAGGTCATTCTGCTGCTTCAGTTTGGAAATTAGAACGGTATTTCAAGGAAAAAATAAGAAAAAGGCAAAAGCTAAGCCGATATTATTAACTTTTTGCCTTTGGGTAAAACTCAAGCAAATTGTATCATTTTGGAGAAAAATAATTTCAAATTTGGGTATAAATAGAAAATCACATCTGGCAACACTACTTACAAATGATCTGTAAGTCGATACCTACTAAAGTTTTATAGAAATATATCTCGACTATGGAAATCCTTTACCTCAAATGATAACATGCCCTTATTCAAGGAAATAAGGCTGTGTTTCGGCCAATAAAGGCATCCGCATCGAGGTCTGTTATGTAATCATTACGTTGGTACCTACTTGCATAAATATTTGCGAAAAATATTGAGAATACAGGTGGAATCCTAATCACTGCGCCAGCGCACAAAATTATTCATATAACGTATTCGACACGTGATTTATCGTTTTATAATGACTCAAGTCGTGAATGTGTGAAGATTTAATACATAACATTGCGACGGTTAGTCCGGACGCATGGTCAAAGGCTTTTTAAAAAGGTTGGTTGGATAGAAATTTACCTAAATACAAAAGTAGGTACACAGGAGGACCGCATGTACGTTCTGGGCCCCAAGTCTACTAACACAATCGATTCATAATCGAACAGCAACCGCATAGTAACTGTCAGTTTTGACAGATATTGTATGGGATATCTGTCAAAAGTGACAGTTACTATGAATCGATTGTGTTAGCAGACTTGGGGTCCTGGTGTCTCCAAAGATAATTATGAAGATTCACACACTTTAAATATATGAGAAATGACTTTTCGCATATTTTAAATTGTATAGGAAGGCACTCAAGTGTTACATTTGACTTGCAAATGCAACAACGGGATGCCATTTACAAATTGTGTGACAAATAAAACAAAATGGCCAAGATTGCAATTCAACATATCGCAACCTCACTGCATACAATAGTGAACCAACATGCGACCTCAAAATACTCATTGTCAAAATATTTTGTCAATGTAAGCCACTCGTGAATCGGAATTCCCGTCATGGCGAATGTGCTCACATAGCTTCTGCGAAAACCACAGAATTCTGCAATACATAAAGCAATGATGTGGGAAACCACAGGACATAACATTTAGTAACAAGCCGGAGTGACTAAGTCGAGAGCATTTGTTGCAACTATTCCATTCCTCACCCCTATTGGGAGATAACAAACGAAGGTTAGTCATACTTTTAATGAGGAAAAAACAAAAAAGGTTTATAAAGACTTAACGGCAGTGGTTTGATGTAGATTGAGTTGTATGACACACTCGTATTACGTAACTATTTGTACAAGGTGATTCAGAAAGGGTGTACTAAGCATCGATCCTGCGCTTTTATCGCATTTGTAATCATTACTTGAAGTCACAGGTTTATTAAGTCGATTAAAAATTTAGTTTTGGTCCCAATAAAAATGACGATTATGTTTGTTTCTGAGCAATTTCTTTTTCTAAATGATTTATCGCAATTCTATCGCCACATAATGATTACAAATGCGCGCCTCGTAATGATAATGAAAAAAAATGTCCCTATGCGTATTAAAAATTACATAAGCGATAAGAGAAAATCTACTAAGAATATTAATTCCTTCCTTACAGAATTTCAACATAAGCTTTTAAAAAATATACACTAAGTAGGCTTTATATAATACCTACTTCCTTATAGTAAATATGCAAAAGTCACCAACTCAGCTTTAATACAAACACGTAATACTGGAACGCAATAAAATAATACCAAACACAATGTGAGGAGTTTAGCACAAAGCTATAAGTTTACTGAGAACTACATATTACCTAATCAGTACGTCAACTGCGAGATTATTGGTAAGGTAACCGTATACTTTATAGTTTACGTATTTAGAATTTTTTTATGGAGAATTAAACAGCGCCTCTAGCGGTTGGTATTTATAAATTTCAATACTGTTGACTTACGAATAATCTTGCAATTGACATACTTTGCTATACTAACGTAGTACTCGAACGCACTAGCCGCTGAGACTTACTGACCATCAATAATTAAAGTATACCTATTTTGCTGTAGAAATGAAGATTCAGTTCACTATTACTTTCAAAACGTATTGAGTTTTTTCAATACCAGGTATTAACAATTATACTTTTATCAAATGGAAGCAAAGATTCTGAAGTGTAATCCTCCCCTTAGCTTAGACATATATCTACCTACATTGATACACATATTGATTTTTATTTTATCCTTGTCCTATATTGATTTCTTATATTTACGCGAATACTTATTACTACACATTGAAATCCTTCTCCTTTTCCCTTATAGGTTGTCTTGAAGAGATCATATTTTAGTGATAAGACCGTAATTTGTACTATCTATCTGTTGTCTTTGATTATTGTTATGTTTATTTCTTTGGTGCACAGTAAAGATATTAATAAATAAATACAGAACCCTTGAGTTAGTTACACTTCCCTGCTCTAACAAACTGGCTGAAGAACTCGCCACGTAAACCGGAATAGCTGGCTCTACACATTCAACAGTTGCAATACAACTAAAAGTTATTATCAAAGTATAATAAAAATCGCAACAAAACACGATATTACTTCGTGTTGATTCGGAAAAAGGAGCATAATAACTACGAAATGCAATTGATGATCACATGTCGCAAGATGGCCGGCTTCACCACGACCCTGACTCGATAGAGATGGAGAATGTAAGTTGCTGAACTGTTTGTTAACATCTTTACTCGACTGCGCATCTAATTGACGGTCACGTGTAAGTAATTGCGAGTTTCGAATTACTTTATGCATTTGTAATGTCATAACAACATTTCAGGTTGGTAATATGGAGTGGACTTGTAACACTTGAGTTACAAATGATAGAAATGATTACTACACACGATCTGTCCGGCATTGAACTGTGAAATAGGTGAGTTAAGATACCACCTCAGCATCGCAGTGCAAGCGAATCAAAAAGGTAAGTAAAGTTTGTATAGTCTTGGTCTTGGTCTTGAAATAGTCTTGGCGAACGAGGAGAGTCTTGCGTGTTTATATTAAAATGCGAAAATCACAATATTAATAACGAAGCATTACTAGAATTTGTCATTTGAAAAACCATCTAACCAGATATTACGGTGTCCGAAATCGGACCAAGTAGTGTGAGACATTCATCGGTCGAATGAGCGTTTATTTGTAAGCTTTGACTTTAAAGTTCAGACGAATACACCAACTATACGGCCCACACTAAGCAACGCTTGTATTATGGGTACCGTACAATGGATTGAGGGCAAACTCCATATATAATACTTATTTAAATATTAAACATCCATGACTCGGATACAAACATTCATGCTCATCACACCAGGATTCTAATCCGGGAACGTCGGCTCAGAAAGCAGGGTCACTACCAACTGCACTAATCAGGCCGTCGAATGTTTCCTTTATGTATGGAGAATTGAATGTTTTAGACACAAAATGACAAATACGGGGACTATGGCACACGTATGAATAAACTCGTATCCAAATCTAAAAATACTTTTTTTATATTTTTTCTCTTATTTTAGTTTTCTACAACACATTGACACAGTATAAGTCCAACCAATGGGTGAAAATATTAATGAATAGTGTGATAATGGTGCTGCACCCAGTTGTTGCCGGAGGCCATTCAGATTAGCATGTGATACGAGAAAATTATCTCTGGTATACAGCGTGATTAAGAAAGAGTATACCCTCTGCGCTTCTGAAGCTCATTTGTAACGTTATGTTAAGTCAGATATGTCGATCTAAAAATATTTGTTCTTAACAAAATGACAATTGCAATTGAAGGGTTGTAATTCTAAAGGGTCCAAGTGCAAAAAAATAAAAAAATATATATATTATTACAAAAATACGATCTATGTGCCAAGCCAAGCAACTTTTTGTTGTTATATCTCTAAAAAATAAAATTGGCACTTAGACCCTTTAGACTTACAACCCTTCAATTTACTGCGAGTATTTTTTTTAAAGTATTTGACGTATACTTATCGAAATTCTGTCTGAGCGCGCTCGTATCGAGTTGTAATGTATATAGCTGGTTTACTTCTAATTTATTAATATTTTTTTTCATCATGATACGAGAGACTTCTTTTATGACTGAATGCTAAAATCAATTTTAAAAAAACTGCATGACAAGATCTACGGAAAATTCTAACTCTGTGGAGTCCAGAATCAGGAGTTGAATCCATGGCATCAGTTCTCGCTACGAAGCCACTTACACTCAGTATAGGCACAGCAGGTAGATACATTATCGTCGCAACACAAATGCCAGAGTCCGTACTTACGCAAGCCCTTCTATATTATATTTTATTGATACGCGGCTAAATTACGAAAAGCCTGTTCGTCGGTCTCGTTCGGAGCCATCTATTAACATGTGGTTATTTTGGGACTTCCGGTTCTACAAGTTTCTGCTCAGTGATGAACAGACATAATAGAAGAATGTCTTTAAATTTTTAAACTATTTTTTTTTTTAGTTTGGATTCTTTATTTCAATAAGATATAATAAATTAAAAATAATTTAAAATCAACCTCAATTTAAAATTTACACGATTTGTAATATTATTTTACAACACGCTTTTACATGCGTGTTCGATTCCCGCCTGGACTAATATTTTTGTATTTTTCCCGTGTCTGTAGTCGCCCCCAGCCTAATGTGCCATACCCATTATACAAGCATTGCGTAGTTTTGTACCATAGATAAAACGTCTTAGGTCATAAAATATGTTTTGTTACCTACTTTAGCTTTAGCTACTTTAGTTGTTATACTATCTAAAAATTGTGTTTCTTTGACGTATAACTTTTCGAGTCGTCCCAAGATGTCCGTTAAAATTTCAATAAAGTATCAACAACTTTACTGATAGGGGATTCATTTTATCAACATCATCAACATCATTATTATCATTAAACTTATATTATTTAAAATAACGAAAAAATTTTTTTACTTGACACTGGCAAAAATGGCTCTATTTTGTAGCCGATTGCCATCTTGAAAAAAAGAAGATGATGGATGATGGATTCGCCATTTTCATACCTTCATGTCACATCCATTATTTTATTTATAATGTGTATTTATTAATGTGTTATTGCTATTAATTACTTGACATTGGCAAAATACCTACTAAGTTGTGGGTGAGGCCATATTCATATTCATTTTATTTCATCGCATCTCATTTCGTAAAGAATGAGGTGAGGTGAATGAGTGATGGAATGATTGGATGCTTACATTTGACACTATCAGTAGACAGTGAATTGTAACCAGCTGTCGACGAAGATGTACATGAGAATACGTGATGATTTAGATACGCATACTATGATCGGATGACTTTTATCTTGATCCGTAACAGTATTCATTATAACATTAAATAGGCCCACATTGAGACCAGTTTATCGTTATGTATTAGTCATCCAACATTCCAAGCCTCGCCAACAGGTTGGTTAAATAATTGGTGTTGTAGGTTTGCGGCCAATTATAATAATAATAATAATATCGCCGGACGAACACACCAACTATACGGTCCCACACTAAGCAACGCTTGTATTATGGGTACCGTACAATGGACTGAGGGCGGACTCAATAATACTTATTTAGATATTAAACATCAATGACTCGGATACAAACATTCATGCTCATCACACACAGCTTGTCCCTACCAGGATTCGACCACAGGACCCTCGGCGCCGAAAGCAAGGTCACTTCTAACTGCGCTAGTCTTAACTTACACCAACAAAAGAGAAAGGGAGTTGTTGATTTATTCCTGTGACTTACTAATCCTTGCTTTTGATGAGCGGAAAAGATCAGCAACTTAAACATATAATACAACACGCGATTCTATGTATATCTAACGGACTAAAGCTTGGGCCCAATACTGGAGCTTTCTTCATAAGATGTTGGATGTTGGTCAACCTAATGTGGAGTAAGCATTAGATAAACTGTCTATTACGGACGTGATGCGAATGTAGGTCAGAGCGGTGAGCCTAACTCAATGTATCAGAACTTGTGAGCGACAATTGCGTCTTGCACACACAATGTTGTAATGGCAGGAGAAATGACTCACAAAATATTAATACTTGCGTTCGAAAAGTTCTCCAAAAGTCTATAGATAGGTTTTGATTTTGCTCAATCCCTAGATCCCCAATGCTCATATTGCAATGATATGTACCCAACCTTCAAGGCTATCCAATAGTGAGAACCTTGTTCAAATTGGTCGTGCCGTTTTTCCGTGATGTCCGAACAAAATTAAGAATTCCAAAAACAATGCAAACAATGCATTATTAATATTAATATCTTCAATGTACATTTCAGTCACAGTTTAAAAATAGTACCTACCTATTGATGGATAGAACGTACCTCGTTCCGATAGGCGTATTTTCAGGTCATTGATACAGTACCTAGGAAATATTGAGCAGGTACTGTAGGGCTGTACTGTATAAGTAAGCTTCTCGATCATACCAGTATTAACGAATTTATCGATACATAGCTATCTTGAGTGATGTTATGTCTTGACAACAGTCATCGATTCTCATGCTTTATTAGTAAAAAAATCCAACACCTGCTTTCTACATAAACAAGTTCCGACCAAACATGATCCGACGATAATATTACGTAAACGCTGGATCTATCTTCATTGTTTTCAATGTTAATTGTAATCATCCATCGCTCACAGCTTATAGTGTTTCAGTGAAGCGAAAGTTATAAAAAAAAAAACTAAACAATCAAATCGACGAATATGCGAGCAATTATTGCAATCTGAAGATCATCAAGAGGTTGTCTGCAGTTTGAAATAATTGATATTCAAATCGATTAATATTCAAGAATCAATCGATTCAAAAAGCCGTTCGCTAGTTTATTTCGCACGAGTGTATTGTAGTGACACACACATTCCTATAGATTAGGAAATAACTTCAAATTAATATGCATTTGCGAAATTAAATTTTGGAAACCGGTAGGTGTCGTCATCTAATGAAAACATTTTTATTTAGGTGTTAGCAAATCTAGGCAAAGTTGGCAAAAATTGTTTTATTGGAGACCTTTCGATATGGAGGTTATGGTCGATGAAAGGCAGCGCATATGATATGCCTGTCTACCTGCTGGTGATCGTGTATTACTAACACACGCCAGCGACTTTACTCAAGTCAAAAAGTATATAGTTATGGCGTAACAGAAATTGTGTAGGATATTAACTACTAGGACATACATTGATCATATTTATGTATTAATATTGTTTGTTTTATATGGTGTATTTTTTAAATGTAGTGGTGTTTTGAAAATACAATATTTCTACCTTTGTCGAGGTTTTGTATCAATACAGAGGTGCACTGCAGTTCACCCACATTTCGTTACACTGCTATAAAAAAAGATATAATTTAGAAAAAAGGAATTATTTTTTGTTGTCTCTCATTATGGTCTAACTGCGAAGAGATACCTCACAAGAAAAAAGTTGGAGTCGTTGTGATGCTGAATGTAGGCGGGTACAGTCTGAACGATTTGAACGATTACGACTACGGTACGGGTTATGTACGAAAATATTTATCATTTATAAAAAAATGCATTTTCCTTAGTTTGCTGTATGTCATTACTTGCCAGAACATGATCCTTATTAGCGACATTATCGGCTGGTGAAATAATACAGTAGGTTTTTTTTCACAATCAACAGTTTCAATTCCTGGATAGGGAACTAATTTTTTAAAAATCTATCAATGCAGTTTTAGCCTCCATCAAAATCGGTCTTGAGAGTCCATTAAGCATTTTTCGATATTCCCTATAGTTAAGGAATTGGTTATCCACGCATTCATGAAAAAAAATCTGTACAGCTAAGGCCGATGACGTAGCCCGGAGCAATCACGTGACCTAACTGTCACGGGAAGATACTACCTGTCGCAGCAAATTATATTGTAGCATATAAATATCTAAATATCGACTAAAGTAAATATCTCCTGGGTAATTTTTTTTTGTTACTATAATTTTATACATAGAGCTAGTACTTTTTTTGACCAGCTGCTAAAGTCTGTCTAGGTGTTCCTACATTGTTCTCATATCTCATAACAACGTTCTGCTCAAAAATGTAAATTATCTTTTCAAAAAGAGCAACCATAGAGTTTCTTGCCCTATCTTTTCCATAGGAGCGGCATTCCGAACCGGTGGTAAAGTTGTAGCCTAGTATTTTGTAAATATTTTAATGTTTCGAAAGTACTGTAATTATTGATTTACATGAATAAAAAATATTCTGGTTCTGATTCTGATTCTAGTAGTAGGTATTTAAAGTCAGTAATGCAATTAGGTAATAGACGGACATTATATACTGGCTAATAAAATTACAATTAACGATCTGTCAACGTTAATTTATGTTTCGTTAAAATTTAACGACGAGTGACAAAATATGGTATAGATTAAAAAAACCGACGGCGCCGGCGGGCGGCGCGGCGGCAACGTGGGTAGTTTTTTATTTAGTTTAGTTTGAAGCTTTTATTTTCGTTAATGTAAAAATCTAGTTGTATAAAAACAAAGTCGTGTTAGTTACACCATTTATAACTCAAGAACGGGTGAGCCGGTTTTTATGATCTTAGATCTCATTATAGAATAACTATTAAACAACGAAAAATTCAAAAGAATCTATTTCAGTTTCTCATACATTTGATCGTGTGGCGGTAAAAAGTTCGCTGGCACAGCTACTTATAAATTAATGAGTTTTTAAAAAAGAAGGAAAAAATTACATCCACATCTAAGGTGGATTATAATTTGTAGAAATCTTGCACCTCTGCCTCGGTTAACGGGTGATAAAGCCTGGTACCCAGCTGGTACTCAATAATATTTCTAGTGTTTATTTGGTACGTATTTCAGCATACTCTTTCAGCTTTGTTATTATATTTTACAGGCTACTCACCGCATCGTAGACAGTAGTAACATTGAACGCGATCACTTCAGTCAACAGCAACAAGTGACCGAAAGCCAACCACATTGTGATACCATCACCACACACAACCACAAAACACAAACACCACAGCCTCAACTGAGTTCACATGTTTTTTTGTTATCTATGGGCTTTAATATTGACACATGTTTTTTTTTTTGTAAGTATAAATTTTTTGAATTCTTATTTTGAACGCGTCCAATCCCGCGCGCCGTTTGGCGGGAAAATGTGGGCGCGCACGCGGCGCGGTGCCGCGTGCGTCTAGTTGCACAATTCGTTCAAACGCACCAACCTTAGTGTGGATTTGTCCCCTAAACGGCACATGTGCCCCGACTGTCGAGGATAAAAGGAGTCAAGTGGCCGTTACCAAAGACAAACATGGCTGACAGTGTTACTTGTACTATTACCTTGTTACATTACCTAATAACTAACCACTCTTTTTTTTCTGAATATTCCAAAAATCTTTTTTTGAAATAAATGCCTGCCAGTGTCCTATGACAGAATTCTATAAATAAAATTCTAAACTGCTTACACCCGTGGCTTCGCCCACTCAGCCATAGATTTCGACCTGCAGCTCGACCTCCAATGGTCCTCCAATAGTGTGATGAAAAATCTATATATCAGTGAAGTAATTTTCAAAAATCGACCAGTATTTCTGGAGATTAGCCCCTTCAAACACTTTATATTTTTAAGTCATAAATAATACTAATAACCATAAATGTATAATATTTTATTTTATGATCTTTATGTAACCTACCATTTTTTATTTATAGACACATAAGTTCGGAAGATTTTATCCGCGTTGCGTGACCCACGTCAATTTAACAAATCACCAGTTTATTAAACAAAGAAAGGTGTCTATAGCTAAGAACAGATGTTTGATTACATAACTAGCTGTTCCGGCGATCTTCGTACTGCCTCAGAATCAAATGTATGAGAAAATGAATTACCTTAATCTGTTTTGCCAGCAACATCTAAATATGAGGTTACCCCGGTCAAACTATGACACTAGGACGTCAACTACCTCGGTCCTCCCGTGACCATGGTTACTGTACAGCAGCCGAAACGTCGGGAACGTGAAAAAACATAATATAAACGTAGTTAGTGGTTATATTTCAATATGTAGTATTCGCGTAAATACAAGAAATCAATTATCTTTATTATATATTTTTCCATGTTTTAATAGTTGTTCTGCTATTCGGGGCGGAGTCAAATTCGAAATAATCAAAGATCATAAAAATCGGCCCACCCGTTTTTGAGTTATAAATGGTGTAACTAACACGGCTTTGTATACACTAATTACGATAGGCCGGTCGCACGGCGATAAAAAAAAATTGTTGTCAATTGAAATTCGGCAATAGCTGTGTGAATTAGAGAGCGGAATGTAATGGCTATGAATAATATTGCAATTATTTTTAATCGCCTCTAAAACATTAACAATTCATGTAAAAGTTCCAATGTGAGGTTTACCTGATAATTTGGGAACATATAATATTATGTGAAGTTACCGTGAAAGTAAAAGCGTTGTCCACGAGAAAACAATGTCATTTAAACAAATGGGGGAAGAGGAACCCGCCACTGACCCTCGGCTTGTCAACTTTTCCAATTATAAACCAAACAAGTTGATCGATCATTAAAAAAGCCAGTAACATCGAACTCCTCTAAGATGTTAGTCGAGAACTTGAATGTTATCTTTATAACCTACTGTTGGCGTTCCCTTAAACTCAGTTATCAACCGCAAAAGCCAACAAATCGAACAATTCGATATAAACACACTCGCTCATTTATTACCTTCTGATTGCGTACTTAGCTATTTTTATTTACCTAGGTACAAGGAAATTGAATTCAGTCTTCGCCCTAAGCATCGATCATAACACGTTTGGATCAGTAAATGTTAAGTTAAATTTAAAAGTGCGCACATTAAAGTTATTCCATGGTCAATGTTTTCCGACAAACAATAAAAAAAAAAGTGTATATCCTATGTTCGCTGTTAGATAAATTTCAAAACATCTGTCTCATCTGACCTTTCAAACCATATATTTTAGTCATACATAGCTCGTCATAACTTTATTTGGTCAATTACCTTGAGAACAGATTAATTAAATTATGAGCAAAATAAAATATAGAAAGTAAGAATCCTTGAAAAAATTAAATCAATAACGAAATATATATGGTTGGTGGGTAAAGGGGAGTAAGGGGAGGACGGAGCCAAACATCTATCTGACCCAAGTCAACCCCCCTGCACACGCTAGTGGTTCGTCAGAATAGCTGGCGGCGGTGGCCTAGGCCACCGTGGTGCTCCCTGCCAGACAACGGAAGGGGCTCTGGCGACCGAGCTATAGCGGGATAACCATCAACCCAGACGGGAAACCGACAGGAAGATGTATCGGTGACCTTGGGGCCTAAATAGCCCCTAAAAGATCTGGTGCAGAAGGCAAGAGGAAAACACTACACTAATTTCCCAAGAAAACCATAATTATGTAGAAATGTTCATGGAGACAAATCATATAGTCACGATCCTCATTAGCGAGGGAACGACGAAGAAGAAGAAGTTGGGTAAAGCTTATCAGTATGCTTAAAACCTACCTAGTTACCTACTATCAAACTTAGCGAACATAATTCCTTTTAATTTTTCGAATAAAAATGCATAGTTAGTAAGTAAACTTATATAAGTATTTGTAAATAAAGTCGTAGAGTCGCACAATTAAACCGGTATTTACCTACTTCGTTTTCTAAAATATACAAAGATAGTAGGACTTAAGTATTTTAATTTTAATAATCATACGTACCTGCCTATTTATATGAAAAATTCGGTAACAGTGTGTCTAGTCATCGTAATCGTGGTACGAGTAAACGTTCCATAACAACGGAATCACCTCATAGTAGGGTCAGCAGAAACTTCTAATGTAATCTTAACGTCATCGAGAAAGCATGCTGTCACTGTCATACATATTTATGAAAGCTATGGTGTGAGCGGCATGGAAGACGCTTTCGTTAGCGTAACGGCCACGTAAAAAGTTTGAGCTTGAACCAGTGATAATAAAACCATTCATAATGTATAGAGCCAGGGGTGATGCACCTTTTTTATTGTAACGTTAATGCTTATGACAGATGCACTTTTTTTAAATAAAATGCAAATAAATATCCCAAAACACACTTTACTGTATGGTTCCAAACTCTGCAACGCGTGTATATGGGTTCAGACCATAATTTTCTAATATCATTGGGTACAGAACTAAACTACGCTTGTTCTTATTCTGTACAATGGATGGGGGCGATTCCTGTAACCTAGGCCATGGCAAATTACGAAACGAATATTTCCAAAATTTGTCCTGGCGGGAATCGAACCTGCAGCCACCCGGTGCAGCCTACAGTCAAACAAAGCTATCATATCGAGGGTGAATATCTAAGCTGTGTGCTTTATTTTCCGATGATATAGCCAACTTGGTAACAAAGGGTGGAAATGGCTTGCCGACACGCATTATGGGAACACGATCACAGTTAGTTGTAATGTGCAAGTATATTTTCCTTATCTAGGCTTAGAGCGGGATTCCTGACGTAGTAGGCTAACTGACCTATTAGGTAGGTCGGTACTCTATTCAATAATCTGTCATACCAAAGGCTCATGAACTCTGAGCCATCTGTGCCCGGGTACAGACTATGACGAAACCAACAAACCGATTGAGGTTTTGAGCAAACGTAGGCACACACACACGTATGATAATTATTTCCGGTTTGTTAGATAAAAAAAGTTACTCAATCATTAATTTTATAATTAGTTTCAAAAAGGTCCGTTAAAAACGTGATTTTTACTGCTTAGTCTTACCTGTAATTTGATTAGATAACTGAGGAATTTGAGGCCTAGTTAAGCCAAACACTAGCAGAGCGTTCTAGGTTTTTTTTTTGTAATGGTTGGTTCATATTACACATAGCTGTGTGCTTGGGCTCTAATCTTGCAACACCGGTCAACGGACCAGAATAAGAATTCGTCTTTTAAATTTACCTTTTTACCTGCATGCGACCTGCTCTTGCGTTCTGGGTTCTAATTCTTATACCTAATGGTCTTTGGAGCCTGGTTGGAGTAGGCACCCATGATGCCGACTTCCAGCTTTAGTGGGTGCATACGGTCGCGCCCCGAAGACCACAGTCAGCTGTAGGTTAGCCTAGCTAGCGTATAATATGATACGGGATGTTTATGTTTTCAAAACTTCACCTCAATTTTATGCCTCTCCGAATTAAGTATAGCTGTTCTAGAATTGGAAGATATCCGGGTCCTTGCAAGAATCTATCGCTTATAAGTAAGTAGTCTGCTTGCATTAATTAACCTGTAGTTACATTTTATTGGTTGTTCTGAAACGAATGAGTGGCTCACTCGCTCGGGTTTGATTTCGTAGTTTAACAATTTAATCCATAGTGCCTATGATGACGAAGGATCAGAAATATTCAAAATAAGAACTGAATGAATGAACTACATTCCATGTTAAGCTTGTAAAAAAGCGGTTTATCACGAACAACAGTGTTGCCAGTAATTAATAGTGACATAAGTGTTCCATCGATCCGTTTCGCAATAAATTACGCCATTAGAAAGCCACGATCGCGCTGGGCTTCAAGTTCCTGCTGGCATACCTTAAAAGACCTAAACATAGCGCAGGGACGGACTCAATACTACAGTACGTCAAGTGCGAGATTATTCGTAAGCTAACCATCTAGTGTGCAAATGAACCGCGCCTCTAGCGGACAGTATTTAAAACATGAAAACTCTTATGCACATGCTGTTTGATAATTTTATAAAACATCTATAAATTCAAGGGTAGGTTTAATTACTTGTAGCGAAATTGAAGTGGTCGCTACAACTAAATTAGTAGATTCGGATAATACTTATCCCATTCAGACCGATATGTTATAAGTAGGTCACTATAAGGCAGGGGTCCCCAAACTTATTTCGTCTGCTGCCCACTTTGAGAATGAATTATTTTTTAGCGCCCCCAATTTTTCACCTACTTAAAAACCACAATAACTTCAAATGAAATTAATTATTGTAAGCCTCTACACAACGCCCCCATTTTTTTTTCTGGGTCTCTTTCCGCTCCCCTTTAGACCTGCAGCGCCCACAAGGGATCGTTATCGCCCACATTGGGAAAGGCTGGTATAAAGCAACGAAGTGGGATACAGACAGATATATGCGCTTGGATAGTACGTGCTTACCTCTTCCGTGATATAAATTCATTGCTCTAAGCCGTCCCTGTCGTCACCGTTAACTGTCATGATTAACATTCGCGCCACGACCTTGCGTGTGAAGAGCACGTGAAGAATCAACGCATCAATTATGTTCGGAAACCTCATCATGACATATTTAGGTTATGCGTGCATTGATAACGAATTTTTTAGGCGCCTGCCGAATGTCTTGCTACATTGTCGGAAAGCAAAGGTATATCACCCCACATGTATGCCATTTCCTTCGATGTAAACCAAGAAATATCTACAAGGTGTTTACAAGACAATACCAACACTATTTTCGTGTCTCGGAGTCGGAGAGCACGAAAAGTCGTCGGTCCTGCAAATGATCTCCATCCCAGTGGACTATAAGTGTGAGTGAAAGAGAGAGTGCACAAACTTGCGCAACTATACTATCTCCTGTGTAGTTGGCTAGTCTCCGTTAAAATAGGCTGCCGCGATTAAAATACGGTCACTACTATTTCCTGTTAAAAAACAATTAGCAATTATTGGTTTGCACATCACTTACTTATAACGGGCAATGCTAAATGATAAAGCCTCCATTTACATAGTTAAATCACTGCATCCGTTCCTATGTCCGTGGTCTGCCCGTAAAAATATAATCTTGTCTGTACGTGCCATTGAAACGGGTGTGCGGTGAGGGGGGAAATACCAGATGTTAGAATTTCAAGCAACGTCTTTTTTGTTCCAGAATAAACCGGATTGTTTAACTAAAGTACTATTGACTGGGTTTATTTATTCATTCATTTATTTCGGATTGCTATTTATATCTAAAATTTAAATAGTTATAAAACTATAAGTAAGAAATGAATCTCCTATCAGTAAAGCTGTGGATACTTTAGTGAACATTTGCCGGACATCTTGGATGAACTTGAAAAGTCAAGCTATACTATTTCATTTTAATTTCCTTTACTTGTGCACATATATTAACACATAATCATTAATATCCCACTAATATAACATATGATTTATCAAAGAAACACATTTTTTGGAAAATAAAACAAAATTTACAACTTACCTGTTTAACTTCCCGCCAAAAAGCCTGAGGAAAACTAATTGATATAGTAAATAAATTTATAGCACTTCAAAACGCACCTCGCATGGCATGATGTCATTCTGTCAGTTGCCTATAATATGTCAGCGCCCAGCTGTCAAAATTCGTATGTGGATCTAAATTCTGTATTTGTATTCTAAAAAAAATTCTCTTTTCAGCAAATTTATTAACAAAATTCGTTTATAAAGATGGCATATTTAACTCAGCCTGACTATGTTAAGTATATTTGTTCTTGCGGGCAGTTAAAACCCATAACAAATCTTTATTTCTGCCGGCATTGCTTGAAAATACGCTGTGGCTTCTGCATTTGTCATGAGGTAACCCACTTTTTATACATTTTACTGTAAAAATACGTAATATTATTACTTAGTTAATGGCCGACTTATGTATAGCAGAATCTATGTTGTAATGCGTGACTATAGCATGAATACCTTGCCAGAGAAAGTAACAATTTAAGCGGAGTTTCTAGCTCGGCACACCTTATTTTTTAATAAAACTGTAATGCTGTTTGCTATGTCATTGTCACTCAATTATTAAAATGATATGGTACTATTCTTGTGATGACTAAGAGTGCCTATGTATATCCTATGAGAAAAAGACTATAGGTGAAATATAAAGTTCATTTCTTCCGATTTTCTGTAAGAAATATTACATTTCCCACTCAGGTTGACTCTCACTACTGTGCAAACTGCCTAGAAAACATGCCATCATCGGAGGCGCGACTCAAGAAGAACCGGTGCAGTAGCTGCTTCGACTGCCCAAGCTGCTTCCACACACTGTCCACTCGCGCCACCACGGCGCAGCCTCGCCAACCCATCCAGGATCCCGCCGCAGCCGGGGACACCAAAGTGGAGAATAAGCAGCCTAAAAAAATGTATTACTTGTTGTGTTTCAACTGTAGGTGGACTTCTAGAGATGCGGGTATTCCTGATCAGCCTGTGGGTATGTGAAAACATTAATTTCTTTTTATAAACTAGCTGTCTCTGTGAACTTCATACCGCCTCAGAATCAAATCTGAATTTTTCCCATGTTTTAATAGTTCTGCTATTTGGGGCTGAGACAAATAAAAATATCTAATCACATAAAAAACAGTCCACCTGATCTTGAGTTATAAATAGTGTAACATGACTTTGTTATATGTATAGATAGATAGATTAAATAAGGTGGATAATAAATGACATCTATTTTGAAATTCAAGACTGGATGTAATATGAATATTATGATATAATAATTTATAATATGAAAGAAACTAAATAATTGATCATCATTCCTAGCATATTACATACAATTACAACTATTAGCTGATTGAACAGTGAGATCATTTTATATTTAGACACAAGCAAATGACTTCAGTCATGCCTTTTAAGACGCCTCTTAATTCAACTGTATAGGTTTCATTAAATAAAATGTGCAAAGATGGCAGCTCTACCATGGCAAATTTATACAATCGATCATAGGCAATGACGCCAACTTTGGTCATTTTACTTGATGCAACCAATGCTTAGCATAATTTATTATGCCCAATTAGCTTCTGGAGGGTGGCAGGAACGGACAAATCCATACACATCGCGCATCAACCAGCTGTTAGATTATTACAAGGCTATAGCTCAACAGGAGAAACAAGAGAAGATTGAGAGAGAGAGAAAGAAGTTTAATATTAGAGGGAAATACATCACTCTTACTGTGAGTTCTCATTCATGTGATTAGTGGACTACTTGAAATATTTTACTTAATTACTGTAGGTATTATTCAATAATTTTCTTTGTATTGTAGGACAAGACCGGTTTGACTGGCGCGATGGCGCGCAACATAGCCGGGCTGCCGTCGTCGGACGGTGGGTCCTCGTCGGCCATCGCCCACTTCGTGCCCAGCCAGGCCAGCGAGGAGGTCGAGGGGCTGCCTGAAGACTACTACACGAAGGAGGTCAATTTGAAAATGGGTAAGTGATTGAGTGGGTGGGTCGTACTACAGGCTAACATAACTTTGTCTGAATGATTTTGCTGTAATAAATGAATCGATAGGTGATAATCAAGAAGTTATATGAAATGCTTAAGAGTTGATCTGAAAACACAGAGAAAACTCTAACAGATAACTGTCCCTGTGTAAATCAGCCTCGCTGTCGGTCTCGCTCGCGGGATGTGTCCGAGCCAGCTTCACGAGTTTATACGGTTTGTCTAGATTATTGATCCCTATAGTCCTTGTCTTGGTCTTGTATTTTCACGAGAGCAAGACTTCGGACAATAGTAGTCTAGACTCTTGGTCTAACGCGTAACGCCTTGTGTTGGCAGTAACGAGCATGTCGCAGCGGCTGGCCTCGCCGGAGTGGCAGCCGGCGAGCATGGCGCGGCTGTACCCGCTGCCGAAGCACCTCAGCGTCAAGCGCAGCCAGCGCTGTCGCGTCTGCGACCACAACCTCACCAAGCCCGAGTACAACCCCGGATCCATCAAGTTCAAGATCGAACTGCTCGCGTAGTGAGTAGTCTTCTAATGTTTTTTTTTATTCTTGTACGACAATAAAGTACTAGAATCTACAATGGTTTAGAACGTTTGATTCCATTCATAGAGGTATACATATGTTCCCATTGTCACGACACTAGAATATAATACTCAAATAGTACATAACTTAATTAAATTAAAATTAGCTCAGATTCTTCCAAGAAAACTTCTTTTTACATTAAAATGTTATACAAAAACATTTGGAAAATAAAGTGTGATGCCTTCAAACTAAGATGAATAAAAAAAAAGCCATTTTAAGTAAAAAATGAGCGAGTCGTGGCGGAAGCCATCGTGCCAACAGTTAACTAACACTAACGAACCTTTTAGGAGTCTGTTTGAAAACCAAAAATCCTTTTTCAAGTTACCACGTACCAGAAGTGAAGATAATATCCCACGAGCCAATGAAAGCTGGGGAGACGTCAGCGTTGCTGATCAAGCTGACCAACCCCACCGGCCACGAGATGCAGGTGCGGCTGCTGCAGCCGGAGGACGTGCCGGCGCCCGACGAGACGCCCAAGGAGGAGCCGAAGAGCATCGAGAAATCACTCGAGAAGTCACTCAACTTGGACAAGGTTCGTCATATCCACAGAACACAAAATCTAATACTACCTACTCCTTTTCAAATTTGTGTTAATCTGTACTAGGTATAACTAAAATATTTTAACGGTTGAACCTGTAGATAATATCAATAGGGTTGTTGTAAAAAAAAAATGTGTAAATAAAGTTGTTTTTTTAATTAGGCGACCCAGTTGCGTTACGCTCTTAGTATGTGGTGCTATTTTAAAATGTCAACGATTTTATTTATTTCTTTGGGAGTACGTGAAAATTTCCTTTAATATAATTTTCTTTATCCCATCTATCCTCCACGCCGCCAGGACGCGTCCGCGTACACGTGGCTGTCGCGCGCGCCGGCGGCGGAGCGCTGCTGCTGCCGCGTGGCGGCGCCGGCGCAGGCGCTGGCGCTGGCGCAGCGCGACGACGCCGCCGAGTACGACGACGACGCGCAGCACGAGCCCAACGAGTATTACTATTATTACCTTATCATTTTACAGTACCACCACTGAATGTATTGTGTTCAGAATGCCACTATATATTTTTTTAAATTAATTAATACCACTTTCAATTTCTTTTAATTTGCTATTTCTTTTAATTCGTTTTGATTGGTGTGATTAAAATACAGAAGATAATATTTTTAGCATTTGGCGGGTTCGATTCACGGTTGTAACCGGGAATATAAATAGCTTTATAAATATTTCGCAAAAAGATTTATTACAAATAAGAAAACATTAATTTCCGACCCAAATTCTTTCCGGCTGAATTAGAATCACCCCCCCCCCCCGAGATTCGATACCGAGACCTTCAGCCCAAAATAAGAGGGTCATAACCCACTGCGGTAATCAGGTCTTAGCACTTTTTTTTACATAATCCTTTATTTCCAGTATAATCCTGTGGCGCAAGTCCAACAAGCTCGCGCTGCGGTTGGAGGTGTCGACGGACGCGGGCGCGGCGGCGGGAGGCGCGCGCGCGGCGCGGGCGCTGCTGGCGCTGCAGTACTCGTACCGCAACACCGTGCCGCCCGCCGCCGCCGCCGCGCAACACCGCGACCACACACTCTACACGACTGTACTCTTAGATCTCGGCACTGTTTCCTCTTAGTCGCAATGAACATTCAAATCGATGAGTACATGCCGTTGGGTATATGCCGTTTTTCAAGGTTTCGGATCTTAAAAGAGATACACTTGGGTTCAGCATGTATTCCGATAGTTTGAACATGATCTTTTTTCTTATAAAATGTTCGTGTTTTGCTTTTTTCTTCCTTATAAAATGTTAGAGAAAGAGTATGCCTCATGTCTCCAATACTTTTACCCAAAGCTTAATACCGAATATTTTTGAAATTATGTAGCATACTATGAAAATTATTTCACAGTAGGTATGTCATAAAAGAATTGGTGTAAAAATATAATAAAAGACATACACACTATTACCTGCTAATTTATAGAAAGATTTTGTCCGCTTACAATGGTAATGGTGATACAAAGTGCTTGTCGGTCATCCATGGCTAAGCCTGCTTTAGTCATGGATGACGTGTGTCAGCTATAAGAGTAGTGTCTTATTGTGCTTCGGCCCATGTTCACTAACCAGAGTAATAACATATACTAGTATTACTTACTATTTTATTACTCTTACCAGATTTCAAGATATCTGCCATGACAATTCTATCTAGTTATACCTAATTAGAGCTTATGTCAATCTTGAAATAATTCTTTCATTGAAAGGTACTTATGTAATTATTTAATATTTACTTACATAAATGTAATGTAATCAAATATAGCAGCTATTCAAATAACGTGCCTGAAGAGTGCTTGGTTATACTAAATGAAATTAACTTTGAAATTCCATGAGTTGTGTATGCGAGATTTTAGTTTAAAACTTATTTATTTTTTTATAGAACTTAGGTATAAGATAATAACATAGGCTAAGAAATATCTCAACCATACATAAATAATATAATTTGCGTGTATTAAAAAGTTGCTTGCGCTGTTTTGCACATTTTATACATTATACTTAACTGCAAGTATTATAGAAATGCCTCCGGTATTTCAAAATATTTAGCTGAAATAAATATTTTAGACAAAATTTTATGTATTTCATTTTGTTTCTGTTTGATATTTCATGGATGTTTGGGACTGCTAAGTATCAATTACTTCGAAAGTAGAAGCATTGATAGTTTATGATACATTCAATATGTGTGAATCTATCTCAGCAGCAGTGATGCTGAGAGGAATAGGGTGTCCTTGTGGTCACACTGCCATGGCGATTGGGGTATCCATGTAGGAATGTGCTAGTAATATAATGAAAACAATAAATAACAAAAATTAAACATTTATATAATAAATAAAATACATATACCCCATTATACAACTAAGAACATACAGTAAAAGTTGAAACTGACTTTCTCAACATTTGTAACATGTAAATTGCAACCTTTATGTAAAGTATACATATACCTACTTAAACTATGTACAGTCTTCTTCAACCTGTGTTTTAGCTGAGTAAATAACATCATTGATACCTACACCATCATAGCTGCACCCAACCAGGGAAATTGGCAAGTTATGGTTCAATATGTATTGTCTAATTTTGTCTACTCTCTCATAATGCCCAACCACATACTGAGGTATGCATTTGTCTAAAATATTCACATGGTAAGTTGTCGGATCAAATTTAATGTTTAAGATCTTATTGATCTCCTTTAAAGCAATGCCTAACAGTTTTTGCTCAGTCACTTTGTCACCAAATTTCTCATTAAACCATTTCCCTCCAAGCATAACGGTAAGCACAGTACCATGTTGGTCAGGTAAACAACAGGAATCAAACACAACTCCTAATATTGGAGAGTTCTCTATGGGAGGCACAAGGAATCCAAATGCAGGCTCCACTAAAGGCTTTGTTGTTGCAAAATATAAATTTACAATGCCTACAGTCACAAATGGAATGCCGCTCAAAGACTTGGCAAGTTCTGGATGTTGTTTTTCAACTAATTTAGCTAAAGAATATGCTGGTATTGATGAGTAAACATGGTTAGCTGTTAAAATGTTGCCCTGAACATTTTTCAATACAACTGTACTAGAGTCAATGAACTCTAATTCTTCAACCCTACTGTTCATTTTAACATTAACTTTGTTTTCCAGAAGGTATTCATACAATGTTGTGGTAAATACCTGGAGACCACCTTTGATAGTGTACACACTCCACTTTTCTTCCTGCGCTCGCTTAGCTAATTCACTTAATTCCTCACTTTTGTTAGTTTTAGATTTGAACATGGACTTCACCATCCCCTTCACTACGCCCCCGTGATTCTGTTCCCATTCAAATAAAGTTTTCATAAGGAACTTCACTGATATCTCCTTTGCGTCTCCCGCGCAGATGCCGCAAATCATCGGTGATATGGCGTAGTCAGCTATCTCTTTGCCGAAGCGCCTCTCGACGAAATTATAAATTGAATCGTCCTCCAATTCTTTGTGGGGCTGTTTCATGTCATTGAAAAGAGCGTAGATCAAAGGTTTCGAGAACGGCTGGTTTGTTTGGAACACGCTTTTGATACTCGATGGCATGACATGCAGGCTGTTGTTTGCATATATCATTCTGTTTCTGGCCGCAGGGTGGTCTGGTTTGATGGGCGCGACATGCTCGCTTAGACCCAAATCTTGGATCATGTTAAGAGTATTCAGTCCAATGTTACCTTTAGGCCTTATAGTTCTCGGCCCCTGCTCGAACACGTAATCTTTTGTTCTAATAGTCTTTATCCACCCGCCGCAGTTGTTCGTCGCTTCTAGGAGATATAATTTTAAGTTGCTGTTTGCATTTAAATTATTTTTGAGGAGATAGTAACCTGCTGATAGACCACTTAGCCCTCCGCCGAGTATTGCAGCCATTCTTCAGCTTTCAGTTCTCTTCAATTATCAGTTTTGTAAATATTTTCTAGCGTTTGTTTTGTCGGCGTTTTGAGTTTTTGTTTTGACATCATTTATTTGACAGATGTCATAAATATTGTTTTTCTGGTCTGTGGTATGCGCACCAGACATCATGATCCATGGCGTGAATATAAGTCTTTTAGGAGTTACTGCAAAACAATCCCATATTCTACCGTGGGCATGGCCCCGATTCTTTTTGAAAATAATTTGTCAGCGTTCATTATTGTCACTTATTTTTTATATAAGAATATAATGTGCTTAAGAACTTAGCAAACTTTAACTTAACTTACCATGCCCATGTCTACAACGAAAATAATTAGTTACTTGCTATCTGCCGTCAGAAAAAGATCTTCGTCAGATTGTTTATGGAGTATTTTCGACGGTAGGCCATATTCATATCCATTTTATTTTATACCATTTCATTTCGTAAAGAAAGATGTCGAAGTAAAAATTGAAATGTTTTCAAATTTGGTATATTTATTTATTATCTTTAATGATTATAAATTGTCTTCAATTATTATTTCCGCAAATCAGCAATTATTATAACCACAAAACAACATGAATTATTTACAACTAGCAACTATTAGATACCCTACATAAAATAAAATTAAATTAAGATAAAAAAATAAAATAAAATTAAAATTAGGCATGTTTCAGAATGGAGTGTAGCTTTCCAAATCCCCACCACCATTGGCCGGCAGGAAAATTATTATTATCTTAAATTAATTATTAAAGATTATTATCTTTCCATTTTAGCCTACATTTGTTATTTTAATTTACTTTATATGATATAAAAACCACGTATCAATGTTAATGTGAGTATATATGAATGCGAATGAAGCGACAGCAGTATGCTAGGATCGTGGTCTCTGCCTATCCTCATGGGATACAGGCGTGTGTGTATGTATCTGTTATATTCCTAATTAGTAACACGAGCAGGTTTTGAACGAACCTTTGTGCCGTTGAGATTACTATATTAGTCGACAGTTGAGCTTTATGAGATAGAGGCTAATTCAGGAACCACTGAACCGATTTCCATTGACCATTGCTTCCGACCTTCCTGAAAAACGTGCCTTCAAATATAAAAAAAACATAAATTGAAATCGGTGTATTCGTTTGGTAACTATGATGCCACTGATAGACAAACAAAGGATTCGAACTTGTAAAACTCTTCTTTATGCGTCGGGGGTTAAAAGGATAAATAATTGATAGCCCATCATCCGTATTGTGAGGCGTTGAAGCGATTAACAGAGGACACAGTTGCGGTGTCGCGGGACGATAATGAAAATCAATTTCATACCCACTGCACCCGTGCGTTATCTGTGGCACAGGCTCTTGCCTGGATATCACTAGAGCTGTAAATAAAAAACCTAACAAAACACCATCACGCCTGTAATCCCCGAAGGGGAAGCTGAGCATTGAATCCGAAATTATGTTTTGTTGTTGCCCTTTTGAGTTTAGTTTTGATGTCGATTTTAAACATAATATTATCAAGTACCTAGAGTTTACCTAGAAATTAATTACAGGCAAATCTTTAGAGAACCTGTAGATATTTAACGGTGCATTCCAACCTAAGTAGATGGATTTTTTGGGGTGTACATACTGCCATTTTTTCGATATAGTCTCCTTTAGGCCACGCGCTTAACACGTTTAGCGCCTGGCAATAATAAATAGCCTACATACTCGCCTGCGATCGCATACCCCATGGCAGGCCTATGCCTAAACCTAAATGTGTAGTATAAAGGACCTTCTTTCATTCCACCGGTCATATTCGTTCCTCACCGTCATCTACATCCAAGTTTATGACACTAGCATCACAGACACTGGCAGAATTGTGGCAATTAGCTGCAAACGCCAATAACTAAGAAGAAGAAGAAGTATAGCAGGGTACGTCTTAGCACAGCGAGGAACACAGGCGTGATAGTATTATTAAACATATTTATTTACTGGATTAGTTACAATACAGCATTTATACGGAAGCTTATTTAAAAATGGATTAATTAAAATATGTGATTATGATTATGTGAGTATTTTGATAAGTCTACTAACTGCTCCTTATTCTAGTCCGACTAAATGCTATTGGTATTTTTTTTTTATGGGACTAGGCCCGCCACACACTCCCACCACTGCTACTCCTGTAAGCCAGGATCTACAGTGGTGTCCAATGAAGACACCGAGGTTTGACCCTCGGCGAGTCCCGGGATAAAGTTAATTGTCTTGGAACCCGCACGAAATTAATCGAAAGATAAATAGGAGGAGTTGGAAGAAAATTATCCACTTCCCTCCATTGCAAAGCGGGAGACAAAAAGATCTGGTAGACAAATGTCCACAAAAGTAAGACTCTTACAGCTGGACTAATTCCAGGTGTAAGGCACCACGGAGAGTTTAAATACTAATTGTTCCTAAACTTGTGCTATTGGTATACCTAACTGCTCTATATAATATACATGTCGCTCCTATAAAGTCCGACGTAGGATGAATCATTTCATTTTAGTCCTGGGATATTGCACAGTGTAGACCACACGATGTCTCTCCAAGTACAAGACAATAAAGAAAAAATTAAAATCGCCAATTCTAAAGTGACAAAAGTTTTAAGAAATATAGATAAATTAAAACTAAATTTCTGGCATGTTTCCCGCCTTAACATTCCTAAAGATAATGGGAATTGTGGATTTTTCGGTTCGCCTAAATGTTTAGTTTTAATGATTACTTCATGGTTTCTTCTGTTTGGTGGTTTATATGTTTACGACCAGTATTTGTATAGTAAGGTAAGCTGTTTTTGTTTTAAATATAGAATAGCAGATATTTTATGGTAGTAACCTACTATTTCTTAATTTTTTAAGATTGGCAATCAGCTAGAAAATAGAGCCAGGGTCGACTATTTTTTTGATAATTGTTATAAAATTATAACTCCCCCTAATGATAATGGTGATGTCAATGACGATGATAATTATGAAATTAATCTGCTAGGTGAATTCCCGCTCCGGTAAATTTTCCCCTATCAGTAATGCTGTATCTACAGCTTTACTGATAGGGGAAAATTTACCGAACATCTTGGGTAAACTTGAAAAGTCATGCTGTCATATTTCATTTTTATTTTCGTCACTTGTACACAGTATATCAACACACAATGTTTAATATCCCAATATTATTATTTATACTTATTATTTATAAATGAAACACATTTTTGGGAAAATTAAATAAAATTCATTATAATATATTAAATCGCTTGAGATAGCTAGGATAGGTATCTCTAGTGTGAACTGTGACGAACTTGGGGAATTACACTTTTACCTACCTATCATTCTGGGCTGCCATTACTCAATATAAAATTTATATTCATTGATTCATTACAAAACTAAAATGTACTTTCAAGTTATAAAAAGTATTGTTCATAGGTTAATTAGTCATTTTGGGGTTGCATATAATGGTGGAACGTTATTTGATTTCACTCAACAGGTGTGTCCGACTGAAACATGGTGGAGTTATATCCAGACCCTTCTATTGGGTGAAATCAAATGCCAATGCGCCAGCTAACTTTGTACGGTCTGGAACCATTAAATTATTATACGTACGCGTTCTCCTCGTTGTTTTCTTATTGCCATTTAGAGAAACGGATAGTGAACGAGCGACCCACAGACCAATAAGGTATTGGTCTGTGGGTCCGCTTCGCACCAATTATTACATTACCCACTATTCTTATCTTTTCATATGTAAGTATAAACATATTTGTTTTAGAATTGTCTTCTAGAGCTACCATCCAGCGTGAAGTCATTTTTCCGGCCTCCCGAAGACTGTTCGTCGTGCGCACACGTGCACCAAGTTGAGCGACGCGAAAACATTTCTGCGCAGGAGTTCGAGCATCGGTACGCTTACGGCATGACGCCGGTTATAGTTACGGACGCCACTGATGGATGGAGAGCTATTACTGTACGTGTTTTAACTGACCGCATAAAGGATGGTATTATGAATTTCGGCTCACCGAGTCTGCACTGTCGGCGTACCTACCACTTACTGCATTATAGACTAGTCTGCATCGAGGAGCCGCAATTCTCACTTATCCCATGTTTTATATATAGGGGTAGAATATAAATAATTTTAAGTTTTTTTTTGGATCTTACTAATATGTACCTAGCTACCTACCTAGCTTTATAACTTAGGTTCAGTCATGCGTACGGGCGGACGGGGGGTGTGGTCCTGCGGGCAATCCGAATTGAGCAAAATAAGATAAAGGGGAATGCCCACACTCCATTGTGTGTTGGGCCTAGAATGGACAGTAAATATTTGTATAATAATGTATTTAAAATACCGTCAAACAATTGGCTATATATTTTTTTAATGTTTTGGGTACTTTATTTACATGTAATATAATTTGTTACAATGGCGGCTGTGTAAGCCGCAAGGAATGTGAGTAGTAGGCCCAGTATGGGCATTTTCCTTGCGCGGTTGGATAGCGCGGAAGATCTTACACGTTTTGCTCATTTATACAGATGGATTAAGTCCGCCAACGTGAGTTTAAGTACCAACATATAGGTTTAAAGACTTTATTTTCTCATAAGAACTTACAGTTCACTTAAAATGAGATACAAAGGTTCGTTACAATAGTAGTTACATTGCGCTCTGGAGCTTTACATAGCAATAGTTACAAAGTACATACATATTTCTTCAGTTTGTTTTTGTAAGTAAGTACCAACATATCTTGAGAGAGAATGATTGCCTTCTAGGAATTCAACTTCGAATTCTTCGCGGATTTCTATCGCAACGGCAAAAAGGGCAAGAAAATCAACATGTGCTTTTACTTCGAGTACAAATCCGGTCTGAGCTCTCTCCAAGAGGTATTTAGAATGGACGAGGCTCGGGCCAACTTGTCCGGCGAGCCTTGGTACGTGGGCTGGAGTACGTGCTATGATGAAGAGACGAGGGCGCTGCGGAAGTACTATAGTAGACCATATTTCTTGCCGACGACTGCTGAGAGCGACACGGTGGATTGGATCTTCATGGGAGGGCCAGGGCAAGGCGCGCCTATGCATGTAAGTTATCTATTATGTGTCTATTGACTCTGTAGCGATCTCTCTGGCTACAAGAAAAACACTACTCCGCGCGCATACACAGATGGCGCTGCATACAACGTCCAAGAACAAATGACGATGTTTCATGCAATCCTGAAACACACTTGAGAGTTTTCGCAGAACGTAAAATAATATATACCAAAACCCGACAACAACCGTCGGGGTATAGCTTAGTAGTATTGTTTAATTTTAAAAATAAATTTGTGGTTGAAACGATAATAATAAAACTAGATGACATCATACTACTCTGCAGAGCAGAGGTTTATGGACGGCGCGGAAGCGTGCTTCGGCCACACGAGTAAAAAATTCCTACAGACTACTGTAGGGAGTTTTTACTCGTGTGCCCGCGTTTCAACAGTCCCCAAATACAGTCTAGTCGGTACATAGGTACTGTACATGCTTGTATGGTTCCAGTTGGACTCGGTGCGCCACACGTCGTGGCAGGCGCAGATTCGCGGCCGCAAACGTTGGCAGCTGGCGCCGCCGCACGAGTGCACCTACACATGCCCGTGGGTCGAGTTCGTTGTGGAGCCCCGTGAGATGCGTCAGTATCTACCCGCCTTACCCGGGGTTGACAAAGTCAAAGCCAAACGTTTATTTCGTATAGGCCTACGGGGCACTTACAAATTGTCATTACATTTTTTTTTCTTAACTCTACAACCGGATCGGAACGCGACCTCAACTGAGAAGATCCGGCGAGAAACACAGCAGGCTTGTCTTTTTTTTTTAAACCATTATTTTTACAAAAAAAATAATTAAGTAAGCTCCAGTGTGTTGCCATGCCATAAAATATTTCGAACTGTTAGATTCGAGACTTTTTGGCGGGAAACTGAAAAGTCATGGCGTCAGTTATGTTTTAATTTCTAAAACTAGTGTTCCTGCGAGTTATAGTGAGTGACATAAGTGGAATATTAACCATTATGGGTTCGGTAAAGTGCACAAGTGTAGGTAATTGAAACAGAGTGACGAAACATGGCTTTTCAGTGTCTCACAAAAAATCCATGAAAAATCTTTCGGTAAAGTATCCATCACTTTACTGATTGAGGGATGGGGGGTATTTTACTTGGGCCTAGCCTTTGGGCTTGTGCATATATTCAAAAATAGAAATAATTTATATTACTTGACACTGGCAAAATACCTATGATGATGCCAAATAAAAAAAAAATGTTAGATTCAAATTTTTAAAAATATAAGTGTTTTCCAACCAGCCTAACCTCACCTATACACTCGATAGTTTTCAATGGTGGATGTACCACCTTTTCTTGTAAGTACTTGTTCCGGGAGCGGAACCTATTTTTCCGAGCTCGTAACTTGCGGATTCCGAGGACATAGGTAGGTAACTTATTCATTATTAATTCCTGGCGCAACATTAAGTTTGACTTGTCTGAATGTAGCATCATAACTCCCAAACGGATGCACCGATTTCGATAGTATTCTCGTTATTTTATATATTTTTCAGTGGTGGTTAACACAAATCGCTGGTACCACTCGACGAGCGTTCTTCCCGGAGACATCAGCATCACAATTGGAGCAGAGTACGACTGAATGTCTTCCAGCATTGTAAACATTTGCATTTATAAGTATTCCTTATTGTAAAGTTACTGTGATTTATTTAATGTACAGGGTACAATGTGTTATCATTTTATAAAGGAAATCAAGCATATTAATTAAGTGTATATTTTATTATTTTTACGCTACCATTGGGAATGTAATTATTTAAACCGGTCTCAATAAATCTGTTTTAATTTATAGAGTAAGTTTCATTTTTAATAGAGCATAGATGCATTGTCCGTGGTAATGATAAATAAATAAAAAAACACAAAAATAAACTATGTTCAGGTTTAACTCATGGACAAAACTGATCAAGTATGTCAAGTGCGAGGTTATTCGTAGGCTAACCGTATACTTTATAGCCTACCGTATTTAGACATTTTGTATGGAGAATTGAACAGCTTCTCTGGCGGACGGGATTTAAAACTTTCAATTGTCCATACAAAATGTCTAAAAACTAACTATAAAGTATACGGTTAGCTTTCGAATAATCTCGCACTTAACGTACAAGACTATTTTAAAATGAAACAGTGATAATGCTACTAAAACCTTTAATCATCACCATAAGTTTACATACTACGCGACACTTGACAGAACTAACATTACATACATATTGAACTATTAAATGGAATGACATCGTTCAGCAACGATTACAGAGAGCGTCTGATACAATAAACAAAAATACATTTTTTATAACACCGAATATAATTCAGAAACTAACTTTGCAAACTGTGCCCAAAACAAAACTGAGTTGAATTTTATAAATTTACTAAATTACTGCCCTTATAAATTATTTTGTATAAGAATGATGGCAATTTAAATTATAGTTTGGGCGCAACACTGTAATGTGAACATCAGTTTTTAGTTATAAAAAATGGATAAACTGGGGTTCATTTAAAATATATTTAAGTACAATTGATAATCTTATACGGGGTAAACACGAACAGTAATCGCCCACACATTTATTACTTACAGAAACAAAAGGATTAAATATCAAAAACAAAACTTTTGTCAACTAAGAAAATATAAAAGGTTTTTTTTCTTGTAACCTGTACCCTACATGTCATTCAATATGAAGGTAAACATTACAATATATTCAACATCAATTTTACTCTAGTAAATATTGTTTTAATTAGTTTAAGAGAATTCCATTTCTACTATTTTAATAAACATCCAAGCAAGACTATATTCTGGAAATGTTATTGATATATTTTTAACGATTTATATATTTTTGACGATTATATATCATTCATATATTTCTGACAACATTGAATACGAACATTTATTCGGGTACATAATTACTTACTTAGTTATAAATAGCTTCCACTTCGAGCCTGTTTCATTGCAAGTAACTTCAACATACAATTTTTACAATTATAAATTACTCAAGGATGCATTCATGTGATTTTAAAATGTCACTCACATGTTCAGAAAGTGACTAACAATTATCTAAATTACATGTTAGAAAACGACTGTGAACAGTTACACAAAAACTTACCCACACCTCAACAGCATTTGTTACAATTTAGCTGCAATAGCTTCAGGTTTAAGACTCGGAATCGTTTTTGAATGACGTGTTAGGTGAGCACGAATTTGTATGACGGTTAGTGTGAAGTGGAAGCGGACTGTGGAAGTGTTTACTCGTCGCCCTGTCCCGCGGAGTCGAGGATCACCTCGAAGGAGAACGGCTGGAAGAGGTAGCCCTCGCCTGCGTAGAACTTGCTCTGGAACTCGACCCTGGGTGACGATGAAATAAATAATTCAAAATCAAAACGATGTTTATTTATGTAAACATTTTTTTTGCGCTTATAAATAGTTTTTTTTCAAACTACCGCTGGTTCTTATGACATATTCAGCGACTAGAGGGATGTCGCCTTTTTATCTGGTTAAGGAAGATTAGGCCGATAGCCAATTTAATTTATTTATAAATAGGACACATCAACTACTACTACTAGTAATATATTGGGAGCGTTAAATAAATCAAAATAAACATTGCTTATAAGAGCACTCGTGAAAGGTGTGTAGTCAAAATTGAAAAATAATAATTAAAAGGACTAATGATTGTAAAATATCCAATTTATGTCGTTGCAAGATAATTTAAAATGAGTGTTTTTTTTTTTTTTTAGATTTTTATGGGTGTGTGAGAACAATGTAGGAATAGCTAGACAGGCTTGGGTGGCTATTAAACAAAGTTCTAAGGTGTAGACTTACGACAAATCAGGCGCGGACACAGAGGGGGTTTGCTATTGGCCCCTTAACTTATTTTGACCATCGTTTTTTTTACAGTAGTACAGTAGTTTTTAAATATTATAACAAATAAACTGCCACCCCCTCCCCCCCTAAACGAGATCCTGTATCCGCGCCTTGGACAAATAATGGTGGAATATATACCAGTGCAGGCGCAGGGTGTGCAGGAAGGCGGAGAGCCCCTCCATCAGCACGAGGATGGAGACGGAGATGGCCGCCCAGCCCGCGAACACCACGTACAGGAAGATTCCGCCCTGGTAGTCCGACGACATCAGACCTGACACACGCACCCGAGTTCAAATACACATACAAATACATAATCCTTTCCTCGATCGTTTATTTATAGAATAAGAAAACTGAAACTTTCGTTATATTTCTAGCAGTGATATGAAAATTGCAAGCAGTGATAGCCAAGTTGGTAGCATGCTTGTCTTGTAAATAAGAGTCAAAGGTTCAAACCCCTCCTCGCTATTTGGGATTTCATGTGAGAATCTCAGTTTAAACTATTATTATCACCTGCTCGTGTCTCGGAGAACACGTAAACCCATCGAATTGCCATGCCCTCGGACTATGAGAGTAGGGGAAGGGAGAGTGCACCTGCGCATGCGCACATAATTGTGCACTAGAATATCTCATGCGTTGGCTAGTGTCCGTTGAGAAAAGCCGCCGTGACCGACATTCGGGCAGGAGGACTATTATTTATTATTATTATTCAAAATATTAAATAGAAAATCTTAATTGCTACTTGATTTCACGTAGTCGCAGGAGCGTCATCACAACATGAAGATAATCAAATAGGTAGCCAAGATTATATATATTTTTTATAACCACAGACAAAAAGCAGAGTAGGCCTAAACCTTGATTATTAAGTCAGATGGAGCTTGTTTACCACAAGACGTCATTGGACGTTTCATATCCAGTATCTTTTTTATATGGAAGGTGCCGCAATATAGATGATGTAGTATACCTTTCCGGAGCAGCATGTTCCAGGCGACCTCGGCGAGCTGCGCGTGCGCCAGCGACAGCGCCCACAGGCGCAGGTACGACGCCGTGTGCGACACGCTGCCCAGCACGTACTCGATCGTGTGGATAGCCTGCAAGCATTGTTGCAAAAAAAGAGCTAGAAGGGGCTAAAAAACAATAATACTCTCATTGAAAATCCACTAAGTATACCTATTGAGATGAAAATGCCATCTAGGTTTTAGCTATTGTTACTTCCACTCTGCTAAAATGCAGATAATTCAACAAACATTTTGTTATTGGAGTATTTTTTACGTGTGGTTGTGAATGAATTTTATGGATATTACAAGTGTAATCTAAATCTAGCCCAGATTATCCTTTTTGGGCTAAAAGTGATAAACGGGTTCAAACACTGTAAAAAGGGCTAGATCTAGCCTGATAAAGGCTAAGGTGGCAGCATTGGTCGCGGTAGGTGTCGAGTCGCGGCAGAGGGCCGACGGTGGGCAGTGGACAGTGGGCAGTAGACAGTAGACAGTGGGCAGAGGATAGTGGGCAGTGGGCAGTGGGCAGAGGATAGTGGGCAGTGGGCAGAGGATAGTGGGCAGTGGAAATGGGGCAGGGGCAGTGGGCAGAGGATAGTGGGCAGTGGACAGTGGGCAGAGGATAGTGGGCAGTGGACATGGGGCAGGGGGCAGAGGATAGTGGGCAGTGGGCAGTGGACATGGGGCAGTGGGCAGGGGGCAGTGGGCAGTGCTGACCTGGTGTATGAAGACCTCGGTGATCTCCTCGTCGTGCGCGTGCGGCGGCGGCAGCGCGCCGCCCGCGTGGCCGTTCTCCGCCGCGCCCTCCACCGGCTGCTGGCCTTGCCGCTGCAGGACATACACACTTCAGTACAAACATTCTTTGCTACAATTGCTACTTATACTTCTAGAAAAAAAATTGAACTGCAATTGTAAGCTTCTATAAATCTGGGGATTTATTACTGAGAGTGAAACATTAATCAACAATTGCAGTACATATGTTATACTTTGGACTAAGAACCTGTTTCACAGTGTGCCGACCATACTCTCCAACCATAGTCATCAGACAAAGAAATAATAGAGACAGAGTGTCGCGAATAACTTAGTAAGGTACAAAAAACGAGCCGACTGGTGTAAAACCGCGTGAACGTAAGTTAGAAATTCGCCCTACCCACAACTTATTTGACAGAATTTGCGTCCATCCATCCCTCAAATATATTGTGGGTCAGCACATTTTGCAACAGGCTCCTAATTCAAAAATGTTCTATGATGACATACATATATGATCATAGGTATATTATTATGATAATGTAACACGTTCAATAGACTCACGGCTCTCTGTTTCTGCTCCTGCATGATGAAGTAGGGCTTTCCGAACAGCATGACGGGAACGCACATCAGCGCCACGATCACAAACGTCTGCACACAAATACATGTACGTACTTTAAATAATAATAATAATACCAGCCCTTTTTACTGCGATCCTCGTTACCGACAACAACAACTTGGCTATCACTGCTTTAAATACTAATTTATAAAACTAACATCATAATACCTTTTATTAGTTGCAGTATCTATACAAGTATATGGTACACGGACCGTGTACCATAGTCATTCAGAAAGTGTATACTAATGTTAAAAACTAAAGAAGCGCATAGTATACTCGTTCTGAGACACTCTGTAAACTGGGACCGCCCCCAGTGCATCGTACGGTACACGGTCTGTGTCCGTCTGGCAATATTGCTATGAATTATGATGCCATTAGCATTAAAGTAAGCAGACATCACATGACGGCCCGATTAGCGCAGTTGGTAGTGACCCTGCTTTCTGTGCCGAGGGTCCCGGGTTCGAACCCAAGTCATGGATGTTTAATATCTATATAAGTAATATATACTGGGTTCACCCCCAGTCCATTGTACGGTACCCACAATACGAGTGTTGCTTAGTGTGGGAACGTATAGTTGGTGTGTTCGTCTGGCGATATTTATTTATTTATTTATATTTATTTGTGGGCTGTATGATTGTGCGCACCTTCTGAATGATCATCTGTCCGGCGTACAGGGTGTCCTCGCACTGCGGCCGCGTGTTGGGGTCCGTCTTGAACAGCATCATGTTGATAAACGTGATGAGGATGGACGGCGCGCAGTACGCGCTAGTCTTCACTATCTCTGTATTACAAGGGGATAGGGTTCATAATAACATATTTGAAAGTATACAGGAATATGGGGTCATATTTGTCTAGTGGTAGCCGGGTCGATCTGCCCAGCGGGGTAATTCTACATCATTTGAAATCAGTATTGGAGTGAGATGGGATCGAAAACATTCCGAAAGGTATATCCGCAAATAAATTCTTCGTAAATGCACACGCTCCTTAGAACTTAGAACTCTAGACACCGCTATTTAGAAGAGCCTTTTGACTGCTCGTCGACTTTTTGGCGGGAAGTTGAACCGTAGTTGAAAGTTGGTTTTATTTTCCAAAAATATGTGTGTCATTGATAAATAATGTGTAATACCAGTGGGATATTAACTATTGTGTGTTCATAAACGTGCACGAGTGAAGGAAATTTAAATAAAATAGTTTAACTTGACTTTTCAAGTTCTCCCAAGATGTCCGGTAAATGTTCAGTAAAGTATCCACAGCTTTACTGATAGGGGTAGGGGATTCATTACATCATCGTCATCAACATTATCATCAGGGGTACTCATAATTCAATAACAATTATCAAGAATTACTCGACACTGGCAATAATCGCACTATTTTGATGCCGATTACATACCGAAAAAAAAAGTAGCGTCCTGAGCGACATTGGAATGTTTTCGTATCCATTTCCAACATCGATGTGGAATGATTTAAAATCAGCCGTGCTAATTTCAGCTACAGGGTGGTTAGAAATCACCCGTGCTAATTTCAGCTACAGGGTGGTTAGCAGTGTGATATGATACCTGGGTCGTCGCTGCCGAAGTAGGGCGGGGTGGAGCCGTACTTGACCCACTTGATGAACATCATGAGCACCATGTAGAAGAACAGCAGCGTCAGGAACAAGATTTGCGGGATGAACTCGACGTAGATGCTGATGCGCCGCTTGAAGTAGCTGCGCACATATTATTTACATTACCCCACTATTTTCTACAGTGTGTGTATAGTTGTTGAGGCCTGGTAACGAAATATTTGGGTTAAGGATACTCTTAATGACTATAATAAAATTATAGGAATCATACATTTCTGACTGTTATAATTTTTTTTATTTTTGAGCGCGCAATGTATCGTACACACGCGATCACAACATGACCCTCCCGCGCTATACCCGGGCCCCAAGTCTGCTAACACAATCGATTCATAATCGATTGTGTTAGCAGACTTGGGGCCCCGGACGCCTACTAGTGGTTCGAGCATATCAAGTATTAATTTACATTGCAGATTTAGGTCTAAATTAGTAATTATGGGTTTTTGATTAAACATTGCGTTGAGATAGACTTATTCTATGATTTTATGCTAAAATCAATTTAAAAAAACTAAAAAGTTGCTGAAACTGACTGATAACATGTAACATTGTAAACTCTGTTGGCAATCCTAAATAAATAAATAAACGAAAAGATCGACGAAAAAACTCCAACTATGGCGCTTCCAGAATCATGAGCTGTATCCATGGTATCAGTTTTGTTATGAAGCCACTGTATGTTCACGTAACTAACACAAAGAATATTTACATTGACATACAAAAAAATATAGATACACAGACAAAAACATCGCTGAAAAAAATACTTTAACGTTTTCTTACTTGCTACTAATTATAAAAAAAAAGTCGCTGATATTTTCCCCACAGATTATATCAGCGCTATTCCGTCAACTATTAAAAATTTAAAAACTTTGGATAAGTATTTCTGGTTATCGTAGAGTAGGCGTGTGCACTCACATGTGGTTCCAGAGGGAGAGGGAGACACCGAACAGCATGTGGAAGACGCCGATGATGATGGAGATCTTCATCTTGTACGCGTTCATGAAGATGATCTTGTTCGCCTCGGCGAGCTGGATGGAAGACACAGCAGTTTATATACCACTTACTCGATGGCAATAAGGTATAGTTTACCTTATTACTAATAAATAATGTTGGAGTAATAATGTCGGTGTAGATTCACAGATCTAACTGTGCCAAGACAACATTAGGAAATCTCTATTTTAAATTTTCACTATCACTCCCCAGGCTTTTAGCAGATTCCACCAGAATGTTGAGATACAATTTATTGGTTATGCCACGCGAACCCATCCATACCTTCACCTTCTATCACTACGCCAGGTTTCATAAAGGGGGTTCTAGTCGGTAGGAGTCAAATATAACCCAGCTTGCTACCCCCGGGGCTTGTGGGTGTCCATGAAGATATCCCCACGCAAATAAAAGGCACTGAATATAGTATTAATTACAAATCGTTCTCACCTGCCACACGGGATCAATGCCAAACGGATACGGCGTCTGCAGGTAGTCGTTCGAGTCCGGGTTCAATTGCAACAGCCTGTTGGACTGCAGCGTGGACTCGTTGTAGTTACTGCGCCACGCCGACCCAAATATGTTCAGACTTTTCGAGAATATGTCGTTATATATGATGCCCGTGTACATGGAGAACAGGCCCATGAGCAGGATGATGTAGCGACCGCCGAAGAATATGTTCCAAATCTGTTGGATAGAGATGACTGTAAATATATAGGGTTTTTTTTGTATCAATATCGCCTGACGATCACACGAACTGTACCGTTCTAAACTAAGCAACGCTTGTATTATGATTTTTTGCCGGCTTTTTTCAAAACTCATTTCAAAGTCACATCTTTTATTTCGTATAGGCCTACGGCGGCATTTTAGAATGTCATGGGTCCTGGTTTTTCTCAGCTCAGATCTGAACACGACCCTCAATTAAGAAGATCCGGCGAGAAATTCAGCCTCAGATTCCAACTAAGTGCCTTGGCATACATGAATCAAAAGGGAGTCGTGGGGGGATAAATAATGAAAAGTATGTGGTCGCGGACCTCGCTGTCGATCTTCTTGGCCTGCAGCGGCTTCTCCTTGTAGCACATCCAGAAGCCGAACACGGCCATAAGCGCGCCGTGCCCCAGGTCGCCGAACATCACCGCGAACAGGAACGGGAACGTTATTATCGTGTACGGCGCTGTTGACCAAACAAAATAACATCGTTCAGTCATACATACAATATACAAAGTCAGAATTCCAATGTCGATTTAAAAAAATACATTTTGTTCCCCTCAAAATGGCAATTGTGATTCTTGGAAACAATATTTTTTTAATCGACTTTACGTAATTCTGACTTCACATTATGTTTAAAAATGCTCTAAAGAAGCGCAGGTTTTAGTCATTATTATACCGTTTCTGAACAATTCTGTATATTTAGTCTTACAAGAAACCATAGCTGTTGACAAGGTGTACTCACCGGGGTTAACCTCCCTGTAGGTGGCGACACCGTACGCGTAGATGAGGTTTTGGAAGGCCGACGTGAACTTGTTGGTGCGGTTGTACGTCGGCGGGTCCTCCAGAGTCTCCATTCGATTCAGGATAGGAGGCACCGAACTACCGCTGCGCTCCTGGTAGCACACAACAGTAAAAATGTAAAATTTGTGCTTTGAGCATGGAATACCTTAATCTATCCTACCCATTATAAAGAGGATATAGTATGTGAGTTTGGATGCTGGGGGAAATCTCCGGAAACTTACTACTACTACTGATCCGATTCGGAAAATTATTTCACTGATACTAGGCTACTTCACTAAGCGCTATAGGCTATGTTTTATCCAGGCACCGCAAACGGAGCCACGGGTAGAAGCTAGTGCTAGCAATGATGTCGTATTGCCGTCCTATCGGACTATAAGAGTCTCCGTTGAGATTGGCAGCAGTGACCGAAAATTCCGGTCAGGGGGATATTCGGTAGCTATTCGATATATTCACAACGACCTATCGACTCTGATACTTTCACGGAGTGATAGTTAGTCAGAGTATTTATTTCACTCAGTTGTTCAGCCATCGTTAGCTAACAATCAAAATAATTTTCAAAATGACTAAATTAATGTTTCGACAGTCATCATTTAAACGATGTACTGATATCTGGTTGAATAATACGTGATCCCGTTGGATTCTACAGTCACGTCTCATAATACTAAACGATTGAGCCGTTATCCTGAATAGCTAAATTAATAGTCAATAATTATACTGTGCTGACAACACTTTACTGTCTTATGGTAAACCATTAACCTACAACTTCTGTACCTAATAGATATTTATATACCACTAGCTGCACCCCGCGGTGTTACCAGCGATTAAAATTAAAACAAATCTATCCCACGGGAACCATACATTTTACCGGGATAAAAAGTAGCCTATGTGCTATTCCAGACTATAATCTATCTCTGTGCCAAATTTCATCCGGATCCGTTCTGGCGTGATTGAGTAACAAACATCCATCCATCCAAACTTTCACATTTATAATATTAGTGGGATTACTGAGTCCAGAGTAGTGATAGCCAAGTTGGTAGATCGCTTGCACCGTTAACGAGGATCGTAGTTTTAAACCACGGCTCGCACCTCTGGGATTACTGGATTTCTTGTGCCACTCTCATTATCAACCCAGATTTATCACTTGCTAAACTCTCGCATGGACCAGCATGTGTAAGCAGCATTATGGAAGAACACAACTCACCGTCCCCCTCCTCAAAGCGAGCTGTATGGTCTCCATATCCAACGCCGGTACCCAGCACTCCGCGATCAGACACTTCTGAGTCACATCCAAGTTGAACAGGTTCAGTGTGTGGTATATGGCCTTGATCTTGCGAACCTTCACGAACCAGTTCTTGATGTTCTTCGCGGCTGCCACCAGGACGCGGTGGCGGTGGTCTTGGGTCTGGCCTAGAACCTAGGGAACGAATGGAGGGAAATGAATATTGGAGGACACGTTAGGCTGGCGGTCCAGTTGTTGTACTAAAATCTTTGGCAGTCGTTACGGCCAGTCAGAAGCCTGAACGATTCTAACAGGTCTAGCAATTTGATCGCTGGTAGTCACACTAGTTGGGTATCTTTCAGTAATCAGCCCAAATAGGGTGATCCCTAAGGCCACAATAAATAAAAATTACGAGAGACGAAGACACCAATTGTACGGTCCCAAGCTAAGCAATGCTTGTATTATGGGTACCGTACAATGGACTGCGGGCGAACTCAGTATATAATACTTATATAGATACTAAACATACATGACACGAGTACAGACATACATGCTCATCACACAAAGTATGTCCCTACCAGGATTTGAACCCGGGGCCCTCAGCGCAGAATGCACGGTCAGTACCAACTGAGCTAATCAGGCCGTGAGGCCGTCAGGCCGTCATATTGTACACAATTTTTGTAAGAAGTTATTATTCATTCCTGAATTCGGCACTTTCACAATACAAATCAATTTTGAAGCAGCATAATGAATTAGTTATTTATTTATTCAGGCTGTGACACTATCCTTGCTACGATTTGCATAGAATTAATTCGATAAGCACACAGTCGACCTTGCTGTGTCGTTAGTGTCGCAAGGTCTCCCTTATTTGTTGGGACGTCCTGATTTTTAGAAATCTAATGAATCACAAGCTGTGTCCACGACTTCATACACGTGGTATTTTTTTTCTATCCAGGGAGAACACTTTCCTTTCTCGGGATAATAAATGTATTGATATATTGTCTCGGCACAAACGCTACCACCATGCGATGTTTCATTACAATCCACCTAATGGATTCTGGGATATAGTTTATTGGCAATTCCCCGGGAACCCTTGCAAGTTCATTAGATGAGCGAACTGACGGATAAAAATTCTAAAAAAAGACGCATTTTGACTTGTCAGTATCGAAAATAACGTCTAAGTTACATTCTTGTTATGTGTATAGATTTCGCTTTTATTGTGTTTTTAACTTTGACTAGAGACAAATCCAATGCTACTTCATAACTAAAGTGTGTCAAAAGAACGTTCCCTTTACAATGCGAATCTGGCGACAGAACATTGGGGGCGGTACTACGAACTCATAATTCCAGGCAATTCACTTCCCGGCCGAGTAGTAGCTCTTTGTCTCAGTCTGTAATTGTTATTTTCAACAACCACGTTTTAAGACAAGAAAGTGTTTTTTATTGGGATAGTCAAAGTCAAAGTCAAAGTCAAATCATTTATTTCGTATAGGCCTACGGGGGCACTTACAAATTGTCATTACATTTTTTTTTCTTAAGTCTACAACCGGATCGGAACGCGACCTCAACTGAGAAGATCCGGCAAGAAACTCAGCGGGCTTGTCATTTTTTTTTAAATTCATTATTTTTACAAAATATAAAAGTAAGCGCCAGTGTGTTGCCATGCGGGGCGCACACACGCTACACTTTAACATTATATATATTGATATTTGAGCGATCAGTCCCAGGCTGCTTTATCATCCAAATAATCCAAGATCCTGTAATAACCCTTACGACAAAGATGACTTTTTACAGTTGTTTTAAACTTATTAATGGGCAAATCTCGGATTCCTTTGGGAAGTTTATTATAGAAGCGTATACATTGCCCCATAAAAGAATTATTTATTCTGTGGAGACGAGTGACATGCACGGATAGTTTGTCCTTATTACGAGTGTTTATAACATGAACATCACTCCTTTTTTCAAAATTATGAATATTTTTCTTAACATACATTAGATTTTCATAAATAAATTGAGACACAACAGTTAGAATATTTATTTCTTTGAATTTATCCTTAAGGGAGTCTCTAGGACCCAAGCCATAAATTGCTCGTATTGCCCTTTTCTGCAAGATGAAGATAGGTAAGTACGTATTATTGAGTTGAAATATAAAATTGCCAGGCAGATCAGAATATCAGGGCGACAGGGTCTAAAGGTTCGTAGTACACCTCCTGGTCACCATTGTATGGCCACTAACAGAGTGATTAGGGGCCGAAGCTGATGGCAGTTAGTGCCACAGTTTACGGCTTTGACACACTAAGCCGGGCGTAATCGTCGATTGTTACCGCGCGAGGTGCGCTTGCGACGTATTGATGAATCGTTTTGTGGCGTTTTTAATTTGAGATACACGCACATTATCAGGGTTCAATGTGCAATACTGCACTGAACATATATACTGTCACATCATTCAGATGATATCATCGGAACAGTCTATTATTGTCTATACTAATACTATAAAGCGATAGAGTTCGTTAGTACTGGAACTAGGTACTGACCTGATTCTTAAAATAATTTCACTGATAGAAAACTACATTATCCCTGAATACGCTACTGGCGAAGTTTTATCACGATATTAAATCACAGTAATAATGTAGTCTTGGACGAAGACCGATTTCGAACAACACTACCCTAAGGTACGATTACTATTTTATAACTACTTTTAAGCAGAAAATGGACGATCTTTTAGTCAGGCGGGTGGAATTCATGGCGGATCTGGTCGCTGTGCCCCAACGGTTATTTTAGGAATCTTGTATATATGTCACGAATTCCGAAAACACTTATAGCACGTTTCAGGATTTTATGCAGAATCGTCATTTGTTCCGGACGTCGTATACAGCGCCATCTGTGTATAAGCGCGGTGAACATGTGTATTGTACCAAGGCTTTCAAGAGGGAGCAGTACCATCACTTATGTAAGTCAGAAATGGTGTATCTAAAAAATAATTTCAACGTTACCGTGTTCAAGTCCTCGATCCTGGTCATCACGCCCATGGCCATCTCCCTCCTGTCTGCCGGCGCCTCGGGGCAGGGGTACAGCGTGGCGCGGAAGCCCTCGCAGATCTTCTTCACGCGGATCTTGAGCTGGTCGCCTTGGAAGAAGATGATGAACACCGACTTGTACACCTGATCCGACTGCGGGCAGAAAACGCATAGTCAAAGTCGCGAACACACAAACTCTTTTAATATTTGCATATTCAGTAAAACTCGACTCTTAATAAAGAATAAGGAAAATCCAGCATAATAAACCTGTTCACGGAGACCAATTATTTCTTAGGGAAAATAACGAGCAACAGCATTCTGGTAAAAGATGGCTATCGTGCATTGACCATCTACACTCATCCTGCTATATTATATATATATATAACGATGTTTATCGGGCCAAATCTCGCCAACTACGTCAGCTAAGAGTTGAGTATTTAGACCCATGCAACTTTAACTCGTGCCTGATCTTAAAATTAAAAGCGCACGAAAACACATGTTGGTTACATACCCAGATATATTTCAAAATACTTTTTACATTATCGAGTACATACATTCTCGATGTTGATAGATCAATTGATAGTGTGATACTCTCGTAAAAATATATTTCATTTGGCGCTTCAATCTAAGAGCAAAATCATCTTTCTCTGTCGCCGTTTATTAAACTAAACGCCCAACTAATTCACGCATCTCTTCTCAATTCCCTTACCCTTAAAGTATTTCGCAATAACACATCCTACTTTAACCCCATTGTTCGTATGTGTCGGCAATACAATGTGTTGAATCATGATAATCCGTCTGTGGATTTATTTAGTAATGATTTTTATATTTTTAAGAGACAAATCCATAACATCCTCAAACAATAGTTATAGCATTCGCCTAACTTCTCACACTTACCTATGTTTTTTAATTAAATGCATGTTAACATTTAGTATTAATTATGTTATAGTACATTAGTAGTGCCTAAGTTTAACTTCTACTTATCTCGTGAATTGTGTCATTTTGAAAACACAAGTTTTTGGGTTATAATTATATTTAAGCAACTATATTCCATGTCACCATGAATGCATATTTGATTGTAACCTGTTTTGTGTTCAATAAATAAAATAAAATAAAAATAAAAATTCGCTCGCGCTGCGATGCCCAACGAGTAACGGACATTAAGATTTTTAAGTGTGCTACTTACGGATGTCGGGTCCTCGAGGGGGGTGTCGATCTCCGCCTGTCGGAGGAACACATTCCCCCTGCAGGCCCTCCACAGCATACGCTCAAAGGCGGGAATGCGCTCGCGCAGAATCACGCCGGCGACGAAACTACACACAAAAGTATATTAGCAACACTGAACGGACGCGTCCGTCCGTCCAACAAAGCGCTTTCCATACCAGAAACTAAGAGAAAGCAGAAAGCGAATCTCTAATTTCATATTCGGAATATTGAACGTTTTGTAGGTTTCAAACCGTGCTGTCTCTAGGTGACATGCAATGCCCCATGTGTTACTATGTAAGCCTTTTAGATTAAATCACCTCATATGATATGACAGACTCAGAACTCACAGTTTAAATCCTTCAAAGTTCAAGATCCGAAAGACTGATCGACCTGAGATTAGCTAAATGGCATCTCAGTGGCGAGAGAACTCTGCAAACATTTATCTCAATGATAAATATGTTCAAATTACAAATAAAATAAAAGTGGCGTCGATTAGTTGTAAAGTAATGTTGACTCACTCAATGTGACTCTTCGCAAACTGAATTATCTAGAGTTAGCAAACGCGTCACATATAAATTAAAAATCTTATACAAGGTGTAACAAAAATACTGTCAAATATTTTAAGGGGCTAACAAGTAGGTCATAACGATCACGTTTATGTATAAAATATATGTGTAAACAGTGTTTGATTTTTCTCTGTGAAAGCGAGCCATTACCGTTTCACCGTGCACTTAGTATTATTTTTAAAATTTCAAATAATTTGATAATATTTTTCGGTAATGTGACCTTGATAGCCTACTGATGGACCTCTTAAAATATTTACACCATTATTGTTACAACTTATATGTGGATATAAAATAATGATAAAATCATCAATTGTCATAAAACACGTGATATTTCAAAGGTTACTAATAAACATAATTACAACAATCATACAAATAGGTTACACTAGAAATGTAAAGTTCTCTCTCCACCTGACCGCCAAATGATAATGATTCAAGGAAAATTACGCCCAAATATACAATAGACCACAACGTGGTTGCACAATGACAATTTTAAGGGAGTTGTTCTACTAATAATAAACATAACAATATAATAACCGGGGCCTGTAAATAAAATAATGTCACAATATAAATTTAAAATTAAAAAAAAAACATATATCAGTTGCGTAGTAACTACAGCTCGACATCACATATTTACAAACCACAGTAAGAAACCGCAGACTTGCTTAGAAGTTCAGACGTCACGTTGCCACTAGCAAAGTGAAGCCACATTTTCAATGCATTTACAGTGGTAAATATTACTACATATAACACTTTTTGCCTAGTAAACGCTACGAATAAAGGGTCCGACAGACTAAGAATTTCTGGACATAGTTTTTTTATATGTGTGCGTGAGTGAGTGTGTTTACATGCTAGAGTATTTGTAGGCTTCACTTGTACCGCACGCCCCGTGTTGTCTGAATATTCCAACAAGTCTGTGTAAACAGAAGACATTGGTGTAACGGGTGAAGTTTAAACAACAAACGCCGCAATAAAAATATTATTGAGAGATGCCTTATTGGAAATAGGTCGCACGTATCGCGGGTTACACTGAAATGTGAATCGGGAATTATCAGATACCATTTGTGTCTTACTGCGTGAAGATAAAATATTTATTAGTACGTACCTAAATTAAGAGCCATCGTGCTAGGTATGTTCTTTTCGAGAAGTTATAGTAGGCTTATACCGCTAACGCAATTTTTATTATTGAAACGGTCCATGACTTCTATACTATACTTACTAATATTATAAATGTGAAAGTTTGGATGGATGGATGGATGGATGTTTGTTACTCTTTCACGCCAGAACGGCTGAACGGATCTGGATGAAATTTAAATTTGCTTTAGTATACTACTTATTTTTTTTTCAGGTCTCAGGTATTTCAATAGCTCTGATCATCACAATCTATCGTTATCACCGGATACGTGTCTATACGTGTAGCTAAAACGAGCGTTTGTTTTTACTACTATTTATAAACGCGGACGCAAAATATCACGTCTAAACACAATGCTATCATTCTAACAATATGTAGGTCATGGTTTATTATAGATGTTATAATTTATAACTCAAGACCTCTTACAAGAGTAAGTAATGGATTCGCAACGTCGTCACCGAGAAAGCATGCTGATATTGTCAATCGTATTTATGAAATCGATGGTGTGAGCGGGGCGGAAGATGCTATGACGCAATTTAAAAAGTTTCTGGCTTGAGACTTGACTTACTTGTGATATGTGCGCGAATCCTTTTACGACAATCACCATATAACGATAATGAACAAGTAAACCAATAAAGATTAATAGGGTAACATTAAGCTTGACTATGACAAGCTTCTATATATTTGTTTAAGGTCCCTTCAATATGTCTATAAAGTTATGTTATTAAGAATATATCTGTAGAATTTTGTTAATGACAATGCATGAGAATGTTGGTGGTAACAGTGATGTGACTTATACGGAGAAGGTCGCGTCAAACAATACAGATAATAACATAAAGAATCGGCCAAATCTTAGAATCAATGACGTAACAAATATACATTCGTTTGTCGAGCCACGTCAGGGGCACATGATTGGAGCCATGCACCGTGGCTGTGCTAATGGCTTCCAACAGATAAGATTAAAATCTGGCCATCATCATTATTTCCATTCCATATCTATACGACGATAATGTCTATAATGGGTTCACTATCTCTAGTTTTTATAATACTAGAATTCTATAACAAGTTTTTATTTTTCAGAATGTGTTCATATTCAATGTTATCTACTCAATCAACCATGAATTGTCAAATAGGATCCTGTATATTCCAGGCCAAAGTTTTATTAACCAGGTGCCAGCTCGCGAGTTGGATACGTCCTCGGATATTTATTTACGTGAAGCTGACTGAACAAGCTTCTTCGTGGATCTAATTCTATAGGGTACAACAACAAAAAAAGTAAAAATGAACCTCACTAAAGTGTTTATAGGGTTTTATAATTCTTTGAACAATATTTACGCCCATATGCGTACGTGCTTAGTTTAGTTCGGTTTTATTCCTTGTTCTATACAATTAATTGTATTTTCATTGTTCCATCGTATGCCATTAGTAAATACATGATCGTTTAGTTCCACATTTGTGCGCCGTGATCACCGCGTGTTTGCACCGGCAAATTTTATAGTTTTCCCGTGAGCCGAGCCATGAAATGGTGTATGTAAATTTTATTACCTTTTAACAATGAAACCACTTAGAGATAAGCTAATAGGTTTGTCGGGATTCCCATTTACTTCAATGAGTAAATCACAAATTACTTAACATAATGTGTCAAGGTAATGTAATTACTATTTAGTTATGTAACATACCTTTATCAAGGATCGGACATTAAGGCTTCCCTTTTTAGACCATATTAAATGATTTTAATGGTACAAGTAAGCATTCCCTAGCCCTCTCATTCAATTGTCCATTATCAGACGCCATTTATCACCAGTTCGTCATCAGTCATTAGTAGGTGTAGGTAGTATGAATACTTTAGTTACAGGATTTTGTAATTCCCCGTCAAAAGTAGGTATACATTTACGAGTACCCATACAAAGCGCATATTCCTTGGTGTGGTTCCATCGACATCACTTCAGTATAGAGCACTTTATTTTATAAAAGGTTTTATCATTTATTCGTTTCTTGTCTATTCCTAACCCGGAGAACACACTATGAGAAATTATAGAGATTATAATATCCCACGGACAGTTTACAAATTAACAATAATTGCCAATGATTTTTCGTAAATGATGACATCATGAAGTTTTTCCAAGTACCAAGGTTTTCCTGAAATGGAAAGCGATTCCAGCGAGCTATTATCACTACCATCCGCGCATACATTTGATTATACAATTATAATATTTATATTTGTTATCACGTGCAGTCAATGAGTAACGTCTGCAAATACATCCATTAAAATTAGTTGAAAGAAATCCAAATGTCAGTTAACATGTTGCAAGACAAAATGAGCATAACGCTGTTGTAATTACAGTTTCTTTTCAATTAACAGATTTGTGAACAGTAAATTGTTGATTCAATTTGGTGTTCCACCGCGCAGTGTTATGGCAACGGACGATAGAGAAAAATAAATTGTAAGTGTAACGGCCAAGGCGCAGTTTCACTTGCCAAGTATTTTCACATAGGTATGACGTAAGAGCAGGATAGTGGAGCCCGTCACCTTGGCGCAATACCAAGACGTCTGTCTGTCTGTGTACCTACGTAAACGATGTAAATCATATATAACTCTGGAGTCTCGTCTGAAGCTGGGAATGTAGAATATTATATCAAGCGTTCGAATAATTTTTTGGCGCCAGGCACATACCTATTACGTTACGGAAAAAACATAAAATTAATTCTACAGGAAAATATGGTAAATACGAGTAGGTACATTGCTTTTTCAATCAGTAAATTTATTCGATTTAAAAACAAATTTTCTATATTTCCAACTCTGTTTCGTATTTGACTTGATGAGCACCTATAGCTGTGTTAACCAATATCGTAATAAGACTATGATGTCGGATAACGTTATGATAATCATACATTGAATGGTCGAAAAATGCAGCCGATGACAAAACGGTTCTCATTAAATGCAAGGCATGGCATCGTAATCAGTTTTGTCAGACTCTGTGATAAATAAGATGCCACTTGGTCGGTGACAATTGAGATGCCACACGACTTAGTGCCCCAGCCTTCTGCTACTTGTCTAATGATAACGTTTGTAAGCAATTAATTACGACCAATTGCTATAAACATTTCAGCATAAACCCGTGGCGCATACGTCAAATGCATCATTGTCTAGAGTAACAGTTAAGAGTTTAAGCATTTTGCGAAAACGGCTAGCCTTTAAACCAATGTCTCCTTAAACTAACAATTAGAAACTCGTGTTATTCATTCATTCTATTTGCACAATAAAATATATGACTATTAAAAACCAATTTATTATAACTAGTATTCGCAGTTATGCCATTGTGATTTTATGTTAGTTACATACGCGAAGGTAATTGAAGTGTACGTTCAGTCATGCTCAAGTGTTATAAGTACATATAAGCAGTCAAGGTTTTCAGTGAATATAGTGTGGTCTAATGGGCTCCGGCAATGTTTGCCAAGCCCTGTAGGGCCTTAGCAACATGGTAACAAAGTGTTTTTTTATACATACTTCATGTTATAACATGTCCAAGTTCTAAATCTTCATTATAAAGCTTGTATTATCACATATTATTAAGAGCACTAACACGTTGTTTTTTATAGATTTTAAAAATCGTAATCGGTGGTGTAGCACAATAAAAAACAATGTGTTAAGTGCTCTTAATAATTTGTGATAATAAAAGTTTTATTATGAAGATCTCATTTAGTCAGCTCCCAAGAGATGACTCGTCCGTAGTGTTGTGTAAAAACTATAAACAAGTATAGTTGTAAGTTTGTTTGTTGGGATTAATGTCTGGAACTCCGATCCGATACAAAAAGTATATGTATAACTGATAGATAAGCTTCTCTATCCATGAGTGACACAGGCTATGTTTCATTACGCTTTACCAAAAAAAACGCTAGTTGCGACAAGACCTAGTTATATTCACATTGAATTGTGTTCACTCAATTTTATCTGTTGCAGATATCACTACCAAAATTTCCATTTGAGTGCGTTCATTTACTTGATACCTAACAAAATGACAGATGTTTTGATCCCTGGACAAATAGGTTTATCATTACTTCTTCCAATATTGCTGCTCTACAAAAATCCTTAGTTTAAAGTGGATCTAAAGAGGGCCCAAAAATCTCAGCTCAACTCCTTAAATATTTTCTTTGTTGCATAATTGTATACATTCAGCCCCAGGGTTTACAGCCTTATCACACGTCTCATTTTGACCGATTCAGTTACTAATCACAACTATTATGAAATTTACACTTTACAACCCTCGTTCTTGCACAGCCGGGTAAAGATAACGGGTAGTCGAGTCAAACCGTTCAGTTTCATATTCGTATCGAATCTTTAATTCCATTACTAAGAATTACTCTTACAGATATCTATCTGCAACGCGCGAAAAACTCTATTCGAAATTTGAATTTTGAATTTGTATTCTGAATTCAGTCCAGTCCACTTCAGTCCAGGTCCAGTGACACGTTACGTAACAATCACAAATAATTGTTACGTTACCAACAGATACAACTGTACGTTTAAATTGTCACCGAAACGAGGTTATCGTTAATGTTTATCTGGAATGTATAGTACACTATTATTTGTACAATGATAAATGTATCTAAAGAAAGAATTGAGAGGTAGGCGAAAATAGGACGATCGTCGTCTATGGGAAAACGTCTAGAACTGATGACCTAAATTAAACCAGAGGCGTGACAACTTCTGGAAAATATATTAAAAACACTGCAATTGTCCATGATCATCACACTCAAATGGCACTGAGGCGGGTCACTTAAGCCGAATGAGCTTAGAGCGGTGTGAAGAAATAAGCACCGAATGGGCTCCGGGTCCTGGATGTGGTCGCCGAGGGAGACCCAAAAAGCGTTTGCGATACGACATCGACGCTCGTGCAGACGGGTAGTTCGAAGAGTAGATCATGAGTGGAAAAACATGCAACAGCCCTTTGCCCAGCAGTGGGCTCAAATTGAATTAAAAAAATACATATTGAATGGTGTGCTAATAGTCCGCTATGGTCATGAACATGAGTTATAAATAACATAAGCTACTTCACAACCAATGTTTTAATAACAACTAAATAGCATTTTCGAACCGGTGGAATTGCTTGCATGCACCACTTCAGGGAATGAATGCTCGTCGTTGCCATAACATCGGCAACCCCATCCGGTGTCAGCCGCTCCAAAATGCCAATCCGTATCGACAAATTTAAACAATCTTTGCTGAGTCCGTATATAAATGAGATACTTGCCGCAAATAACAAGTCTTCTTGAAGCAAAGAGAAGAATCACCTTCACCTTGTAATACCTACTCAAAAACTGTCAACAGCTGCTCCTAATTCATTTGTTTAACATCAATTCCGAAACGAATTCCTTGCAAACATTGACATATTTTCAAGCGACCCGGTAACGAGACTGTCACGATCACTGCGGGTCGACGATCGGGTAACGGCACATCTATAAATATGACTCACTTATATGTGTGTAATTTAAGAGCATGAGAAAGTAGCTTAACCAGTTCAGTGCAGGAGATATCTTGTGTTCACTTGCCTTGATGATAAATTGATTTCATAGCTTTTAAGACTAGCTGTTCGCCTGACGTCGTACGCGTTAACCTTAGTTTATTACTATCCAGATTTCTAGAACCCTTACTATTCCAGTAATAAAAAAAATCGTATACATTATCAGAAAGTCGGCATAAATAGCAATATCAATAGCAACGCCAATGAGCTATGCTTTTTAAATACAGAACCTTCGAAGCGTAATTTTCCTTTCTCAAAAAATCCTAAAGAAGTAACGAATAGGTCAAAGCCAAGACATTTTGATTGAATACAGCATTCACACTAAAAGCTGTCCCAAAAACATGAAACTATTGGAGAAAGATTACCAAATTTGGCCAACTGTTAAAATTCGCCGCAGAATATGTAGAAATGAACCGAGAATCCTACTCATGCCATTCAAAAGTAAGTAAATAAGCGAACCGAAAGAAGAAATGCCAAGATCAAGACTTAAGTAGATATGTACTTATAAAACAATGTGGTCACCAACAGACTATGAGTCACTACAGGGACTGTACAAATTGACGAGACAATTAATTAAATGTAGGTGTAGAAATGAACTAACCGCGCTATACAACAGTCATGTGATCCCATAATACTTCTAATTTTAATTAATTGTACATGTATACATCGTGTATGTATGACTTGATGACTCAAACTGGTTTAGACGTTTCCAAATTGAAATGCTACAAGCTGTCTCAATAGAATATTCCACACCACGAACCATATCAATGGAAAAGTTCGAGTCATTTGACTTCGATATTACACATGACTGAGCACTTGCTCAGTAGTAAAACATTTTATCTAAATCCCTTCGGGCTTAGCCTTGTTTCTTGACAGTAACCAACACAGAGATTTACTGCGATCCAGATTTATACTCGATTATACTTAGTAAGGCACTCAGATATCGCACGGAAGATCTAGACGAAACAGTTTTATCTGATATCTAAAATAACATTGGGTAAGTTAGGAATACATCTGTGTTTGTTTGTAACATTTATCTCAGTTTTAGATCACTTTATAATAACAAAAATGTATGCAAATGGTGCTTGTTCCCATCAACGTATAAAAGGTATAACTTTGGGTAATAAATGCATCGAAAACCTTTAAGAAACGTTACAAAACATGAAGTCGATGACGTAATAGAATCGTACGATGTCCATAGCAGTCAACAATATGTGACATCTCTGAAGAGGCATTGTGATGTAAAACAAGCGTTCAATAAAGACACAGGAAACGAGTATTCCAAAACGGACACTGGAGCTCCAGTGTGCGGCGATTTGTGACACCAAGAATTAGTGTTTAAGAAAATAATATTTATAAAATCAGTTGTTGTTCCTTCGACCAATTTTTCTCTGTACATATTGTAAAAAACACTGAGGTTCAGAGCAATTAAATAGCAAAACGTAGTTGCCAATGCAATTATAAGCAACTAACAATGAACTTAAAAAAATGCCAACTAACAGATAACTATCTACACGACTTTACGTTCTCTGGCAACATTGTTAGGTTGCAAACGACATCCTCATTAAACTCGACTATAATATTGTTTGCAAGAAAACACAAAAAGTATATAATTTCGTGTACGTTCACATAATGTATATCTTGCAGTTACGATGTCAATTAGAAACAACCTCAATGACGTAATTGATAGTCGACAGGCCGATATTGTGTTAGACGCCCGTATTGTGTTCCACAATGTATCCAGTTGGAAAAGGCTAAGCAAATTTATCACAACCATACTCGATCAATTCAAGGTTGATGCGAAAACAGCGGCTATGTTATATTTGTAATGTTTTTAACGACATTAGTGGAAGCGCTAGGTCAGTGTGCGAAATTCAAAATTTCGATGGTTGTAGATTTTTTTTAATTTAAAATTGGTAAAACTTTACGATCTCATTTGTTTTTTTTTTTGCGACATTGACAGTGTGAATTGTGACAGTGTGCACTCGATGTATTAAGTTTGCTTTAAAATGTATCTAAAGCAATACAATACTCGAAAGTTTGTAAAATAAGCTATTTTTACAACTTTGGAGTCTTGTCCCATTTGGAATTGATTTTGAAGCAAATTTAATAGATAAATATATATGTTTAGAATTTTCTTAAAAAAACAATGGATAAGCTTCATTCGTGATGATACGTGCACCCACATAGCGTTACTTAATAACATTATTTTCCATATTGTTTAATCCCAACGTTAGTGCGGCAGCGATAATCCAATACTTTTTGGTAGTTTATCTGTACCGACATTTTATTGGAATATTGGAATGAATAACACGAGTCAATTTAAAAATAAGATAAAAAAAAATATTACACATAACATATACTAAATCTATGTCACTCGTACCAAGACGCTGTTAGACTTTCTAGAGTTCAAAGTCTTCGTGATACCTTTCCTATTTATAATATATATATTAAGTGATTGTCTGATGAAAATTTAGAGAAACCATATTACATGCGTTCTTTACTGATTAAGAAAATAGGAATAGTTCGTCACGAAGTATCGTATAAATTAGCATTTACAATTTTCGCACTTAAATACATCTATTCTTGAAGTCCAAGTTACCTTGACGCGCACATGAGATTTGCCGCTCTATTACAGTTAAACAATCATACTGTGATATAGAAAGTGAGTGTTAGTAAGCATGTGAAAGGTGTTATAATTATTTGTACCCAAGAACTGACGACAGAATTGAAATCAGTCATGTATATTTCAATAATACCGTCAGTCCCGTCTCCAACCAGACATACATGTATACATAGACCCGCCCTCGGAACTCAGTCCCAGCTACAATATAAATTACAATGGACACTACTAACCAAGGCAGGAATTCCAGGGATTCTTGTTTATCCCGATAACTAGAGAATAAATCAAGCACATCTTTAGCTATTCTGTACAAATTAGAACTACATTAAGTTAAAAGATTATTCTTTCCAGTCCACTTTTTTGTTTGGGGTATATTGTTTTTGTATTTACAATATTGGCATTATCATCGCATGCAATAATCGGAGGTACTTCTTTATTATTAATATGCCTTTCAAAGAGTTCTATTATTATCTGTTTCTCCAGGTTAAGACAGTCTTGCTAGTGTAGAATTTTAGATCTCTGAAGATGTTCACATAAGCTTTTACGAGGCGTACCAAGGCCCACAAGAATTACCGTATACTTGCTTAGTTGACATTGTAAATATTTGCCGCGTCCTTTGTCAAATAATAAAACTGTCAAGCTTATATGAACAATATTATTGATCGCATCGTCTCGCTTTTATCACGTCATTCATATTAATCATAGACGCAACTTGTTTGCAATGTAATAATTCAACAAATAATCTTTACATTACTTTATAAAAATTAAACAAAATATTTCAGATACAGGATCTAAGCAAGCCAATAGAGATACAAGACGAGCAACCAACAGTTAACAAATCCTGCAATTATTTTTAGCTAAGCTGTCTCCATGGCATCACTTGGGATCTGGCGCAGACCCACGTGACGATAACATGGAGCAGGGAAGCTGTGGAACGTTATCGCGTGGTGGTCAGTGTCAATCCAGTGCGTATGTACAGTCGCATACGTACCCTAGTTGGACGTGGCCGATATGTCTGTTCGGGTCGTCGGATATGAGGGCGCGCGTCATCGACTCAGTGGTACTGGCACCACCCTCGTGCTACACGGAGGACAAACATAAACATGAAGACATACAATGCCCATATGACGTCACAATGGCACGCGATAGACACGACAGATACACCAGACGACGGACACATCCCCTGCATGTTGTAGTAAAAAAGTAGCGCCATCGAATAGCTGCGAAACACCTGACATATGCTGATAGATACCTAGCTACGAAGAAATTCTATAAAGCATCGTTATTCAATGTTAGTCTGTGTCTACTTCGTATTGTGTACAAAATACAGTGTCGTTCATAAACTATAAATAATACTCGAACTGACTCGTGGTCTACCATAGAAAATATAAAACATAATGGCATGCATAAAAAACGACAAATACAAAAGCGTGGATGACAATATGGTAACGGAAATAATCTATTCTGTAAACCTCCTCGACTCGAATAGTCTGGAAAACTTCACAGATGGACTTCAAAAATAAATTATGTACGAAACTTTTGTTAGTTCAAAATAAATCTCACTCAGGCAGCAATTGGTTAACACGCTCGGTGAGGGACTCGGTACTAGATCATAAGCTTTATAATAGCCCCTACGAGCGGCACAACATGGTACCCAATCTGTAGGGTCGATTTGTATGTCACTACTAATTGACATGTCAATGAGTAGCAAACATGCCAGTTTGTAGGAACCATACGAATCGGCCCAATAGATTGGATGCCAAGTGGTGCCGTATGTAGAGGCTTTTAGGACTGTCACAGTCTGGGTCGCGGCGGGTTCTGCGGTGCTACAACTAAGCTATCACACCATCACACAAAGAAGTCAAAGAGAGGTGTTATGATGATGATATACTATAAACCGGCCGACTCCAATGCTTGCCTGAGTGGTGATAGGTAGACTCCAGGATCAGCGTCACAGTACAAGCGCTGTAAAAATAACAACGCTCATGTACGTGCTTTGATTTCCATTCGCAACAATGGAAATCAAAACGGTCCACCGAGCGAACTGTAATGAATCGGAGCATACCCCAGCTTGAGAGCTTGCCCGCCCGCCATGAGTCCCTCTTCCCCGAGTAGGGTCACTTGCTCCTCCTCGCGCGACGGGTCCGCCATCTTGTGCACACACACGCGCCACCATGGCGCAAGGTCAACGACGCGTCAATGTCAATGTCACATTTGGTACGACGACCGCCAACGTTCCATACGTTGTTGGCGTCAAATTATTAGGTTATAGACTTCTTCAGAGATTACATTTTTTATGTCTTGAATAATGAGAGCGATCAACGCACACACTAGGTAATGTATGTGTTCGATCGATCAGATGACGACAATACAAAGTGTGACATTAACAACACGACGTCATTATTTCCAACAATACAACCGAATCGAAACGTTCACATCAGTCATTTGGGAGTTTTTGAAGCCCACTTTGTCGTACAGACGTTAAAAGAAATATAAATCAATACAATAAATAACCCATGACCTTCGTTTAAGGAGAATGTTAAGCTTGATCGAAGAATCAAGGGGTGTGGGCAATTAATTAGTAGGCAGTCGATACTGTTATGCGCTCAAAGATACAAAAAATAAATTTAAATAGGTACTAGAATTTTATGAGACACTGCTCTAAAACAAGGGGAAATCATAAATAAAATAATGATGACTAAATAATAAATAAAGACAAAGCAAACATCGATCGTGGAGCTAGTTTTTTTCTACAACAGCTGTTTTTTTAAAGACGGTTTCGTACTGCTACCTTCGGCATTCACTTTAATTATCAACCAAGTGTCTGACTAATTGATTAAGACAAATCTATTGACGTGTTTCCCTTTCCTTGTTTCTATAGTAATAAATCAGTGAACATTAACAAAGTATGAAAGATGACTGTTACATCTGTCTGACGTAGTTGAACCAACATAATAACAATTACGTCCACAATAAATTGGGTTTATACGTAAACTATCACGAGGACATTGTCGGCATGAGCTATCTTATCATCGTACCTATAGTAAAAAATTATTGAGCCTGGCATTTCGGAAGCCGATTACGTTAATAAGTAAACAAGATTAATTTACCCAGTTTCGGTATTAGAAGGTAACAAGACGTGGGTGGGTGTTAACTCGTGAGCCCTAACAAAGAATCATATAGATCGTCCAACGACTTACCTCGTCAAAGAAAACTTGGGTTTTTCTTAGTATATGCTTGAGTTCGGTGAGCTCTAGGTAGTTGCGTTTCAATGCTTCGGCATTCTGATTCACCTCGCGGAGTTCATTTTCAAGCTTTTCGAAGGTAGCCTGCGAAACAGAAAAATATATAAATTCCTTTTCGTATATAATTAATAAAATAATTTATTAAGGTTCAATTTCTTAACAAATAATATAGGAGTCTCAAGGATCAACACCAAACCCGAATGAAGGACCTCAAATTTAAATCAATAGTTAAGATATTCAATGTTTTAAAGGCTTCCTCAAACATCAATACTGGGCACAGATCTATTGAAGGATTATGTCTGCAATCATTACCTGTATGTATAAATAGTATTATCATCTCCTACATGATTCTTACCTCAAGATCTATCATCTCCCTCGGCTGAGGTGCCTCAGGGCATTCGCCGGGGATCTCGAGCATGGGGATGCCGTCGCGGCGGATCTCCTTCTCCAGGTATCGAAGCTTACGCTCCATCTCGTCGCACCGGCGGACCTCATTGACGAACTTGCGTTGGAACGCGTTCACGTCTGGGTTTAACTATTAAAAGATATTTCATGAGATAAAGCATAGTATTAAAAGGAGTTAAGCAAGAGCATTCGAGATACTACAGAATAAGGATCCTTATGACACTATGAGACTTAACTTGAGAGAATGAAGATTAAAATTAACTTTGATATTAAGCCAGGTGCTTAGCTCTCAGAATTTTAGCTACATTTCTATGGTTTAAAGTTTTGTGTGTATAATTCGACATATTAAGCCAATATACTAAATGACTAGAATGTTCTTCCATTCCTTCACATCATCAGTTGAATTTTAAAAATGTCTTCGTCATTTAAACCAAATAAACATTTCATATACCTATATTTAACTGTACATAGGTATGAGAAATATTCATCTTGTTCTATTCACACTTTTAAAAATGTTAATAAGTCTTGCATGTTTGTAAAACACTCATTCAGCTTGTCAAGTGATATGTGTGATACATTGAATAAAAGATATTTACTATGAAAACATCATTATAATGTATGTGATGCAAATTAACTGTTTTGTTATTAAAGTCTGCTTTTACAATTCTTTAATAGCCTTAGAATGACTTTGTTAGATTAGAACTAGACTAGCTTTATTTTAGTTGGAATATATAAGTAATGTGTGATCATGTGCTCATTTAAAAAAAAAACAATACTATGTATTTATCTGTGTCTGTATATTGAAGATATAAAAAAAATGCTAAAAAGACATCTCATTGTTTCTGGAGTTCTTATCTGTGTGTCTACTTATTTGGGCGCTTGAACCAATAACAATAAGGTTTTCACGATTGGAAAGATAGTCTACATTTCACATCACACTATGAATGAGCATTGTGGGTGGAGGTGCAGCTAGTAATTAAATAAAATTTAGGACTTAAAGTAATTAATCAACATAATTTTATCTTATTCTTTATCAACTGCCCACATAACATTTAATTTAGATTATATCAAAGATTGTCACATAATTATATGCATCAATCATTAATAGTAATTAACACATTATTTTAATCTATCACATGACTTTTATGATTTAAATGAAATCACAAAAATGTGTCTCAACTCCAGAAAATAAACATTTATAATTATTAGCAAGAATGATTATAAAGTATATGCTGCGTTACACATAGTACTTAGTAGTAACTAGCTTGTGTTTATTATGCCCTGGAGGGGGCGATAATGAGCAGATGATGATGTAGTTATGAACGTTTAAAGTATATAGTTGAGTATAAATAGGGCCCAATTTCATTTTTCCCCTGGGGCCCTTAGTAACATATCTATGCCACAGTATCTAAGTGTTTTTGTTATGTTGAGCCTGGCACATGGAAACTTTGTAACATGATAGATCCTGTAATCATATTGATCTATTTATTATCATAATGTACAAAGAAAGGGGAGGGGTTCCCATAGGTGAGCCAAAAACAATGTCCATCCAAACTAAGTTATAGGCATAGATACAAACAAGCTGTTGTACGAAACAAAACAGTAGGAAATTAAAAGTCAGCATAATTGATTTATATGTGTATCAAAGTCTAATTTCTAAAATGTATACTATGAGCCATCCTTAGCATCGCTTTTCATTAAAAATCAATTCCGCTCGTTAGATAACTCAGCATATCATGAAATCGGGGTACCAGACTCGATGAAAAGCGAAACGAGGTCACAGATTTCCCATTATAAAACATTTTTTTACGAACACTGGCAGATTTCTAATATCTTGATACAAATGTGTAGGTAGACAAAGGGGGCGTTTTACATGCTCCACATGGTTGGATATTACTTACATCTCGGAACTGCACCAGGCCCAACTCCCCGAGCTCGGACACGCAGGCATACGCCGCTTCACTCTGTAGGAATAGTTGACATAATGTCATTTCCTCACTCCTAAACAACGACCCCATTTTCACGTTTTTACAACACTGCACAAAATGATAATATTTAAATACTAATTAAAAGGCTCCGTCGCGAGTCTGCGTCCAACGAGCAGACTTTGGCGGCGACGAAACCGAATTACTTGTGTGTGAGTGGAAACGAATCAATCGATATGAATAGCTCAGCTTTACGAACGAGTCATCAGTGCGCAACGCACACCGTCCGTACCACGCAACCCGGATTTTGCATTACATTACATATATCGAGTTGGGGATACCAGACCTAAACTTGATTTTAGCCTTTCCCCAATTAAATAACATAAACTCTACAAAATAATTTTGTACACAAACTAAAGATTGGTCAAGCAATCTTTAGTTACTAATCATGCATTTTCATTAAAATTGGTCTTGATAATCTTTTAATTGTTTATCGCTATTCCCTAGAGTTTCGCATTAGGCCATCCACGCACAATTGAAAAATTCACCAGTATAATATACCCACCATTTTATTAATGTTTGTCAGTCTGTCTATCTGTTGGGGCATCTTCGACTGCTACCAAACGGATTCGACGAGATTTTACATAATAATAGTTTAGAAGTCAACATTTTGGATTAAAATTATTCAGGGAAATAGTAAGGTTCCCCAGAATAGCAATGCTTGTATTATGGGTACCATATAATTGATTGGGGGTGAAGTCAGTGTATAATACTTTTATAGATATTAAACATCCATGACTCTGGTACAAACATTCGTACTCAAATATGCTCTTGCAGGATTTGAACCTGGCACCCTCAGTACAGGTCGTCAAGTCCACGCCTATGATGTCCGCGAGCTTTGCTAGTTTATTGGATAATGTTATATAATTAAAAGAAAAGAAAATTTTCGATTTTATAATTTAGGCCAATTTAGATGGACCATATCAGAATTACTGAAAATATGTAATATTTCTCTAACCCACTGTTTATCTGTTGAATTAAATCATGAAAAAATTCATGGCTGGTGTATTTTTTTATGTCTAGTTACCCTAAAAAGATGAGAACATTTCAATATTGGCAATAACTTCTAGTTATTTCTCTTTTTAACATTATGTTTATCTCTTTTGTGCAATTGATTAAATCTTGAAGATTGTTTGCGAAGCTAGTTTTGAAAATCAAATCGACACTTGATTTCTTTTTTTTTGTCCTGAGCGATGTATATATAGAGGTCAGTGCCCTAAAAGCATTATCTGCCGTTCATTCAAAATTGTTTGTAACTCCTTTACGAAGTAAAATATAATGATAGCCTCTTATTGCTTTGTGTTCTGTAAATGAAATTAAATAAAATTCTCCCAGCTCTATTCTCTTCTTCTTTCTATACCAAATGAGATGCGATGAAATAAAATGGATAATATGAATATGGCCTCACCCACAACTTAGCGGGTATTTTGCCAATGTCAAGTAAATTAATAGCAATAAACATTCAATAAATACAAAGTATAAATAAAATAATGGATGTGACATGATGATATGAAAAACTAGCTCTTCTTCTTCTTTCTTTACGAAATTACCTAGCTCTATACTTAATCTATATTCTACTTTCTATCTGACTTCGTCAAATTGACGACGTCACATTTGACAACTAGTGACAAAAAACATTGTGCGACTAAAACAAAAATACTTTTTAGTCTCTGTTTGGTTACGGACGTTTAAATAAATCTTTCTCTTTCTAGGCTCCGGGCGACGATTATCTTTAACTTATATTCCTTCTCTTTATTATGTGTGGGTGGGAGTGAGAGTTGAAATTGAGGTTATAGATTTAGCTTGAAATAAAAATAATTTATCAAATTTACTATAAATAGACAAATGTAAATGAAAATCAGGGCAAAATGGTGTGTAAAGTTGATTTATTGGTTCAGCATATACTGCAGCCGGGAATTCTCATTGCATTCTATTTATATTACAGGCTCTGCTCGGCGCTCAATTAGTTATAACGCTCATAATGGTATCAGTGATACAGAAATTGGGCAATTATTCGTTTGCGAGATGGTTACTGTGTGCTCAAGGGCTGTACCGGTATTTATATCCTAATAATAGTGAATTGAAGAGTTTGGCGGGAGTACCGAAAGATACATCGAAGGGTAAGAGAGGGGGCAAGAATGAGTCGAACGGAAAGCCGGAGACTTTCCACGTGCCTCGGAGCCTAGACATCCAGCTGGAGACAGCTCCGGTGACGCCTTTAGATGTGGTACATCTCAGATTCTACACTGAGTATGTGTGGATTGTAGACTTTTCCTTGTACACTGGTGTAGTGTACACTATGTCTGAGGTGAGGAACTTCCTACTCCAAACATAATATAATTACAGTCTTTACACTTAGCGGAGAAGCTTATAGGCTTCTGTTGCTTCTGAAACTTTGTAAATAAGAAAAGGTGATTGAATTTATTTACATGTCCTTTAATGTATTTTTCAGGTGTATACATCAATATTCCCATTAAAGGATGAGTTCAATTTGAGTATGGTGTGGTGTGTCCTAGTAGTTTTGTTCTCATTGTATCCTTTACAAAAAAAATAGTTAAATATTATACTACAAATAATATTTTTACCACAAATGACATGTTTAGTCTGAGTATCGGGCTTGGACCTAACATTTGTTTAATCAAAGTCTTTAATAATAAGCAAGTATAACCATTTTAACAATTATTCTTAACTCAAACTCAGCAAAATATTGCTAAGTCTGACGAAGCAGTACTTCACAAGTGATGAGTCCATAGGGGAAAGATCCACATGCATTGTTGCATTCTGTGTCTTCCTGCTCATAGCTATGATGGTGCTCATTGTCAATGAGTCTAACTTGGAAGTGGGTGTAGACCCAGCATATGACAGCTTTTATGAAAACGCTTCAAAGTTTCTAGAGAATCAGGGGCTGTCTTCGGTGTAAGTATTAATTGTGTTACCCAAGAAAACTAGCTAAATGTAATGCCACATCACAGTTGGGTTGTTGTTCTGTTGTAGTGGCTTGGCATTTTGAAAAGCAATATCGACTTTTACTTGTGCCTTATAAATTCTAGTCTAGCCGAGAATTCTTAACTAAAACATTGAGAGTATGAAAGCATCACTGCAAAAAGTAGCAAGAAAGCTGCAGGAACAAGGAGTGCTCAAATTGTTCTTAGCAAGAGTATATAGCCTTTTATATTGTATATGATGGTTCATGTCTAATATTTGTTTGTTTCTTTTACAGAGGGCCAGCATCAAAGTTGATATTAAAGTTCTTCTTTGCGGTGTGGGCAGCTATCATCGGTACCTTGTTCACATTCCCTGGATTGAGGGTGGCAAGGATGCATTGGGACTCACTTAGGTAAATTTTTACAATATTTGACACAATCTAGAAATAGTGTAAACTAGCGGTGCTTGCTATTTCTACCTGCCTGCTTCTGTATCGAGAATATACTATATATTGTAGATGTAATCATGTCTAAATTAAAATATAAGCTCATGTTAAGCATAATTAAGCACATGTTAAGGTGGTTTCCCACCATGCATGCGTGTAAGAATTACTACGCACGACTTCACACGCGGCAGCGCACCATGGCGAGAGCCTAGTCCTCAATAGCTAAGACATGTCGGAAGTGCCTGCTATCATCCGTAAAAACCCGTCCATAGATCTATGTCATAGATATATGATTATGCAATCATTTCAGATATTACGGCGACAACAAGGTGAAGTCTCTGCTACTGAACGCTAACTTCGCAATGCCGTTCGTGCTGGTGTTGCTATGGGTAAGACCCATCACCAGGCACTACCTCACCGTGAGGGTGTTCAGCGGGATGGAGAAGCCACTGTGCGTATGTTCATATTCTAAGGATTTTAACAATAGCTTGGACTAATGATTTGAGCATATTCAAAGCATAAAATATATGCTCTACGAACGACGATGTTTTAGAGCCATTCTTCACAACCGAATAAAAGTTTCGATACGACTACGCAAACGAATCATTCGATTCGACCAGTCACGATGTATACATAGTTTATTTCATAATGTAAGGTTCAATTAATAACCGAATCGGTCGATATAAGACTTTTCGTAAGGTTGTGAATCGAGAGGGCTGGTGGTAGAGTTAAAAAAAAGAAAGCCAATTTGCCTCCATAGGCCTACACGAAATAAATTATTTGACATTGACTTGACTTTGACCACGTATCATTTCAGTATGACATCGCAAGCGTTCGACACACTCCGCGTTGTGCTAGTAGTGGGCACAGTGCTGCTCCGCTTGGCTCTGATGCCGAGACAGCTACAGGCGTACCTCGACATGGCGCAGCGGAGAGTCGACGTGCAGAAAAAGGAGGCTGGCAGGATCACCAATATCGATTTGCAGAAAAAGGTACTTAAATAATGAAATTCATTAAGGGCTGAATAATTTAGATGGGCCTCCCCTCAATGCGAGGGGAGCAGCGTGCCCAGCAGTGGGACATTAAAAAAGGGCTGGAATTATTATATATTTATTATATAATTCAGATTACTGATGAGTCGTCTATAAAGCTTTTAGCAGGATATCAATTAAGTATTGTACAAATAAGTAGGTACTTTGTACAATATTCTTACAAAGCACATATCTACATAAATAAATGCGTTGTAAAATCAGCCAAAAAAATCATTTATCATCTTAAAAGGGTATGTGATGGTGGTCTATTTTCATCATTTTGTTATTAATTTTAATTTATAACAATCTAAATATCATTGATAGAACTAGGCGATATGTGGAGGAAATCCATTGTTAAACAAATGGGGGAAGACAACAACTCGATCAAGTTGTTTGTTTTATAATTGGAAAAGTTGTCACGCCGTGGGTCAGTGGTGGTTTCCTCATCGCCCATTTGCTTATCCAAGTATCAGCCTAGGAGTTATTGTCAAAACTGATAAACCACTTTAATTGCCGAATTTCATCAAATGTGTGTACAATCCTATTCGAGCTAGTTCTAATATTAAAACTGGAAAATATTACAGGCCATCCATAATCAGAGATGCAATAATAAAAAAAAAATGTATTCCATTTCAGATCGCCTCAGTGTTCTACTATCTTTGCGTTGTAGCACTGCAGTACATATGCCCAATAATAATGTGCCTGTACCTGGCCCTCATGTACAAAACCTTAGGGGGGTACACCTGGTCGGGGCTGTTCTATGAAGTTGAAGAAGTGTGTACCATGGAGGACAAAATTGTAACAAGCAATCTCGGTGTGGAAGGTGACGGTATTGAACAGTTCCAAATGGCTTGGGAGAATTTGAAAATGGTGAGTAGGATATTACTTCTGGACTCAGGACGCTTAGAAAAGTTTTAAACGTATTTAAATACTGATCTTGTGATCAAATACGCTTATAAAAAAAGTTGCATGTTTCCGTTACTTGCGTACTGAGATTTTAAAATTTGGCGGTTTACGGTAACGTTCTTACCCTGCGTCCACTTGCTGGTCCATTCATACTAGCGAGGAATCAGACGACGTCAGAGGAATGGACTGTCCATATGCTGACCCGTATAAAACTTAAATTTTTATTGTACATTCTGAGTTTCCTCTTAGGCACACAGTTTCTGAGTTTGTGCCTTTTAAAAAAACGTTAAGAAAAATATTTTTTATCTATGGTCTTTTTACCAGGTGTTCACAGTGGACGTGTACAGAGGCGTGTTCGGGTTCGCGACCTGGTGGTCTTGCTTCGCGTGGTTCCTCTCCACGTCGCTAGGTCTCGCCTACCAGACGTACTTCAGAATCTCGTGATGCTAACCCAATCTCGCACAATTAGTTAGTGCTTCTAGTCAGGTTATTTTAACTGTAATAGGGAATTTGCGTATTGAATTAACTTTTATATTAGTTATTTTTACATAATAAGTACTAATTCGGAAAGAACTTTCGAAATATGTTACATAATTTCAAAGATATTCGCTATTAAAGTTTGGTAAAAGCAAGCAGTGGGGAGAGTGACCTTGATCAATTGTACTATACACTGCAATGTATTTTTTTTTCTGATCAAATACCGGATTTTAGATATTTTTAGTTACTTATTTCCCTTATTTCGGCAATTGTTTCAATGTTAATAATCGACAGATAAAAAATATTAAACTAATTATGATTAGATATTAAGTATTCTGGTAAGTAAAGCAAATGATGTAAAGTATTCTGACCTAAACTGATAAAAGTAGGTAATAAAACGCCTCCCGTTATTTTTGACTTTGGAATGCAGAGTTACAATGTATTATTGTAGAGTTGAAACGCACAAATGTTTAAAAAAATAAAATATTCTGTACATAAATGTAATTCCTGAATGAAAATGCGAATTAAAATGGGTAGTTGTACAAATATTAAGCAATGAGTTTTGAATTTTTGAATGTGGTGTGCTCGTATGGCGATATTATAAAAAAAAACCGGTACTGACTAATGTATGTAATATACTGATTGTACAGGATTGATGACCCGCAATACATGATCCAATTCTTTATCGGGACGGGCTTTACTATGATATTATTATAAACAAAATGTCTGAAGGGTAGGTTCCTATCATGTTTGATTGTACTACTGAGACAACTCTATAATGATTTGTTTATTTATTTGCGAGGGACTGTTTTTATTTATTAATAAAATATCAGATTTTTTGAGGTTTTTTATTAATTTCTTTTCGATTTCGACGAATGATCGACGAGATTCGAGAATACTAATATTTCAGCAACAAAACAAATCAGTTCAACATTTTTATTTAAAAATTAATTCAAGATATCATATTGTTGTTGGAGATGATAACTCTGTATGATGATTTAGATGACAAAAATAATTAACCCTACCCCTTGGATACTTTACTGTAAAACCGGATCTAGGGAGAACTTGAAATGCCAAGTTACATATCCATCATACTATGCTTATACGATTTTATTTGAATTCCATCACTGGTGCACGATAATGAATATAAGTAATGTTTATTATCCCACCAATATCAATCATTTGTTGCGTGGATAGATTTTTCAGTGATTCTCATGGTTCTCGTGTGATTTTGTCGGTCTGTTTAGGTAGAAAAAAATATTATTTTTTTATAAATTTCTTTAATTCCCGCCAAAAACATAAAAGAACCAACTCGACTTGCCATTGCCACGCCAAAAATAACTCCACTCCACCTATTGGCGCCTTACACACCGTCAATCGAATCACAGGTTCATGCGAAGTTAGTGATTCTTGCGACACCTGACATGACGAACCCACGCCCAATCAAGTTTGACGTCCAAATTACATGAGGCTTGATGAAGTAACTTGACCGTGGGTGGGTTCACTTTGCACAACAAAGGGTTGTTCATTTATTACGTAAGAGGTTTTAATTTAGGGGGGTCTAGATAATTCTTATAATTCATCTTTCTTGGTACAATCAGGTCTTATTTTTTTCTGACATTTTGGGGATCAAAAAGTGGCAAAAAAATTCTTACGTAATAAATGAACAACCCCAAGGTAGACTTGTAGACAGAATCGATTTTCAATCCAGCCAGTGGGTGGACACTTCCATACATTGAGAAAGTCCAATTATTCTTGAACTATGATGTGTTTGGAGAACGTACTCGACGGGGTTCATTTTATTTTGGTTCACATAGACCTGGGTGGCCAACATTAGAAAGTCAACGGAAAAAATCATACATTTGTATTATAATGCTGGTACGTCTGGCAAAATGACAAGCAAGATGGCGTCAATAGAACCTCAATAACAAAGTTATACCGGCCGATTTCGGATCTGTTTGCGTATTTATTTTGTTATTTTACAGCTATTACTAATTTGTGTTTGGATTCTCCGTTACTATCGTCGAGTTGAGACCTTCTCCTCCGATTTAGCGTGAAGATTCCGCCTAATAGTGATTCTGCTGTGTGCTTGTGGTAAACGAGTTATTTTCGAGACAGAGACTCTATTTTGCTGATGAATATGGCCAGCAAATCTTTCCAAAAGTGTGTGATATGTGGCAGTAGGAGATCTCCTGTATATTGGTATAAATATAGATATACAGCGCCTGTCTATTTATTACGAGGATACGGGCCTCCTCTGTTGTTTATCTAAGGCAGATTTCGCTAATTTAAGGATATCATTATGTTTAGATCTCAACATGGATAACAGCTGTAAGAAATCTTGAATTTATCACGATGAGTTTCAATTATGATATTTAAAGCTAATAATGCTGTTAGAATATTTTTTTCAGTATGATATTTTGATGTGAATATAATGACAAGAAACAACTTTATGTAAACATGGGATGATAACATAATGTTTGAAATAAAGCTATAAAACTAATGTCATATGCCTTTTATTTACACCTAGAATATTCTAAGTATAGTAATTCTAAAGCCCGTTATTCAAGCATTGTCTATCGATATCGGCATTTAAATTTTAACGTAAGTACAACCCTAGATATCGATAATATTTAGTACATCTCTAAATGTCAGTGACTTTTGTACGGCAATGTTGGCAGCCTTTCCTATTTTTACAATGTTGGTACTACTATTCTGCGTGACTTTGAGCTACAGATAATGTTCTAAGTGCGACTCTTAAAACGTAGTGATTATATACTCTTTGAATCCAGCCGACTTCAACAATTTCTAAGCATCATGCATTCTTGAATGATACGTCATTTCATTAAATGTTTATCGTTTTTGTAGCCAACCTTTACTCCAAAATGTTATTTTTAGTCGTTGAAGCATTAAAGCTACCGATTATGGCTATATCGCCAACATAACATACCACATTGCAAAAATACTGAGACGTCTCTTCAAAGATAGTTGAAGTAGAGTAGAACGTGTTAAAATACTGAGCAAATAACATTGAAAATTGGATTGGACTCAAGCCTCCTACAAATAAGACGATAAACTTGATCGTGTGTAGCGTCCCTTATAAAAAAGAATAATTCATTCAGTGATGTCCAGGATAAGTATCGACAATCATAATGTCGATATTATTATGGTTCGGTACCAAAATCATAAAAACGAATCCCTATCCCCTATGTTCGTCTGTCCGTCCATCCGTCTGTCCGTCTGACTGTCTGTCAGAACAGATTAACTCAGCAACTACTAATGGTATCGACTTCAAACTTGGAATAGTTTTAAATCATGAAGGGCAAAAATTTCTGCATATAAAAGAATTTAAAAAAAATGTTTTGGTGTAATCTCGGTACATATAAAATCTTCAAATTCAACTGTGTGCTGTTAGAAATGCCATATTTAGGAATCCTCAATATGTACTTATCCGGTTTTTTACATTATAATGGTGTCATCCATCAGTGAGTAGGTAGGTACTAGGCCCAATAAACCCACCTTTAACCCGTTACTTAAGAGGAGGACACTTTTCTGGGAAATAACGGACTTCCTGAGAGAACTTGAAAAGTCATGTTTAACAATTTGGTTTTTTCCTTACAGTTGGATATAATCAATCAAAATTAGATATTATAATTCAAAGAATCACATTTTTTATAAAATAAAACAAGATTTCGTTTCTCGCCGAATATTCTATAAATTATCTATCCAATATTTCCAATAATATCATATGAATCTTCCTTTTTTTAATTTTATTTAATAAAAGGACGAATATTAAATCAGTAAGCAAGTATGTAAGTACGTCTTACTTGATTTTATTTGAGACAACTTGTTTTTTTTTATAGGACCATTAAAATGTAGTTACATTTGTGACGAAATTGATTTTATTTAATTATGTTTTATCGATAATATTTATACCAATTACTGAACATCACTATTACACTAAGAGATGTTCCGCAACGAGCCGCAGCTGCCAGATTCTGACCAATAGCAGACCAGCACGCTAAAAAGAACTGTTCCCTATTGGTCGATACTCGGGAATATTCCAGAAAGTCCGAGTGACGTCGAGTGACGCACCGCGCGCGCATATAAACTCCCCACCGAAAACCCGACGCCGATTTATTTCATGAAAAGAAGCCGTCAATCGCGCACCTTCGCTGAGTTTATTCTGCGAGATATTCAACGACTGAGATAGTTGCAATATTAACACTACAAATAAAATAACAAAGTAAGTCCAGTTTTATTAATTTTATATTGCTGTAGTTTCTTTAGATGTTGATTTTTATAAATGATGTAAATTTTATATCAATGCTATGTAGCTTCGGTAAATATCGCACGAGGTGGGAAGTTTCTTGAACTTATTGATGAATCATTGTTCTATTTTACATCCCTGCCCTCTTTTATCATTTACTATTGTATTTGTTCTTTGCGGATTGTAAAGTGTTTCGGTAAAGGTAAAATCATCATAAAATACAAACACGTGGTGATTCTTGTAACCTTGCCATGTTTGCCCATAAATCAAGTAAATTGTCGTGAATTCACCGCCTTTATCGTGCTGTTCAAGGTGAATAATCCATAACCGCATTCGAGAACGTTCCGCATCGATATTTTTTACCTGTAATGGCCGCTTTGTTGGTCGTAGAATTTGCTCGGTTCTAGAACTATTAGGTACTGAACAATTTTTAGTAATTATCAACAATACTGTAGCATACCGGTGCAGCTAGATTTTCAATTGATAAGCGCACATCAAAATGGCGGCACATAACCTCGAAATCTTCGATTTTTATGTGAGCAAAGGTCCTTCAGCTAAAATATAAAATGTTATTTGTCATTGTTGCAGATGGCCGCAAAAGCCCCCGCAGTAGGTATTGACTTGGGTACCACATACTCGTGTGTGGGTGTATTCCAACATGGGAAAGTGGAGATCATCGCCAACGACCAGGGCAACAGGACCACGCCCTCGTACGTCGCGTTCACAGACACCGAGCGTCTGATCGGTGATGCCGCCAAGAATCAGGTGGCGATGAACCCTAACAACACCATCTTCGGTGAGAATCATATTTTGAATTACCATGAGGGTCGTCCCAGCTTGACCGACGCGATATCGCCCCATGCCCGGCTCGTGTCGGCTCCGTCGCGACTGCGACGCCGCGCCGTTCATGCTATCTCCTTGACTTGACTTTTGCCAAAGTCATTATCGCGTCGTCCATTTTGTGGAACCCTAAAGCAACACCTACAATACAAAGGTTATATTCCTCATGTGGGTTATTTTATGCCATAATTACAAGTACAAATGTTTAAATGTAACGAACAAAGCATTATCAATACCACATTTCATATAACCTATTAGGTATCACGAATCTAAAAATTATTTATCAACCACAAGTTAATCATATTAGTGGTATTTCCGTCATGCATATCTCGCCCACATGTGGTTTTTGTGGATTGCATATATGTATTGTAACAGTTGTTAATTTTATAGCTTGGCCTAAAAAGAATAGTGTAGATTGATAAATTGAAATTTATACCAATCAAAATATGAATAAAAGACTGATAGATACAAGCAATAAATCGAAAATTTTATCAACAATAAATGTCGTAATTTATGGAAAAAAAAATCAATGGTATCCACCCTTTTCACAAACAAATTAGGAATTCATGTGATGGGTAACCACGCACTGGAAGACAATAAATAGGAGTACTTATCCTCCAATTGCCAATCTCTTTGCTTTTTAACCAAATTTGTTGGCTCCAAGTACCAAATTTCCTATTGTCCATTCTTGGTTGCGTGCAAGTTGGGAGTTTTCATAGTCAGTCCAAGAGTGTCAGGGACCTTAATTAAAATTTAGTTCTTGGTGGAAGGAAGCAAATATAATAAATAATTTAATAAATTTGCATTACCAGTGCATCAAACAGATGTCTCTTAACACTGTCATGTCAGGAGGCTTTTAAACCAGTAATGTTAAACCATCTTACCTCAATTTTGTTAATGAGTTAAATATTGGTTTGGTTACCATAGTCACTCTTTAAAGATAGAATGGAGCATGATAGCATTCTGAGAGAATGGGTCATTAGTTTTGTTGAATAAAGCTATACATAGTGGGAACAAAAGGCGTAGGTGTATCAACTCATAGTTTACACAGCTGTTATCATTTCACAATTTCTGACTAGTTACTATGAGCAGTTAGGTATGTATATTGATGAGTCACTCATACATATAGTATGAAGACATTAGTTTGGTTTATTATAATTCAAGAACATAGCAAGGTTACCTACACATTATTTTAAATTAAATATTATTTTTCTTTTGCACCCTGTAACACTTACACATTTAATTTGTATCTAAATAGCCTTCCCGTTATCCTATAAAAATATTTTACACTAGTTTGTTAACCCATATCCACATTAGTTTACAATATATATATGCATATCCTTTTAATCTGAGTGAAGTTAGGGTGGGGCTACGATTATAATATAATTATCATAATATAACCATTATTACTTTCATGATGATACCCAATATACTAGACTAGAGTCTCTGAACATATTGAATGATAAAAATAATCTGAGAATATGCTAAAATCGTAAAGTATTTTATATGCAAGGACATGCTTTTTATCAATGCTTTGCTTGTTACAGATGCCAAACGTCTCATCGGCCGCAAATTTGAAGATGCCACTGTACAAGCTGACATGAAACACTGGCCCTTCGAGGTAGTCAGTGACGGTGGCAAACCAAAGATTAAGGTCGCATACAAGGGCGAAGACAAAACCTTCTTCCCCGAGGAGGTCAGCTCTATGGTGCTTACAAAGATGAAGGAAACAGCTGAGGCGTATCTCGGCAAAACGGTGCAGAATGCAGTAATCACGGTTCCAGCGTACTTCAACGACTCACAGAGGCAAGCCACGAAAGATGCGGGTACCATCTCTGGCTTGAACATTCTCCGAATCATCAACGAACCGACTGCTGCTGCGATTGCGTACGGGCTTGACAAAAAGGGGACTGGAGAACGAAACGTCCTGATTTTCGACCTCGGCGGTGGCACCTTCGACGTGTCCATCCTGACCATCGAGGATGGTATCTTCGAAGTGAAGTCCACCGCCGGTGACACCCACTTGGGAGGAGAGGACTTCGACAACAGAATGGTAAACCACTTTGTGCAGGAGTTCAAGAGGAAGTACAAAAAGGACCTCGCCACCAACAAGAGGGCCCTCCGACGACTGCGCACCGCCTGCGAGAGGGCGAAGAGAACTCTCTCTTCCTCCACTCAGGCTAGCATTGAAATCGACTCCCTGTTCGAGGGTATCGATTTCTACACCTCCATCACTAGGGCCCGTTTCGAGGAGCTGAACGCCGACCTGTTCAGATCCACCATGGAGCCCGTGGAAAAGTCTATCCGTGATGCGAAGATGGACAAGGCTCAAATTCACGACATCGTACTCGTGGGCGGATCCACTCGTATCCCCAAGGTTCAGAAGCTCCTGCAGGACTTCTTCAACGGCAAGGAGCTGAACAAATCTATTAACCCCGACGAGGCCGTCGCGTACGGCGCCGCCGTCCAGGCTGCAATCCTGCACGGCGACAAGTCTGAGGAGGTACAGGACCTTCTGCTGCTGGATGTGACGCCGTTATCCCTCGGTATTGAGACCGCCGGTGGCGTCATGACTACGCTCATCAAGCGTAACACCACCATCCCCACCAAGCAGACTCAGACCTTCACCACATACTCTGACAACCAGCCCGGAGTGCTCATTCAGGTGTTTGAGGGCGAGCGCGCCATGACCAAAGACAACAATCTGCTCGGAAAATTCGAGCTGACCGGCATCCCACCCGCGCCCCGCGGCGTCCCGCAAATCGAGGTCACCTTCGACATCGACGCCAACGGTATCCTGAACGTGTCGGCCGTGGAGAAGTCCACCAACAAGGAGAACAAGATCACGATCACAAACGACAAGGGCCGCCTCTCGAAGGAGGACATCGAGCGCATGGTCAACGAGGCTGAGAAATACAGGAACGAGGATGACAAGCAGAAGGAGACGATCCAAGCGAAGAATGCGCTCGAATCGTACTGCTTCAACATGAAGTCCACAATGGAGGACGAGAAGCTGAAGGACAAGATCACCGACTCCGACAAGCAGATCATCATGGACAAGTGCAACGACACTATCAAGTGGCTGGACACCAACCAGCTGGCCGACAAGGAGGAGTACGAGCACAAGCAGAAGGAGCTGGAGGGCGTGTGCAACCCCATCATCACGAAGATGTACCAGGGCGCGGGCATGCCCGGCGGGATGCCCGGCGGCATGCCCGGCTTCCCCGGAGCCGCGCCCGGCGCGGGCGGCGCGGCGCCCGGCGGCGGCGCCGGACCCACCATCGAGGAGGTCGACTGAACACATTCCACTTCTCTAACCACTTGAGCGGTATTATACACCCAGTAACTGATTCGAATAAATGATTGAAACTTTACTCTGTTATCTCATTTTCGTTTTACAATGACCTGAATATTATGACACCTGATTAGCGCTGATGGTAGTGAACCTGCTTAATGTGCCGAGGGTCCCGGGTTCGAATCCTGGTAAGGACACTAGTGTCATGAGCACGACGAATGTTTGTAACCGAGGTGAATGTTAATAAAATACATATCCATATAAGTATTATATACTGAGTTCGCCCTCAGTCCATTGTACGGTACCCATAATACAAGCGTTGCTTAGTGTGGAACCGTATAGTTAGGTGTTCGTGTGGCGTTATTATTAATGATGATTAATGAAATTATCAATAATGATTCCTCAGACGAAGAAGTAATATCGATTTGGTACTGATGACGAGGCATTCCTTGGAAGCAACACCGGTCGTCACACCGTGTGACCACAAGGAAACCGCATTCCTTTCGTAGTAAAACCACTATTAGACATTGACTTACGCTTATTCAATATATCGAAAAAACTATAGGTAGGTACATACTAAATAATTTTATATTAAACCTCTAGACGTAAAATGATTACATCTGATATTATACCTATAAAAATCCGCCTCGATAATGAATGGCCTGAATGGGAGCACGAAGGATCCTGCACCGTCAGCATTAGCACCTCGGACTAGTATGTATCACATCTAGGATGTTAGATTTTAATTCGGTAGGAGTATGAAACCCACTGCAAAAATGATTGACGCTATTGGAAATACTGGTCTAACCCAATGCTCTAAGCTTGTAGAAAAACTAAACGAAGATCACGATAATATGTGTTGACGACGACTTCTGGCACTAAAATAACCACTCCAGAATTATCGTCGGTCAACTCTCTAATTTATAGTTTGGAAGCATAACTAGCCGCCCACATGCAAATATGTATCTATTTTGGAACCATTACCGATTGCAGTACCGAGGCACTAATAATAAATAGCAGCAGGTACATAGTCCTATATCATCTGGGTAAATAAACCTACACTACGCGTATGTACTGTATTTGACCGTACGGAAATAGAACATGACCTTTTACATACATAACCAACATAAATACATAGCGAAGTCGTGTTGTTGTATGTATAAGAATTATAATAGGTATAAGTATAACCATCGCTACAGCGGTAAGCACCAAAGCCAGTTAGTTATTGATTGCACCCAGACGGTACTGCAACATAGTTTTATGGATTGTAAAACTGTGTGTGACTGCAGTGTGTCACCCGCCAGTCGCTATTTACCTAATCAATAACATCGTGTCCAGGCAGGGTAAAACATTTATGATTTAGCACAGCATAGAGATCTATCCTGGCATAGGTATACGCAATCAGAAATATTATTACATGACATTTCCATAAAAAACAAAATAAGGTTGTCTTGTCGTGTCGTTCGTGCGTGACATTGAGGCATTATGTTTTTGTAATCGCCATTTTGGAAATTTTGTTTACGCGACTGCCGTGCCCCGTGGCCTGCAAAAGATGCCGCGCGAATTGCCGCCCCGCCACTCGCACTCGCCGTACCGCGCCGCGCGATTTTTCGCTATGGCGAATGTCCCGTGGCCAGGCCGTTATCCGTCTGTTTGCGCATTACGGTAAATTATTAGATGGATTTTGATGAATCTTGACATGATGATAGGTAGATTCATTATAGCCCGGACCAATTATATAGTTTGCTTTTATCTTGTGAAATGGATGGGATCCCGCGGGATAGGTAAAAACGATCTTAAAAAACACTTAGCGCATTTATTGACACTTCGCAAAGTCACAAAAAGATCACAGGTCCCGAAAAATAAGGTTTCTCGGTATAGCTAAAAAAGTAAGTCCACCCGTACGATGTCGCGGGAACTGTTATTATTCACACAAAAGTCCTTAATGGGTCAAATTGCAGGTAGTATACGACGTACCTTTAACACTACAGTTGCAATGAATAAGATACCAAGGATCGTCGTAACCGGATACGCTTAGTTGGATCATATATTTTATACCTATACATATTTGTATGTTGAGATGGGAACATGAAAATTAAACATGTTACAAATAGGTACGTATCGTAAATAGATTTTCAGCAAATATAGCTAAGTATAGTTCCTACTATAACTATACTAGAAGCTTTAAAAATGCGTTAGTTGAAATCGGTTTATCCGCTCAAGAAGCTACAGACGAAGCAGGTGATGATGATGTTAACAGAAGTAAAACTTAATGGGTGACTCCAATCAAAGATACTGGAGCCCTAGGTCCGTTTGCGTTAGATGCCATTGAGCGAGTGGGAAGGATTGTGGCGAGTAATGTCAACGAAATCATCCCAACTAGAATCTCCAGAAGATTTCACTCCTTGCTTTGTAAGTACTTCTATTATAAGTGTAAATAGAAATATTTAGATCAAAAACCACTAGAAAAACGTTAATTTGGAACGCGTCTGAATGATGAATGTTCTGTTTCAGTCGCAGCTCGTTCAGAAATAAACGCGAGACGATACGGTCGGTATACCAATGTTTATAACTGCGAAATTGTTTTGAGAATGTCGGAACGAATTTTTATCATAAAATGGTTAGCTACAAGCTCAAATACTATCAGAATGTAATAAGATAAAAATAACTGAACTTGGTCTGGCATTGAATTGAACTTGAGATTATATCGATCTTTACCTAAATTGTCCGTTTATGATTTGTAGATTGACATAAAGGAACAAATCGTCCTAATTAGGGTATTTAACTGGTTGCACAGAGCTTCGTAAACAACGTCTTTCGACGAATGATTATAGGTAGATATATTACTTACTTGCAGGAATTCAAAATGGATGATTCACCATGACTAATCATACGATATCTATACTCCCGTAATCGCGCGATTTTGGTCAATTTAAGATCTAAAGGTAAGATACCTATATGACGCACATATTCGGTGGCTCGATTATTTGGTGATGAATCAATTAGCTAAGCCAAACTGATAGACGAAATGAATGAGTCAGATTGTCTAAGTAGGAATTTCAAAGTTGGTAGTCTTCCTGAAATGTGGTCTTTTCCGAACGGCGACCACGGGACCGAAGACGTAGTGTAGGCACATAGTGCACACAACGTGGACCGAAGATATCAAACACACACGAAGCCGGTGGAGGCTTATAGGAGGAGCCTTTTGACTGATGGATTGATGGTTACAGATTCATTCCCACCAGGGCAAATTTTGTAAATTACCTTTCCGTTATTTGCCCTGGTCTGAATGTTTCTGAGATCATCCCCAGCCCATTGTATGGTACCTATAATACAACAAGCGTTGCTCTGTTTGGGACGATAAAGTTGATGTTTGTCTGACGATAAGCTATTTAGATAAAGGGATGTATGGATATATGGAAGGAATGTATGGAATGACCTTTGTCAGTCCGGAAGGTTAATAACATTCGGGTGTCTGAAAATAAATGAAAACTATAATTTTTTCTCAGTTGACATTTTATTTTTGGCAATGCAAACAGCGATAACACAACATAACCGACACCGAATCGTTTTATTTCATCGTTATGATTTAATATAGGTACTTTGTGCTGTTCCGAAAACAACTGGGCAGTTTGTTAATTAACTATAGATTATTTCTCGATTACATAATTAATTCGAATTCTTAATTGAATTCCGCCTTATACTGTCTGCTCTTTCTTTCATAAAACATAGCGAGTGCTAATAAAACGAATTTTTCGAATTTTATCGCGTTTATTTTATGTTTTTACGTTCCCGACTGTTTCGGCTGCTTCGGGGACAACTAAATATGAGGGTAACCCAGTTCAAACTATGATACTAGGACGTCAGACACCTCAGTGCTCCCGTGACCATGGTTGCTCTAAAGCAGCCGAACCTGTGTTGATAAATGCCTTGGTAGTATTTTCTTGTGGGAAGCCCGACATGGCCCTACAGTATCTATCTATCACACTTTCAATCGTACCAATCAATTTTCAATAAATATGTACCTAGGTGAGATATTTTCCAAAGCAGTCAGTTTAAGACGGCGTCTGTCAGCAAGCGAACACTAAATTATTCACGATATTCCACTTATTTACATTACAAGTACAAAATTCATCGCTACGATCCACCGTATCCAGTTTCCTGAAGTATAAGGCCTGGCGCGAGCCACATTATCAACCACTCCATCTAATATTTATCTTAAAATATACATTTTTACCTGTTAACTTATTAATACGGTTTTATCGATGTCGGATGATGTGTGGGACGACTCACAAGATGAAGTCTGATGAACTCGTGCGTCGCAGGAAGCCGGATGCGAGTGGCGGGGACCGTGATGTGGGAAAATCACTATTGATCGAGACCTGGTGGGTTAATTTAAATCATTCGGAATCGACATCTTCATTCGGATTTGAAACTCTCCGATGTTGGTGTTAGTCCCGACGAGCTTTCCGAAGGAAACTTTTTAAAACATCGATTTTCAAGCGATTCCGGTAATCCAGTTCGGAAGTTTTCGATTCCGTTTCCGATATCGATTTCGAATGGTTTAAAATAACCCTGCAGTCAAGCTCCAGCGCATGCTGAGTCAAACGTCTATCAGCAAAGGTCAAATCGAGGTCGCTACCACTGTCTTATCTTTTATATTCCTCATTGGATGTGTGGAAGTCCTTGTGTCCAGTGAACTCTGATGAATTCATGGAGAGTCCGCCAACCTTCACTAAATACAAGGTATATTGGTTTTACCCCACTTGTCTTTGGAGTAACTATCAGGGCTATAAAGATATGCCGTATTATTAACATCTACTTTCTATCACTAATTTAATCCTAATTATCGCTAATGTTAAGAACAAATTAACAATACCTAACTAAACGTTCGGTCAAAATCAACAGTCAGGTACATATTACATATGGTACCTACAATAAAAACAGTTTATTTTTTATTATGGCCATTCAACAGTCTGCTGGCCTCGTTGGTGCTTGGTCCTGGAGGTCGGCATTTGATTCCGGGTCGTACAAAGTGTATTTTAATTTGTAGTGTAGAAATTCCCAGAATATCACATACCTAGTCTAGTGTGTCAGGTTAGACTGGCTCCACACCTTCCGATCCTATGCTAACTATTGGATGAAATCGGATACTGTGTAGAGAAAACGAACGTCCTAAATTAGGACGATTGACCTACACATTATCCAATTTCATGTGATTATTAGGATCGGATAGTAGGTAGGTGTGGATCTAGCTTTAATGACATGTGCTCGACATTTCTACTATACGTCTTTGGGAAATTAGGCGTGATACCATTTATTACAAACTAATCTATTGCTATGGCCAACTCGAATAAACACTTAAGTGTATACATACTTATATATATCTTGAAATAAAACATTTTTTTCGAATTTTATCGCGTTTATTTTATCATGGTCCTCCCGTGACCGTGGTTGCTGTAAAGCAGCCGAAACGTCGGAAACGTAAAAACATAAATAAACGCGATAAAATCCGTTTTTTTTTATTTTAATATGCAGAATTCGCGTAAATAACAAATCATTATATATACCTACTAAAAACAAAATAAATAAGTAAGTAATTACTTATTATACCAGCCCTGTTTAATTTCCCACTGCTGGGCACGGACCTCCCATCCATGCGAGGAGGATTAGGCCATAGTCCACCACGCTGGCCCAGTGCTGGTTGGCGGACTACTTAGGTACCTACATACGTTTTACAAAATCATTATATTTCTTCTAAACGTTACAAATCATACAATAAATATGATCCTATGAACAATATTATTTTTACAACGCTATACATTTCTATTCTTACCTATGTATTTTCGGATGCGTTCGAGGTTTTAACGTCATAATGTCGCCACTTCTCGACTGTTGTTAAATTATATAAATAAAAATAGACATTTTAATTTGAAATGCGAAGCTAGGGAAGCTGTAAGAACGCAGGTGAGATAAGGGATGAGAATGGCAGAGCTGCGAATGCGCAAGTGATCCGCAGCTTCGGCGCAGCCAGTGAAAGGGACTACAGGGGGTTTTTAGTCCGGGCAGATCGGACCTACCTCCCGCCATGACCTTGGTGGGGGAGATATGCGTTAGACGTTTTCCCCCTGACAATAAAAAGGTTAGTAATCGTATTGTAGACGAATTAGTCAATGACATTAATAGACAGTAGGTATATTCTTCTCCATAAGAATTACATTCCGAACGGGCGGTAGAATATGATCTAGAAACCATTTTGTCGAATTTTACTGTAATGGTTTCCTTTAGAATAACAAATATAGAGGTATAATCAAGATAAAAGCCATGAAACATCAGTGGCGACATACATTACACATCTCAGCAAACTATTTGTAAGCATTAAGCGTTCATTACAATATTAACAACTTGGATTCCATCGAAAACATTACGGTATATCGATATCGCGTTCTCGGGTATTAAATTCTAGTAACGATGAAATATTTACACATACATGTCTGATAGATACTTCGGTGGAGCCTCATTAATGTCTTTAAGAGTCACTTTGGCTCCAGGTTGAAATACCACCAGGTACATCGGTCCAGTCTACATCCAGGCGATGGCCGGCGATCCGTCCGACGACAGGGAGTCCAGGGAACGACGTATCGTTTTGGAGGGAGCCTGCTGTCAGTAAAGAGATGAGCTGGAACATGGACCGTCGACCCCTTGAAGCTGCTGGTCGGGATTTGCCATAAGCTGAAATGGAGAATTGTGGCAGTCGAGGGGTTAGTGTTATGTCAAGTATTTTTGTAAGAAAATTATTTGTAAGAAATGTAATTTGTAAGAAAATTATCAATGTTTTGCAATAGCAACGGTGTTCAATTAGAAAGTGGAATACAATTCTTTAACCTATCTGGCTCATAGACACAATCTATGGAAACATTGATCCAGGGAAATGCTTAAGAAATTGACTCAAACAGACCCTCGCTTCTCTCACTCACTTGCAGGTATATTTGTATTAGAAGACCAGGGTTGTTAGTACAAGGGGTCAGTCTTAGCTTACTGCACCTAATAGGTGCGGGTCAAATTTATAAAATGAACTTTTCGTAATTTCCCCCATTGGGTGTAACTGTAAATCGCCCCCATTTCAATGCACAGAATCTAAACTACAATTATTGTTTTGGTTTGGGACCATACACTTGGTGTAATTATGAAAAAATATCACATTTTACTAATAATACAGACATAAATAACATGACAAATAAGTTAACTTTTATAACTGGGTCCAACACAAGGAAACCAATGACTCATGAGCAGATAGGGTCTTATTTGGAATGAGATCAAGACATTGACTTAACAAGTCTCTCAAGGGAACTACCATAAAGGAATTCTGTAGCTATTTATTATTGTGGCTCCATATACTATCAATGGTTAAGTGTATCTATGTACTTATAAGGTTTGAAATGTCCAATTTCGCATACCAACGCTGGGTAACCTGTTTTAATTAATATCAGAAGACTTTTATGTTTAATAATACCTTATTTTGTTATTTATAATTAAGTTATCTACGCTTGTATGAAACATCGAAAGTGAACATTACAATCTGACCTGTGCAGCTTCCGCTATAAGGGCATGAGGGAGGAATGATCATACTTCTCTAATTTCACATACAGACGGAAGCAGTCCATCTGTCGAGTTGTTTGGCGACCTTGGCGAGGGCGTCGGCGCGTGCTTCGGGATCTCCCGGCCGACTGCCATCTTGTCGTGCAACTGAGCGAGACGCATGCTCATCTGTCTTCTCTCCTTCTGTTCTCTTTCCCTCTCCCATCTCTTCGCGCTGTAACTCCGGATCGAAGATGAACTGCTCTGCAGAGAGGTTAGACTTGGACGTCGCGAACCTGAAAAGTAAATGGAGTTAGTGAGTATTTAATGTGTTTTAATGGTAATAGATGCGTGCATTTTATTGCTTTTTTTTTCTTCGTGTGTTGTAAGAAGCAAGTACTAATTTGTTGTTACTTTCAGTCAGAAGTACTATTTGGCTATGTGAAGAGCATTATAAGCTTATGTTCAAAGAATATGAATGCGGTTAGGTGTATCAAATCGGAATCAATAAGATAATTAAGTGTAATTATTTATCAATACATAGAATGGACATTATACACACATATAGACAGCAAAGCAGGCTGGTTCTGGATACATAAATATAATATTGTGTATATATACATAGGAATAATTAATTAATTTATAATGGACGGTGTTTCAACACTAACTATAAACTATTTACGGGGACTCATAGTAGTAAGTATATACATTGCGAAAAATATTGATACTGGACTCTGAGATCTATATAAACATAATGAAAGATTAGATCAACTGATCGAAGATTTAAATAAAATGAATTACTGTTTTTGCACTTATAGAATGAGTGAGTTCTAAACCGTACGGACGATATCAGAGAATTTATTTATGAAATTGATAAAGGGTATATAATATGGAAGCCAATGCTTACATGCATAGTCGGTGGGTCGACTCAAGCGAGGAAGCGTGCTAAGCTTCGGAAACTGAAGCTTTCACCCTGAACAAATGTTTGCGTACAGTACAGTACCACATGTCTGTCAATCGCAAATATTGGAACCCTACAGACAGCAGCTCTTATTTTTTTTTTAATTAAACCCTCTGGGACCATGTTAGTGAATGTTTGAAATGACTCTACAATACGTTTGATTCCCTTTTTTATGTGGCGTGCTAATGGTATATACTAGAATTAGTTTCGAAGCAATAACTTTTGGATGTGTCAGCCAATTTATCGTAGAAGCGATCAACTTTCATGCAGCACTGTGAAGCGAGATTTAAAATACATACTTCAATTAAATAGTTTTTTTTTATGTCGAACATCTTAACATCTTCAGTTTCGTTAGCGTTACAAACATAGCGTGTAAGGTATACGATACACAGGGAGAACCACGGCCATCTTGCTCGCGCCGCCGGGAATACTTTCTGCGACTGTATCGCCACAATTTCTGTATAAGTCCATCTGCCAATCACGTGTAAAGCCCGACACATCAAGCTATACTTACGGTGGGCTCGTCACAATACTTTCAAGTCCAAATATGCAGAGTTTTGGGAACAGGATAGGATAGATATAGGACGTCACGGTAGCGTGCTCGTAGAGCGATCCCGTGGCGCCCCACAATAGGCAGAGAGGTAGGCGCTGGGTTTTAGTGGGTAGTCTGGACGTGTCCGGGAGCCCCACATAACCGTTCGGGTCCCCCCGGGCTCGAGCGGTATGGGTAAATGCATTTCCCAGCGTTAACAAAAAAAAAGGATAGATATAGGACAGGACAGGTAGAAAAAGAGATGGCTAGGAATATTATTTTCAGGCAAAATTTTCAAATGATGTAGTTGACGACCTGGGCCCCAAGTCTGGTAACACAATTGATTCATAATCGAACAGCAACCGCATAGTACTGTCACTTTTGACAGATATATGTATGGGATATCTGTCAATAGTGGCAGTTACTATGCGGTTGCTGTTCGATTATCAATCGATTGTGTTAGCAGACTTGGGGCCCAGGTAATGAGGTCCGATAGAAGTCATAGTGTCCTGGTACCTCTGAGGGAACTCGAGGAAGGGTTGTCCCGCATATTTGGACATCGTGGTAGAGCAGTCGCAGACGCGCGTCTGTCCGTGGCCGCTAACACCAACACGCAACATCTATGGACGCAGGCGACGGCGCGACATGCGTCCTGCGACACTCCTCGAATGCTCCGAGTTATTAGAAATAGGTAAAGTCCGAGTTCATTCGCAAGCTAATGGTTTATTTCAAAGTCTACGTGCTAGTCACCTTTGTTTGGAACATTGAAAGGATTAGATACCGCGCTCTACAATTTGACATACAAAGTTAGGTACCTAAGTACGCAGACTATATAGCGCACGTTTCGCGTACATATAACTCGTACTTCAAGTAGATCACTCTTGCGTTTGATCAAAGTATAGTATCGTGCGACTAGTTTGTTTTACATAACTATTACCTTCATGTGTAAGAATTTACAGCAGCGCGTGCTGAAAGGACTGCTGAAACGGATCTCTATATTTGCTATTACCTATCTACTTACCAACATATTTTACTTTTCTTTGAGGCTTCGTTTCGTTCGTTTTTTTTGCTTATCGAGCTCGCATGGTATGATAGAGTTCATATTTTTTCTACTACTAATTGATCACGCATGTTATGATAGAGTTATCTTCAGTATGAGGACCAGATTGTTGGCGACAACGGGTATCGGTGCATTCGAGGGTGTCGCGCACGCCGCCGCCCGGACACCGAGACGTGCATATGATGGGCCGCGCTGCATACATTATCCATATCACCTTTGGCGGCGCACTTGGGCGGGTGCGCGCCGCCCTCCCGCCTTACGGCCTTCAGGTGGCGCGATATGAGCAAGATGGCCGCGGAGCGCGCCGCACCTGCGCGCGACGCCGACACCGGCACGCCGCCGCCGCGCCGCGACGCGCGCCGCGACCCGCACGACTCCGCCTCCAGCGTGCCGCTCGTGCAGCCGCTGCGCGACGACGCGCGGGACGACGCGCGCGTCGCGCTCAGCGTGCCGCCTGCCACACCACAACCACCATTCTATATAGCGCCGTCTCTAGCTCGTGTAGTGCCCGGGTGCAAATAGCTCTCCATCCATCCATCAGTCAAAAGACGTCCACTCGTGGACATAGGGCTCACCCAATAACTTCCACACATCACGGTCCCCCGCCACTCGCATTCACCGACCTCCTGCGATGCGAGTGATATCATCGATCTACAATGTAGGCTATCCTACACTATGTCTTAAGGCTTGAACGTTTAGGTAAAACCACCAACACCATTAAAGAAGTTGAAAGAGGTGTCATATTCATTCTTCTGTACGCACCTGTATCATTAAGCGAATACAAGCAAGGTGGTGTGAGCCTGGCGTCAGCCAGGTGCGTGGGGTGGAACCGCGCCTTGGTGTAGAGATGCAGGACCATGCAAAGCAGCCCCGCCAGTACGAAGATGCCCGACGCCACGCCAAGCAGCGTCGGCATGTCAGCCGTCAGCAACACCAAGTCTGGAGGATACAGGTCAAAGTATAAATCTCATTTGATACTGATGTATCTGGTCATATTGTACAATTGTACTCCTTCTAAATGAAGTATCAGTTGATTTAGAAAGAGTCGTGCAAGTCCAGGTAAAATGTTGAGGTACGGATGTGTGCAAAAGCGTCCCCGTACCAGTCTCCTAGAATGAATACTCTCTAGTTTTCAGTCGGTAGGAGTCCTTCCGAATCCGCTTGCCTCCCCCGGGACTTGGTGATCATTCTGTATTTCACTGTTAATGGCCGGATCCAGACGAACCTCGCAGCCTAGAGAGCAGGCTCGGACACAACGGGCGATCCAAGGGCCGGACATATCCTCGTTCAGGGAGTAGCTTTGGCTATTCAGCGATGAAATGCGGCCAGAAGCTTGACCAATCTTTATATACTTTTTGACGAGAGTACAAATAATTTAGTTCTTATGGCGTGGATGTAAGGTTTATTTTCATTACCTTCAGTGCAAAACACCCGCTGCGTGGGTCTACTGTGGCTGGTGCTATGGTAGCCGACGTCGCACTGGCAGTACGCGTTGTGATTGACTTGCACGCACGATGAGTGGGTGTCGAACGCTTTGCACGTCTGCCGGTAGAAACACGGCTCGCCGAGCTTCTTAGCTGTCGGACAATAGAATACATTTAGACAACTCGGGGACGAGCTTTTGTTTCAGAGGTCGCGTTTGATTCATTGGACGATTGGGATTCTCTCATGTATGTTGAGTTACACAGCAACACGAGCATGCCTCTAGAATAATTTCTGTAAACCGTTGGTAAATAAGCTCTCACTTTCTTTTATGGTTTTAGTTAGTCCTATGTTTACTCTGTGTTTTTTTTGTCTATGGTTGAAAGGTTTTAATATACGAAAAATTAAACGGCATTTTTTTTAATATTTCCCAAAACTAATATCAGCGACCTAACTTTATAATCTTTTAACAGTATTACCAAACATTCAATTCAATACAAACCAGTAAAATTGTGACTTTCATACATATAAAATTGAGTAGGTAGGTACACACAGAAACAAAGCGTTTGTATGTTTATTCAAAATAGATTATTAATACATTGATATTTGAACGATAACACTGTGCAAAGTTATAGCATACCACACCAGAATCTTGTTTATTAAGAGTACCTAACCAACTCCTTGAAAGTCCTCTGACAAGGAGAGGTCAGTGAATAATGTATTCGATTGTTTAGGAAATAGCAAAAGGAACTTTATGGCTTCACAAACAGGTGTGTTTGACATGTGATCGCTCTTTGTAAAATAAATGGATGATATTTTCAAAAAGCTATTAAGCTTCCAAATACAGCCCGTAATAAGCCCGTGTGACACATGTTAGAACTTAGAATGATAAGATATCGTCAGGTCAATGTGCTGTCGCTGTGACGATAAGGCAACAAAGTCCATTTGAGCTGCGTTGGACCGAACATGTGACCTTCCAACATCCTCTTAGCTCGTATTGTCACCACTAAAACGGTCTACACAGATCATTACAACAAGTATCCTAATACAATCAACTCATAATCGACCCAGCTTTTGAAAGTTCTCTCATACAAACACTTCCGATTCAATTTCCAATCGGTATTTATCGGAATGGAAAGATCATCCAGCTGGGTGGTATGCCTGGCGGGGCGGCCGCTATGCCCCGACGTTTATTGTCGGGATCCTGTATATATGTTACGTGCTCCGAAAACTCTCATAGTGCGTTTCAGGATTGTATGAAGAATTGTCAATTGTTCTGAAAGCATCTGCAGCGTCATCTGTGTAGCTTGTGGCGTGGTTAAATAGATCGCTACAGATTTATAGTCGATTGTGTTACTACACTAAAGGCCCTGATACATACGCTTAGCGCATCCCGTGGCCGCGCCGAGGGACACCGAGTGCTTGGACTGGCACTGGCACGTCGCGGTGGTGGGGTCGCAGTACACGTGCTGCAGCTTCGGGTTGCACGTCGAGTCGCACGGCGAGCCCAGGTACATTCCTTTCTCTGGAAATAAACATAATATCGCCAGATGAACCAACTTTACAGTCCCAAATTGTATAACGCTTGTATGATGTAGTGCCTATCAAAGAACTGGGGGTGATCTCGCGGTATATAATTACTTTTATATCCCGGTATATAATTACAAATAAATAAAATTGTAAACGTCCACGACTCGTGTATACGCATTTATGCTGGTCATCCAAAGTTTACTACCGGGACTCGAAACCGGGACGACCGGTACACTACCGACTGTGCCAATGGGGCCAAATATAGCTATAATAGGTGCTAACGATTAGAAAACACTTTGGTCAGCAAAACGAAAGCTGGAAATCAAACGCACTCAAACACTTCTACGAAAGTTGCTAACATTTTATAAATCTGACACAGATTCTGCTTAACTTTAAGGAAACCGTCAGTCGCCTCATAAACAAGAATATACCGCACTCCGGTTACGAGTTTAACCCAGTTATATAACGTATCAAGGCTATAAAAATCGCTGGCTGTTGCTACCAACCCGCGCATTGCATTTTGAATGCCCTACTTCATCAGCTGTTAAAGAATAAAGGCTTAGAATAACGTTTAGCTCCCTATTATTATAAACGAAATATATTGATATAATATAAGCAGTGATAGCCTAGTTGGTAGAACGCTTGCCACGGTAACGAGCATCGCAGGTTCAAACCCCGGCTCACACCTTTGGGATTTCTGGATTTCATGTGCGAATCTCATTTTCAACCATGATTATACTTATTAGCGATGATGGAAAACATCGTAAGGAAACCAGCATGTCTGAGAGAACCCCTCGAAAGATGTGTGAAGTCCGCCAACCTGCACTGGGCCAGCGTGGTGGACTATGGCCTAATCCCCCTCGCATTGAGTGGAGGCCCGTGCCCAGCAGTGGGACATTAAGAAGGGCTGGTATTATTATTATTATATATTGATAAAAACTTGCCTCGTTATAGTAACTTGTAGAATTATTAGTTTCCTTTGCGTTAAATAAACTTAGTAACACGATATCGTTGTACCTAGTAGACAGTTTCGCGAAAGTTCTATTGCATTCCGCTCATGTTACACAAAAGACTAACGTTTTTATGTTTAAGAGTATAGCGTTTCAGTTCGTAGGTAGGCTTTTATTATGAGTACTTCAATCATGTTTAGTTATAGAAGTACTATATAGTAATATCGTAGTACGATATATCACATGGGCGTAGCCCGGGTTTGCTTCAGAGTGGGGCAAAGCAAGGAAACTCGAACTGAACCTGATATGTCACATACTCGTATATGCTCCCATCCGCCAAGATACTATATATGCGCATAGCTTCCTGACATCAGTAGTGATACGGTGTTTTATTTGACGACCTGATTAGCGCAGTTGGTAGTGACCCTGCTTTCTGTGCCGAGGGTCCCGGGTTCGAATCCTGGTAGGGTCACACTTTGTATAATGAGCACGAATGTTTGTACCCAAGTCATGGATTTTCAATACCTATATAAGTAATATATACTGAGTTTGCCCACAATCCATTGTACGGTACCCATAATACAAGCGTAGTTTAGTGTGGGACCGTATATTTGGCGTGTACGCCTGCCGATATTATTATTTTTTTGCTTGACTTCATGCCCAGGGTGGGGCAGCTGCCCCACTCTACCCCATTGTGGCTACGTCCATTCTAGACCATCAAGACTAAAACAACCAAAGCAAGACGCATTTTGAAAATCCCGAAAGATATTATATACCTATGTATCATGAAAGATAATCGCTAAGGCAGACGCAAGGCGCATATAGAGTTATTATTGTTCTATTTAGCGCAGCGTGAAACCGGAAGTGTAGTGGACGGGACGGAAGTAAGCGCCGCCGGAAGCGAAGTCGTCTGCTCGATCGAGGACGCAGGCGCCTACGCTAGGAACATACACGGTTGCTTTTTATTATTGTTTCCCAGCGAAACTATATTAACTAACTAGCTTGGACCAGCGAACTTCGTACCGCCTCCGAATCAAATGTATGAGAAAAATTATGTTTATTACTTTTGTTTTTGGTAAAGTATTAGCATGTTTAATAGTTATTTAGCTATACATCTGTACCTAGTTATGAGATCTTGCCAACTAAGGCATTCTTCGAGAGATTCATATTTATGCATTATGCACACCCATCTCAACATTGGCGTCTTTCTATCACAACTAAGCCGTCACTAATAGGTTGAGTGTTTTGATTTTTCAGTATGTACCTACTGCAAGAGCGATATTGTGAAAACTGGTAATATATAAATATCTACCGCCGTGGTACGACTTTTTGGCATACTGACCAGCTGGATGTGAAACGAGACATCCCTATAGCTAATACCAACTGAAATGCGACCTTAAACCAAAATTGCAATATATTATAGTACCTATTATAGTCTTCAACTTCGTCAATAGCCGTGTTTATACTGACTGCGCAGCCTCGCGAGGCTCTCCGGCAAGGCATCGTTTGATTCGGTCGAGCAAGTGACTTAGAAGTAGTCACTCGCTTCTCAGTGTAAAATTTTATTTAGCAATTACATTTGAAAACACAATTGCTATAATATTTTTTGCAGGAGCTTTCTAACAAACCCCAGACTACACGTGCCACCCTCTGGTAGGTACCCACAATCTTAATTAACGCTGCGTAAGGGAGAATAAAAATTAACGATGTGGTTTTGGTATTTAGCCTTTTGAGACGAGTTTCGTGAAGCGTTGGGTTACTTTATTTACATGAACTTTTCGTTTACTTTTGAAGAAAAATAATTAGGTAGTAATTTGTATATATAGTACAACCATTTTACATGCAGCTATTTTATCAAACAATTGTAATGACTTATTCGTCTAAGCATAGACGAAGATATGTACTAGGTAGGTACGATTTGACGACCCGATTAGCAGAATTAGTAGTGACGCTTGTCTTGTTCTGTACCGATTGAGCTGAGTTCGATTCCTGTTATAATTATAACGTATTTCCTAGGTAGACATATAAAACTTTACAATGGAGGTCCCATTTCATCCATTAAAATCACCTCTCGAACCTGCTAGCGATATCTAATGATACCAAAAGGCACTTAACATCTGAATTAAATTCCTCGGTCTACTTTTGTCTTTTGTCTAAGGTAAGAACATGTTTTCTTCATGATGCTTTTCCCAGTCTATGAAACAAAAGCTTCGTCTCATGTAACACCTTTGAAATGACAATACATTTACGTTAAAAAAGCTAAAATGAACCGTATTCACAACTCTTTAGGTTTATAATACAGGTCCGGAAAATTGCGTCTTGGAATGCCAGGTTTTCTCTAGAAGGTAGGGCTGTGATGAGTAGGTTTTCATCTCACATCGATTCAAATTGTCCGGACTGAAAAAAACATGATTATCTGCAGTTGTGTAGAAAACCAGCACTGCAATAATACTAGGTACTCTGTGAGTACAAGATACTGGTATTAATTTATCCAAGAGCATTACCAATTCAAATTTCAGGGTTTTTCAGTTGAGTTTACTTAACTATCAGTGCCCTGACTTTGTAAGTACACGGACTTAAGTTTTTATTATCTCAAGACAATCCTTTTTATTTCATTTCACGGTATGATTTTTTTTTGTAGGAACCCCTACATCAAATGTCACTTTGCAAGGTTTAGTAAATCCATCCAATTAATTTTGTAGTACAGTTTTTTGGCTGAGTTGAACTCACGTAGCATTTTTTTTAATCACGTACGTTCACACTCCCGATTTTACTCGACAAACGAAAAATATCGTGCATGGGGACCACATCACTACGGCTGACAAGAATCTCGCAATATCAGAGAGCGACATTTCTACGTGTCAGGAAACTTGTGTCGCGCGCGTAACATTAAGAATTCAAGGTAATTTTGAAAGAACGTTAAAGTGCTAACGAACTTTTTATTAGATTCTTTGTGAAGTTAACCTGCCTGTCTGGAGTCTTAAAGTGTTATGATATCTAACATAAATATACCAATGGTGTAGTAAGGTGAGGAACATGTGCTCAATATATGGTACTTTCTATGGTAGCTAAGACAATCATGTAGTCGTCAAATTAAAAGCCTGGTGGTTATAGGAGACATCTTGCGACCGAGAGGTGCCGAGTTCGATCACAAATCTGATAGAAGAAAGAAGAATAACGGTTTTTTGAAAACACCAGGCCCACGGGCATCAAAAACATTGAACCTAAAAATATACAGGATATTAATAATAAATATTGGTGTACAAAGTAATACCTACTTTTTCTTCTTTATTAGGGTGGTATTCAGGCTACAAAGTAGTGCCATTTTTGCCAGTATCGACTATTTCTTCACAATTGTCATAAAATTATAAGTACCCCTGATGATAATGATTTCAATGTTGATGATGATTATGAAATTAATCCCTTAACCTTATCAGTACAGCTGTGGGCACTTTACTGGAAAATTACCTTGGATGAACTTGAAAAGTCAAGCTATACAATTTTATTTCAATTTCTTTGACTCGTGCACATTTATGAACACACAAAGAGTAATTATACCCACTTTATGGAAATCACCCACAACCCACAAACACATGTTATGGAAAATAAAACAAAATTGACAACTCCACGGGTCAACATCCCGCCAAAAAGTCTAATACCTACTTACTACTTAAAAAATAGGTCAAAAGAAACGACAGCCAATAAAAGCAAGTTGGCACGAAAACAAGACTAATGACCAAATTATGATGAAACAGTCAAATATGGCGGTAAAAGTTTAAAACGACAAAATTACCAACATCTGGCAACACTGGCACACTGCCAGCTCCTGCGTCCATGACACGGTCGGAGTTGCCAAATGTAAGCCGTTCTTGTAATAAATAGGACGTCTGGTTGTATAAATAATTTATTATTTAGCCTTCATCTATGTGGCAGAGGGCAACTGCGTTAATTAATACGTAAAAAAAAAAAAAAATGTACTTGCGAAAATGTTTGACCATTTAATAATAATAATAAAACGTGTATTATATATAATGTAACTATTTTGATGATTCATAAGTACTGTACTAGATGGTTTACACTTTACATGAATAAAAAAATATTCTGATTCTGATAAATACTTATTAAGTAGGTATCTGGGTTTGAAATACTCAGCCCAAATATAGTCCTTGATACGGCTTGCGGACATCGGTCCAACAAGTAGAGACTTTGTGACAATTCAATCTATACTAATCTATACTAATATTATAAATGTGAAAGTTTGGATGGATGGATGGATGTTTGTTACTCTTTCACGCCCGAACGGCTGAACGGATCTGGATGAAATTTGGCACAGAGATATATTATAGTCTGGAATAGCACATAGGCTACTTTTTATCCCGGTAAAATGGGCTCCCGTGGGATAGACATACTTTTTAATTGCGGGTAACACCGCGGGGCGCAGCTAGTGTTATATAAATAAGGCACGCTGGCATGGAAAACTTGGATCATGGATGGTATTAAAACAACAAGAACAATATTAAAACAAGTCATATTACGATTTTGTTGTAGGGAAGGGCTTGGACAACTGCGCCATAATATTTTTCACCTTACATTGGGGTCACTGTTATTGCAGAGGTACATGCGGCATTGTAAATGACCCAGCACACCTATACCATAACGGTTATATCAAAACTTACGAATTCTCAAAAGAAACAATTTCTCTTCAAAGTCCAAGGTGAGAAATTCCGTGGCACTAAGTGTTTCGCTTAATGAAGTACGCCAATTTGCAGTAATTAGTTTGAAACCTTTTCAGCTATTGTTGAGAGCATTCAAGACATTGCTTTCGCAGCTATTTCGGCCTAAAATTTAATTGTTACATTCAGATTAATAAATGGATGTTTAGCAGGGAATTATTGGTTTCTGTGATGTTATGTGATCTATGTTTTAAGCAAAAACATGGCTGAAGTTCCATGTAACAATATATTAACTTAAACGAAAGTTATATATGAGTATATAAGCATACTAATGAGCGAGAAATATATGGTTAAAATTACCAAAGTGGTCATTAGTGGTCTCCGGGGTCCTGTAACCTAGTAAGAGTTTAAATAGGAGGACTTAGTATGAAATTCGTATTACCAATGTTTTAATTAATTAATGCTGTACCTTATTCTATCAACGAACGGAGGGATGATTTCGTTCTGTGTAACACCAATGTATACTTATAAAATAACTTTGAAATGATATGATCATATAATTGAAAATGTTTTTACAGAATCCTTGTGGTCGTATATTTGGTCAGGGCGTTGTATTCGGGTCGTTCTGATAGCTTATCTGTTCAGCTATTGGACTGGGCCACCGTTTCCCTAGCTGGTGTGATGGCCAAACGCGATAACCATAAATTCGGGAAGAGTCTATGAGTATTAGAGGTTTTGTTCACACTATATTTTTTTTATAAGGTTTTTTTTGTAAGATAGATACTTTTGTTTTTTAAATGATAGAAACTATTTGGAATCTTTTTATCACTGTACATCTAATCAATAGTTAGTCAATTGACAACTTCGAAGTTTGAATATTGGAAGTGTAAAATTTGTACCGTAAATTAATGGATAGTTGTATTTATATTTCTAGATTAAAACTTCTGTAAATTTGTTGGTATATTTGTAAATGTTTTTAAGATCTATAGGAAAATTATTGTCTTTGATGGCGATAGAACTGCTCTTTCCCTTCAGGAAATACAATGGTTGACAAAATAAATTCAAAATTGAGTAGGTACCTGCTTATTAATTATGAAATCATTGTTATTTTGAATATATTATAAACAGATGAAATAGCCTCAAAGATTTCTTTATTATTCAGACATTTAATTGCGATACGAAAGTAAATATAAAACTTGGTGTTTACGCGAAAGTTAATAAATACCATTCCATTTTACGATACCTACAAACAACTTGTTCGGTTCACTGAAAATTGGGATCTTATCCGAGGGTTTTGTATCGAATTGTCATCGTGTTGGCGTAACAAAAACCTTATTTCATAAATCCGGGGCGGACGTGGATTTGTAGGAGCTTTGGTACACACATTCATTTTAATATTAAATTAGTATGTACTTTATTTTTGTGAGAACCCATTGATAAGCTGTCAAAAAAATAGTATTACGACGAGATACCGTACAATCAGTGGCATAGCTAATTAACCCCGGGGCAATCATTAGTTTAGGGCCCTATTTGAACTATACTTAATATTTTAAAGGTGCAAAACTCCTTCATGTACATAGTTACTACTATGTATTATGTGTAACGCAGCAGATCATTTTCAATGTTGGTTATTCGAACGTCGTCGATGGAGGCCGAGGGGCCCCTTGAGCTTGGGGCCCCAGGGCACTGCCACGCCTCGCCCTACGTTAGCTACACGACTGCCTACAACGGACTGGGGGTAATCCCAGTATAGAATTAGATATTAAACATCCATGACTCAGGTGCAAACATTCGTGGTCTTCACACAAATATTTCCTGGCTCGCCGGTACAGAAACCAGGTTCACTCATTTCCAACTTTGCTAGTCGTACTCAACGCGGTCGATATGTTTTAAAATTGGAATGTTTTTTTCAATGTATATGTCCAAAATGTTTAGTCCAACCGGGTCCACCGACCTTCAACTGATAGAACTTGAAAAACAATCGATGTTCAGCGAGCCAGGTCGCGTCGGATCGCCAATTTCATTATACGTTATTGGAAGGCTGCTGGTCCGTCGTTGGCAAGACGCCAGGCGGTGCATAACGTGCTGAGCGCTACTGCATTCATCCGGGGCACATAACTGGGGTTATCGTGAGCTTCGCAAGCTTAATGTCTTTCGATATAATGAGGACGCAAAGAAAATAAACGGACGTAAATAGCGCAACAACCGTTTCAACGTATCAATTGTTTTTAAATCAGTCATCATAAAAAGAAAGAAAAAAAAACTGAAAATTTGAACTTATCTATCAAGATTACACTAAATGGACCCCATTTATACAGATGAAATTATAACGGGACCAACATTAAGGAATATTCTATTCAATAAAACCATTGAAATCGCAATACCCAGTAATAAGTTATGTGTCAACAAACTAAAAATAAAATTTACAAACCCTGAGCTAGGTAACAAATAGTATCCATTGTCCGCATTATTGATTATGTTTAGGGTACTGTTACATGTGGGCCGAGCTTGACACGCAAGTGAAATAGGTCAGACGCCACCTTAAGCTCTACTCAATTGATAGATTAAGAACATGTAGGTACTGTTATCAACATGACAAAAGCTCTACATCATATATCCAGAAGTGGTATCATAGTTCTATATACGTGAGGAAGGAGCGGTGTGTGAGGTGCTCTGACTACGTAGGCCTCAGACGAATGCGGCGCAAGGTAAGCCCGGTTTTTGGTTCACGCGAAGTTGACATATGCTGAGCTGATAGCGAAACATATGACAGACGATATCCCTGTAGTGAGCGTTGTCGTGTGTGTACTGCCTCGGCACGTACTGACTGAACGAGCATTGAATGTCATATGTTGTTGACTGTACTGCGGGTACAACGACAAAGTTAAATAATTTATTGTGTCTAGGTCCAACAGAGCACATACGAATTGTCGTTCAAAAACAATATCTACGAGCACGGATCAGAACGCGATATTAACTGACCAAATCCGGCAAGAAGCTCAGCGGGTTTATCGATTTATAAGACCTACCAGATATATTGATCCGGTCTTCGTCATAGTACTCGAGCCTCGTAGCGAGGTCATCTTCATCTTCGGCCAGCACGTGGTCGTCGGGCAGGTCGTCGGGGCGGCGCGCGCGCGTCGTGTTCGGCGCCGCGCTCACCGCGAGCGCCCACACCGCCCACACCGCCAGCGGCAGCACCAGCCCCATGCCGACATCACCGGGCACCGTGCGGTGGCGCCTCCTGCCAATACAAACAAATGTATATGACTAATAATTTGCGGTGGCCAATATTTGTGCCAATGCTTTGGCGCTCGTATTGGCCTAGGAATCTATCGTGTGGATGCATGGGCGTAGCTACGGTGGGGAAGGTTCCCCACTCTGGCAAACAAAACATTCAAGACCTTATTACTACAGATGTCAAGAAAATTGTGCCTCTACCATTAGTATCTAGACAAATGACAGCAGTGACAAATCATAGGGAAAGAGCAAATTATCTATTGGTGGCAGATTTTTGACGAAGAAAAGATGAGGTGGTACAATTCGAGTGTTCTTGCTTTGTCCTATCCTGAATCAAACCCTTGCTACACTCATGTGTGGATGACCACCTTTTGCTCCAACACGCTTTGAAAACCGGTGTTGCAAAACGGACAACACCACAACTTCTTGCGCCAACATGATAGATAAACCCCTATAAGCATTGGCCCAAGCCAGTGGCACATATTGTCTATCGTGAAGTTTTTTGACAGCCCTAAGTACTACCCCTTTTAAGACTATCATACAATATTATAGTCGTGAGCCCACTATAAGTATTAGCATTTATCTTAATTCGGCTAACATGACTTGTTGTAATGTTTATACAAGAATTTCGTAACATTAGATTTCATTCGAATTTCTGTTATGAGTAAATCTTTTGAAATATATTAAAACGAGTATGAAACACGCAACCTGTTGCCTGTTGTGTGACTATACCTATAACATATTACTTACAATACGCTGTAATGTTACAACACCACGAGGCGTTATATTGAGACGTGATTTTACAAGACGAGTATGTAATACACTTAAGTACAAGTTAAGGGAATGTAGAATTGCTTTCAGAGATATACATATATTATGTTTAAAAACGATTGAAGTAATCAATACATCGCTGTAGCCTAAAATTGTACTAGATTCTTATTGATCTTAGAGACTGAATAGAGTACAGTTAGCGGCATAATACTGCAGGACTCTACCACAAGAACTCTGCTTACAAGGTTTCTTACTAAAGCGTAAATCGATACGCTAAATTTATGGGAATTACACGAACTTTGGGAACGATTTGTAAATAGCTTGACAGGTCCGATTTGTTTAGACTGGTAGTTCTAAATTGCGTTAATTTGGAGAACTATTACATAATTTTTGGATGTATACACCTGCCAAATAATGAGGCCAGACTATTATAATCTAGGAATATAATATAGATTTCGAATCGTAGACGGACTGAGGCCAGACTATAAAAAAAGCCATATACTGAGGCCAGACTATTACAATCTAGGGATATAATAGCGTAGACGGACGTATTGGTAGTCAGTGCAAGATTTTGGAAAGCTTGCTTTTTTAGTTATTAGTTAAAATATTTTTAGGTAAATCCTAGAGACTAGAAAAGTCCAGGATACGACGGAAAAAGTCTACCTATTTATAAGGGACTTACTTCAAGCCATTGGCGAATTTACCTTTGGTGTCGCAAGCCACGCTCAAATTAAATCTATCTATTCTGTGGCTAAGCCTAATCCTACGGAAATGACCAAGGCAACACCGACCCTGATAGAAGCTATTGTATGTATCTGGTTACAGTTTTCTACTCGGTCAATGTCAGGTCATACAGTTTTAGCGTACGCTCTGAAACACACACTCACACACATCTGCTGCGACATCATAGTCACATACTTAATTACGTTATAAATTAATCATGTTATTAAAATAGTAATAATAACTACATAACAATTAGTAATCTTGTTGATCAAATGCTGTTACATGAAGTAACAGTCACGCGATTCGTGTAAATATTCACCGGCCATTTTATATTACTTTTTATTTGATATTACAGAGGTATATAACTACATAAATAATAACCGTACTTATCATTCTAATGTATGGCTCCGCGAAAGATGTAGTTCTTCTTTCTTTACGAAATGAGATACGATGAAATAAAATGGATATGAATATGGCCTCACCCACAACTTAGCGGGTATTTTGCCAATGTCAAGTAATTAATAAATAAGTAAGTAATTAATAGCAATAACACATTCAATAAATACACATTATAAATAAAATAATGGATGTGACATGATGATATGAACATGGCGTCCTCAAAAGATGTAGTTAATAGCTATATTAGTTAGATAAGGCAAAACTGTAAGTCGTAAACCTACCTAGGCAAGTATGCTCCATCGTAGATCTCATCGTCACTTACGATCAGCTGAGATCGAGATCAAATACTTGCCTATAATGTAATAAAAAAAAAATAAAAAAAACCTATATATAGTTGTCATGGCAAATAGCGATCTGATGGTGACAGAAGGCAGTTACAGGAAATCTATGAGCCAATGATGAAGCCTCTTCGAATTTGAGCTCGTTTGATTTGGCAACTTGTTTGTAAGAGTTTTTTCAGGAATTGGATGTGGTACTAGCTGTCTGAATACAAAATTGAATTATAGATGGCGTTGCCTTTATTCTCCCATAGTATGTTGACAGTAGAGTTTTGAGGAGCTATCATTTATCTTACGGATAGTATTCATAGATATTCAAAAACTATTGATGATCTGATAACAGGCATTTAAGCAGGTTAAATTCAATTTTCAGAATCATTAATTTACCTGTGAATAACAGCAGTAATAATCATTTAATTACTGACCTTAGGTAATGATTATATGTGTGATTTGCGAGGACATTAAGTAGGTATGTTTATTTTATCCTCAATGCGACTGAAATTATACTAATATGTACCTACTTAAGACATTAAGCTACAACGCTTAGTTATGTTTTCCGTGCTTATCCAAATGACCTCAGTCATGGTACAAATTATGAATCACACCGCTGGCGCAGTATACTTGGCTAGGCTAGCTTTTGAAAATATTCTACATTTGTTATCAAAAGAAACCGTTTCCCTCAAGATTTGCTCCAATTAGTCCCAGTGGGAGTTTTGTTGAACAGCGAGGTGAGTTTTTAAGTACCTATAGGGTACAAGGTTACACCTTGTAGGCTTCATTCTGTAATTCCCAACTCAAAACCAGGATATAATAATATTTTTTTTTTGTAAATACAGAGATGGGCGGAGAGGCGATCTATGTCGCCTATTTCGTGAGTGAAGTTCACACTGTTTAATTAAACTGTTTAACCCTTTATAGAGCAGACGAGTACGAGTTTTGTAAGGTTGCGAAAACCATTCCAATCTACCAATACTACAGATTACATGATATACTAATACCAACAACGCTGCATCTCTCCTCTAGGGTCACAGGTAAACGTAACAATAGAAAGATTTAAGATAAAATCATAAAAATGGTTTATTTTAATGTGTCTAGTATTCGCGTAAATATAAGAAATCAGTACGTCTATCATGGTGTTGAATAATAAATAAGATAGAGACGACGCTCTACAATGCCAAAACTTGCCTTTGAGTAGTGTCATTACCCTCCATGGCGTGTTGGTGTCACATGCCTACAGCGATAGTTTCCTTTTTATCGCCATGGAATGAATAATGATCGCGTTACACTGTGAAACCGCCTAGGTTTTTCGGCAATTCACTGGAGCACCATAATGTTAGGACTTTTTAGAATAACCGAGGTGATGGTTTCCTAGGGTTGCCAACCGTTCGTGATTATTATTTTATTTATACGTCTGTGTACTTTTTATTGGAATGGCAATAAAGTTTGAGAAAATATTTAATTTGAACCTCATTTCAGTTTTATGCTATGTATACGAGTATAATATCGCTTAAAAATATCTGTGTCTGTGCCACTTTGCCGTTCAATATGTAAGTTTTTTTTTAGAATGCAAAGTTGCGGATGAAGTGACATAGGGCCATGTTAAACTTGATTATTAAAACAAGCTATTAAATATAGCAGTGTAGATTTAGAATGCAATCTTAGATTAAGAATACACTTCATTGAATAAAAAAACTTGAGAGGTGTCAAGGGACACCCGGATGGAACGAAGTTCCTTTCGATTAATTAGTGAAGGAAATGTAATTTTTTTTTTTTATTATTTATTATGTACAAAAAAACCTGTATACACTCAACAAAAATAATCTTCGCGACACCACACTGTTCAATGCGAAATAGAAAGACGAAACGAAAATATCTGGCTTGCTTTCTATAAGAGAGAGAGACACAGACAGAGAAACATGCGCACGCCGCACGGCTTACAAAATGTGTCGTTACAACTTTTCGTCTTAATTTTTTCCGTCTAGCCCCTTTTCGCAACGCGCGATAAGGAACTTCGTTCCAAAAAAATACATTGTACTTTTTTATAAGACATCGTGTTATTTTTACTGCATTTGAAAAGTGAACTAGAGAAAAAAGTTGGCAACCCTAGCGGTACCTGTAAGTTAACGTAGGTATATTTATCACTACCAATTAATTTAGACCGCACCCTATGCCAACATTTTATATCTCAAATCCGTTAGTCGATAAACCAGATAAGATAGCATAGTGATCTATGAATTAAAGCAATTTTAAAGCCTTAAGATTTCAGACAAGATTTTTTTTTTAATACGGAGGACTTGCTGCTAACACAATGCTTAAAATTAAAGAGTATACTTCACCACACTAAAAAACTTAAGTTGAATTAAAGTGCTCAATCACTATTAAGCTCATCTTATAGTGGCATCGTAACTATTTCATCAGTAGTCCAATGTAACCTGAACCCTCATAGTCTGTTGAAAAACCTACTCCGTTCAGGAATTTCAGCAATAAAACGCGACTTTGATTAATGTCATTTTATTTTTACCGTGGCCGGGTATTTATATGTAGGAAAAGCAATTTGAATAATAAAACCCACATGAATAGTGTGGTTCTACAAATCATGATCTTGGAACAGGATTTATTTGTTAGTAAGTATTTCGTTTTCGAAGGTCTTCGAATAACTGAATTTATCGTACTAAGGTCTAAAGATAAATCATACATAAAAGAGTGAGTATATAATTATGATAAGATGCCTAAACTGAATATTATGGTGTGTCCGTGTGAAATTATATGTCTTAACATGATTCTTAACGCTACGCCATTTTCATATTTTCATGTGACATATTTATTTATTTATAATGTGTGTTTATTGAATTTGTAATCGCTATTAAAATGCTTGACACTGGCAAAATACTTACTAATTGCAGGTGTGGCCATATCTCCCCTTATTCCTTTTCATTTCATAAAAATAGAAGACGTTCAACTAGGTAACGTTTAGAAAAAAAATAAACTCCACATGTACAAAATCGCGGGTACAACTTGGTCTATAATAAAACAAAGTTGGAAAACGCAAACATTTTGGTGCAGTGCAGGTGCTAAAGCCGTGTCGTATATATTGCATTCGCAGTTACACTTTTAATAGTACGCTTTTAAAAGTGTATAATAATAGTAAACACTGAAAATACAAGGCGAATATGAAGAGTATGGGGGGATTAGGCCATAGTCCTCCACGCTGGCCCAGTTCGGGTTAGTGAATTTCATACGTCTCTCGAGAACTTATCAAGTTCTTGTAGACATGTAGGTTTCCTTACAATATAAGTATTGAATATCCAAACTGTTTGGTCATAACGCCGGACGCGGTCATAGCCCTGACTGTCAGCAGGGCCTGCAGCAGTGACTGTCGGCCGGGGGGAGGTGGGGAGGGGGGACACTGCCCATCTGGCCTTACGGTGTCTGTGCCACTAGGTGTCATGCAAGAATCTCGCAGAGATTTATATTATAAAATGCCAGACTTTTGCGTCTTGGCCTTGTATTTTAAAATCTTCTCTGTAGTCTATTTCCCCATTTCGTTATGTATTAGACTCGGCTTTTAGCCTGCCGCAATTTGACTGATTACCGATATACAGAATGATTCAGAAAGGGTATATGGTATGGTTTGTCATTCAAAGCCTAATCTGCTAGTCTTTAGTGCAATTGTAATCATTATATGACGTAAAAATTTCGAAATGACGATTTTAAAATGTATGTAACGTCAGTGTCTATTGTTTTTGAAATTGGCGTATTGACATTCTCATTACAAATAATGATTAAAAATGCTCTAAAGAAGCTCAGGTTCAATGCTTAGTATAGCCTCAAAGATTTTAAAAAATATATAAAGACAGCATCTAATTGTTTTTTTAAATTGGCGTGTTGACATTCTCATTTCAAAGAATGATTTAAAATGCTCTAAAGAAGCTCACGTTCAAGGCTTAGTATGATCTCAAAGAATCCTCCTGTACACAATGAGCGTCTGGCACTTGCTCTCCGAGACCGACGCAGAGAGAAATTCAGTGTATAATTATATATCCAAAGTTCACTCACACGTTCGTGTAACACGTACGTAACTCGTGTCCAGGGGGAAAAATACCATTACAGTTGTTCGAGACTCGTCATTGATAAACCGCGAACTGATTACAGCTATTAATAATGCTGGGGTAATATAAAAATGATTATGGAGCCTAGTGGAGGCTGCGTTACCTTGTGGGTTAATTGCAAGCTTCGAGTATATAACAAATGGAGCTGCCTACATCCAACATCTGATCACCTTTTCTACCAATTTTTGAGGAAGGTCTGGGGGGGGGGGGGGGGGTAAAATTTCAAAGCAATTCACGAACACTGCGATCGTGATTACTAGTTGTATACAATCAGAATCAGAATATTTCAATTTATGTAAAATACTAACAAAATGCCGTTCCTATGGAGAAGAACTGGCAAGAAACTCCATGGTTGCTCTTTTTTTACGTTACACTTTTGAACAGCACAATGGGCAATGTTTTTGGCAGAGGTGTACGCTTTCTGACGCCACGTCCAGGATTATTGCTCTGAGAGTAATAGTTTACAATCATATTTAATTAAACAAATAGGGGAAGAGGAACCCACCACTGACCCTCGGCTTGTCAACTTTTCCAATTATAAACCAAACAAGTTTGATCGATAAATTAAAGAAGCCAGCAACACCGAACTCCTCTAAGATGTTAGTCGAGAAACTATTTATCACGAGTGACGGGACCTCAAATAAAATGCAATTCTCCACGAAACAAGGATCGTGGAGAATTGCATTTTATTTGAGGTGAGTGCTTTTTTGACCTACATCAATGAACAAAACAATTTTGCGCAAAATAAGGTGGGTATGGTGACAGTACTAGAAAAATCCGCAACGTTCACACAATATCAAGACACAAATATACCTTATTTAGTTGAAGTGGGGTGCCCCCCTGCGCTGATTACCTGTGCGACCTCACAGTAATTTGGGCTTGCCGCAAGCTAGCTGCAGATGACTCGGCAATCGCTTCGAGTGGATTAGGGCGGCTGTAAAACGCCTAATTTTTAAAGGTATGGACTAAGATGATGTCGGGTAATTGATCACTGCTAGGAACTACAGAATACTTGTACTTTATACTTATTTATTATTTGTTGTATACTTGTACTTTATACAAGATAGGATTCGTCGTACTGAAATCCGTAAAATGTTATAGCTTATTGATATAGCCAAAATTATTGCTCGGAGATAGTAGAAGTGAACTGGTCAGAATATGCCATATAATAGACAGTTAGGGAGAGACAGTACTCAAGAGTACATGGTAGTAGCAGAAGGGTCGCCAAGCTACTGATCTGTAGTGAGATGGAATGATAATCTGGGTTAACACTCGCGGGAAACACAAGACAGAAACCCTGACAAGGAGTTCCGCAATCTTCTACTTAATAAAATTCTCAACACTGACTGACAGACAACGCATAGCTAGTATTAAATGATCACATTGTTGTTTAGATTTTCCGAGTGAGCTTTGATAGCTGGCTACAAGAGTTTATTTTGGAAATGGTTGTTTCAGGAGCTATTTTATTTTATGTTCTAATTATATTTAAGTATTAATAGAAGACAGTGCATATATTACCTACTAACTCTGTGCTAACAATTCCATTATCATTAGGGCTGTCAGAAATCCAAAAAAATCATTTAATAAATTAGGTCAGTAGCAGCCGCACATTTGCTTGGCGTGGAAGAAAAAATGCCAATTACTTTACATCAGTAAATATTGGTTATTAGGTAATTCAAGGTAGACTGGAACTTCTTTGATACACTAAAGTTATGGAAAAATAGACTTAAAAGCTAGTTTTTCTGAAACTAGATTCGTGTGATCATTCTGATGTGATTTTTTTGGGGCAGGACAGTGCACCACTCAGCAAAAGCGAATAACGTGACGCTTCTTCATAATTATGTCATAAGGGCTGACCTCTTCAGCAAATTAGACTTTATTCTCTAGTGCGATGGAATTTAAATTTTAAATGAGACTTTGTAGAAAGCTAAAGTAGTCGATATACAGTCAGCTATCAGCTATCGACCATCGTTTTATTATTAAAAAAAAGATTCATATGAGCAGTATACGAATAAATTGAATGTTCCGATTGAATGATTGTACGAATCGAAACTAATTTTGAAAAAAAAAGAGTAACAAACCCTATACTCACCTACGCCGGTAGATGTTACGCAAGAACGATATCACAACACAGCTCCACGGGCCTTCTATGACCTTGGTTTGCAAAAACTGTACATTAAAAAAAGTTACATGGATGAAAATATTCCAAACACTAATTTAAAAAAAAGAAACGATTAAAAATATTCACAGCACCAAAGCAGTCATTGTGTCACTGGCACACCAGAAAAAAATATTCCAAAAACTATGTTCAAAATTTAAAAAGAGAATGAAATGTTTGCGCGTGAATTTGTGTTTTGTTATTTTTGTGTTATTTTGGGGAGTTTAATTTGATTTTTCTTGTTTCTTGTGTCGGGGGTTGAGTATGTGGAAGAGTGAGCGCGTGTGCTGGGCCGCTCTGGCTGGGGCGGGCGGGCGGTGTCGCGGCGCGGTATCGACGGGGCGCGCCGGCGCGGACGTTGCACCCCTGAACGCAGGGCCGGAGTCTAGAATAGGGGGACACCAATATTTCTTTAATTGTTTCCAGCACGGTTTCATGTATCACGATTTTTTATATATCTGAGTGATAAAATCTTGCATTTGATGCATTGCAATCCGCATCTTAATGCAAGAAAAACAATGCAGATACTTAGGTAAGTACAGAAAAATGTTTTAATTCTTATTTCAAATTATTACATATGCGGATAAATAGTTATGTGTGAATAATGATTAGAAATAGGGAGTTATACTTATTTATTTAATCTACTTAATAAAATTCTTAACACTGACTGACAGACACTACCAGCCTAAGCCGGTGGACCCAGAAACATAAAATTTTGCATAAAAGTTCGAGCACTGGCTATTATTTAATAAAATTAATAGAAAGTTTTTGTCCAATCACATACCAGTACATTTTAAATATCTTTTTATGCCTTACTTAATGGATTAATTCTTTAAACAATTCATGGATCGAAATCTACATGAACCACAACATCAAAATAATTGTAAAAATAAATGATTCCATAACGTCCCGAATCCATCCCTAATATTTGAAATCCACGGAGGTTCTATTCGCACGGAAACACCCGAACGCTACCGAGATTCGCCGAAGCCTAACCTGTCTGAAGTTGTCCCAGCTTACTTGACCTCCCCGCCCTCCTTCGAGAACTCCTTTATTGGGGGCCAATGGCGTGATAATGTTTAGAAGTGGAGTTCCAATTATCGTGGTGCTGGTTGATGGGGCATGCGCGCATGTACCTACGTCGACGGATCGGGTAACACCAGGTGTTATCTTGCATTTATTGAGATAATAAACATACCACTTGGATTAGGTCCAAAATTGGATGGTCTGGGTGAAAGAAGATTCTAACCGATAACACTATGAGGTACTTTAATCAAAGATTGTCGTTTCAAAAATTATTATGTGATTGCGTTTTTAAGACTGAGCTAGTGGAAGGCTTTGATCCTCATCCTTTGGACTGATTAGGTTCAGCTACTTACTGCAAGAACCTAACCAATCATGTGTCATTATTGTTTAGTTTAGCTAGTGATAAAATGAGATTCGCACATAATTTTCCAAGATTCGATGGATAGAATCTACAAATTGATTTGCGTTCCATCATTACCAAATTTAGCGGTCGACCGACTTAACTCACATCACAGATAAAAAATAAGTAAGTATTACACAATTTTTTTTATCAAGTACAGTCGCGGTCTTTAATTTGGGACCTAGCTAAGGTAAATATCGTACAGGTACTGTACATGTTCACAGATTGCAGACTTCGTGAACCGCTGGTATTTCACGTCAGTGATGTGTTCTTTAACCCGGGTTTTATTGAACGCGGTTTTCTGCAAACATGTACAGGATCGCATCCGTGTAGTATATCAGGTTTGATCAACCACAGATCCTCGCAAAAGAACACCGATTCCGACCAAGGATGAGACGAGAGGCCATTGAAATTAAAAACATCCCAATTTCAATAGCGAAGTTGGCTGGGTGCAACCACCAACTTGGAAGCCAGTAATTTATATAATTAAATCCAAAACCAAACGCACCATTGCAAGAACTCAAGACACTGTGAGCACTTTCTGCGTAGAACGGACCGCAAACAATAACTAAATATGATGGTACCCCAGTTCAAACTATGACTCTCGGTCGTCAAACACCTCAGTCCTCCGTGACCATGGTTGCTGTAAAGCGAAACGTCGGGAACGTAAAAAAACATAAAATAAACGAAACAAAATCCGTAAAATTATTTTTATTTCAATCATTATAATTAATTATCTTAAGTAAATCACATTAATTATATAGGCAGATAATTTTATTATTATGACTAATAGGCATTATACTAAACACTGGAGATTATAAATAAATAAAACGTAACCTACGAAAGTGCAAGAGTTGCACTGCAATTGTACCCATATTGTGGCGATAGCATTTGTACCCCTTAATTTAAGGGGAATGCGTGCCATAGTTCACGATGCTGGCAAGTTGGCGAACTTCACACGGCAACTAAACAACGTGAGGTTGGCTCACGATGTTCGGTAATACCGTACAACAAGTGATTTTTAACAAAATACTATCGTTGTAACAAAACTAATTTTAAGGATTTTATCGCGATTATTTTATGTTTTTTACGTGCCCGACGTTTCGGCTGCTTCACAGCAACCATGGTCACACGAGGACTGCGGTGTTAGACGTTCTAGTGTCAGACACTGTGGGCACTTTCTGCGTAGACCAGACCGCAAACAACAACTAAATATGATGGTACTCCAGTTCTAACTATGACTCTCGGTCGTCAAACACCTCAGTCCTCCGTGACCATGGTTGCAAGCAGCCGAAACTTCGGGAGCGTAAAAGACATAAAATAATTGTAATAAAATCCTTAAAATTAGTTTTGTTTCAATATGTAGTAATCGCTTAAATATAGGTAATTAAAATACTATTGGCTAAAAGTGGGTGTTCTGCTGTGCACCTTGGCCTAAATCTTAAGGGATTTACAGGCGTGATGATGTATTATGTTAAGCTGAATTTCATAAATGTACGTGTGTACGAAGTGTGATAAATGCCGTCGCGTGGCGGAAAGCAAATCGTCATAATTCCATGGTCTATGGCGAGAAGTCGAGCCTAACATTGCCGTACAGATCTTCTGGTTCTTGTCTTCCATTATTTCGTTCTGAAAAAAGTTTGACTGATTAATTATTTTCACAAAGCTTGACATTTTAACCGTTTGAAAATCACAAGTTCTGCAGATTTGAGGTTGACGCTACATGAGAACTCAATATTACATTTTAGGAGTCTGAGGCTTTTGGGCCTAAGTACATTTTGAGAGTATCAAACACCGTTTGATTTTAACAAATACTTGATGTATGAGTGTATATAAATGTATGAAAACATTCGACTACTCAATACCAATATTCGTACGAAGAACTCTGTCACAAATAATGGATGACTCCAGAGATCATGGGGTAAAGCTAGAGCCATAAAACATAATGCCCAGTGTATGTCGTATACAACATGATGCAGAAAGAGTAAACTAAACGTTGAACCTGCGCTTCTATACATTTGTAATTATTATGTACGTATTAAAACATCGTAATGATCATAAAAAATCGACAAATCGAAATTCTGTCTTCACATAACGTTTACAAATGCGCTAAGAAAAAGTTGGGATAAAGCATAATATACCCTTTCCGAATCAACCTGTGTAATATAGCAATTTATATAATCGTACTTACTCTTTCGTCTCCTCATAGCCAGAAACGTCAGTCCAACCCCAGTCCCAATGATACCTGCCGCTATTCCAACTAATTTGTAAACATCTATCCATTTCTCTCTTTCTCTCTCCCTTATTATAGACTCGGTTGACTGTTTATCATCTGATATGTCTTTCTGCGTTACCTGTGTTTTGTTTTCGTTTGTATTATTTTTACGAATGGTGCCATTGTCCTTTTCAAAACTTATAGGATTTTCTGTCATATTACTATGAACATTGTGACCATTGTTGACATTGATAACACCTTCATTTGTATCCGATAGAGCAGTACTATCTCGTATCGTAATAGTTATAGTAGTACTAAAAACTTCTGTTCTACTATTGTCTATTATAATAGATTCTGTGGTATAATCTTGATTGATACCACCTTTCGGTATACTACTATTATATAGATTAGTTTTTATGGTGTGATAGTCTACTTTATTGGCATGGGTGGTACTAGTTTTCGTTGTACTAGATTGTGTGATGCCAGCTTCTGTAGTGCTAGCTGGTTTAGTATTAGCCTCTTTAGAACTTATCCTAGTAGCTTCTATTGTTTTAGGTTTGGTATTTCTTGTTTGTGTGGTACTAGATTCGGTGGAACTAGTTCCTGTGATACCATCATCTGTAATTCCAGTGTGTTTGGTACTAGATTCGGTGGGACTAGTTCCTGTGATACCATCTTCTGTAATTCCAGTGTGTGTGGTACTAGATTCGGTGGGACTAGTTTCTGTGCCATCATCTGTATTTATAGTTTGTTTGGTACTAGATTCGATGGGACTAGTTTCTGTGATACCATCTTCTGTAATTCCAGTGTGTGTGGTACTAGATTCGGTGGGACTAGTTTCTGTGCCATCATCTGTATTTATAGTTTGTTTGGTACTAGATTCGATGGGACTAGTTTCTGTGCCATCATCTGTATTTATAGTTTGTTTGGTACTAGATTCGATGGGACTAGTTTCTGTGCCATCATCTGTATTTATAGTTTGTTTGGTACTAGATTCGATGGGACTAGTTTTCGTGCCATCTTCTGTATTTATAATTTGTTTGGTACTAGATTCGGTGGGACTAGTTTCCGTGCCATCTTCTGTATTTATAGTTTGTTTGGTACTAGATTCGATGGGACTAGTTCCTGTGGTACTATCTTCTGTATTTCCAGTGTGTGTGGTACTAGATTCGATGGGACTAGTTCCTGTGATACCATCTCCTGTAATTCCAGTGTGTGTGGAACTAGATTCGGTGGGACTAGTTTTCGTGCCATCTTCTGTATTTATAATTTGTTTGGTACTAGATTCGATGGGACTAGTTTCTGTGCCATCTTCTGTATTTAAAGTTTGTTTGGTACTAGATTCGATGGGACTAGTTCCTGTGACACCATCTTCTGTAATTCCAGTGTGTGTGGTACTAGATTCGATGGGACTAGTTCCTGTGATACCATCTTCTGTATTTCCAGTGTGTGTGGTACTAATTTCGGTGGGATTTGTTACTGTGCCATTTTCTGTATTTATACTTTGTGTGGAACTAGATTCGGTGGGACTAGTTCCTATGCTACCATCTTCTGTAATTCCAGTGTGTGTGGTACTAGATTCGGTGGGACTAGTTTCTGTGCCATCATCTGTATTTATAGTTTGTTTGGTACTAGATTCGATGGGACTAGTTTCTGTGCCATCATCTGTATTTATAGTTTGTTTGGTACTAGATTCGATGGGACTAGTTTTCGTGCCATCTTCTGTATTTATAATTTGTTTGGTACTAGATTCGGTGGGACTAGTTTCCGTGCCATCTTCTGTATTTATAGTTTGTTTGGTACTAGATTCGATGGGACTAGTTCCTGTGGTACTATCTTCTGTATTTCCAGTGTGTGTGGTACTAGATTCGATGGGACTAGTTCCTGTGATACCATCTCCTGTAATTCCAGTGTGTGTGGAACTAGATTCGGTGGGACTAGTTTTCGTGCCATCTTCTGTATTTATAATTTGTTTGGTACTAGATTCGATGGGACTAGTTTCTGTGCCATCTTCTGTATTTAAAGTTTGTTTGGTACTAGATTCGATGGGACTAGTTCCTGTGATACCATCTTCTGTAATTCCAGTGTGTGTGGTACTAGATTCGATGGGACTAGTTCCTGTGATACCATCTTCTGTATTTCCAGTGTGTGTGGTACTAATTTCGGTGGGATTTGTTACTGTGCCATTTTCTGTATTTATACTTTGTGTGGAACTAGATTCGGTGGGACTAGTTCCTATGATACCATCTTCTGTAATTCCAGTGTGTGTGGTACTAGATTCGGTGGGACTAGTTTCCGTGCCATCATCTGTATTTATAGTTTGTTTGGTACTAGATTCGATGGGACTAGTTCCTGTGATACCATCTTCTGTATTTCCAGTGTGTGTGGTACTAATTTCGGTGGGATTTGTTCCTGTGCCATTTTCTGTATTTATACTTTGTGTGGAACTAGATTCGGTGGGACTAGTTCCTGTGATACCATCTTCTGTAATTCCAGTGTGTGTGGTACTAGATTCGGTGGGACTAGTTTCCGTGCCATCATCTGTATTTATAGTTTGTTTGTTACTAGATTTGGTGGGACTAGTTTCCGTGCCATCTTCTGTATTTATAGTTTGTTTGGTACTTGATTTGATGGGACTAGTTTCTGTGCCATCTTCTGTATTTATAATTTGTTTGGTACTAGATTCGGTGGGATTAGTTTCCGTGCCATCTTCTGTATTTATAGTTTGTTTGGTACTAGATTCGATGGGACTAGTTCCTGTGGTACTATCTTCTGTATTTCCAGTGTGTGTGGTACTAGATTCGATGGGACTAGTTCCTGTGATACCATCTCCTGTAATTCCAGTGTGTGTGGAACTAGATTCGGTGGGACTAGTTTTCGTGCCATCTTCTGTATTTATAATTTGTTTGGTACTAGATTCGATGGGACTAGTTTCTGTGCCATCTTCTGTATTTAAAGTTTGTTTGGTACTAGATTCGATGGGACTAGTTCCTGTGATACCATCTTCTGTAATTTCAGTGTGTGTGGTACTAGATTCGATGGGACTAGTTCCTGTGATACCATCTTCTGTATTTCCAGTGTGTGTGGTACTAATTACGGTGGGATTTGTTACTGTGCCATTTTCTGTATTTATACTTTGTGTGGAACTAGATTCGGTGGGACTAGTTCCTATGATACCATCTTCTGTAATTCCAGTGTGTGTGGAACTAGATTCGGTGGGACTAGTTTTCGTGCCATCTTCTGTATTTCCAGTGTGTGTGGTACTAGATTCGATGGGACTAGTTCCTGTGATACCATCTTCTGTAATTCCAGTGTGTGTGGTACTAGATTCGATGGGACTAGTTCCTGTGATACCATCTTCTGTATTTCCAGTGTGTGTGGTACTAATTTCGGTGGGATTTGTTCCTGTGCCATTTTCTGTATTTATACTTTGTGTGGAACTAGATTCGGTGGGACTAGTTCCTGTGATACCATCTTCTGTAATTCCAGTGTGTGTGGTACTAGATTCGGTGGGACTAGTTTCCGTGCCATCATCTGTATTTATAGTTTGTTTGTTACTAGATTTGGTGGGACTAGTTTCCGTGCCATCTTCTGTATTTATAGTTTGTTTGGTACTTGATTTGATGGGACTAGTTTCTTTGCCAGCATCTGTATTTATAGTTTGTTTGGTACTAGATTCGGTGGGACTAGTTTCTGTGCCATCATCTGTATTTATAGTTTGTTTGGTACCAGATTCGATGGGACTAGTTTCCATGCCATCTTCTGTATTTCCAGTGTGTGTGGTACAAATTTCTGTGGGATTTGTTCCTGTGCCATTTTCTGTATTTATACTTTGTGTGGAACTAGATTCGGTGGGACTAGTTCCTGTGATACCATCTTCCGTAATTCCAGTGTGTGTGGTACTAGATTCGATGGGACTAGTTCCTGTGACATCATCTGAATTTATAGTTTGTTTGGTACTAGATTCGGTGGGACTAGTTTCCGTGCCATCATCTGTATTGATAGTTTGTCTGGTACTAGATTCGGTGGGACTAGTTTCCGTGCCATCTTCTGTATTTATAGTTGGTTTGGTACTAGATTCGATGGGACTAGTTTCTGTGGTACTATCTTCTGTATTTCCAGTGTGTGTGGTACTAGATTCGGTGGGACTAGTTTCCGTGCCATCTTCTGTATTTATAGTTTGTTTGGTACTAGATTCGATGGGACTAGTTTCTGTGGTACTATCTTCTGTAATTCCAGTGTGTGTGGTACTAGATTCGGTGGGACTAGTTTCCGTGCCATCATCTGTAATTAAAGTTTGTTTGGTACTAGATTCGATGGGACTAGTTCCTGTGATACCATCTTCTGTATTTATAGTTTGTTTGGTACTAGATTCGATGGGACTAGTTTTCGTGCCATCTTCTGTATTTATAATTTGTTTGGTACTAGATTCGGTGGGACTAATTTCCGTGCCATCTTCTGTATTTATAGTTTGTTTGGTACTAGATTCGATGGGACTAGTTTCTGTGGTACTATCTTCTGTATTTCCAGTGTGTGTGGTACTAGATTCGGTGGGACTAGTTCCTGTGATACCATCTTCTGTAATTCCAGTATGTGTGGTACTAGATTCGGTGGGACTAGTTTCCGTGCCATCATCTGTATTTATAGTTTGTTTGGTACTAGATTCGGTGGGACTAGTTCCTGTGGTACCAGCTTCTGTATTTCCAGTGTGTGTGGTACTAGATTCGGTGGGACTAGTTCCTGTGATACCATCTTCTGTAATTCCAGTGTGTGTGGTACTAGATTCGGTGGAACTAGTTTCCGTGCCATCATCTGTATTTATAATTTGTTTGGTACTAGATTCAGTGGGACTATTTTCCGTGCCATCTTCTGTATTTATAGTTTGTTTGGTACTAGATTCGGTGGGACTATTTTCCGTGCCATCTTCTGTATTGATAATTTGTGTGGAACTAGATTTGGTGGGACTAGTTCCTGTGCCATCTTCTGTGTTTATACTCTGTGTGGAACTAGATTCGGTGGGACTAGTTCCTGTGCCATCTTCTGTATTTATACTCTGTGTGGAACTAGATTCGGTGGGACTAGTTCCTGTGCCATCTTCTGTATTTATACTCTGTGTGGAACTAGATTCGGTGGGACTAGTTCCTGTGCCATCTTCTGTATTGATACTTTGTGTGGAACTAGATTTGGTGGGACTAGTTCCTGTGCCATCTTCGCCTATATATATATGCTTAGCATTATTGGATACGTTGATCGGTTTAGTGCATTTAGTTATTGATTTGTGACAACCGAGGCCCAGATGGTTATCACTTGAGATGTTCTCAAAGCCAATTATTTTGGTAGGATAGGTTTCCGTCCAATTTATTTTGATTCTGTAATGCCAAATTAAATATATAATATTAGCTTAGGAGTGCTAAAAGGAAAAAATACTTTAACTTTTGAGTCATGGATGTTTAATATCTATACTCGTATAAGTATTATCTGTTGAGTTCGCCCTCAGTCCATTTTACGGTACCCATAATACAAGCGTTGTTCAGTGTGGGACCGTATAGTTGGTGTATTTGTCTGGCGAAATTATTATTATTACTTTTGGTCATATTTTTTTTGTTATAGAGGCTATTCCGTTTTCGATACTGAAGTCGATACCGCCTTTTTTGTCTGTTCGCTCGTCAAGCGAAATCTAATAGAGTTATTCTTTTAAATTAAAAAAATATGTATAATATTTTTTTAAATTGATATTTTTATAGATATTAAGAGATAGCTACGCAGTTACTTTTTACCGTGTATTTGTACTTACGTGGCGTGGAGTATTTTTTTTAATAATAGTTTACTTTACGTCCGATTGATGCAACTCTTACCCCCAATTTTATAGACGTGTTATAACTTTATCAAACGTCATATAGTACTGCGCACAAGAGTTTTGCTTTGCGCAGTACTATATGACGATTCATAAAGTTATAAGACTTCTATAAATTTGGGGTTTAGTGTTTTACACTGTTATATATACATTATATTCTTACAAAAAGATATACTCACAAGCTAAGCGGTTGCAGGGAACGAAAATCATACTTAGGACATGAAAATTCTTTCAATACGAGAACGTATTCTGTGCATATGCCATTACAACCGCTGATTACGCAGGTCACCTAAACAAATGATTTACATTAAGTATACAGGGTGATTCAGAAAGCGTATACTTATCATTAAACCTGCGCTTCTTTAGCTATTTGTAATAATTATGTGAAGTCAGAACTTCGATGCGTCCATAAAAAAAATGGTGCCCAACAATTTGACAAATAAATACGTTTTTACTCCCGGCGCACGCGTTGAGGCGTTATAAGTTTGCAGAGCCTATTTGTCGTCAAAGTTTTTACTCCCGGCGCACGCGTTGAGGCGTTATAAGTTTGCAGAGCCTATTTGTCGTCAAAGTTTTTACTCCCGGCGCACGCGTTGAGGCGTTATAAGTTTGCAGAGCCTATTTGTCGTCAAAGTTTTTACTCCCGGCGCACGCGTTGAGGCGTTATAAGTTTGCAGAGCCTATTTGTCGTCAAAGTTTTTACTCCCGGCGCACGCGTTGAGGCGTTATAAGTTTGCAGAGCCTATTTGTCGTCAAAGTTTTTACTCCCGGCGCACGCGTTGAGGCGTTATAAGTTTGCAGAGCCTATTTGTCGTCAAAGTTTTTACTCCCGGCGCACGCGTTGAGGCGTTATAAGTTTGCAGAGCCTATTTGTCGTCAAAGTTTTTACTCCCGGCGCACGCGTTGAGGCGTTATAAGTTTGCAGAGCCTATTTGTCGTCAAAGTTTTTACTCCCGGCGCACGCGTTGAGGCGTTATAAGTTTGCAGAGCCTATTTGTCGTCAAAGTTTTTACTCCCGGCGCACGCGTTGAGGCGTTATAAGTTTGCAGAGCCTATTTGTCGTCAAAGTTTTTACTCCCGGCGCACGCGTTGAGGCGTTATAAGTTTGCAGAGCCTATTTGTCGTCAAAGTTTTTACTCCCGGCGCACGCGTTGAGGCGTTATAAGTTTGCAGAGCCTATTTGTCGTCAAAGTTTTTACTCCCGGCGCACGCGTTGAGGCGTTATAAGTTTGCAGAGCCTATTTGTCGTCAAAGTTTTTACTCCCGGCGCACGCGTTGAGGCGTTATAAGTTTGCAGAGCCTATTTGTCGTCAAAGTTTTTACTCCCGGCGCACGCGTTGAGGCGTTATAAGTTTGCAGAGCCTATTTGTCGTCAAAGTTTTTACTCCCGGCGCACGCGTTGAGGCGTTATAAGTTTGCAGAGCCTATTTGTCGTCAAAGTTTTTACTCCCGGCGCACGCGTTGAGGCGTTATAAGTTTGCAGAGCCTATTTGTCGTCAAAGTTTTTACTCCCGGCGCACGCGTTGAGGCGTTATAAGTTTGCAGAGCCTATTTGTCGTCAAAGTTTTTACTCCCGGCGCACGCGTTGAGGCGTTATAAGTTTGCAGAGCCTATTTGTCGTCAAAGTTTTTACTCCCGGCGCACGCGTTGAGGCGTTATAAGTTTGCAGAGCCTATTTGTCGTCAAAGTTTTTACTCCCGGCGCACGCGTTGAGGCGTTATAAGTTTGCAGAGCCTATTTGTCGTCAAAGTTTTTACTCCCGGCGCACGCGTTGAGGCGTTATAAGTTTGCAGAGCCTATTTGTCGTCAAAGTTTTTACTCCCGGCGCACGCGTTGAGGCGTTATAAGTTTGCAGAGCCTATTTGTCGTCAAAGTTTTTACTCCCGGCGCACGCGTTGAGGCGTTATAAGTTTGCAGAGCCTATTTGTCGTCAAAGTTTTTACTCCCGGCGCACGCGTTGAGGCGTTATAAGTTTGCAGAGCCTATTTGTCGTCAAAGTTTTTACTCCCGGCGCACGCGTTGAGGCGTTATAAGTTTGCAGAGCCTATTTGTCGTCAAAGTTTTTACTCCCGGCGCACGCGTTGAGGCGTTATAAGTTTGCAGAGCCTATTTGTCGTCAAAGTTTTTACTCCCGGCGCACGCGTTGAGGCGTTATAAGTTTGCAGAGCCTATTTGTCGTCAAAGTTTTTACTCCCGGCGCACGCGTTGAGGCGTTATAAGTTTGCAGAGCCTATTTGTCGTCAAAGTTTTTACTCCCGGCGCACGCGTTGAGGCGTTATAAGTTTGCAGAGCCTATTTGTCGTCAAAGTTTTTACTCCCGGCGCACGCGTTGAGGCGTTATAAGTTTGCAGAGCCTATTTGTCGTCAAAGTTTTTACTCCCGGCGCACGCGTTGAGGCGTTATAAGTTTGCAGAGCCTATTTGTCGTCAAAGTTTTTACTCCCGGCGCACGCGTTGAGGCGTTATAAGTTTGCAGAGCCTATTTGTCGTCAAAGTTTTTACTCCCGGCGCACGCGTTGAGGCGTTATAAGTTTGCAGAGCCTATTTGTCGTCAAAGTTTTTACTCCCGGCGCACGCGTTGAGGCGTTATAAGTTTGCAGAGCCTATTTGTCGTCAAAGTTTTTACTCCCGGCGCACGCGTTGAGGCGTTATAAGTTTGCAGAGCCTATTTGTCGTCAAAGTTTTTACTCCCGGCGCACGCGTTGAGGCGTTATAAGTTTGCAGAGCCTATTTGTCGTCAAAGTTTTTACTCCCGGCGCACGCGTTGAGGCGTTATAAGTTTGCAGAGCCTATTTGTCGTCAAAGTTTTTACTCCCGGCGCACGCGTTGAGGCGTTATAAGTTTGCAGAGCCTATTTGTCGTCAAAGTTTTTACTCCCGGCGCACGCGTTGAGGCGTTATAAGTTTGCAGAGCCTATTTGTCGTCAAAGTTTTTACTCCCGGCGCACGCGTTGAGGCGTTATAAGTTTGCAGAGCCTATTTGTCGTCAAAGTTTTTACTCCCGGCGCACGCGTTGAGGCGTTATAAGTTTGCAGAGCCTATTTGTCGTCAAAGTTTTTACTCCCGGCGCACGCGTTGAGGCGTTATAAGTTTGCAGAGCCTATTTGTCGTCAAAGTTTTTACTCCCGGCGCACGCGTTGAGGCGTTATAAGTTTGCAGAGCCTATTTGTCGTCAAAGTTTTTACTCCCGGCGCACGCGTTGAGGCGTTATAAGTTTGCAGAGCCTATTTGTCGTCAAAGTTTTTACTCCCGGCGCACGCGTTGAGGCGTTATAAGTTTGCAGAGCCTATTTGTCGTCAAAGTTTTTACTCCCGGCGCACGCGTTGAGGCGTTATAAGTTTGCAGAGCCTATTTGTCGTCAAAGTTTTTACTCCCGGCGCACGCGTTGAGGCGTTATAAGTTTGCAGAGCCTATTTGTCGTCAAAGTTTTTACTCCCGGCGCACGCGTTGAGGCGTTATAAGTTTGCAGAGCCTATTTGTCGTCAAAGTTTTTACTCCCGGCGCACGCGTTGAGGCGTTATAAGTTTGCAGAGCCTATTTGTCGTCAAAGTTTTTACTCCCGGCGCACGCGTTGAGGCGTTATAAGTTTGCAGAGCCTATTTGTCGTCAAAGTTTTTACTCCCGGCGCACGCGTTGAGGCGTTATAAGTTTGCAGAGCCTATTTGTCGTCAAAGTTTTTACTCCCGGCGCACGCGTTGAGGCGTTATAAGTTTGCAGAGCCTATTTGTCGTCAAAGTTTTTACTCCCGGCGCACGCGTTGAGGCGTTATAAGTTTGCAGAGCCTATTTGTCGTCAAAGGGCTATCACGATGACACGATGAGACAATTCCTTGACATGAATACTGACAAAATTTTAGAAAGTATGCCGGTTACACGAACTGTCACTAAACACTTAGTTTTCGCGTGATATTAAAACACTAACACATCAAATCTAACACAGATTTTACAATATCACTCCTTTTATTTAATTACCAATTGATAATATTACAGATAACCAATTATTTTCAATGAAAATTCAACGGCCAAATGTTGAACTATTTTTAAAGATGCCATCCAAGATGACCGACCAACAAGCTTAAAAAATACAAAATAACTCTTAGTACACTTACTAAAACACACAAAAACGCTGTTCTGCTCAACATATTTTTTTAATTTTATCTTTTTAAATCACAGATGACATAAAATTAACTATTTCATGTCATTTCATGCCGGCCACTACTAATACTGATGATGCACATATGTATATAATATGTCATTCGGCGTGTTATATTATAATAAGCACTGTCATAGACCACATTTTCCTTAACCGAGTTTATTTCTATGTAAATATATTATATTTGTCTACAATTTATCCGTCCGCGACTTCCATAACGTGAAATTGAGTTTAACCGCTAACCCGGGGTACCCATTCTTTCGCGGAATATAAATTATTCTAGATTTTGATCTTTTTATACTGGGTTTCATTTAAATCCGCCCAGTGGATTTTGAGATGCAGTTTTTTAGTTATACGGCGGGAGACCACCCATTCTCCGCTATAAAAAGGTACCTTTACTGTCAAGTTTAACTAAAATCATCAGTAGGGATCAAATATATTTTTTCAAAAATAAGTATTTAATGCACCAAGTTACAGTCTAACCCTCAAATTTATAGAAGATTACAATAGTAATAAAAACGCCTTGTTTTGCGATTATGAGAGTGAATGGAAAGCAGTGATAGCCAAGTTGGCAGAACGATTGCGACGGTAACGATGATCGCAGGTTCAAACCCCGGCGCTTATCTCTGGGATTTCTGGATTTCCTGTGCGAATCTCATTTTCAACCATGATTCATCACATCATACTAGGGTTCGAACCCGGGACTCTCGGCACAGAAAGCAGTGTAACTCAGTCAAGTCGATATAATGAATAAACACGGGCACTAATTTCGAAATATTTCTCCGTGTAGATATGTATTAAGTATAAAGTAATTCTAATTATAATTACACCACATTTAATAGGTATTTGTGTTATCACCGAGCGACGTCCGGGACATTTCACTTGTAATGTATGTCATTGATCTCGCGAAACGACACTTTCTGTCGCTCTGATTGTGTATACATAGTAATATCGTCTGTTTGTTCATCATTAATACACATTCTTTTTAATAACACCGAGATATCGCTAACCAGAATCAGAATCAGAATATTTTTTATTCACGTATACCATTATGTACAGTACTTATGAATCGTCAAAAGTTACAAAAATATTATGCTACTGCTTTACCACCCGTTCGGAATGTCTTTCCTATGGAGAAGAACGGGAAAGAAACTCCACGGTTGCTCTTTTTTTAAAATAGATCTTTTACATTTTTGAGCAATACATTGTTATAGGTATGTGAGAACAATGTAGGAACGGCTAATCAGACTTTAGCAGCAGGTAAAAAAAAAACATAAAGTTCTAACTAACCGTCATTAGGCTAGGGCCCAAGTCTGCTAACACAATCGATTCTGTATATTGTATGGGATATCTGTCAAATGTGACAGTTACTATGCGGTTGCTGTTCGATTATGAATCGATTGTGTTAGCAGACTTGGGGTCCAGGGTGGTGGACTAAGGTCTGAATTCACCTCACATTCATGGAAGGGCCGTGTCCAGCAGTGGGCCGTAAAAGGGTTCTTTTATAACTTTAATTGAAGCACGCTTTAATAGAGTTCTCAAAAGGAGCTTCGTCTTTGATAGAGGCTTTCGCTATCACAATCAAACAGGGAAGCAAATAATAGAAATAAAAGTGACATTTAATTAACAATTTTATTAAAAAACAAAAAGTCAAAATCTGTTTTCCGCCAAAGGCGCCTTATTATATTATCATATATCTATGACATTGATCTAGGATCATAATTATGTATGAGCAAAGATAACATGAATGAAACTAACGGAAATGTGAACATCATAGAATGAAAAGTCTCAATTTCTATATTATTTATATGACGTCCCTGTATCATAGATAGATAGATATATGATAATGTAACTCTTGAATGCTTTCCATTTCATTCGCACCTTGCCATTCTTGCTATGGCAAGGTGTTATTGATACACCTGCTACACACATTTAAAAATAAATATGCAAATCCTGGTTACAGCATTAGTCATGTACGTTGATCGAGACAATTAGATCTTTATAACTGTGCAATAGGGCATACATTAGCTAATGGCGATTCATACCATTTGTAATTATAGGTTGAGCTTTAATGATAGCGGTTCAATTACTTGTGTTAAACGATTAGTCAAATTATTATTAGTCTTATTATTGCATGCAAAATTCAAAATAGAAATTAAAAAAAAACATTTAAAAGTTCTGTGGTCAAATAATAAAAAAAAACTAATTATACAGGCTGGAATATTTAACCACACTTGGAGGAAGAGTACTCTAAATACTGAAGATAGCAAATTTTACTCAAAGAACACATTCCTTTATTTTGAAAAAGAAACAAAACTACATTCAAAGATTTTCGAAATCTCGCTTGCCACACTCGGGAATCGAACCAGCTGAACTCCGAAAAAATAACACCCTTTCCGTTTATAGCATCAATTGATAGCGTCAATCATAAGGATCAAATCTCTCTAACACGAATGGTACTTTCAATGAAATATAAGCCATCAAATCTGAACTTTACATTCAATGGCACAAGATAATGTACTTACTTATAAGTACTTATAATCAAAGGTCCATCAGATTACTTATGTTAGTTTAGATACCTTAGTACCTAATTTACAAATATCTTTGACGTCATTTATTGATTAAAATGACGATGAACTATTTAGATAAGAAGATTGCAATAAGTTCCTGGTTCGAATCCTGATTGGGACATACTTTGTATGATGTGCACGAATGTATGTACCTCAGTTATGCATGTTTAATATCTATATAAGTATATACCCCCGGGGTTCTCCCTCAGTCCATTGTAGGATACCCATAACATAAGCGTTACTTTGTGTGGGACCGTATACTTGTGTGGCGATATTATTTATATGTGGCTCAAAACAAGAACCATTCTCATCAAACAAGCCGTCAAATAATAAAAAGCGCATTAAAATCGGTCCATTCGTTTGGGAGGTACAATGCCACAGGCAGACTGACAGGAAAGGCTTTAAACTTCGACACCCCTATAATTGAATCAGGAGCTAAAAACTGCATAGTAATCCATTCATAGTTTTAAACACATGAAAAAAAAAACATTGATCGCTTTCTGACGCAGCGGGTAATATTCAAATTTAAATGAGGTTAAATCATCGTATGAATCACGATTACCTACTGCTAAATTGATATTAATTATTCAGTAGCATTTGTAATAAGGTAATTATAACAAGATCTCGTTAAGTAATGACCTGACTAACCATTTTTGGTTACGTGTAATGGCGCTCTACCCCGCCCGCAGTGAGACCCCAACTCTACATCAAAAGCATTGTTAGTCGTTTGGGAGATAGTGTGCATCATATAGCAGTTGACTGACTGTCACAGAGGGAGTAGCGTAGTTCGATTAAAAAAAAAGACACATCAGCTTAATCTACAATAAAATAAAACATGGACATTTGCTAAGTAGCATACCAATGTGAAGTGTTGAAAATGTATCTTACAGTAGCTTCTTTAGCACTGATATTGGCTGTGGGTATTATATGTGAGAGTGAGGCCTTGGATTCACATGGCAAAGGTGTTTGCACTGTCAAATTAAGGTGATTATTTAGCTTTAGTTATTTTTAGGAACTTTGTCTTAATACCTGTCCTAGCACTTTTGCTTTCATTTCGTAATCTAATATGTGATTACAACAGTTATCAGCCTCTATAATGTACCAGTGTTTATTTAGTACAGGCTTTCTCTCTCAATGTAAGAGGAACTCAAGTCTTGATTAAGGTATCTCAATCGATGTCTTGTGAAAATGGCAAAGATCTCTCCAGTGTGCAGGTTTCCTTACGATACTTACTTGTTTATACTTATTTAAAAAAACCTTACATGTCAACCACACATGTAGGAGTATACCTACGGGCTACGTCTCTCAAAGGCCTTAGACCTTTGTAGTCATCATATTGTTATGATTGATTTATATACATTGCAATAACATATGCAATTATTTTCCAGTATGCCCCAGGTTCGAAGAAAGTCCTACAACGTTCAGTTGAACAAATGGTGTGGAAGGAGAAAGTGTATCGGCAAGCGATATAAAACAGAGGTTTGGATTTATTGTTGTATATATTTATATTATTCGTATGTACAACGAAAACTACCCATACGAAATAGAAAAACGTATTTACTATCCAATCATTCTTTTTTAATTGTATACAGCAATACGCATTAGTATTTTTAATTATCATTTTACCGATACTCAACTGCAAGTATAGTAACGATAATTCAAAAATTTATTGAAATGATTACTTCCGTACGTTTAAATTATTATGTAAGTTTACTTAAAATCACTAGCTTAAATCGACAGCTTTATAGGATTTATGTTCTGCATTTATTACAAAACCACTTTAACTTCCAGACGTATTTAACATGGACGAACCAAACAGTCTGCTGTAGCGGTTGGCAGCACAACAGCGAGCTGGACCTCTGCTCTCCCATCTGCAGCACGGGCTGCCGGGGCGGCAGCTGCGTCGGCCCCAACCTCTGTCAATGTGACCCCCCCTCCTACCTCAACCCTGAACTGCAAAACACTTGCATCACCCCTACATGCAACCAAACCTGCGTCAACGCCGCCTGCCACGCCAAAAACACCTGTATCTGCAACAAGAACTTTGAACGATACAACTCAACCCACTGCTTCCACTGTAACCCTGGTTACGTGCCAGATGAGAAGCTCACCTGCTTGCCAGTTTGTAATAAAAGCTGCGTGAACAGCTATTGTAGCGCTCCGAACGTCTGCAAGTGTTATGAGGGCTATAAACCTAAAAGCAATTTAATCTGCGAGCCAGTCTGTGATTGCGTTAACTCCGTATGCACAGGACCTAATACGTGTTCGTGTTTTGAGGGTTATGTTCCTGTGAACAGAAGTACATGTGTGCCAAAGTGTGATAACTGTTCGCACGGGAAATGTTTATCGCCGAACAATTGTTCTTGTTCCGATGGCTTTGAAAGAATTGACGGTGTTTGCAAACCTAAGTGTTCTGTGTGTGAAAATGGATTCTGTTCAGCCCCTGATGTGTGTTCCTGTTACGATGGCTATGTGAACAGTGGCGAGGGGTGTGTTAAGCGTTGCGACGTAAACTGTAAAGGATACTGTCGTGACGGTGTGTGCGTGAAGTGGAATTGCTCGACACCGATTCGGTGAGTATATTTTTTTTTTTTCTTGAAATCTCGTACTGGCGTATGTAATTTAATTGTCGTCACGATACGTTATCATTTCCAAGTATTACATACGAACACGGCCCTCAGTATCTATGCTATAGATCCAGGATCTATGTAATCTTATAACATAATTTGACTACCTGCGGGTTTATTTTAAACCATTTGAAATTGATATCGGAAACGGAATCGAAAACATCCGAACTGGATTACCTCAATCGCTACTAAAATTTCCGAATTTGCTTATCTTCGATGTATCTTGATGACAATACCAAATCGTTTTTTCAAAACGTTTCCGTTGGAAAGCTCGTCGAGAGCGACACCAACATCGGAAAGTTTCAAATCCGTTTCCGATGTCGATTCCGAATGATTTAAAATAACCCACCTGATTAGCTTAGTGGGTAGTGACCCTGCTTTCTGTGCTGCGGATCCCGGGTTCGAATCCTGGTAGGGACAAAGTTTGTGTGATGACTGGTTCTCAGTGCTATAAGCTTCTTTACTCTACCAAATTCTAATACTCTACTACAAAAGAATAGTTAGTACACTAGCCTACGCCATTTACTCTACCAGTGTGATTAAATACCATAATCTCTACACTGCTCTATAGTCTATGGTACTTTATGGGTCGCCGACAGGAAGCTGCGCTCGATATTGTATGCGCAAACACGAGAAGCATGACGTAGCCAGGATGTGAGTAGATATATGGTTCTCATAGGTTGTAAGCGATGCGCCTAACATTAATTGTATCAGGCATCTTGTAGAGACGGTCTCGGCTGCGATCAGGGCCCGAGTGTGAGTTCTGAACGTATCAAAATAACGATCAACTGATCAAATACTAAGTGCGTAGTAAAGCTGCCTGTAGCCGATAGAGGCGCTGCTGTGAAACGTAAAATAACATTCGATCACACGATCGGTATCTGAACATATCAAAACTCGCACTAAGCCTAGCGAAGTGTTTATTGTGTTATTATAACCGAAACATATTAGAACATTTGTAGTCAAAATTATCAAATGTGTAATTGCACGAAACAAATGGTCTTTACTTGGGTACTGTACCTGGTAGCCCAATAACCTTATAACTTGAACTGCTAAAATACTATTTAACCGATTTCAAAAAGGAGGAGGTTCTCAATTCGGTTGTATTTTTAATTTTTTTTTTATGTTTGTTACCTCAGATCTCCGTCATTCATGAACCGATTTGAAATATTTTTTTCAAATAAGATTGAACACCAGCGCCAGTATGATTGTTAAAAACTATTATTCAGTCACTATTCAATCATCAATTATTGTTTTACAGCACGTGCGTGTGTCCTAGTCTCATGGTCAATAGTTACATTGAATCGTACTAGATGGCGTTAGTAGTATAACTAGTTCAGTGTAATATAATCTTGACTATGTTGTTGAATTAGATTAGAAATTAATTTAATTCTTTTGAACCCCTAACCCTAATGTTTCTTTTTTTATAAAAGACGTCATCAACAGTATCACCAGGTGACCACACCAACTATACGGTCCCACACAAAGCAACGCTTGTATTATGAGTACCGTACAATAGACTGAAGGCGAACTCTGTATATAATACTTATCTAGATATTAAACATCCATGACCCGGGTGCAAACATTTATGCTCATCACACAAAGCTTGTCCCGACCAGATTTCGTACCCGGGACCCTTGGCGCAGAAAGCAGGGTCATAACCAACTGCGCTAATCAGGTCGTCAAACGTAACATAACGTTAATAACTCTTACATATGCGAGATTCTATGCAGGATTAATTTGTAGGCTAGGCCTAATAATGTGTAATAAATCAGTAATGTGTAGGGTTAGATACTGACACTATTCTAATAATTTACTTTGTAATGTAGTTTCATTATAATATTTTTATACAATTGTTATCTATGACTCCCTGACGCCACCGGATCTAAACTCCCTGATGACTTCCGTATCCGTATTTACTCTGGATTTGACTATGACTATTAATCGTGGGATACGATATAGAGACGATAACAATGATTTATATATTACATTGAAACAAAATTAATTTAACGGACTTTATCAAGACACTGTGAGCACTTTCTGCATAGATCGGACCGCAAACAACAACTAAATATGAGGGTACCCCGTTTTAAACTATGGCAACTAATATAGAAAGAAGAACCTATCGATTCTTGCCACACGGCCATCTTTAAATAAATTCAAGACGTTTAGTGCGTAAAGTGGATTTGGAATGAATACTTCTAGTGCGGTTAACACTGGTGCGCAACTAGTAATGCTCCAAATCTGATGGGCTTAAGAGCATTGGAATAGTACAGCAGATTGCAACACCGGCTAATTAATAGAGGGCTGTAGGTTCGTTACGTACTATTTTCCTAGATGGCGGTTATAATACAAAATATATTTATTAACTAGGTATTTATAGATAACCACGGTTGACACGTGAGAGCCACATGACCGGACGCGGCGTTAGCAGTCAACATTTTACAACTATAATAATATGGTTCTAGTGTTTTCCTTGCCAACTGTTGCTGAAGGAATGATCCGACGTTGGTGGCTAGGGCTGATAGGCAAAAGTTATGGCAGCTTCACTTGGCGTATTGACACAAATATTGGCATTATTTTGCATAATAAACCTTATGTGCAAGTATGTTCAACATTTAAGTATGTTCAACATTTCACGTACTACAAGCAGGTTTATTTTTATTCCGCACCAGACGATTTGGCCCACCCAAATAAATATAATGCCAATAATATTGCAAACAACACACACAAAACAAACTTATTAACATTGTTCATATTCTTATTCAATGAAGTATAGAAGAGTATTTCGAAAACATATTGAAAGTCAATGATTTAATCGGAATTACAAAGATTGTCTTTCCATGTTAGTATTGTAATTATTTCATTAATCATACTTTAAAAATGAAAGTATGAATTGCTGGGAGATGCCTTTTTTAATGACAATCACCGCACACATTCATTGCTTGGGATTCATTCTTGCTTTTGGCACATAAATTACGTAAATGTGGTTATTTTATCGGGTTCATCGCCAAAACATATAACCGCGATAAAATATTTAGGTATTATTTTGCGTTCGCGAACAAATTTTGTTGCGTTCATATAATTGTGTAGGACAGTTTTCCAGATCTCCAATGATTTAAGAACCCAATCTTGCTTTTGATCTTGGTTTAACATGCAAAGGTAATTTTGGTGATAAATAATATATGTACTTGTACAACATAACAACAACAGATTTAATTAACAACAATGAATCATATCCTAATAAGCTACGCTATTAATAAATACGACAATATCGTTCGTTAATTATAACGAGTATGAACCGATAATACATGTATACAGGTTGATGCTTAATAATAAAGCTTTTACGTTACATATACAGGTACTCATTGTACTTAGAAGAAATCCGATGGCTTGATATTTTTCTAAGGGCTCGTTTGACTAAGCATTTATAAGTTATTTTGCAGAATCTGTAAGCCCTAAGTTGGTAAAACGCTCGCCTAGGAAACGAAGTGTGCAGGTTCAAACCCCGGCTCGAACCTCTCAGATTTTCGGATGTTATGTGCGAATCTCACTTTCAATCATGATTATCAGTTGCTGTATGGTGAAGGTAAACATCGTGAGGAAACCTACACGACCGTTTAAAGTCATGCGAATTTCACCAAACTGCATTGGGCCAGCGTGGTGGACTATGGCCCAAAATTCTTCGCATATTGTCGAGAAGCGTACCCGGTATAATGGCAAATGGCTAGTACTTTATTACATTAGGACTAAATACTATCAGCAAATTGCGGGTGCACTGCCTCCCCCTGGGCGTGGTGAGGGTGTGTTGTATGGACCATCTATGAAACAAGTCGTGCATAGGGTTGATCAGTACATTACAAAATAGATCGTAAGCCTAAAATAATAAAGTAGCAAAACACCGTTAAAATTTATTCATCCTTTTCGTGATCCGCAAATATTTTTTGCGCGCACCGGTAGGTATGTTAGAGAAAACAGGAAACGATGGCCTGGCACGTACAGACTATAAAGATTCGAAATACTTCCTGATGCACTTTTGAATCTATCTCTATATATATATAGTGTACACACATACCCTCAAATTTGTAGACAGTTATAATGGAGTATAAAGCACACCTTTTCCTCTGAAAAGTTCGTTATAATGCATTATGACTGTCTATAAATTGGGAAGATAGATTCAAAAGTGTAGGTATGTATTTAATGATGAATAATTGGGTAGAATCATATACATACAAAATATTGTATGTGTAGGCATTGGCGAGTAGGCATGAATGCTGCCGTCACTGATAGCACTTTAACGATAATTATAGCAAAATATCATTGTATTTCCGAATTGTCACCACATTGTTCGAGACGTGTCCACGGTAGCTCCCAAGTGTCCCAACCTCAGACAACAGCGCCGACGGTGTTTTGCTAATATTGTCGCGTTCTTAAAATCTAATTAAGTATTCGTATCCCGAACGACGTCACGGCATACATTTATTACAAAGCGCCGGACGTCTATAAAACTATCCATCGTCATGCGAAATGTCATTGTTCCTCGCTCCCACTAAGCATTAAGATGCTATCCAAAACGATACGCAACGCATTAATGGTTGCGCTTGCGCATGCTTAGCTGCCTTCACAGTTTGTACTCAAAAAGAAATCATCCTGTAAACAATAACTAATCGACGTTTTCGCATATAATATAATTAGATTTGTAGAATTGAACAGTTAGCTTGTACAGTACGAGCGGCATATACATTTTAAGTGTTTCAACTCTACATTCTGTGACATTAAGTTCCCGGGAACATAGCGCGGGAAGTGGCCGCTGATAATTGTTGAGAGTTATCGCGCGTTCATGTATATTCTGTTGTTACTATACACAGTGTAATATTAATTCGATATAAAACGTGGAAAATATAACAGTTTGGTGCTTTTGTGTGTAGTGATCGCTACATGTGTTGCTGCAAAATGTTTGCTCACAAGCTTGTGATTGTGACGATATTGATTTGCCTCACTGAATCACGTGAGTCTAGGAAACTTGCTAAGGGAGAATGCTTTTACAAAATGAGGTAAACCACTTAAAATAATCCCACTAATATTATAAATGTGAAAGTTTGGATGGATGGATGTTTGTTACTCAATCACGGCAGAACGACTGAACGGATCTGGATAAACTTTGGCACAGAGTTAGATTATAGTATGTAATAGCACATAGGCTTTTTATCTCGGTGAAATGTATGGTTCTCGTTAGATAGATTTGTTTTAATTTTTCCTAGAGCAAAGGGTCGACATGATTTTTTGCATAGGTAGTGGTAGTTTAGGGGTCAGAAAATGACATAGGGACAGATTTTTTAACGCGGGTAACACCGCGGGCACAGCTAGTAATAAATTATTTAGCCCCTTTTAATGTCCACCGTTGGGCACGAGCCTCCCCTCAATACGTGGGGAATTAGGCCATAATCCACCGCGGTGGCTCAGTGCGAGCGATGGTGGCCTTCGCATGTCTTATGAGGGGTTCTCTTGGACATACAGATTTTCCAACGATGCTTTCCTTCACCGCTTAGCTAGTGATCATCATGATACGTACATATAATCCAGAATGCTCAGTGATGCGAGCCGGGGTTTGACTTAAAAAAATATAAACCATGTTCAACTACTTATAATACTTACTTATACTTAATAGCTGTGACACACAGTTTTTCGTAAAGATTTAACGAATATTTATTTGTATACAATATTTTATAATGAGGTGTACAAAACATTGTTTAAAATATTTGGTTAAAAAATATGTCAATGGTTAGATTTGTTTAGATTTTAACTTGCCTCTACAAGATTAAAATCCTAATTGGTGAATAATGACAACTAACTCACATTCGTAGAGTTGATAATAAAATATTTGGTACTAGGTATATAGTAATGTATGTAATTTGTTCATTCGTATGTCCGCAGTGTAAGGCAGTTATCAAATTCTAGAGGGAAGAGGTAAGCTAAACCCTAAACAACCATTGGTTCGGTTGAGTTATACCTATAAGCTTACCCTTATACGATTTACAGGACAATCGTGGGAATTTATCATTCAAATATTATTTCTTACAGTTTTTCGACTCTCGCGGGCTCTACATGACGGTGTAGTGATGCGCTACATTGTTATTAATATTATAGATTCTGCTTTCAAATCATGTTTTTGTATATTTGGCATGAGTCTCTACTATAAGTTCAAAAAGCTGTTAAGAGAGTTCCATGTTTTCTATCTAGCCACCAATAGAAAGTCGCTGTTTCCTTGAAGTCACTGTTATCATTTGCTAGATACTAAAAAACCAAGACACTGATCTTAGTTTCTTGAGAATATTTGTGATATGGTCTTAAATTTTTCGCTTCACTCTATTAGCCAGGGTGCAGCTTCCCCATTCTGCCCCACTGTACTTACGCCCATCTTCGTGAGGACAAATATTAAGTGGAGCATTTCTCATTTAAATTTGGTACAGTTACAGCAATTTACCTATATTGTTTCTAATAACACATTTTCTTGTTTCAGGGTCTCAGCGACTGTGAAGGAGGTATGTAAGATACACCCCTGGCTTTCCCTGACATTATAAACTTTTTTTCTTTTTTGATAACACGCATTCTTTAATTTTTTTTTCAAGCTGTAAACAGTCAGCTCTTTTATAGATTCACATACGACTACATTCTGTGTAAAAATTACCGACTATTTTAAAATAAATAATACTAAAATATTTGACGGCCTGATTAGCGCAGTTGGTAGTGACTCTGCTTTCTGCGCCGAGGGTCCCGGGTTCGAATCCTGGTAGGGACAAGCTTTGTGTGATGAGCACGAATGTTTGTACCCGAGTCATGGATGTTGAATATGTATATAAGTATTATATACTGAGTTCGCCCTCAGTCCATTGTACGGTATCCATAACACAAGCGTTGCTTAATGTGGGACCGTATAGTTGGTGTGTTCGTATGGCGATATTTATTTATTTATTTGTTTTCAGTACATAGATTGCTGTGCAGACTGGTTCTACGATGATACAACAATGTCGTGCAAACCGACTTGCAAATTGGGATGCTTGCACGGTACCTGCGTGGATGTGAACATTTGTAAATGCGACCCCCCTCTAGTGCTCAAAGATAATCACTCATGCGTTTTGCCCGAGTGCGACCCGCCATGCGTCAACGCACGATGCGCCGCGCATAACACTTGCGAGTGCAACGACAACTATCAACCATACAACAAGACTGCATGTACCCCACGATGTGACAAGCCGTGCGTCAACGGCACGTGCAATTCTCCTAACGCATGCACTTGCAACTCAGGGTACAAGCAAAAAGATAATTATACTTGTGTGCCAACTTGCTCGTCGCCTTGTGACAATGGCGACTGCGTTGGCCCAGAAGATTGCAGATGTCACAACGGGTACAAGAAAGAACATGGAGTTTGCAAACCAGTATGTGACAATGGATGTATGAATGGCGTTTGTGTAGGGCCGGACAAATGCAAATGCGATCCCGGATACATCCATGAACCGCACAGCGAAACAGTATGCATTGCAAAATGTCAAAAGCCGTGCGTCAACGGCACGTGCAATTCTCCAAACGCATGCACTTGCAACCCAGGGTACACGAAAATAGATAATTATACTTGTATGCCGTCATGCACATCGCCTTGTGACAATGGTGACTGCGTCGGTCCTGAAGATTGCAGATGTCACAACGGGTACACAAAGGAAAATGGAATATGCAAACCAGTTTGTGACAATGGATGTATGAACGGCGTTTGTGTAGGGCCAGACAAATGCAAATGTGATCCTGGATACACCCATGAACAGCACAACGAATCAGTGTGCATTGCAAAATGTCACAAGCCGTGCGTCAACGGCATTTGCAATTCTCCAAACATATGCACATGCAATTCAGGGTACAAGAAAAAAGAAATAGGATACCAGCAAACAGAAAGCGTTTGGGAATGTGAGCCTATATGCGACGGCTGCCATAATGGAATATGCGTTGCGCCTAACAATTGTTCGTGTGCTGCAGGAAACGAATTAAAAGACTCCATCGGTTGCATTGCCATAAAACCGTAAGTATAAAGACGAGTTTACATTGATACAGTCGTTGGATCCAGTTTCTGGATCTGCTGGATCCAGTTTCTGATCGGAGTAGAACGAATGCCTACTTTTTTAAATCGGTGATATCTCCCCTCCCTGCATGCCACGGGTCCATCGCCAGAATGACCGGATCTGAATAAATACGTCACACCAGTCGCTGGCGCCGCAGTTGGAAACAAAACAAGTCAACTGACCAGACAAAAGTTAACGCCGAGATCCGGTCTGGTCTCGAGTGGCTTTTAAATGCGTCAGGAATTGGATCCAGCTTACTGTATCACTGTAAATCGGGCTTAAGAATATATATTTTTTTTACATATAAGAACCGTCTCTGCCTCTTTTGTCTACATCCTCGTTTTCCTCTATATGGTGTCGGGATAGAAAATCACCGCGAGAGTCCCACTCTTTCTGTGGATGTTGTAAAAACCGACTTACCTCTAAGTCACACGGCTAAGCCTCACGTTTTCCCGGCAGAGATTCAAGACTCATGTAATATACATATTATGTATACACGAATATACATTTTTTTTTTAATCATTAAATGGTTTTGGTTCCAGCGTGGAGTGTCAAACGTGTTTATCTAATTGCACATACAATGGAGAAGACTACTGCTGTGAAAATAGAATACCCATCGCGCCGTGCATTAACCCATTGGATGAAATCCCAGCCGAGATCACTGGGTAACAATCCCTATTAATAATTACTAATACTTAACTATACTTATTGACTAATACTTAACTATAACTCAAATTTGAGGGCTCCTTGAGCGGCCACTTATTCAAATTTTCGTGATGTTTATCGAGTTGCAGGATTATTTTAATGCATTCGAAAGTTATATCCGAAAGGATTCCGTATCATTCCGATGCTGATGTAGCTCGCGACCGAATGAAAGTTCAAAGTTTGGATCCAAACGAGCTAAACTCATAAGCTGAAATAAAACTTATTTTACATATTTTATCGCGTTTATTTTATGATTTTTACGTTCCCGACATTTCGGCTGCTTTACAGCAAGTATGGTCACGGGAGGCCTGAGGTGCTTGACGTCCTAGTTTCAGAGTTTGAACTCGGGCACCCTCGCACGGTGTCTTAAAATCTGTCAAATAAGTTTTATTTCAATGTGTAGTATTCGCGTGAATATAAGAAATCAATATGTAAGCTCATAAGGTTGAAATTGCGTCTCGGCTACATGACGCCTTTGCCTTCGGCTCTGGCTGCAATCCAGACTAGAGTGTAATGACCAACTTAACTCACATCCCACTAATATTATAAATGTGAAAGTTGGGATGGATCGATGTTTGTTACTCAATCACGCCAGAACGGCTGAACGGATCTGGATGAAATTTGGCACAGATATAGATTATAGTCTTTTTATCCCGGTAAAATATATGGTTCCCGTGGGATAGATTTGTTAAAATTTTTCATAGAGCAAAGCATCAACATGATTTTTTGCATAGGTAGTGGTAGTTTAGGGGTCAGAAAATGACATAATGACATAATTTTTATTCCGGTAAAATGCACGGTTCCTATGGGATAGCATACAGGACCCGTGATTTTTAAACTTAACTTTTTAATCGCGGATAACACCGCGGGGCGCAGCTAGTGTATCATAATGTACTGTTGTAGTTTGGCTGGGTTGGAGCTGTCGTGGACGCTGGGCTGTGTGGTCGGCCTCGTTTTGCTGCTCGTGGTGGCAGTGGTGATGCAGCGCATGTGGCACAACCGGAAAGAATATTATGAAGCCAAGCAGATCAATAACGGTATGAAATATTTACAAACTAATATAACTTAAAAAGAGTATAGAAAAGCTACAAAAAGTGTAAAAAATTTGGCCCATGCGGTAGCGTGCCCAAGATGCTGGCCGCATTTCCTCGCTGAATAGCCAAAGCTACTCGCTGAGCGAGGAAACGCCCAGCCCTTGGGTATGGTATGGTATAATGGTATGTAATCAACAACGATCAAAATCGACCTATAGTTAAAATTTGTAAGGGCCGTCTGAATATTACAAAAAGAGAATAAAATTAATTGCAGGAAATATGGTGGTAAAAAGAAAATGTTTTTTATATAATAATAATAATAATAATAAGAAGACCCAAACTAAGCAATACTTGTATTATGGTTATATTACAATGGACTGGGGTCGATCCCAATATATATGTACAACTAGCTGCGCTCGGCGGTGTTACCCGCGATACAAAGTATGAAAAATTAAAACATCTATCCCACGGGAACCATACATTTTACCGGGATATAAAGTAGCCTATGTGCTATTCCAGACTATAATCTATCTCTGTGCCAAATTTCATCCAGATCCGTTCAGCCGTTCGGGCGTGAAAGAGTAACAAACATCCATCCATCCATCCATCCAAACTTTCACATTTATAATATTAGTATAGATTACTTATACTCGTAAAGCCAAAATTTGTATACGCTAAATTAAAAAAAAGTTTTTTAACAAAAAATCTCAATTCTCATTTTGTTGCGAATCAAATTTATTTCTTCAAAATTAATATATCGGAATTCTGACTTACGAAGTGCAGGTTCAAAGGTTAGTATACCATTTCTGAATCACCTGTACAGTTATGTTGTTTTCAGGCATCGGCAATGGCAGTGTCGTGTACACCCTCCCCCACACCCTGCTGCAGACGAGGATACCCGAGGACTATGAAGACTACGAGGATGAAGACGAGGAAGCACCAAGCGATCACAACGACACACTACTTCAAAGAACGAACGCGACCGATGAAACAATCGAGAATATCCGATTATAATTATCAATATTATCGATACCGTTATTGCTATTAATGTTATTCGATTGTTGACATTATTTATCTATCTTCTTCTATAAGCGAAACCTACTGATTTACTGCTTCGTACGAAATCTCTTTGCCGAAGTCGTCAAATAAGTAAGTTAATGCAACAAAAAAAAATTAGTGCTGCTTAATTTCAACTCCTTGTACAGTAAAAAAGCATTTGACAAAAAAAAAACGACTTAAAAAATAGAAAATAAAAAATAATGTCATCTAGAAATCTATCTTCATCTATATCTGTCTTTATTTATATGTCACGAACAAACAATAATGTATGTGCCAAACAAACAACCCAGTCAAGTGTTGCCGGTCAGTGCCAAAGGCTGCCTACAAATTGGACCGCGCAACAAGCCACTATACTTTTATTATTCTTCGTTGGTTGTTTGTTTGGCACCTGCTGTCTTAATTTTGGCGTTAGCCATTTTTCAGCTAAGTTGGGCCAGCGACTAGATATAAATAGGAACATCATTATTTTTGAATTTAAAAACAAAAAGAAATTAATAAATAAGGGAAATGGAAATATAAACTAAAGTAATGTTCTCGAACACGAGTGTTTCTTTATTCGTATTTATTACTAGAATAAGATACGTACCTATTGTACAAAATTGTATAGATTATTATAGTTACTAAAAATCTTAGAGATTTTTAGAGCCGTTCTGTTTCATAATGTCAGATGAGACGAATGTTGTATTTAGGACGTATTTCTAAGTAGCAGGGTTTGAAGCCGTTACAATACTAATAACCTTGAGTATTGTTCTAATTCTCTAATTTAGGAAGTCTCCGTTAATATTATGTGTTATATTTTTCAAAGAAAATAACCATATTTTTTATCAATTTATTCATAGCCTATTTTTACCCGACTACGGCAAAGAGTTATGAATTTAGCAGTCTATACCTATGTTTCACCGGAATACCTTGTTTGTGGCTTCTGAGTTATTATAATTCAATGCCGTAGTCGTGACTTTTCAAATATAATGAAAAAACACTATATTTTCATAGACACAAACAATAGAAATGTCGTCAATTTAGAATAAAAATACGCTCAGCATTTGAATTAAATTATAAACTGGCAGAAGCCTTGTAAAGTTCAAAATAAACAGGAATATCTAACATATCAGGAGACTTGTCTTACACTGTAAGACGATAATAGCAATCAGTAACTAATTTATGACCATTCTTTTTTATTTTATTTCTTCCTATTTGGGTTAAAGTTTTTTTTATTTTTTTTACCTTTTGTCTTGATTCAGGTTTTCTTCTTGAAGTGTCAATCAATCAGGATAGCATAAAATCAATTTATTTTCTGACGCCTACTTACTAAGTAGAAGACGGGAGGGGACGCCTGAGGGGGGGGGGGGGGTGTCAAAAGAGGGCCATTAATTCCCCTCTCAATGTTCATCACCGTCATGTATGGCTGCAGGGTACCCTGCACTCCTCTTGTCATATCGTGGTTTCGTTTCCATATTATGGTAAATTCCAAATTATGGCCAATTAAACATGGGTCTTTTTGATAAGCTTACCTACAATGATTTTTACGATGTAATACCCTGAATTCATAGAAGTTACAATTAATTTACAATGGTAGTACAAAGCATTATATCTTGAAGAAAATACTTTCTTAATCCATTTATAGTGGCATTTATAAATAGATTTCCACTTTCTATTTATTTTAAATTATTAACTTAATATTACTTAACTAAGTACCTACTTATTATTGTAAGATTAAATTTTATTTAATTGTAACTGTGATCACAAGTAAATAAAATATATATTTTTTTATTAATTGTACCTCGTTTATTTACCTATATTAAAAGCAATCATTATTATTGATTATAATGTGTGTTTAGCTTGATCGGGAAGTAATCTCGCCCATCGCGAAGTCATCCTCTGGCTTTGAGGCTGCTTGGGTATCTGCAAATATACTCTACATAAGATAAAAATCGACGAAGCTTAGTGGTCAGAGTTGCCGCCCTTGTAACCTAATGGTTGCGGATTCAAATCCTACTCTGGCCTATGGACAAAAATCCCAGACAAGTTAGCTTCGACATGTCTTCCCAAGGCGAACCCTTCTGCACAAAGGGTCGAATCGAACCCGGGAGCCACCGAAAGCAGAGGCATTACCAACCGTACTAATCGGGTCGGGTTCTAATTGTAATGATGTACTTAAACATTACATCACAGCTAAGGACAACATTACCGTTACAAAAATATACCGATGAGTTAACTTTCAAATTCAAGGGGAATAAATACATCCATCATTAATACATCATCCATCAGCCGGACTTAGGTCTCCCCTAAAGACGTCCACATATCATGGTCCTCCTCAGTTCGCATCCACTAGCGTCCTGCAATGTTCTAATCTAACATTGTACCTAGCACCTACATTACGTCTTCTGGCTCGTCGTCGCCGTTCCAGAACCTTTCTGCCCCAGGGCCATCGGATCTTCGAGCTATGTGCCTAGCCCACCGCTACATCAACTTTTAAATTCTTTGTACTATGTTAGTTACTCTGTAATAGTTCGTCTATCGCGTAGCACAACCCCGAACATGGCTCTCTCCCAACGAGGTATTATATTCGTAGCTCTCTCTATAATAAATACTTACCATAATTAACATTATAATTGTTTATTTTTCGTTTTCTGATTAATGCTGTTATACATAAGGCAGCAGTTACAAGAATCACGATTGCAACTAAAACGTAAATCCTGGAATAAAAAATTGTTGTCAGTAATTGTGAAGTCTCACCCGATGACTTCCAAACATCATGGTCTTCAGCCACTCGCATCTACTTTGTTTGTTAATTTATGATACAATTTCAAAATGATCGTTAAGGAATTGTGGAAATCGGTCTTAAAAAAATAACAACTTCGTAAATAAAAAAAACAAACACCTAAAATATACTTATTGATGGGAAAATAAACAAAAAACATGGTTGTATATACAGGTGATTCTTTCAGCTTGTGTTTTGTTATAATTACAATTTCTAAATGAGAATTTTGAAATTGTATCATTAAGTAATAAAAAAGTGGATCCGTCCGTCCTTTCCGCTGTTCGATGGGAGTAAATGACATTTTATTTCGTAAATGTATCCCCAAATTTATAGATGTTATATAAATACATGCGCACAAGAGGTCCGCTTTGCGCAGTACTATATGATGTTTGATAAAGTTATATAGCGTCTATAAATTCGGGGGTAAGTATTTTCGGTTATAAGGCCTCCTTTCTGTGTTATTCCGAAAACTGTAGTAATGTAAGTGTGAGACTTGAATTTACTAATGAATGAAATGAAATGAAATGAAAAAAGTTTACTTTACTAAGAGTTAATATCTCCGAATAATCTAATACTTACCACCAATATTGAATCCAATCGTCGCTTTTCGCCAATTCACAAATTGTTCTCTCGCATTTCTTTTCTGATTCCGAACAATTACTAAAACATTGACAATCATCTCCATTTGCACTAACATTTCTAGCTTCATAGGGCGGATTACAAATGCACTTGTTCGGAGCGACGCAAGTACCGTCGCAATTAATACAAGCTGGCACACACAGAGGACCTTCTACGGACGTATTCAAGCTGGCTCTGCTAACATAACCAGTCCAACATTGGCAAACATTTGGACCAGTGCACGTACCATTACCGCAGGCGGGATCACATTGTGGTACACAGCTTGCGCACACGCCGGTTGAGTGATATGTCTTCCATCCTGGCTCGCACACACAGGAGCCGTACTCAATTTTACACGCCATTTTCTCCAATTTATATCCGTTTCCACATTCACACTTGTTTGGCTCCATACATTTCCCTGGTCTCGGACAGCCTCCCTTACAGTAAGGAACGCATGTATATGTATCTGTCAAGTTCTTAATGTAGCCCCTCTTGCAGCTACATAATTCAGGGCCGCTGCATAGGCCATTTATGCAAGGCTTAGTACAACTGTAAAAAAGCAGCAACAGCCAAATTGGTACAACTCTTGCCTCGGTAACGAGGATCGCGGTTTAAAACCCGGTTCGCGCCTCTGCGATTTCTGGATTTCATGTGCGAATCTCATTTTCAACCATGATTAGCACTTGCTACACGGTGAGGGAAAACATCGTGAGGAAACCTGCATGTCTGAGAGAACCCCTCCAAAGATGTGTGAAGTCCACCAACCCGCACTTGGCTAGCGTGGCGGACTGTGCCCTAATCCCCCTCGCATTGAGGGGAGGCCCGTGCTCAACAGTGAGACATATAAAAGGGCTGATACTAGAAGAGTTGTACTCGCACCTGAGGATTCTGGTCTGTATTTATTAACCTCCGATGCTCAACGGTGGGTATATGAATGGGTTTTGTAGGTTAACTACTCGTATTTCTTAGATACTCCACTGCATGGATTTTAAAGTAACTTGGCATGGTAGTAGCGTATAATAATATAAACATAAAAAAATAAAGGGACTAAATATATATATAAAATATATAATAAAGGGATTCCACCGGGATACCCCAAAAAGCTGAGTATAAAGTCGCGGGCGCTGCTTATGTGTTTTAAGTGGTTCTCTGTACTCACCTCGGATTAGGGTAGTTTTGAGCTGCCGTATACGTATCAATATATATAATAAGAAAAGTAACAATTAAAAACATCGACCAGTTATTCCATCTCGCACCCATTTTGGTAGGGAACTGACAAAATATACCGCGGGATATCGCGATAATAAGATTTATATTCAAATTCTATGTGTGACTAAAATTTTATATAAACCGTTGTGCACACAAACCAAAATCTTTTTTTTTCCTAATGGCCTTAGAGATCACTCAGTAAATATCGTGTTTTTTTCTTAACTGTACAACTGGAGACTAGGAGAATAGTGTCGTTGTCAAGCTAGGACCCACGGACGTATATTTCTATTAGGTCTGTGTTAGAGCCCCACAGCCAAAAGTGATTTTTTTACTGCTTTTATTTGTATTTTCTAAACGATAATCAACATAAAGACAGTAATGCCAAGAATTTATAATAATATACACATTAGCATTTATTATTTATCAGAAAATTTTCACTATAATAGAGAAAGGCAACTCCTTTCAACTTATGTATAAAATAAATTGTTTATTTTTTTTATGTTCTGTTAAATATGACCGGTGTGCACCTGTAATCTTTCTACCTATTTGTGACAAAAAAAAACAAATGATCAAATGGTTTTTTTTTTCAGATAAAATATTACAAATGGGACATCGTCTTTACATATAATGTTAATCAGTAACTGACTGCCAACTTCCGTTGGTTATTGTGCAATTTTAATGAGTAGGCTTAGTGTTAATATTTAATTCAATACAGCTATTCGTCTCGTTCTAATGTTGTATGAGGTCGCGGCATAAATGGTAAACGCTGTTATTGTAAGCCCGGTCACTTCTTAGATGGGTTGCAATTATAACATCTGCACATCAAGTGCGAGATTATTCGTAAGCTAGCCGTATACTTTATAGTCTACGTATTTAGACTCTTGTATGGAGAATTGAGAGTTTGAAATACTGACCGCTAGAGGCGCCGTTCGATTGTACGTAAAAAATGTCTAAATACGTAGACTATACAGTATACGGTTAGCTTACGAATGATCTCGCACTTGATGTACTGACCACATGTAATTGTAATAATAATAATAAATGACGTTAACAGCCGTATTCCTTAAGCACTAAAGTTAACAATAAATAAATAATAATAATAAATATGGCCAGACGAACACACCAACTATACGGTCCCACACTAAGCAACGCTTGTATTAATTATCAAGATATGCTGGACACTGGCAAAACATGCACTATTTTGTAGTTAGTGTCGAAACAAAAAAAAAGAAGAATTCAGACATCCCCACCCCACCCCATTAAGTTTCAGACTTCCCAATACTGAGCGATCATAATGAATCAGGCTGTATAGCGTCATACCTAGTTTTGAATGTTACCAATGTTTTTACTAAGGTCATATTATGTACGAAGCGAACATTAATAGGATTGGCATCACTTCATTTATATTTAAATGTGACTAAATATAAAAGTGACCGCTAAACACATTTCTCGTGGACTTATTTATGGTAGGTTAAGGAAAACAAAGGAAAAAACGGCTGTACCTCAAGTGCGGGATTATTCGTAAGCTAACTGTATAGTTTATAGTCTACCGTATTTAGACGTTTTGTATGGAGAATTGAATGTTTTATATACCGTCAATTACAGGCGCTGTTCTATTCTCCATACAAAACATTCAATTCTATGATGAAAAAAAAATGGAATTGTGAACCTCCTCCCTTTTTATGAAGTCGGTTAATAAAATGTATTGTATAGACTACCAGCTATGGGCCCGACCATAATTAAAAAAAAATCTTTATAAAACCCATTTGACCCGCTTAGGGGCTAATTTCCAATAACGTATTTTATAGCCTACAGCCATGCGCCCGACCTATTTTTTTTATAAGTTTCTTTATAAATACTTTAGCCCCCACCATTTGGGCCATTTTCCAAAAATCCCTCCTTTATGCACCTCTAGGGTACTCAAGGAATATACCCTCCAAATTTCTAATCTCAAGGTACACCGGGTAAGCTATTTGTTGTCTGTCAGTCATTGTTGAGAAATTTATTAAATATTATATTATGTACATAATAGCAGTGATAGCCAAGTTGGTAGAACGCTTGCCTCGGTAACGAGGATCGCAGGTTCAAATCCCGGCTCGCACCTCTGGGATTTCTGGATTTCATGTGCGAATCTCATTTTCAACCACGATTACCACTTGTTAAACGGTGAAGGAAAACATCGCGAGGAAACCTGCATGTCTGAGAGAACCCCTCGAAAGACGTGTGAAGTCCGCCAACCCGCACTGGGCCAGCGTGGTGGACTATGGCCTAATCCATCCGCATTGAGGGGAGGCCCGTGCCTAGCAGTGGGAAATTAAAAAGGACTGGTATTATTATATATTATCCTTTATGAGTGGGACTTTCCGTTTCCAGGGCCGGCCTCTGTAGCGACGCTTGCTTCAGGAACCCTTAGCATGACGTGAGAACTCTTTCCCATATGTCTGGGTCCATCCGAAAAACGTGGCCCGCCCAATCCCAATCCAGTCCGGCAGACATACTCCATAAGGTATGAGAATATTTGTTATTTTGACGGCCTGATTAGCGCAGTTGGTGGTGACTCTGCTTTCTGCACCGAGGCTCGCGGGTTTCGAATCCTGGTAGGGACAAGCTTTGTGTGATGAGCATGAATGTTTGTACCCGAGTCATGGATGTTTAATATGTATATAAGTATTATATACTGGGTTCGCCCTCGGTCTATTGTACGGTACCCATAAACACACGCGTTGCTTAATGTGGGACTGTATAGTTGGTGTGTTCGTATGGCGATATTTATTTATTACTTATTTTCATTTGGCATTGACTCCTATATGTAAATGATAAACAGAGCTTATCAAAAATGGGTAATTAGGTATATATATGCACATTATTTTTTCCTGGTAACGATAAAGGCTTTTAACTGCTACTGTGGTGGGCAGTTCATTTGCAACATTAGTATATACTCGTATATTTACCTCATCCATTGTGTTACCGCTCACGGGTATGGAACGATCGACACCACATTATATTTAAACCCGCACGCATGAAGAGGTTAATTAAAATGGATATTTTACATTTATTATTGTTTTTATCGGTGAGTGAATTTGTGTTTTTTTTATCTCAGATGTTTATAGCACAATTGTTTAATATGAAAATCTATAAAAACATTTATTAAAATAAATATTTATATAAGTATATAAATAACCAAACCGACCACGTGTAGTCGCTTTGATTTATGTGTATATTTTTTTGCAATTCAGAATTATAACGTTAATTTCTATACTTACAATAGTTAGTTATGTATAAAATATATATAATACATACATACAGTGGGCACGGGCCTCCCCTCAATGCGAGGAGGATTAGGCCATAGTCCACCACGCAGGCCCAGTGCAGGTTGGCGGACTTCACACATCTTTCGAAGGGTTCTCTCAGACATGCAGGTTTCCTCACGATGTTTTCCTTCACCGTTTTAGCAAGTGATAATCGTGGTTGAAAATGAGATTCGAACATGAAATTCTGAAATCCCAGAGGTGCGAGCCGGGGTTTGAACCTGCGATCCTCGTTACCGAGGCAAGCGTTCCACCAACTTGGCTATCACTGCTATATGTATGAAATAATATGTGCTATTCGCGGGCAAGGGCAATAAACACAATTATTCTGATTAATTTACCCGTATTGTACTAGAATGGAGGAACGTGTACTTTAGAGCATGCTTATTTATTTTATTTATTGATACATAAATCAGGTTACGATTAGAGATAATCATTTCACATTAAGTTAGGTTAAGAGCTTGATATAACCTTGAGTACATGTGAGGACACCTATTGTGTTAGCATCATGCAGCTTTAAAAAGAAAAAAAGTGTTATTTTATACGATTGTTTTTTTTCAGAGTTTAAGCATCACATTGGCAGATAAAAATGCAGATAATCTAAATAGCGTGTAAGTACAGTATTCAGAATATATGTAGGGTGCTTTTTTTACCTTACAAATTTAATGTTTCTACCTGTTAACCTTATTTACCAATATTACCTATACCTGGGTAGGAGTACCTATATCATAGCGGTACCTATGGCCTATGGGATCATTGAGGTATCAGGGGAACAGGGCAACAGGGCACCTGGTCGCTGAGGTATCAGTGAGGGGAGCTGCAGGTCCTCTGAGGGCGGGAGCATACGAACAGCAAGGGATTCGATCGATGGCGCCGAGGCCTAGAAACTTATTCTAATCAGCTCAAACTAGGCAGCAATTAAACTACTCTAACAAATTTATCCATAACTACTACATTTACACACTACACTACTACACCAAATCTATGTCTCTCTCTCTATCTACGCACTACTACACCAAATCTATGATGGGGGTTGCTTTAATAGCAGTCCTTGGGCTGGAGTGCCCCGGCACCAGATAAGCAGACACAGCGCTGTGCCTATTTATACCGATCTACTAGAACTCGTTCTGGTAACCGAGACCACGACCTGACTGCAATAGTCCATAGACACACCCCTGCCCTGGAGCTTCTGACAGTAACCCTCTCGTGGTACCTTATACTATGCCTTTATGAGGTCAACTAACTCCATGTTCACATGGTATAAACGGGAACCGTTGTACCCCTTTGAGGCATACATTTGATGTGGTACGGAGTTACTGTGTCCAAAAGCAGCCTCTCTTATGTTATCGAATCCTATCGTTACCGTGAGCGCCATGTTGGCTCTGCTATTTTATATTAATTAAATCCTGCTATTTATCTATCTTTTGCAGATACAAAAAAGCTCACAACATGTGCATTTGTGTGGGGTAAGTTATTGAACAGTTTTATAGGTTGACCCTCAAATTTATAAAAGGTTATAATGGATTATAAGGCCACTATAACTCACTTTTTCCACTGAAAAGTTCGTTATAATGCCATTATAATCCATTATAACTGTCTATAAATTTGGGGGTGAGTATTTAACAAATGAATCCGCAGGAACGGGGAATGTGTTGGCTTCTTGATGCGGCGTCCAGGCTCATTGGTCTAAGATTTCTTCTTCTTCTTTTTATGTTGGCAATCGGCTACAAAATAGTGTCATTTTTGCCAGTGTCGAGTAATTCTTGATAATTGTTATTGAATTATATGTGCCCATGATGATAATGATAATGTTGATGACAATGATGATAAAATTAATCCCCCACCCCTATCAGTAAAGCTGTGGATACTTTACTGAATGTTGACCGGACATCTTGGGAGAACTTGAAAAGTCAAGTTATACTATTTTATTTCAATTTCCTTCACTCGTGCACGTTTATGAACACACACTGGTTAATATCCCACTAATATTACTCATTATTTATCAAAGATTATTTTTATGTAAAAAACAACAAAAAATATCACCTTTCTTTCCGACTACCACCAAAAAGTCCATGAGCACTATTGCTCTGAAAAATGTTTTGTAAATTGATTAAAATTTACATAAATTAGGAGTAACCATGTGAACAAATTTAATCAAAAATAAATTCTTAAACTCACAAAATTTTGGGGTGCCTGAAGTTTTAGTTTATTTCACGCACACGGTGCGTGCACTATATACAGTGTGATTCAGAAAGGATAGTACCTTTTGAACCTGCGTTTATTTAGCGCATTTGTAATAATTGTGTGAAGTCAGAATTTCGATATGTATAGTACAAATATAGACTTTAATTCAAGACCAATTTAAGGTTGAATATCGTACAGCAAACGTATACCCATAAGATGTACCATTTTGACTGATGTCATTAGGAGCAACTGCTCTCGGATATGACGACATACAGATATACGACCTTGTTGCATCATTAGTGTCATTGAAAATGTTAAGGAAATAGGTCCCATTTTAATGTTAGCGATCGAATTTTAATTAAAAAAAAATGCTCCGAAACAAACTACAATTGAAATTTGATGGGCCATTAGAGAAAAAAAAAGAAATTCGATGGAAAAAACAAAAGACTATTAAAATCGACGTATAGGCATTCCGACTTCACATGCGTTAAATAAGCTCAGGTCCAAGACTTAATATACCCTTTTTTGAATTTGAATCACCTGTACAAATCACTTCCAGTTTTCCAAGTGCGACCTTAAGTAGTACTTCTATTCATTTACTTAAATTAATTAAGTACATACACTTAGTTTTTTTTAAATTAAGTTATGTTTGTTATTTACAGAAAACCCTTGGGTGACGATGAAACGGTGAGTATTTTCAAATTATTGCATATAACAAGTAACGGGCTTAATACAAGTATGTATTATATAAAATATCAAACGTAGTCGCTTACTGTGGGTTTTCTCAATCAACAAGACCAAACTGTCGCTAATTTTTATACAACATTTAAGGGTATTTAAACACCCATATTCGTTCCATAGCTTTGAAAAACACCCATGTTTGTTCATGTTTCAGAATGAGAAGTGTTCACCTGAGTTAGGCAAACTTGAAGATTCGTGGTAAGTACCTATTCAAATCCATATTCTATTGAAATAAAACATTTTTTTTTTAATTTTATCGCGTTTATTTTATATTTCTACGCTTCCGACGTTTCAATCCAAAACCAAGCGCACCATTGCAAGACCTCAAGACATTGTGAGCACCTTCTGCGTAGATCTGAACGCAAACAACTAAATATGATGGTGCCCCAGTTCAAACTATGAAACTAGGACGTCACCCACCTCAGTCCTCCCGTGACCATGGTTGCTGTAAAGCAGGCGAAACGTCGGGAACGTAAAAACATAAAATAAACGCGATAAAATTTGAAAAATTCGTTTTATTTCAATGTGTAGTATTAGCGTAAATATAAAAAAATTATATCAATGTTATAGTTCAAGAACTTCTGTATGTTATATTACCGACATCGAGAAGACATGCTGTCTCTGTCTTATTTATGTATGGAATCCACGGTGTGAGCGGTAAGAATAGTTTATGGGACGGAAGACGCTTAATTAGCGTAACGCTTCGTAAAAAGATTATGCTTGAGCCACTGAGCCTTTTAAAATTTTTTTTTTTCAGGAAACACGAAATTCAGGAAATGTGCATCGTTCTGAAGTGAGTACCCACACGTTTTTGTTTTACAAACTGTAAGTCCTCGCAAAAAGATTAAATTAATTACTTTAGTTTTAATTTAGTGTTTTTCGAGTGTGCTTAGATGGCTAACTCCGAAACTAAAGGGAATACCGAAAAATGATTTCATGACTCTCCAGACTGATTATAAAAAAAACTAAAACTGCTGATTAGATTTAAAAAAAAAATTCGCTAGCCAATAATTGTACCCGTTGATTTCGAAAAAAAAACAACACACTGTGTTATTGCACCAACCAATATTGTCACTTTCAAGGATCAAGTTCAGGGAAGTAAAGAATTGTGTAATTTTTAAATAAACATGGCGTGGCTTGTAGCCCGGGTCGTTATTTACTTTACCATACACTTTAATTGCGTAAATTTTCACAAGACAACCAAAAAACTATATCTCAAATCCACTGGGGGAAATTACTGAAACTTGGCATTGGGAGAGCTGAACCGCTAAGTCAATTTACATGATACTTTTGATACCACGAATGGAAAGGGTTCTTCATATAAAACTCAAACTAAACATTTATTGCAAACTATGTGTTCATTGGTCTTACATTATACTCAACACAACAATTATAGAATTGAATGCCTCCTCTTTGTTTTCGACTGTTAAAATTAAAAACCACGCATACAAAGACGCTGTAGTGGTGTGTTCTTTTTACTCTTTAATATTATCACTACATGTATACAATATCCTCTATTAGGAGCCTGCTGTTCACGGCCACTTGTTTTTTACAGAAAAGCAGTTAAGAGCCTGCCGACGGAAATTATACTTTCGGATCCCCCTGAACCTACAGAATCTCCAGAACCAACTGTACCATCCAACCCCCCTAAACCTACAGAATCTCCAGAACCGACTGTACCATCCGATCCCCCTAAACCTACAGAATCTGCAGAACCAACTGTACCATCCGATCCCCCTAAACCTACAGAATCTGCAGAACCAACTCTACCATCCAATCCCCCTAAACCTACAGAATCTCCAGAACCGACTGTACCATCCGATCCCCCTAAACCTACAGAATCTCTAGAACCGACTGTGCCATCCAATCCCCCTAAACCTACAGAATCTCCAGTACCAATCATACAATCCAACCCCCCTAAACCTACAGAATCTACAGAACCGACTGTACAATCCAATTCCCCTAAACCCTCAGAATCTACAGAACCGACTGTACAATCCAATCCCCCTGAACCTACAGAATCTACAGAACCGACTGTACAATCCAATCCCCCTAAACCTGCAGAATCTCCTGAACTGACTCTACCATCCAATCCTCCTAAACCTACAGAATCTCCAGAACCGACTGTACCATCCGATCCCCCTAAACCTACAGAATCTCTTGAACCGACTGTGCCATCCAATCCCCCTAAACCTACAGAATCTCCAGAACCGACTGTACCATCCAATCCCCCTAAACCTACAGAATCTACAAAACCGACTTTACAATCCAATCCCCCTAAACCTACAGAATCTCCAGTACCAATCATACAATCCAACCCCCCTAAACCTACAGAATCTACAGAACCGACTGTACAATCCAATCCCCCTAAACCCTCAGAATCTACAGAACCGACTGTACAATCCAATCCCCCTAAACCTACAGAATCTACAGAACCGACTGTACAATCCAATCCCCCTAAACCTATAGAATCTACAGAACCGACTGTACAATCCAATCCCCCTAAACCTATAGAATCTACAGAACCGACTGTACAATCCAATCCCCCTGAACCTACAGAACCGACTGTACCATCCGATCCCCCTAAACCTACAGAATCTCTAGAACCGACTGTGCCATCCAATCCCCCTAAACCTACAGAATCTCCAGAACCGACTGTACCATCCAATCCTCCTAAACCTACAGAATCTACAGAACCGACTGTACAATCCAATCCCCCTAAACCTACAGAATCTCCAGTACCAATCATACAATCCAACCCCCCTAAACCTACAGAATCTACAGAACCGACTGTACAATCCGACCCCCCTAAACCTACAGAATCTACAGAACCGACTGTACAATCCAATCCCCCTAAACCTATAGAATCTACAGAACCGACTGTACAATCCAATCCCCCTAAACCTACAGAATCTACAGAACCGACTGTACAATCCAATCCCCTTAAACCTATAGAATCTACAGAACCGACTGTACAATCCAATCCCCCTAAACCTATAGAATCTACAGAACCGACTGTAAAATCTAATCCCCCTAAACCTACAGAATCTACAGAACCAACTGTACAATCGAATCCCCCTAAACCTATAGAATCTATAGAACCGACTGTACAATCCAATCCCCCTAAACCTACAGTACAAGCGAATCCTCCATACCCGAACCGCCATAATATAGTATCTACTACTACACCCAAAAATACCGAACAATCTACACCGGATGTATCCAGGTAAGTTTTTTCTCTACACAGACTCACGGCAGACGTGTCTGCTACAACCATGCGTGAATGCAAATTTTAGGGATTTTATTATTTATATTGTACTAGCTGCGCCCCGCGGTGTTACTAGCGATTAAAAAATATGTCCTTTTTACCGAGATAAAAAGTGGCCTATGTGCTATTCCAGACTATAATCTATCACTGTGCCAAATTTCATCCAGATCCGTTCAGCTGTTCTGGAGTGATTGAGTATCAAACATCCATCCATCCAAACTTTCACATTTATAATATTAGTGGGATTAGTGGGATTATTCACAAATCAATCATTCATGTAGATAGATTTGGAATAGTGAAGAAATTTCAAATCGTGTTCGTTTCAGCTCACATACGACGCAGGCGCAGGAGCGTTCGCAAGCGGAAGCCGACAGACGGCACTCAACCGCGGTGCTGTTGATTGTACTGTTCTGCTCCTTTGCGGGCGGCATCCTCGTTGCGGTTATTGGAAAAACTATCTACAACCACTATAAGAAACGAAGTTATGGTGAGTATCTACGTGACGACAAAAGGTTAATTTCGGCCGACAGTACTGCCTGGCCATTTTACTCGTTACGGCTTTAATAAGAGTGGTTTTGATTGTTATATATATTTAAACTCAAAAAGGCATGTACCCATTCGTATTTGTCGCACAAAAGAAAACTTCGAAGTATTTTACGGTGACAGATAAAAGCGCATAGAGTAAAATAGTGCTATAAGTGGATGCGTGGGGTAAGACCACTGACCTCTATGGTATACATCGCTGGACTAATCATAAGCCCGGTTATCGTGTGCCTATTTGATTTTCGCCATTTTGCGCTGATAGCGGCAGTGAGGGGGAATGGAACTAATAATAGAGATGGGACAGTGATATGATACATCGATAAAAATGTTTATGCTTAAACCTACCCATGCAGTAAAATGAAAATAATTATGATCCATTCCTTTAACAATGGCTAATGTCCAAAATAGTCGAGTGGTTAATACTAAGATGAAGCAAATAATGATAATGATTAGCCGAATCGCTCATGGGTAGGGTAGGTAATCTTAGGATAAGCCGAAACCGGACTAAAGGGTGGTGTGTGACTAGCTAGATCCTACTTAAATAAGGATTGTTTTTTAATTAGAAATGAGGTAATGTAATGTTGTTTGGGAAGCAATGGAGTAGGTAAGGTATTTATAGAAAATAAAAATCATCAAAGTAGACATGAGTTATGTTTAATAAAACAGTCATCAGAGAAGTGTTTTGAACAGATGTAATCATATTTTTTCGGACGCCAACTAGGCTTTTCAATGTTTTTGAGCCATAATTCTAGTCTTCTATTGTCAGTCGGAAACCTGTGAATTAGTAAACATTGTTTTAAAATAATATGTATTTGATAATACAAATCTGTCTTCGGCGATTTTTACGTTCTTGAACGTTCTATCTATTTAAGATATTGATAGAAAAAATATCGATAAATTTTATCGACAAGGAACTTTTACAGCACCATTGAATTTTAATGTTTATAAAAAACCGATAATACAAAGACAAATGTGTTGTAATCACGTATAAATAAGATTAGTAACATATTTTTAAGTGCCAATAATATCAATAGAAGTTTTAATTTCTTGAATATTAGCCGTAAATTCACTTACTTGTGGAATGTAACCTCACTTACCTTCTGGTAAAGAGTTTTGCATAACACGCACTCTTTCATGGTTTACCTATTAACTAACACCACTTATTTATGTATTAACTATATTAATACGACACAACAAACAAGTTTAATCGCGTTAAACCTTCAAAATCACTTTATAAACACGGAGACAATGTAAACAAAACAACGGCCATTTGCATTTTACGTCAGATTTAGTTCCTTTCCCCCACGTTGGGGGCGCTTCAAATAGGCACAATCACTGACCTCTATGGTATACATCGCTGGACTAATCATAAGCCCGGTTATCGTGTGCCTATTTGATTTTCGCCATTTTGGCGCTGATAGCGGCAGTGAGGGGGAATGGAACTAATAATAGAGATGGGACAGTGATATGATACATCGATAAAAATGTTTATGCTTAAACCTACCCATGCAGTAAAATGAAAATAATTATGATCCATTCCTTTAACAATGGCTAATGTCCAAAATAGTCGAGTGGTTAATACTAAGATGAAGCAAATAATGATAATGATTAGCCGAATCGCTCATGGGTAGGGTAGGTAATCTTAGGATAAGCCGAAACCGGACTAAAGGGTGGTGTGTGACTAGCTAGATCCTACTTAAATAAGGATCGTTTTTTAATTAGAAATGAGGTAATGTTATGTTGTTTGGGAAGCAATGGAGTAGGTAAGGTATTAATAGAAAATAAAAATCATCAAAGTAGTACATGAGTTATGTTTAATAAAACAGTTATCACATAAGTGTTTTGAACAGATGTAATCATATTTTTTCGGACGCCAACTAGGCTTTCCAAAGTTTTTGAGCCATAATTCTAGTCTTCTATTGTCAGTCGGAAACCTGTGAATTAGTAAACATTGTTTTAAAATAATATGTATTTGATAATACAAATCTGTCTTCGGCGATTTTTACGTTCTTGAACGTTCTATCTATTTAAGATATTGATAGAAAAAATATCGATAAATTTTATCGACAAGGAACTTTTACAGCACCATTGAATTTTATTGTTTATAAAAAACCGATAATACAAAGACAAATGCGTTGTAATCACGTATAAATAAGATTAGTAACATATTTTTAAGTGCCTATAATATCAATAGAAGTTTTAATTTCTTGAATATTAGCCGTAAATTCACTTACTTGTGGAATGTAACCCCAATTCCCTTCTGGTAAAGAGTTTTGCATAACACGCACTCTTTCATGGTTTACCTATTAACTAACACCACTTATTTATGTATTAACTATATTAATACGACACAACAAACAAGTTTAATCGCGTTAAACCTTCAAAATCACTTTATAAACACGGAGACAATGTAAACAAAACAACGGCCATTTGCATTTTACGTCAGATTTAGTTCCTTTCCCCCACGCTGGGGGCGCTTCAAATAGGCACAATAGATAGCTGTCATTTTAAAGGATATCATTAGTCTAGCGTACTTGTATCATGGACGTCAGTGGGCACAATAGATAGCTGTCATTTTAAAGGATATCATTAGTCTAGCGTACTTGTATCATGGACGTCAGTGGGCACAATAGATAGCTGTCATTTTAAAGGGTATCATTAGTCTAGCGTACTTGTATCATGGACGTCAGTGGGTAAGACACACTAGCTTGCCAGTGCCAAACGTTGGGAAATAGTGCTGTGTGTAGCTGGCATATGTATATAATTTTCACTTTCACCTCTCCTCGACTGCGCGCGCGCACCCCTCGGATCGTTCAGATGCCAGACGCACGCGCGACGCATGCGCCGTCGTGGCACGAATTCAAACCGACGGCACTTAACCGAAAAGCGCAGTGACGGATCGAATTCGCACCGCTAGGAATGTTTGTGTTCATGCTTTTTTCTGGAGTGTGTATGCTCGTACTTACTGTCGTTTATTTTTCTGTTCCAGTGTTGCCACCTGATCAACAAGATGTATAAAATAGTTATGTGGACACACTGTACTACCTGATTAGATATTGTTGCCTAAAATTATACTCACGGATGGATGTTGTTTATGGGTCCTTGTACATTTTAAACCCTATGAAAATTTTGTAAATGTTATTACGTACCTACCTATCTCGTTACTTCCTTATTACTATACTTGTTTTAATTATGAAGTTGAAAGGGATGTCGAATTTTTAAACGAAATTAGATAGGTACCTAAAATTTTATTTTAATTTCCTGCACAGTGCACGTCAAGTGCGAGATTATTCTAAAGTAACCGTGTACTTGATAGTCTGTATTTAAATATGTATGGAGAATTGAAAGTTACAAATATTGTCAATGTGTTCAATTTGCCAAACAAATGTCTTTAAATTCATAAACTATAAACTAAACAGTTAGCTTACGAATAATCTAGCACTTGACGCACTGCACTCGTACACGTTTAAATCAAACACAATGGATAATATATCCCACCAATATTATAATTACGTCAATTTGGAAATAAGCATATTTCTTAGAAAATAAAATAAAATTGACAGTTCTACTTTTCTTAACTTCCCGCTAAAAACCCCACAGTGAAAGTATTTAACTACCTACATACTTAGACCGAGCTAAAACGTAGTGATTATTATACTCTTTTGCCTATCTCGAACAACGACTTAAATTCTGCGCGCTTGTTTGGCATGTTTAGCAGTTCTGGGCTAAGACCGATGAAACTAACTACATCTCTAAACGACAACCACTACAAGTACCTACAGTAAGTAGAGTACATACTTTTGCAAAGTATACAATTCGGGAAACCATATCGAAGGGGTTTTATCAGGTTTTGCGTTTATCGTAGCCGAATCCAAACTTACATCGATTTATTGGGTAAGCATAAGTAAATCCGACAACGGTTCATTTGTTAAAAAACCCGTTCATAGGGGTTAACGAGTTACGGGCCCTATTCGTGCGCCACGTACTCTGCGTAGGTTGAGATATGCATCTCAGCTGAGAACTGCATAGAACGGAAAAAAATCACGCTGAATTTTATTTGCAGTCCTTGATAAAATTCTGTGCGCGGAATATAAGCCGCGCGAAATAAAATCATGCGGTAAGATTCTACCTAAAGTAGATATGTAAGAAAATTCTCTATCTGCAAAGAAAATAATAATCCACCCTCAGTCCCTCACTTTGCTAAGTGTATAGTGGGAATAGCTTCGGTCTAGGGTCCGTCACGTGCAAAATTAACTCTTAGCTCGCACGCACATTACCACTCTATCGATAATTCCGGGGGGTGAAAACGATTGAAATATAGTTACTTGAATACTTAATACTGGCTAAATACCTGGGATAATGTCGTCTATAAAAAGTTAAAAAATGACAGTCCATAGTAAAAAAAAACAACGCTTTGAAAAAAACCTTGCTGTTTTCTTCTCTTCCAAGTTCCAAACTCCCTTCAAAGAAATAAATAAATAAACATCATTGATAAAATGTGAAATAAGTCGTAAAGATTATTATTAGTAGTAAAGATGTAATCATTATAGGTATTTACTGAAGAAACAATGTAATATTCTTTCATACAAAATGATGATCCGCTAAGTCTACTTGAACTGAAAGATAAGTGCTAGTCAAAAACCTCATAGAAGCTATGGAGAAATTTATAGACATGATTCGCCAGCTGCCCTGCCTATGGGACACGGCATGCAGTGAGTACCGTGATATAGGGAAAAGGGATGCCGCATGGAGGAGAATTGTAAAGGAATTAAAGTGTAAAAATATACCTGATAGTAAGTTCTGAATCATTAATAATATACTGAGGTATTGACTAGCTGTGCCTATGCAAGTATGTTGTTGATTACGTTTTTGTAGTTATGATGACCTTCCTGTAAATTTCTGTCTTATTAATAAAAATAAAATATTTTAGACATTGCATTGCCTATCACACTATTATATAAATACACTTTTGTTCTAATGGTGGGCTCATGGGCACAAGCATAGATGGGTTTTAGACTAACACATGACCACATCAATAGAAAAACTATGGAATTTTCTAACAATAATTAGAAATGTTTATATTTCAGTTAAAACAGCAAAGTTCGAATGGAAAAAGTTACGTGACTGCCACAGAGATGCAATGAAAAGAACTAAGACAATTAAAGGATATTCAGTGAACAAATGGAAATATGCGGAGTTAATGCAGTTCCTTTTACCTTACATGAAATCACGGAAAAAGAAACAACATTTATCGGAGTCTAGTGAAGAGCATGAGGTGTCTTCCCTTTCAACATCTGACTCATTTGTAGTTCAACCTTCAACTTCTAACACGGATAATATTGATTTCATACCAGAGTATATAAGTAACGATAGAAATATGGATGATAATGAAAGTGATCATCAGTATAAAAAGAGAAAAAGTGACAGTGAATTCAGGGAAGTCATGATTAACATTGATGATCAAACAAACAAATACACTGAGAAATATAAGCATCCATTGGATTCCTTCTTTGAGAGTATGTGTGAGACTACAAAACAGTTCCCGACTTGGTTACAGTATAGTGTCAAGAGAAAGATTTTTAATGTTATATCAGAGGCAGAAGACACTTTTGAGACGTATAAGTCTAGCGAATCAATTTATTGATACTTTCATGTTACTTAGGTAATTATTTATTTATTTATACTTATTGGCGTAGTATTAATGTTTTTGTTAAAGTAGTTAATTACAAATACAAAGCTATGGTAGTCCTAGTCCAGCTGCCCAGTCCTTGCAACCAATAATAATTATGGCATAGAGCACTAGTGTGCAGTTCTACATATTTTAAGGTTGGTCCATAGAGAGTACTGTGGACCATCTACGATAACCATACAGGCCATATAAGATATAATGCAGATCATCACCACTGTCGGACAGACCAAAATAAACCATAAAAACTAAGCTGCAAGCTAAGCGAGACAAGATAAAGGTCCTATCTGCTGAAAGTGTCTCATTCTCTCGTATGTAACAATCTATTACTCAGTGAAAAATAATGTACTTATCCCTTTGAGTGGGGTATTGCTGTAAGGAATTTTAAAAACATGGTGAGGTTTCTGTGTCAGGTTTTCAAAATTTTGTCCTGTTACGAAATATTAAGCTCCTAAGTAGCCTTTTCCGTGAGTTATAATCGTTCTCTTACTAGTAGAGCTATAAGCAACATCTAAAGCAGTTATTTTAGAGCATGCGTGGGATTTACTTAGAACAAGACTTTTAGTGATCTTTCCCAAATCTGAATACGGATGATCTTTTTTCACATCTTTCCAGAGTATAGAGCCTTATTCCACAAGTGACAATAAATAACCTAATAAGTACTCAGTATTTCACGCCGAGAGGCCGATGTAGATACTTAGATAGGGGCCACGGCCCTCATTTTTCTTTATGAAATTAAATACGATGAAATGAAATTATAGATAAAGTGATACCTAATGAGTATAAAATGACGCTTTAAGTGTATGATCTATTAATGTTATAATTTATACCGGCTAAATATCTAACATGGTTACGCTTTTTTAAAAAAAAGATGATGTTATTTGACATTTTTGTCTGACAGTCCGAAATCCGAATCGGCTCAAAAAAAATCCTTTAATGTTTTAAGAAAATAGGTACCTAAACAAATAAGTCCTTAAATATCATTAATAAGACGGGAAACTTGTAGATACAATATACTTTTAATACAAGTAATAGTATCACTACACTAAACACTAAAATTAAATAGGTAGGAAAATGTAATTCTATTTGTATTGGTTTCATTGCAAAAGTATCTAAGTATGTAATTTTATCAAATTATTAAATGTGCGGCTGTAATATTACAGTCATAATATAGGTACTTAAGTGCCTAACTAGTAATACTTATACTACAACTATAAATGATCTGATAAATCAATGTCCGTACATAGGTATGCAGACTGAAAAAAAATTGCTAGTCAAAAGTCAAAACAATAACAGAAGCTATGGAAAAATTTATAGATATGATTCGCCAGATGCCCTGTCTGTGGGACACGGCATGCAGTGAGTACCGCGATATGGTAAAAAGGGATGCAGCATGGAAGAGAATCATAAAGGAATTAAATAGCAAACATATACCTGACAGTAAGTTCTGAATATTTACTAATATATGTTGTTGATAAGATTCACTTATGTGCCTATGTTCACCTTCCTATAAATTTCCATGTAATGCTTTTATACAGAAAAATAAGAAAAATGTTTAAGATCTTTGCATTTATTTTCTGGGCAATAATAAAATGACTATTGGTGCACTCATTAGCATAGGTGCATTTCTAATAGATGCTCCATAGTCTTAAAACTGATACAGACATATCAACATCTATATAAGAACTATGACATTTATTAAAAAATATTGTTCAATTATTATATTCCAGTTAAAACAGCAAAGGCGGAATGGAAGAAGCTGCGTGACTGCCACAGGTATGTGATGAAGCGCACACAGACAACTAAGGGATATGCAGTGAAGAAATGGAAGTATACAGAGTTAATGCAGTTCCTTCTACCTTACATGAAGTCACGGGAAAGGAAACAAAATTTGTCAGTGTCAAGTGAAGAGCATGAGGTTTCTTCTGTTTCATCATATGACTCATTCCTAGTTCAACCTTCAACTTCCAACACAGACAATGTTGATTTTATACCAGAGTACACAAGTAACAATAGACATGTTGAAGAAAATGAAAATGATCATAAGTCCAAGAAGAGAAAAAGTGACAGTGGATTCGGGGAAGTCATGATCAACATAGATGATCAAATAAACAAGTACACCGAGAAAAATAAGCATCCATTGGATTCCTTCTTTGAAAGTATGTGTGAGACTACTAAACAGTTCCCAACATGGTTACAGTATAGTGTCAAGAGAAAGATTTTTAATGTTATATCTGAAGCAGAAGACACATTTGAGACATACAAGTCTAGTGAATCAATTTATGATTTAGAAACATCCTAATTTCAATAGGGAAGATTGCTGGGTGCTACCACCGACTTGGGATCCAGTAATTAATATTATTAAATCGAAAACCAAGCGTACCATTGCAAAACCTCAAGATACTGTGAGCATTTTCTGCGTAGATCGGACCACAAGCAACAATTAAATATGAGGGTACCCCATTTCTAACTATACTACACCAAGACGTCAACCACCTCAGTCCTCCCGTGACCATGGTTGCTGTAAAGCAGCCGAAACATCGGGAACATAAAAAACATAAAATAAACGTGATAAAATCCGTAAAATTAGTTTCATTTCAATTTATTGATACTTTCATGTTAGGTTAGGTTAGGTTTATATTATTGTTTGTTTTGTTGTTTTGAAAGTAATTAATTCCTGTTACTGTAATTCAACATACAGGTATGGTAGTCTTAAATGACTTTTGGGATGAAAATGTTATTAATTTTGTGAAAAATGATTCATGGAATTGTTTATGTTAAGTGTTAACTGTGTCTAATTTTCATAAACATGCACTAGTATAAATTCTGCCAAAGAAACCAAGGAAATTAAAATAGGGATATGCTTAGGGGGGGTGGGGGGCTTATTAAGCCTAGTCTATGGATTAGGCCAACATGGAATCCCCCATTCTATTATTATTTCTGGTTTTTCTACTTGATGTTCTCAAAATAGGTACCTACACTCATTGGTGGGTAAAACATAGTAGTTATTCCTTATCACGTAACTATATATCCGCGCTAATGACGGATGCAGACTCATCATTACATTGTTTACATAAAATATATAAGTACTCAAAATATAGGTACATTATTTTATAAGTTATAGTGTTCATAAGATTGATAATATTTAGGATATGCTTCTATGAATTCATATTTACTTTCATTGAGCGACGTACCTAATTAGCTAAATCTGGACCAACCTTGTAACGAACAGCCTGCGGTGTCGGGCCCACTCGCTTTCAAAAATCTGGCACACAATTCCTAAATGCGCCACTCCAAAAATATTACAGGCCACACCACACTAGTATTTTTATATTTTTCAGTACCTGATGGACAAACTATATAATTATATCGATTTCTTATATTTACGTGAATACTACACATTGAAATAAAATTAAACAACAACGACTTATGAGGGAACCCCAGTTCAAACTATGACACTAGGACGTCTAACACCGTAGTCTTTCCGTAATCGAGGTTGCTGTAGAAAACAGTCTGAACGTCGGGAACGTAAAAACGAAATAAACTCGATAAAATCTGTAAAATTAATTTTATTTCAATATAAAGTAATGTTGAAAAGGTGGCACCATGAATTTAATATTTAAATAGAAATCGCCCTATTTTAGGGGTGAGTGGCACCTGAATGTAATTCCCTACAGATCCTACGGCTGTGGGGTGCAATTCACAGGAGTTGTGGGTCTGACCACCTTTAACAATTACTATACTTTTTTCTAACTAGCTGTTGCCCGCGACTTCGTCCGCGTGGTATTTAACAAAGACAACCGTTGACAACAGCCTGCTCGCCCATTCTGAGCCCGCGGGACGCATTGCAGGTTGTTGCTATCAAACTTAATCAGGCGCTGCGCTGCAACATTGGTTTTAATTTTTTTTCGTGAGATCCTATTTTTTTTTCTAAAATAAAAGTAGCCTAAGTTACTCCTTGTTACATCAGCTATCTGCCAGTGAAAGTCCCGTCAAAATCGGTCCAGCCATTTCAGAGATTAGCCGGAACAAACAGACAGACAGACAGACGGACAGACAGACAAAAATTGTAAAAATTGTTGTTTCGGTATAGGTAACGTGAATACATCCAAATGCACTTAGTAAAAAGCGGTTATTTTAATATTACAAACAGACACTCCAATTTTATTTATATGTATAGATGTATAGATATAGACGATGCATGACCGCTTAGTCTAGTAAGGCTTAGACGTAGGCGCTCGGCTCTGGTGGACTGATAGCGGATTCGACTCCCGTCTGGGTTAATTCTTAAGGCGATATTTTTGTAATTTGCCCCAATCTGACCCTTACGAGGATCACTCCCATTCCATTGCAGAGTACGGTACCCATAATAAAAGGTCATTATGGTCACCCTACATTTTATCCCATTCTTGTAGGCACTATGCTTCCAATCAGTTATATTTAGACCATTACTCTGAATGCTACTGTAGAAATTAGTCAGTTCGAAATGATTGTTAAAGAAAAAATTTGGTTTGTTATTTTGGTGACATTTATTATTGTGAAATGTGAACAACAGGAGTCTGTATGCAATAAAACTAGTTTGTAAGTATACCTAATGATATGTGTGTGTTTTTTTGGCACAATTCACTACGTTTATGTGGGGTTGCCGCCCTTCGATTTATTTTATATCAGGTAAATCATACACCCAAATTAATATCAGTACAGACTTTTAAATCGAATTTGATAGAGGTGAACTTTTAAAAGTAAAAAAAAAACCTTATTTTGTATTCCAATTGAAATTGCATATACTTACCTACTAGCTGACCCGACAGACGTCCTGTCCATAATTGTGGCAATTTTGGTTAGATCATGACCTAAAAAATCTCGTGATTTGATCATGTTCCTAAACGCGCCCAGTCCATCCAGTCTATTTTACGGTGCCCATAATACTATAAGCCTTTGTTTGGTTTGCAATGAGTCTGGCAATATAATTTAAATTTCCAGAACGTCTTCCATGGAGTGGCAAAAATTTACAAGGAAGAAGATAGAGTATTACACTTCATATGCTGGTCGATGTTATTATTACGGGTGTTCCAGAACACGGTGGCGAATAGTTGATGACGACAGGCTAGTTCCAGTGAGTATAGAAACTTACCAACTCAGAAACCAATGTATTGCTCAAAAATGTAAAAGATCTTTAAAAAAAAAAGAGCAACCATGGAGTTTCTTGCCCGTTCTTCTCCATAGGAACGGCATTCCGAACGGGTGGTAAAGTAGTAGCATAATATTTTTGTAACTTTTGACGATTCATAAGTACCTACTGTACATAATGGTTTACGTGAATAAAAAATATTATGATTCCGATTATGATGTTTACTACAAACAATTAGACTCGCAGAAGCAATGGCTGTTGGGGCAGAAAGGTTCTAGTTTGGTATAGGTACATGCAAGGAATCGCTGGATGCTAGAAGCAGAAGAGTTATTAATTATTAGGCATTGCCATAGGTACTATGTCCAGCCGTGGACGTCTTTTTGCCTTGACATGAAGCGCGGCAGTTGTACAATTCTAACATGGCTTATTTCCTACAGATAACGAAGATTGAGATTACTCAATATTGCTGCCCTGGATATATCGAATTAGAACGGAATACTAGGTGAGACTATAACATGGCCTTCTCTGCATGCATGGAATATTTTAATAATGTATAATAAAAAAAAAGTCGTGAGTGAACAGGTACCTACTAGGCAAGTATGCTCCATCGTAGATCTCATCGTCACTTACCATCAGGTGAGATCGAGATCAAATACTTGCCTATAATGAAATAAAAAAAAACGGGCATGTCCGCCATTTTTGCCTATGATTTTTCTGATCGCGAATCACGGGAAAACTACTGGCGGTTGGTATTTAGGACTAAGGGGCTACCTTTTTTCAGGAAAACCTTTTTTTGTGCAACGGTAAAACGGAGGATTTAAAAAGAATTTTGCATGGTTACATGTAATGTCTAACAAGATCAACATCCAGAAAAAAATGGTCCCGATAATTCTAAGTGTTTGAGTTTCTCCGGTAAAAATAAAACTATAGTTCACGCGTACGATGTCGCGTTTACAGCTAGTATAATTAGTGATAATTGTGAAACGGATAGGAGGTAGTCCCGCAGAAGAAAGGTCATGCGCTGTTTGGAATGTTTCGGAGACAATGAACGTAATTTTCGGCAATATTTAGGTATAGCACAACGTGCTATGGGCCTGTAGGTACCTGTGCCGGTCAAACGAACATTTTCTGAGATGGGTGGGTTGCAGAAAGGTCTACGAACTTCTGTAATTCAGATCTTTTATTTTAATTTAAAAAAGAAGGTTCTCAATCTACTAGTTAGTGTGTAGTATCCTTCTTCTCTAAATATGTAGATAAATAACATTTATTATAATTTTGCAGCAACGTTAATTGCGCACCTATTTGCACACCAGCATGCCAGAATGCATATTGTCGAGCTCCCGGAGAGTGCGAATGTGATCCAGGATATGTCCCAGACCCGCTAAACAATCGAACTTGTCTGCCCTCGTGCCCCGAGGGCACATGCGAACATGGCACTTGCGTCGCACCAAACACGTGCCTATGCAACTTCGGATACACGATGGAGAACAGCACGTGCCAACCAATATGCACAGACCCATGCCATAACGGCACGTGCGTTCGTCCAGAAACATGCGAGTGCAACGATGGCTACCGAAAGTCGAATAATAACATCTGCGAACCTTACTGCTCCAGCGGTTGCGAAAACGGAACGTGTGCTGGCCCAGAAACCTGTCGTTGCGATCCGGGATTTCGCAAAGTGGAGAACAACTCATATACGAGCCAAGCCTGTGAACCTGTGTGCACCGATCCGTGTGGTAACGGGACGTGTGTCGCACCAGACACATGCGAATGCTTTCAAGGATACGAATGGAACTCGACGTGTACGCCACAATGCGCCGACGGGTGCGTCGGTGGAGACTGCGTCGGCCCTGACGTATGCCAGTGCGAGACGGGATGGGAATACAAAAACGGCACCTGCGTACCACAATGCAAGTATTCTTGCGGGAACGGCACTTGCCTTTCGCCGAACCAGTGTTATTGCTTTAAAGGGTATCATCTCGCCAGAGAAAAACTGTTAAGCGATAACGTGGCAGGTGATTTGTGTATACCATCATGCGTCAACTGCTCTGGAACTTGTATAGCTCCAAATACTTGTGCGCTCGAGGCGACTACCACGGAGAAATATGACATCAGTGAAGCTGTTAATGATGATACTGATTTCGTTAATGCGACCGCAATAGATGACGCACTACCGACTTCTTTGGATGATAATAATGGAACTGTAAATTATACAGTAGTCTTTGTAGCGACAACTGTCGAGCCCAATGCACAGAGGACATTATGGTGAGTTATAATAATAATAATATCGCCAGACGAACACATCAACTATCTATACGGTCCCACGCTAAGCAACGCTTGTATTAGGGGTACCGTACAATGGACTAAGGCTCAGTATATAATACTTATATAGATATTAAACATCCATGACTCAGATACAAACATACATGCTCATCACACAATGATTTTCCCTACCAAGATTCGAAAAGGGGACCCTCGGTGCAACAAGCAGGGTCACTACCAACTGCGCTAATCAGGTCGTTATTTAACAATATATATATTATCTAGACAAAAAAAACAAATGGTGTTTGTGACTTGGATTATATTCTATGGCATTGCTTGTTGTCAAAGTATCTTGGACTAAGAAATATGCCATTCGGACTTTAATCAGCTATGTCTGGATGAACTAATTTCGGACACAAATGGTTGGATTCTCCTAAGTCCCTAAGTGCCTTTTGTGCTCCACTCTAACCCAAAGGGTATGAAATGTGACGCTCACGGAACATCGACTAGTAGAGCAGCGTAATCCGTCGCTAGGCGTATAATATCAGCGTAGCGATGACACATCTATAATTCCTTATCTAGCTAAATGTTTTTTTCAGGCTACAACAGCACTGGACTATTATCGCTCTTCCTGTGTTGCTGCTCGTATTAGTAATCGCTGTGGCGGCTCTAATAGCGTTGAGATGGAGATATTTGAGACACTGCCTTAAAGGACGCTCGTACAGAATTCAAGGTAACTGTTAAGCTACTATTTTTTTGTTAGAAATAAATATGTATGGGATGTCTTGTACTGCCATCTTCAAAACATAATAATATAGTCTTTGTGTTCCATTTGAAGTAGTCGATAATAAGTTGATCGCAACTCTATCGTGATCAAGCTTTTGACTCCCATAGCGACGATATTACATTATCGTCCTTTTGGGAGTTGAAAGTTCGTATCATAATACATCGGTAAGGGCCTAGTGTAGATACAGTTTCGATTCATTTGATGGTCTTGAGGCGTACTTTGGTCACACATAGTGGCTAGAGTTTGGAGATGGGGCCGGAGAGCAAACACTAGATATCGATAAGCTTCATCGCAATTTTAAGGTATTGATAATATCAGTATTTACTAACCTATGCGAATGATGTCTTGGGCGCAAGCTAACTACCTACTTACGTAATTTAGTCATGATTCTTTCTTTGATCATAATGATAGTTTTAATGATCTTGATTCTTGATCCTATATATATATAGCATATAAATTGTAATGATAGAGTAATATCCTGCTAGCGAGTTTGAGTAAGCTCCTAAGATGTCATTTTCTATCGAAAAAATATTAAATTTTCATTGCTAATTTTACTCTTTCCAGGCAATATCCCAGATAGTCATAGAGTACCCTCGTTCGTCGACGTCTCCTTTGCAGCTCTCGACAAGAGAGACAGAATGACGACCAAGTAACTGAACTATGCGTTATTATAATTAAGAACTCAGGTACTTATATACCTTAGCTTAACTAACATAGTATTAGATTGTTTGGATATAACATTCATACTTGCAATAAAGTTCGAAATTATTCCGATTGTTTTTGTTTTGCTAACACCTACAAACCACTGAGAACATGATGAAACTCGGTGAACTCACGGTCGCCTCGACGCCTTGCCTTGTGATGACTCGCTGAATGTTATACAACTGTGATGCACCTCAAGACATATTTTTATGGAAGGATGTACTAGAGACAACTTTTAGCCCATATTTGGTAAATTGCCCGTTAATTGTCGTATGCATAAATCAAGATCAGAAAACTAAAGTTAGTTGATGACCCGACTGGCACAGTTGGTAGTACCCTGCTTTTTAACAGACTTCAATAAAAAGGTGGAGGTTCTCAATTCGGTTGTATTTTTTTGTACTGAGGGTCCTGGCTACGAATCCCGGTAGGGGCAAACTTTCTACGGTGAGCAGGAATATGTTTTACCTGATGCATGGGATCGCCTCCAAGCCATTGTACGGTACCCCTAATAGAAGCGTTGCTTGAATTGGGACCATGCAGTTGGTGTTCGTCTGGGGATTTTTTTTTTAATTTTCTCGTCCATTTGCAAATTGAGAAGGTCGTGATTTCGCTATAAAAGTTGAGCAATTGGATGCTTTACCACTTTTGAAGTTGTATTTCTAATGAGAATTTTAATATGATTATAAATGTCAAAATCAGGTAGTTTGTGGTAAAATAGTTTGGCCATCGGTTGTATGAGCCATGAGCCCTATTCATAGTCATTTCAATTTTCTAATTTTTGGAACTAATTCGGTTACTCGCATTCAATTTATCATACAGGTTGACGTAAAATAAATAAATTATGTAGATGTTCATTTATTTATTATATAAATGTAATTCAGTGGGTAGTACAAAGCAAAGCAAAAGCATTGACTAATTGGATATTTCGAAAATAAGCACTTTTGCTACAATGACAGGTTACTTTCCTTCAGTTTTGTCGAGAGATCTTCCCTTTCGAGGTATGTATTTTACGTTTGAGCGTTGACCGGTCGGGTACTGGTGGTTATAAGTGCCGTCTACTTCCTCATTTGGGGAAGGTTGGTTCGGGTAGTTTTCATTAGGATACGAAGGGTTCTGCTGACGGTAAGGGTAGTCATTTTCAGAGTTAGGATAATAATTGTGTGGGTAGCCTTGATTACCGGGGTATTGATATTGGTTGCTTGGGTAGTTTTGATTACCGCTGGGATTCAAATTTGGCTGTTGGTTATGTGGGTAGTAACTTGGATTGTTGGGATAGTATTGTGGATTACCAGGGTTTTGAGTGAGATTTGTATTGGGTTGGTTTGAATTCGGCTGTTGGTTATGGGGGTAGTGATTTGGATTGTTTGGATAGTATTGTGGATTACCAGGGTTTTGTGTAGTAAAATTTGTATTGGGTTGGTTTGAATTTGACTGCTGGTTATGGGGGTAGTAATTAGGGTTGTTTGGATAGTATTGTGGATTACCAGGGCTTTGTGTAAGATTTGTATTGGGTTGGTTTAAATTTGGCTGTTGGTTATCGGGTTGGGGTTTATACTGGCTATCAGAGAAAGGTGGACGGTAATTAGGGCGTTGGTTATCTGTGTATGTGGGGTAGTAATTCGGTTGGCTGTCAGATGGGTTGGAAGGATTTTGCCCCGAGTGTATGGCCGATTGATTGCTAGGATAGTTCGAGGGTTGGTTACCAGGGTACTGGGATGGCTGGTGGTTCGGGTAATTTAATGGCTGACTACCTGGAGATTGAGATGGCTGTCCACCAGGGTAGTTTGATGGTTGACCACTTGTGTAGTTAGATTGCTGATTACCTGGGTAGTAGCCCGGTTGTTGCCCATGATAACCTTGATTACCAGAAAAGTTTGATGGTTTCTGTGCAGGACTATAGGGCTGCTGATAACTAGGATAATTACCGGGGTAATAAGGCGCTGGATTACCGGGATAATTCTGGTGGTCGTATTGTTGATTAGGGTTTATGGGCCTATTGGGATAGGGGTAGTAGTTGTGTGGATTAGGGTAGACATTGGGTTGATTTGGTCGCTGATTGGATGGCGTCTGGATTGTTGTAGCACTTGCGGAGTCGCAAACATTTGGCGCAACGCACTTGCCATGCGGCTTGCAGTCACTGAAAAAATATTAGGCAACTTGTACTGTAACTAATGGTAAACAAATGAGGGCAAAGGAAACCACCAACTGACCTTCGTACTAATTTTTTTTATACATTTCTTCTGTTTTTAAGAAACGATTTTGGCGATAGAGTGTAGCTGTTAAATGTGATAAAACCCTAATAAAGGTGGTGGTTTGAATCTTTCCAAGCAAGCGACGTAAAGGAAATCGCGGAACAAAAGCTAAAAACTGAATTGTTCAGGGACATCCTAAGCACTTTGACTGTTTTTAATACTTCAGCTTTGTAGCTATCCTGTATAGAACTCTAGAACTGCACACGTGACGGGCGGTACGTGCATTCATCGCAAACATGCTATTCCTAGTGTATGTTGGTCCTTGTTGCTTTTACGATACCTACTGCTGCGGCTGGAGATGGTGTTTTACCCGGCCCCTACCAGTAGTCCTAGCGAGTTAGCGACAATAGCTCGATTATCAGCATTTGCTTACATTGCGCACTGGGGCTCGCAGTCCCCTCGTGTGTTCTTCACGTAGCCTGCCGGGCATCTGCAGTCGTTGGGGGCCACGCACTGACCGCCTCCCGCGCAGCGCTCACAGGAGGGTGCACACGACCCGTCGACACCCGACTTGTAGCCCGACCGGCACTCGCAGGTGTTCGGTGATGTACAGTTCCCTACATAAATAATAATCTTATACAAATAAATAAAATTGGAGTGTCTGTTTGTAATATTAAAATAACCGCTTTTTACTAAGTGCATTTGGATGTATACACGGTGCATATACCAAAACAACATTTGTTTTAATTTTTTGTCTGTCTGTTTGTTCCGGCTAATCTCTGAAATGGCTGGACAGATTTTGACGGGACTTTCACTGGCAGATAGCTGATGTAACAAGGAGTAACTTAGGCTACTTTTATTTTAGAAAAAACTTATTTGTTAAATACCACGCGGAAGAAGTCGCGAGTAACAGCTAGTTGTAAATAAATATCGCCAGTCCACCAACTGGTACAGTCCTAAATTAAACAACGCTAACGCAAGTATCTTAATATAGATATTAAACGTCCATTACTAGGGTACAAACATTCGTGCCCATCACATAAAGTTTTCCCCCGGGATTCGAACTCGGGGCCGGATACGTCGGTACAGAAAGCAGTGGCATTACCAACTGTGCCATTCGGGATAGTACAGATAGCTCGAGGCGCTCCAGCGACTTTAGATCGTTGACTGAAATAAGTCTTATGACGGATTTTGGTCAGTAGTGCATCATCCACAGTTAAATTTAACTACGGTCAAATCGATAGAGAATCTGCCAGAATCTGTAGAGTTTTGATGGTACGTTAATTTAACCATAAATCAACCCCAGCCTAAGGGAGCGTTCAAGTATTACGTAACGCAATTTTTGGAGATTTTTGATCCCCCTCCCGCCCCTGTAACGCATCGTTACGCTTCAGATCCCCCCCCCCCAAATTCGTTACGTAATATTTGAACGCTCCCTAAGCGCCTTTCAAGTTACTGTCAAACGTTGAAAATATAAAAACAAAAGATAAATCTTACCATAACCACCGCAGCTCTCCTTACAATTTGGAACACAAAACCTTCCGTCTGAATCGAGTCTGTAGCCATCCTTGCAGATGCACTCACCGCCTGCGCAGTGCCCATTCTGGCAGCCAATAGGACACGTCGGTATACAGAACCCGGCTAAGTTCTTAACGTGGTCCGGGAAGCAAGTGCAGGTCTCGGGAGCCGTGCACAGCGCGTTCACGCATTCCTTCGTACAAACGGGATCGCATATTCTGGCGTTGTGTATGTTCCTGATGTAGCCGTTACAACAGGAACGGATGCGGCTAAGGTCTGAACGAGACTGAAACGAGATGTAGAGATGCGGAATTTAGTGGTATAATATCGCCAGACGAACATACAACATTCCTTAATCAAGCAACGCTTGTGTTGTAGGTACCTTACGATGGTATGGCGGTGATCTCAGTATATTATACTTAGAAAGATAATAAACCTCCATGAAACTAGGAAAACTACAAGCAGCCGTAAATGAAGATAAGAAGGAGAGGAGAGAAAAACAAAATCTAAATACCTAGTCTGCTCGAACAAGGTCATTTATGTTCCTGAGGAGCTAGACCAGCACTTAACTAAGCATTTTTATCCTTAACATAAGCATCGAGTGTGTAGTATGCTTTCTGCTATAGGGTACGTTTTATGTACGTTTTTAATTTATTCAAATACTAGCTTCGCCCCGCGGTGTTACCCGCGATTAAAAAGTATGTCATTTTCCCCTATGTCCTTTTCTGTAAATCATGTCGATCCTTTGCCCTATGAGAAATTAAAATCTATCCCACGGGAACCATACATTTTACTGGGATAAAAATGGCCTATGTGCTATTTCAGACTATAATCTATCTCTGTGCCAAATTTCATCCAGATCCGTTCAGCCGTTCTGGCGTGATTGAGTAACAAACATCCATCCACCCATCCAAACTTTCACATTTATAATATTAGTGGGATGGGTTTATGAAATACAATAATTGATCGACACTTATTCAAGTACTCACATGTGTGTCTACATAATCATAGAAACTTTTATAAAATGAGACGTGAGTATACTGTAGCTACTAAACAAGTAGAGCTCTGCCTTTTCCAATATACATCAAATACAGCCGTATTCATATGTTTCATAGGTTATTTTACTCACCCCATTACCAGCAGGCACGTGATTCGGGTCCCTCACCAAGCTGGCCGTCCTGTAAATAATTGAATTGTTTTACTCGAAGACATCCAAGATATCACGTTGAGTACCTCTCTTAACAGAAAACGACTCCTGACTCCCAGAAACTGACTAGCTATACCTTTCGTCACGAAATTGACTTTTGAACGATACTCGCAATTCGATACTGAAGAAGCTGTTCAGACTGAATTGGACCTGAGCCTAAGTACTCTAATGCTGCTGAAGTATCGAGTCAAATTTGGTATGGTCCTACGGTCTATGCACCTTATTAATTAGCGTATAGAGAACTATAGTTATTTATTGGAGAGTATATAGCCATGTGCCCGATCGTGACTTGAAAACGGATTTCACACCCTGATTTGACCTGATAAGGTGGAATGTCCAAAAATCCCTACTTATTTTAGTACACCTCTAGGGTACTCGAGAAATGTACTCTAAATCCGCCTGGCTGAAAGATATTCCCTTTTCCACCAGTGTCTTTCCTCGCAATGTTAACTATAGTAATTCTACTTACGGTACTTCGATGTAACAGACACCTTTCTCGTAATTAACGGGTTCTGTCAAATCGTTTCTTCCTCCGTATCCTTGTTGCGTGTTGTTGTAATACCTGGTGAAACATTTTTATTAATTAACAACAGTTACCTGCATGTCAAGTGCAAGATTATTCGTAAGCTAACCTCACACTACACTACATACATTACACTTCATACCAGTGTTGCCAGATTGGGTATTTTTTTCGCAATTCTGGGTAAAAATTTTGGCTCTGGAGAAATTTTGGAGATATGAAATACTTGGAGAAAAATTTGGAGAAAAAAAAAATACCATGGAGAATTTTGGGTAATTTTTAGTTTCATTCTTTTCACTCTGCTTTTTCTCCCTAAGCTATGTCATACCCGTCATACCCATACAGTGGGGATACGAACCTAAAAAAAAAAAAAAAGGTCATTCTGCTGCTTCAATTAGAACAGTATTTCAAGGAAAAAATAAGAAAAAGGCAAAAAGCTAAGCCGATATTATTAACTTTTTGCCTTTGGGTAAAACTCAAGCAAATTGTATCATTTTGCAGAAAAATAATTTCAAATTTGGGTATATATAGAAAATCACATCTGGCAACACTGCTTCATACTACGTATTTAGACATTATATATGGCAACGACTACTACAACTACGTACTACGATAGTCTCGTATATATATATTCGTAGATGTATGGAGAATCGAATGTTTTAAATACCGCCCGTTAGAGGAGCTGTTCAATTTACCATACAATTAGTCTAAATACGTAAACTATAAACTATACAGTTAGCTAACGAATAATCTCGCACTTGACGTAAGTACTGAACTTTGAGGTAAAGTCAAATATATTTTTAGTACCAAATCATAGTTAGCGCACACGCAAGAATTATGTGGCTTATGTATGACGATTACGTATCTATGCAATGTAGTACGCGTAACGCGACGCAAGATACGCCGCGTAAATTACGCGGAGTCTTTAAATAATTTCTTGCTTATTGACAACTAGCTGCGCCCCGCGGTTAAAAAGTATGTCCTTTTTGCCGGATAAAAAGTAGCCTATGTGCTATTCCAGACTATAATCTATCTCTGTGCCAAATTTCATCCAGATCCGTTCAGCCGTTCTGGCGTGATTGAGTAACAAACATCCATCCATCCAAACTTTCACATTTATAATATTAGTGGAATATGATGATAGTCTTACACTTACCGGACTAGGTTATCACCAGCCCTGTACTGATAGCCATGTCCACTGTATCCGCTTCTCGCAGTCTTCGTGAACTGAGGAGTTGCGTGCGCGCATGCCACCAGCAGCGCTAGTACCAATAATCGCATTTTATCTGAAATAAAACGAAGTATCTTTATCTCCTTTTCTTACAGTGGCCAGAAAACTTGAAAAGATTGTCTTACTAAACGAATTTACCGAAATTCGTTCGGTAAGACCGCATGGAATCTTAACGGAGAATAGACATATATGATAGTGCACAAGTGTGTGTGCAAGTACGCAGGTGCCTTTTCGGCAACAGCAACGGCAATCCGACACTATGGGAGAGAGATCCGAAGTGCTATTCTGTAACGACAATCTCATATCTAACGCGCGTGTCCGAAAGTGAATTGTAAAATATCAATAGGTACAAATTTTACATTTTAACCAAGGATTCGTGCGTGAGATATAAGATTGTCATTAAATCTCAATATCTCACGCGTGATTCCGAGGGTAAATTGTAAAATTTGTATTGATATTTTACAATTCACTTTCGGACTCACGCGTGAGGTATAAGGTCGTCGTTACAGAATAGTACTACAGGTGCAGGACCTGGCTTTACGTGCATTCCAAGCCACGAGCAAGTGAGGCTCCGAAATGAAATAGGTAAACGGCTGGTATTATTATAAGAAACATCGTGACGACGTCAACCTGCACTGGGCCGATGTGGTGGACTATAGCCCGAATAACTTTGATGGAAGTGTAAACCTATTAAGTAAATTAGGACCAAAAACCATCAGCGAAATGTGGGTGCACTTCATTGGACTTCTGCCTTCCCTGAGGTGCGGTCCGGGGTTGGAACCGCGACCTTCGTTTCCAAGGCGAGCGCTCTACCAACATGGCTATCACTCCTAGTTCCATTAAGCTAAAGGGGCATAATATAATATCTACCTAGTTTGTATAATTGTATGCTATTAGTTTAATCTTGTGAAGGATTGTTTACTGTAATGATAAAGTGATCGAACTTGACTTACTGACTCGTATGTGCTTCTCACGTGTTGATCGGGCTTCGTTTAATGATACACTGGGTTATTATTTAGTAGCGCCAATTATGATAGCACATTCAAGCGCGAGCTGCTGTTTATAATGTGGGTTCTATGTTTAAACATGACTTACTTACTCACCATTAACTCTGACACATTGGGAGGGTAGTTTTTGTGCGTGTTCACCTATTTTTATGTTTAAGGACATTCGTTAAAAAAAATGTTGTCGATGTCTATGTAAAAAATAGTGTTGCCGAATTAGTGTTTGAGCCATGGGTCAAGGATGAATAGAAGTTTCAATCGGCTTACAATTATTATTATTTTTCCAGACGATCACACCAACTATACGGTCCCACACTAAGCAACGCTTGTATTATGGGGTCTGGGGGTGAACCCAGTATATGTATATTACTTATATAGATATTAAACAACCATGACTTGGCTACAAACATTCGTGCTCATCACACAAAGTTTGTCCCTAACAGGATTCGAACCCGGGAGCCTTGGCACAGAAAGCAGGGTCAACTGCGCTAATATGGCCGTCAAATCAATGGTATAATCAATAATTTTTCAGAAGAAGTCCTCTGTATTGCCGTTGCAAATGAACGAACCTTTCTTTGCCTTGGACCGGTTTAACCCAAAATTCAAGTGTTGCCTGTTTTGTGATCGTACGACACCCACCTAACTAACTATTCAAATAATAAGACTAATCAATCCACCTATAATTTCTATAGTTAGGTAATTGTTTATTTCTACCTAGATTCGTTTTAACATTTACACAACTGAACTCTAATTCCGTTTAGCTATGATATCTTTCAACGGAAATAATGAGATAATGCAGTCTGTTTTGCAATATTTTGATGAAAACAATTATATTGGTACCTACCTACTTGTGCCTTTAAGTTGATACATATAAGTTTAATAGTTTTTATAAGTGCTATGTATTAGTGAAAATTAAAGTCGAAGTCAAATCGTTTATTTCGTATAGGCCTACGAGGGCACTTACAAATTGTCATTAACATTTTATTTTCTTAACTCTACAACCGGATCGGAACGCTACCTTACTTCCCCCCCATCCCCTCCACCTCATTATAAAATATGCAGGTATGGTACATACTATTGGAGATTTTCATGATCATATAGGAAGGAATTCATTATGAAGTCTCCGGTCGATTCCTATGATGATCACCTGAAGTCTGAGCAATATTGAGTAGAAACAACCCTCTTGTCTAGCTGTATATACAGGTGATTAAGAAAGGGGTACACTAACCTTTGAACCTGCGTTTATGTAGCGCATTTGTTATCATTTGATGTCAGAATTTCAACGTCAATTTAAAAAAAACCCCTCGCAACTAATTTAAAATGTTGACATTTTGTGACCAATGTTTATTTTTAAATTGACGTATTGAAATTATAATGATTACAATTAATGCGTGGTTGGTTCCTTGGTTTAGTATACCTGAATACCTAGCATACCTGAATGTGAAACATCCTGTATATCCCACAGTGACCAGTGTGCCTATACATGTCCTATTATATGTCAAGCTGGTGAACCTGCCTGCCCCTTACCTATACTTCCCACTGTGTAAATGTGCCATTTTGTATGTCCTACAATGTGTGTATGTCCCACTATATGTCCCACATTATTATGTAGACACCTACCTAGTAGGATCACTATGCCTTGGACCGCATAATGAAGCCGCTATTAATTGTCCCCTTTATAAGTGTACCACATTTACACAGTGGGAAGTACCTTCTTCCCACTGTGTAAATGTGCCATTTTGCATGTCCTACAGTGTGTGTATGTCCCACTATATGTCCCACATTATTATGTAGACACCTACCTAGTAGGATCACTATGCCTTGGACCGCATAATGAAGCCGCTATTAATTGTCCCCTTTATAAGTGTACCACATTTACACAGTGGGAAGTACCTTCTTCCCACTGTGTAAATGTGCCATTTTGCATGTCCTACAGTGTGTGTATGTTCCACTTTTATTATGTAGGTACCTAGTAGGATCGCCTGTGTTGGACCGCATAATGAAGCCGCTATTAGTGGTCCCCTTTACAAGGTGAATGCGAGTGGCCTAGGACCGTGATGTGTGCAAATCATTGGGGGAGGCCTATGTTCAGCAGTGGACGTCTTTCAGCTGATAGTATAGTATTGTATATATATTTATAAGTGTACCAGAAGGGTAACAGTGCGTAGGGCGACGGATTGTTAAGAGTGCTACTGACCCAGCGATGACCACGATCACTCTGCCAAGAGTGTAATGACGAAGACCTAGTAGGTAAATAACACTCCGGTCTCTTGTCTCATAATGTTAATAAGTGATTACTAGGAATTCTAACATGACGTACATAAGAGGGATGTCAAGCGATAACCTTATAGCGACGTAGGTGTATATCACTTATCTCTCTCCCGCACGCTGCAAAAAACTTGCAATTTATTATAATGACACCGTTGAAGCCTTTAATAGGTACTTAATCAAACACAACACAATCTAATGATGTATGTAATTAATTAACGCAATTATTAATAGTTACAATAATAATTAATCACGTAAGTAGGTCACACAATATTTAATCTTTGGTAATTACAATTACTTAATGCAAATTAAAAATGTAATACAACGCCATCTATGAAAATACTCTAAAACTATGACACTGTTTAGTGTCCACCGTATTGGCATTAAGGTCATAATTCCGTTACGGCTTCTCCGTTTGAGTTCATTATCTCAATAGCGTGTTCTGATGGTGGTCTCCAACAAGGGATCTCTGCATACAGAGGTTCTGAAGTTGTATTATCTATCACATCGCATTTGGCTTCGCATTTCAACGCTTCTATCGTAGATTCGGTTACGCTAGCTCTTAGATGACGTAGTTCACTGCAATCGTTCATAGATGGCGCTATTGAACAACGAGGCTGTAAAGTTCCGAAATCATGACTCCTCCTTGGTAAATGATCGTAATGACACTCCAAAATACCTGCACAAAAAAAAGATTGAGTGATATTTTAAAATAGGAACGAAATTAACCGTTATGGTTTTAATTAAATGCAGCTTAACCTCTAAAGTTTTCCAGCATAATAGGAGATATAGTTTGTACGACGACCGGCCTCATAAATTGTTTGAGATTCCGATCCAGCGTCGATATCGGTTGATAATGACATTTCTCCGATGTCGGTGGATCTGCAATATAGTAAATAATTATATAGTACAAAACCGAGTGGCTCATGAGGGGATCGAACTCGCGACCTTCGCGTTATTAGCACGACGCTCTAACCAACTGAGCTAATGAGCCAACGAACCGCTTATTCAAATTCTGGTTAATGCTATTCGTATTCCCTCACTACTTGGGACCCCTCGACCCTACCAAGGCACAATTTTGAAATCAAGACAGCGTATAGCTAGAACTTACCAGGCAACGGCGTATGAAATATACTCCTCGTATACGGCGGCGGCACATCACTATCATCAATCATCACCTGCATTCTTATATCGTTTATCTTCCTCACATCCTCGTACCTCGGCTTCTTGCACCTCTCCACCATCACAATGATCACCGCCACAGTGATCACGGCCATCATCACTCCCCCGGCTATACTTATCACCGATACTAGATCCACTGATGATCTGTCTGTCCCCTTGTCTCCCATCACAGCTGTTATATGCTCCGGTTCTGTCAAAATATGGAATTCTTCATCATCGATCGGCTCGTCAGTCGATGATGTTGTTAGAGGTTTAGTAACGTTAGTCTTTTTGAAGTCTTTTCTTGTTACTTTTGTGTAATTTGTTTCTTTTTGTGTTACTGCATTTTCAACTTTCTCTGTTGCTATTACTTGCGGTGTAGTTACAGTTGTATCTTTTACTTTCGATGTTATTAAATCTGTATCATTTACTTTAAGTGCTATTTTTTCTTTTGGTTTAGTAGTTTGGTTTAGTACCGGTGTAGAAGTTGTTTTTTTAGATTCGGCTGACATGCGGCTTGTTTTCTCAGTCGTTGCCAATGTAGTTGATACATTATAAGTTTTAGTAGATGTGTTAAACTGTTTCGGCGTTCTTGAATTAGTTGAAGTCGTTGCAGAAGTAAGAGAAATCTTTGCGTTATCTACCATGCTGTTAGTTCTATTAATAAGAGGTACATATTTGGCTGTCTCTATAGGCTCTGTTAGTGAAGTTGTAGTTTCAGGTGTGACGGAAACCCTTGTAACAGGAGTGCTTGGTTTACTTGTAGCAACAATCTTAATAGGTATCATTGGTTCAATGGTAGTAACATTGGACATTGGTAAACTTATAGAAGAATGTTCATATTTTCTTGGAAATATACTTATTGCTTGCGGCATTGAAGTAGTTGCGATTAGCATTGGCTTTGTAAATTCGTGCTCCGTTTTATTAGCCTTATTTGTTATATTTCTTTGAGATAAAATTGATGCAGTCGTCAGTGCTATCTTCTTGAACGACGAATAAGATACGGATGTTGGTATTATCGATACGATTATAGTTTTAGGTGTAGTGTTAGTTGTCGTGAAGTCCTTGATCTTGGCACCCCTGTACTTTGGGGATTCATGTGTGGCTTTAACCTTTGCCTCTGTTATTGGAGATTCACCTTTTTGCGTTGGTCTTATCCATATTTCTTTCGGTTTAAATTTAACTGTAGTCGATAATGTTCTTGTGGTTGTATACTTTTTGGTAGTTTCAACATTTACCGACGTTTCTTTGGTTGTAAAAGGGGTCGTCACTTTTATTACTTCAGTAGTTGTAAATTCATCTAAACGCTTTTGCTTATCGTCACTAGCGTGAATTGATTTAAGAGTTATGAACAAGTCTGTAGTGGTTTCTATTGATGGTTCTGTTCTGTTATCAATGGGGTTTATAACAGTTCTTTGAGTGACTTCTTCAGCGGGTCTCAATGATTTTGTAGTTCCAATAGTAGTAGATGTGATATTTAGTTTCACTATAGATGTTACAGGAACTTCAGTATATCCTTCAGTGGTTATAATAAGCTCTGTAGGTTCAACCACTCTAGATGGTTCCGTCGAAGTTATCAAAGATTTTACATCTGTTTTAATGGCTGCTGCTGTGGTTGATGTTTGTAGAGTACTTGGCGTTCTCAATGTTGTTACAGTACTTATATTTATAGTGCCAGGGCTAGTGATAGTCGATTTACTTGGCGGAATTTTCGTTGCAGGACTAGTGAGTTTAGTCGTGATTGTAGTACTAGTGGCAGGTCTAGGAGTAGTATTAGGAGAAGTGGGTTTATTAGTGAGTGTTGTTAGTAGTTCTTCTAACGTCGTTGTTGACGTCGTCGTAGGCATGCTGGTGTCACAGCTGTAACAAGATAATTATTGTTACGAGTATTTATATTTAAATAGTTGCAGCTAGAACCTTGTACGCGATACATGTATTAAGTCTAGCATCGCATGCAGCTTCTGTTAGATCGTCTAAGTTATTAATCTTGAATTCAAAGGAAAAACCGGTTACAATAGGGTGTTTAACAATGATCGAAAGCAAAAGTACCTGTGAAGTTGTATTAAATATCTATTCTAGGTCAAAATATGCTAAGTGGCAACCCACCTCTCACCTTGCCATCCGTCCAGGCACTCGCACTCCCCGGTGAGGGGGGAACAGAAACCGTTTTTGCACTTTTGGCAATCATGGACGCAATTTGGTCCCCACTTGTTATCCGGACAGTCTGAAATGGACGGTGTTAAATTTTAAACAGTCTGATCAAAGATCTTTTACAAATCTATTAATAGAATCGTTGCTTGTTCCTGTGTTCATTCTTAATTTAAAACTTTAAAATGTAGTTACTCCACATTCTGCTGCCTATTGAGGACGTTATCAGTTCGTATCCAATTCAATGTGTGTCGATCCTGTAGCCACGCGATTACCAGACACTTCAAGACTGTGAGCTGGTATTAGAGCTATTAACAGAAAAGGAGATTCACCTTCAGAGCAGCCCGGTCCTGTTTTGCCGTTGGGACATATTGGCACGCAGGAGACATCCTGCATCTTGTACCCGGGACAGCACACCGCCACCTCTGCGGTCCTCTCCTCCGTCTGAAATTTCATCAATATTATTTACTTCTTCAATTCACAGACACTCGCTACGAGTTCCACCGATAGCTTCCGAATGAACCAATGCAACAAGTCCAATCTCCAAATTGAATACTGAAAATGAACTTGAACGAGATTCATTTAAGATAATACCCGACAATCATGTACAAATTATGATTGCTTTGAGTGTAGCGGTAGCCAATACTGGTTAGTGTCAGTCGTTTTATAATCGCTTTAGTTTTTCTCAAGGATTTTATTTAAATTACATGATCCACTTGTATTTTCCTCTTTAATTATTAAACCTTATTTTAAGTGTTTTAAAGGCGGTGTTGAGACCGACACATACTAATATACGGTGCTATGTGCAAATACCTTGGTGGAATAACTCTGATCGAACATTATCATTTACTCAAAATATTTGCATGTCTCATGTGTAAATCAAATTTTTTTATATTGATTTTAATTTGATGTTCGATGCTGTGATGATGATGATAATGACGATGATGACGCTACTTCTTCCAGTCGGTGATGGTTATTGTTTAGACTACATCTATGAATTGCTTGTGCCTTGCAGAGCACGTATGAAGCCGTTGGTCCTGCGCCTGATCACCGGTCGTGTCGAATTGCCGTCCCATCAGACTGTGATAATGGGGAAAGAGAGAGCACCTGTGCTTGCGAACAAACTATAATATCTCATCCGTGGTTGGCTATTCTCTATTGAGATTGGCTGCCGTGACCGAAATTCGCTCAGGAGGATTATTATTACTTATGCCTTAGAATAAATAGGTTTAAAATTCTATTTCGTACTTCACGCCTCGTAAGATCCCTCATCTCGGTGTTCCACTTGGAGCATCTGGGCGGCATCGAGAAACACCACTCGTAAGTGCGCACTGACATCGGCGCACGGTACTTCACCAGCCTGGTTATGTTGTATCTAGAAGTGTTAAAACATGATTAAGGTCGTGTCGGTAAAGTAGTGTGGTCGGTAAAGTCAAAAAACAAAACATTGAAAGAATGGGATTGAGAATTAAGTGCTTAGTAGAGTTTTGACAGCATCTAATACTGATTGAGCTATCGGATCCATGAATATATTTTCCAGTAGCGCCCCTAGCGGAGACGTGCTGCTTTACATGGCGACTGTATGGAAACATTTCATCACTCGATCAGAATTATAGAATGCAATCATTAGCCCAAGTCCAGGGGTTTAAAAAGTAAAGTTGTTTAAGTAGGACTGCGGTCTAAGTCGACTAAAAAACCACTAAATTAATTTGAAGATTGATTTACTCACTTCTGCTTTACCATACACACGTTGGGTCCATCCATAGCTACCAGCCGGACCACCGCCATGATAACAATAAACACACACCATAGCTCAAGCTTTCTAGTCCGTGTATCATGGTCAATGAACACCATCATTTAAACACAATCAACGATCCATGGTGTTGCTTTATAGTAAATTGTTCTTCATTTTGCAGTGCTGTACCAGCAACCGCTGAAATAACATTAGGTAACATTCAGCCACAACAACAAGCCAAAGACATTATCCTGTCAAGGCCTGTGCCCAGCTGTGGGATACAAAAAAAAACTTGAAAATATTAGCGCTTGTTTCACAATGTGCTGCTATCGTCAACTTACTTGATAGATTTTGTAGGGGACATAATATGTCAAATAAGTTTTAGATAAAGTCTGTAAGCACATTGAAACAAGCACTTAGATTGGCCTTTAATAAGTAGCCGAGCCAACGACTTTGTACACGTGGAGTTTAGTAATTTGGCTATCCCGGGGTAACCCCTCCATTTTCTGGGATAAAAAATATCCTATGTATGATCTTGATGTATGTTATCACCATGCGAAGTTTAATTAAATCCACTAAGTGTTGAATCTAGAATTATTAAATACAGTTTTTTGGTTATCCCACGGGAACCCAGCCATTTACCATAATAAAATGTATTCCATATGTTGATCCGGGCTATAAAGTAATACTTTGTTATTACTTTAGCCCGTAGTTTCATTAAAATCTGTTCAATATTTTCCATAGTGCACGAACAGACAAACGGATAAAAAACTTACTGTGAAATCACCAAAATTTCATACTAAATTTCTAAACATCTTTTTGTCGAGAAATATCTATACCTAAACAGAACAGCGTTCAATCGATACATTTCTAAAGACTCCGTGATAAACTCATATCAAAATTTCAGTTAAAACAAATTGACTGTTAACTCATAACTTTGACGTTCCCGGGGTCAACTAACTCGGGCAGGATGGGGGGCGAATGCAGGCCATATGAATTAATTGTCGCAATAACTGTGTGATAAACGTTTCATAATGATGCGATATACTCTTGTATACCACTTGGGGGACTGCTTCATGGATTAGATATCCTTTAGTGACGTAAGCCTGATGACTTCTCTTCACTGACGTCATAGTTCAGTATAGTACAACACCGCTAGTAGTAGGTTATAAAGATATCTTTCCCAAAAACTAAATCAATTTATTAGACATTAAAAAAAATACATTCTGTAGGTGCTGAGCGCACGGCTAAACGCTACTGGTTCGCCTTGTTTAAAAAAAACAAACATCATTTACACAATTTTTTTATACATTGACGGTTAAAATATTTTACACAATTTTCGCTACCCCTTACCCCCTAAAAATATTAGATTAATCGAGAATTAATGCTGCCAAAACACGTACTAGAGTCCCCTACAGTCTAATATTGTACCTATTTAAACTACAATGTCATTCGTTGCAGGTATAGTTACATTTCTGAATAAACCCTCCTCTATGGTCCGAAGTCCATAGTATTTATTTTTCAGACGAACTCCCCACCTGCCCCACGATAAGCAACGCTTGTATTATAGCTACCGTACAATTGACTGGGGGCAAACCTAGTTAATACTTATATAGATATTAAACATCCATGACTAGGATCCGGACATTTATGGTCATCAAACAAAGTTCTGTCCGTACGACGATTCGAACCCGCGACCCTCAGCGCAGAAGGCAGGATCAACACCTACTGAGCTAATCAGCTGATCGAATAGATTTATAGATATTATATAGATAAGAATATTTATATACGGCTATATAGACCTACATATCTAATCTATAGTTGTCGTCATACTATTTTTAAGTTTTATTTTAATTTTCTTATTTAGTTTAACTGTAATTGTACATTTTTATTGAATTGAAATATACAAATAAATAAAGTTTAAGTTTGGATATCACATGGCAGCACATTATCAATCTAAAATCATACCAGTCATTTGATTCAATCATTTATTTCCGTAGGTACACGTAAAAGATAAATAAATAAAGCAAAGAAAATATCTTCGCTTATCTTTATAACAATTTCTCGCAGCGTGTCGAGTTCAGTCGGCTACCATTCCCAATCGGAGAGGTCGATGTCTCGATTGATAAAGCAGTTGTGACGCGTCAATCATCGCATCCTGCGCACGCATACAGTCGCGAAACGACGTAACACACACACACACACACACACACGTGTGATACGCGATGTTCAGAAGGCTTCTACATTGTATGAATCAACGAAAAAAGACAAAAGAAGTTGCCGTGTATCTCACTTATTCTTATAGCTTCATCTCTTTCTTGTGGGTGGTAGATGCGACCGTGGCAATGAAACGTTTTGCACTTTGGCACTTTGGCACTAACATAATATACCTACGCGTACTTACATACCTACATATATATAATAATCTACGTTGAATTGGAGCATCGCAGTGCGTACTCGCATTCTCACACATAGTTCGCTTGTCGACACTTTGCAAGATCTCCGTTTTATACATTGACATTACTGCCAGTTTCAAGATTTAAGAATGACCCACTTCTGCTAGTGTCAAGAAGACCCACATCTGATTCAGAAGTTTCAGAACCGATCAGTTTTAAAAACGACCAACTTCTGCCAGGGTTGATTAAAAATATCTTTCTCGTTGTTTGTAGTGTTTCAGTATACCTTAGCCGGTATCCTATATCATGTTTAGTACCTAAGCATAACTAATCGCTATAAACGCACTACTTTTTTTATCAAATTAAAGTTTAGAGGGTCTTCTAATACAGACATTATTTGCTTATAAGTAGGCTCTAATAACGAACTATCGTTAAAATATTTTTATAAAGAAATAATTCGAGTTTGAATTACGATATTCAACCGTTTATTTTGACGCATTGCAGCATAGTGAAAATGTTTTTTTTTCAAGTCTTGTCTGAGAGTGGCATCGTTATCTCGATCGCAAAACGTGTCTGAAGAGCGCCGTATGGTAGCCCAACCTTTGTAGCACCCTTTATGTAAGCTATCTATTCATACGATAAAGAAAGAAGACGACCTTAGCTATCTGTTTACAACCGTTTCTGGGCGGGCGGGGTTTTGGGCGACCTATAGACACACGTTGGAATAAAACTGCTAATCAGAATCAGAATATTTTTATTCATGTAAACCATTAAGTACAGTACTTGTGAATCGTCAAAAAAAGTTACAAAATGCTAAGCTACAACTCTATCACCCGTTCGGAATGCCGTTCCTATTAAGAAGAACGAGCAAGAAACTCCATGGTTGCTCTTTTTCAAACGATCTTTTACATTATTGAGCAGTTTATTGTGTATGTGAGAACAATGTAGGAAACATACACTACTAAATTCTGTTTTTGTTTCAAACGTCACATTGAGTTAAATTGTTTTTAAAAAGAGACTCAAAAATAACTCTCTAAAATAGAAGAAGTTTGGAAAGTTACGTATACTTTAATACAACAAGTCCTAAGAGAGAGAGAGAGATCCAATAGAGTTAGTGTGTTCGCATAGAGGAATACACTCTATTGGATGCGAATCCCAGTCCGCGAGTCGTGCGAGTCCCATTACTTTATGGTAGGTTGAATGAACGGAAGAAGATTGTTTGGATCGAGGGGTTCATTGTGTGTAGTTATCGCAATCGTTCCCTGACAAAATATTATAGATGTTTATTGTGATTGATTGATATAGTTCAATTCACTTATACAGAAGTTATAAAGCTAAACAATCGTTTAAAGTGCAATGGACAGACCTACGCGCAAGCTTTCCTTATCCGGTCGAATCAGAAATGAGAAGAGCCGTAGATAAACTTTTGTAACCAACCTATCTCTAAGAATTGAATTAATAAATAAATATCGCCAGACGACCACACCAACTATACGGGCCCACACTAAGCATGGCTTGTATTATAGGTACTGTACAATAGACTGGGGGCGAACCCAGTATATATTACTTATATACATATTAAACATCGATGACTTGGGTACAAACATTTGTGCTCATCACACAACTTCGCTGATCAGGCCGTAATTGAAGGTAGCAAGAGAGAGATACCCAAGCAGAAAGAGTCTAGATTGATGACGAGCCGGAAGATAGACTTAGAGGACGGCTTCCTTAGGATGAATTGATGATATTAGAAAGCAGGTGGATGCAAGAGGCTGAAGACCGTGATGTGTGGACTCAACTCATTGGGGGCGGGAGGGGAGTGAGGGAGGGTGTGGTGAGGTGTGTCTGTGTCGAAGTGGCGGTCTTCTGGCTCATGGGTGGATGGTTATGTTCAGAGCCAGAGCGCCAGAACGCCTAGTGGTTAAGGTATAGAGCTCCTCACCCGAACATTGGATGGTTTAAGATCAGTAGTCCCATTAGTTTGGTATTAGAGAGCAGAAAGAAGTTTCGATTCCGCTTTACTAAGAGCACCACGCATGCCATGATTTTCAAGTAACCAGACATTACCAGCTATATATATTTTCTTATAGCGACGTTGTAAGTATTGATGTCATGTGTAGCGATATTTGCATCCACAATTTGAGTCTAATAACGGACCAGTTTGGATCTATTGTTTGCGGTTCTATAATAACAATCTGTTCCTGAACCATTAGCTACCATTGCAATGAAATCATTATCTAATTACAAGTACATAATCAGTACCGTATCGGAAAGGATGTGAACTATTTAGATAGGTGATGCACTAATTGCGCAGAACACGAGATATTTACAATTAATTGTGTATCGCACGCAGTAGCGTCCGTGGCATCGAGGTCCTGGATTTGATTTCCAGTCCAGGCATGAGTCTTTACTAAATTATGTTTTATAGTAAAATAAAACTTTAACGGTTTCCTCTAGATGCAAGTAAGTATTTCAGTCAAGGTTTGTTTCAGTCATATCTTTAACATGTATAAGTTGGACATTTAATATTGTGCAAATGGGGTTTCAGGGATTCTATTTTAACGTAGTAGGATGATCAACTCTGCAGCACTTGCTGGTGTGACCCTCTTCACCTTCACGAGAGGTAGCTCTTACGCTAGCTCTTACGTTAGCTTAATGCGAATAATGTGGCTAAATACCTTTTGTAAAAACTCAACTTTATCTTTATTGAAAGTATTTACAGGCGTTGGTTTATATAATAATAGTCATATCGCCTGTCAGACCGAGCATAGTAGAAGAGCATGAGGGCTTGCTGTAATAAACAAAAGATTCAACTTTTTTCTGATTTCATTTTTTTATTCTTGTCTCTTACCTACCTAGATGCTTGCTCATAAAGAGAGAGATATGGAATGTTACTTCATTCATTTAATTTGAGTTCATTCATTAATAAAGTGCAGGGCTACATAGCGAGCTGGTATAGTGTATGCTATACTCATTAAACCAATTAACCATACAATTATGTGTGGTTATGACCAACATAGCAGATGTTTTGTAATGTTCTGTTATTATCTATACATCTATACATACTCGTATAAATAAAATTGGAGTGTCTGTTTGTAATATTAAAATAACCGCTGTTTACTAAGTGCATTTGGATGTATACACGTTACCTATACCGAAACAACATTTTTTACAATTTTTGTCTGTCTGTCTGTCCGTCTGTCTGTCTGTCTGTCTGTCTGTCTGTTTGTTCCGGCTAATCTCTGAAATGGCTGGACCGATTTTGACGTGACTTTCACTGGCAGATAGCTGATGTAACAAGGAGTAATTAGGCTACTTTTATTTTAGAAAAAAAAAATAGGATCTCACGAAAAAAAATTAAAACCAATGTTGCAGCGCAGCGCCTGATTAAGTTTGATAGCAACAACCTGCAATGCGTCCCGCGGGCTCAGAATGGGCGAGCAGGCTGTTGTCAACGGTTGTCTTTGTTAAATACCACGCGGACGAAGTCGCGGGCAACAGCTAGTTACAAATATCTTAGTTAGTACGTTGTCGTAAGGTTGAAAGTTAAGTGCAATATATTAAGTAACTGTCTTTCTCAATGGACAATTCGATATTTGCGCTATGTCGTGTTCAATAAACTTGAATATTGAAATAAAAGTTGTACATTGATGTCGTTGGCTTACATTTTTAACCACAAATATGTGCATTGCATATTTCTTTAGATCATTTTATCCTTATGCAACTTAATTTATCACTTATACCTAAGTAAACATTATTTATTATGATGAAAATTACTTACAGAATGGTCAGGAAATTATAAAATCTCACAAACACTCACAATGCAAGTTCACAATTTGTACCAGGATAGCATGAATTAGCCAGAGTGCGGCACGCAAGGAGAGGCACATGTGACGTGGAACGCAGTTAGGATACGACTGGGATACGGGAGACGTCCTCGGACAGATGGGACGCGTTTAGATAACAAAAAATATATCGATAAGACCCGCTGGTTTTTGCTTTTACTAGTAATGGAAGCTTAATGTTATTTGTTTTTTGTATTTCTTTCGGGAGGATGGTTATTTTTTGTTAGATTTTTTTTCTCATTGGAATACGTGTTGCATAGTTTTTTTTATGGAATGAAACACTCGTTAGAAAGATGAACGATAATGTTGTAATAAGGGAACGCATTTTGATACCCAAATATATGCAATTAATTAACTAATATAGTTTTTTTATTAGTTCTCGTCTGAGTTGGAACATAAGCCGAAGCGATCCAATGCATAATAATTAAAGTTTTTGGGATTGTATTGTAATTAGATAAAACTATCTTATCCTTCACTATCGACATAATCGAATATTTAAATATTTATTTCAGTCCCGTCACTTAAAGTTTTATTTTTTATAACTAGGAAATATATTAACTATCTAAGTCGTAATAAATAACTCTTAAATTCTGTTTTCGTGATTAGATTCCCAAGTGCACTTAACGATTGAATAATATATTTCAAACTCTATAGTAAAACTGAGAATGAACCTGTTACGTAAACAAAGAAATAACAATAACAAATTACCAGGACAACATGAATCGCTGGAGGTGTCCTCGTTTGAATAACGGGAGTAGTGGCGTCATATCGTCGGGCTCCGGGACGAATACAGCGGGTTTACTTCAAACCTACAAGCAACATCGCTTCTGCGAGGTTGGACCCACTCAAGATTTGTTAGGGGAATATAAATAGATCGTTTAAATGTTTTACCCCGGGTACAGAGTATGCGACTCCGTGATACATTATTTGGGTTAAAATCTGAACCTAATCAGTAAGTAAATTATTTAATGTAAACTTATATTTTCTGTATCCGATAATTGTTAATTAATCCTTGCGGTGTAACTTATGTGAACATTAATATTAGGGTGACGTTTCATGATGTATTTTAAAGTTGATATTAACTTTTACAAAACTCAATAATAGTTACTACCAAATTTATAAAAGTTATAATCAAGTTACAATGTTAGGTATATAAAAATGTAGGTTTAGCCCCCCAGACTTTATTATACCATCAATACGATCTGAATTTTCCACCTACAATATTATAATAGCAGGTACCAGGTTGTCATAAAATGCAAGAGCATACAAAGTACGGGCCGCCCGCCCGCCCGCACAGTCAGCGATCAGCCCCCCGCCCTTATCATCGTTTGTAATATGCTTAATAGGTATGTAGCGTTTGTTTACAGTTGCAATGCTTATCAGCAAGGGGTGCACTTATAGTAGTTTAATGCGTCAGGTCCAATAGTATACTTTTAAAGACATGCAATGTGCAGCAACCGCCGCGACGAACTAATATGTTAGCTATTAATTGTCTGTTTATCTTGTACATTATTGTTTTTTTTTGTAGTTTAACAATAATTTTATCCCATTGACAAAAATAGCATCTTAATTAAACAAACCATTGACAATTGACTACTAATGATAACTACGAATAAAATATTTGTTATTTGCTACAAGATAATAATACGTAACTATCGTATACAAAGATCAATTTGCTTTGAAAACTAATATATATCAGTTCACCCGTGTGTGTGTGTGCTTAATGTCATATTATCTCATAATAGCTTCCCCTTTCACTACAAATCATAACATAGGTACCAGGCTGACATGAAATGCAGGAGATATAGTAGTTTGGCGCCACAATGTCGGGAGCCCGCCCCTATCCGTGTTTACAACAGCGCTTATCGGTAAGGGAGTGAAGACGGGGAATGGGGATGCATTGTTTACTACTACTTATTGAGCCATTAAGTGAGCGAGGTTAGGTCCGCACTTGTAAAAAATTATATAATTTAGAGCATATATTTTTCTTTAATTAAATAAATAATGTAAAGTGTGGCAGAGCCTTCAAAGGATATAAGCGCACACACTAGCTACTCCATGCTTTTTAGCCACAGATCACGAGAGATATGCCGTGCGGTTCAAAATGTATGGGAACTCGCTGTCTCCGTTTTGTTCCCCACCACTCACCACAAAACACATGCAATTACATAAAACCAACCAATACGAAGTCTCACACACACACGCGTGCCAATAATTCGGTGCGTGCTGCGTCGTCGCCGCATACAGCGGCCGTACCACGCGACGCACCAGTTTATTCAAAGTATCGTTAGACGATCTATCCATTGCCTCGTACATTCACTCAGTAGCGAACATAGGTGGTACTTAAAGAGCCATGTATATTGTACAAAAATAAAAAAGTCGTTGTGCTACATGAAAACTAAAATAACATAATAAAGGCATTAAATATTTTTCGATTTGTTGTTTTTAATGATTTTAAAGACGAATAAATAAAATACTTAATACTGGCTGGTGAAATGAGATTCCATCTTTCGCGTAGTTCACTTTGCTGCTAGTATTTTTGCACACAATCACGGAATAACACGGCATTTAAAAAAAAAGTTAGAGCTCCGTTACCGACGTGCAGTTGCAGTCGACTGACGGCGAAAACTCTATGTTAGCCTAATTTTAGCTAAAGTTGAGCGCAAGCCCACCGCTTTCATAACATATCTCCTCTAATATATCTGTGTTTTTAGCCCTCACTCTCATATATAATGACGTCATCTTTGGTGGGAATTATTATTTTTTTAATGCGACCAAGCCCGCTACACACTCCCACCACTAAGTAAGCCAGGTTCCGCTGTGGATCTTGGCTAACAGGAGTAACAGTGGTGGTTATTATTATGCTTTATGAATGCTACTATGACGTATGATTATTCAGATATTTCCTTTTTTCTGCTTTAGCAGCGACTTTAGGGGCTCCACAGACCGGTTCAAACGAAGGTCACCGGTAATGTGGTTTGTTTTGGCCACAATATAATGTGGGCTCCTGCTGTTTTTTCTCTTAATTTAATTACATAAACATACCTACATTAGCTACTATACTAATACTGTTGAAATATTGGACTTATTGTATTTTTTTGCGGGTAATAAGGGAGCGTTCAGGTATTAGGTAACGCATTTTTTGGAGATTTTGTACGCGCCCCATGTAACGCGCAGTAACGTTTTTCTCTCCCCCCCCCCCCCCCCCAGTAAAACGTAAAATCTCCACGCGACCGTTCTGAAGGGTTAAAACAATGTTACGTAACGCGTAGTTCAACCCCGACCCCTTTCGCCACTGTAACGCATCGAAACGTTTCAGAAGACCTCTCCCAAAAACCGTTACGTAATACTTGAAGCTCCCTAAGCAGTAATTGCGTATTAAATCAGATGAAAAAACGTCATGTAGCTCTGCTCTCGGTCTGGAACACGGCAATAAGTGGGCTTATCAGTGGTATGATATCGCTTACTATTTCTCTATGGGTATGAGTTATTACTTGTGTGGGGAGAGACAAATTGGTCGTGAATGTTCGATCAATTATGATGTAATCTGTAACAACCCGCATGGGGTTCCTTTTTCGGTGATCATGGTGAATAAAGTCAAATCGTTTATTTCGTATAGGCCTACGGGGGCACTTACACATTGTCATTACATTTTTTTATCTTAACTCTACAACCGGATCGGAACGCGACCTCAACTGAGAAGATCCGGCAAGAAACTCAGCGGGCTTGTGTTTTTTTTTAAATCCATTATTTAAAAAAATAAAATAAAAAAAAAAGCTCCAGTGTGTTGCCATGCGAGGCAGATTATAATATATGTAACCTGACAAATATCTATATATAGGCCCTGTTTGTGGTAGTGTGAAAGAGAGACAGGATCAGCCCTCTCGGCTGCTCTTGAATTTTATCAGATAATATATGTCATATAAGAAAGTAGTAAACATATTATTGATCATTTTGTTAAATCTGATTTACATACAGTACTTGCGAAGATTGTGAAGTTGTTGTGAAGCTTTTTATTTTCCTTTTTTCGTAAGAACTCAAAGCGAATTTTTGTTTTATAAATTTTGAAAGGCCTGAACGTGCTATGTGGGGTATACTACACTTCCCTAGTTTGTAAAGGCTTGTTGAATACTACCAACAAATAATGTCAAAATATGAATTAGCTATTCATACCTCAATTATTATTAAAAAAACAACATAAACAGTTTTAATCATTTATTGTTACGTATCACAATAACTTATAGACCGAAATCTCACGTTAGTATATTTATTTACAAAAAAAATACATGAGTACTTTACTTGAATCGGTATTGAGTTACAAAACTTTAGAGAGTCACACTAAAAAATATAATTGCCACTTTTCTTATATTTAAAAGTAAGTAGGTACTTTTTCCTATCGTTTCAGTAGATACACCTATATCTTAATGTTATTGTCTATTTGCATGTAACATTATTTATATCTACGGGGGCATAGTACGAACTGTTCATTCCAGGCAATTCACTTCAAGGCCTAAAACTTATCGTCTTTATTATGCTGTCGGAAAAAAACCCCGCGAGAAAGGACCTTTGTCCCCAGACTGTAATTGTAATTTGTACTCACAACGTTCGGAAAGAAAATTACAAAGTAAATCAGTAAGTAAATTGGTTGACAATAAGAGTTGGTAATACGCCCCCTGATATTTTGAAGCGTTAATAGCATAGTGGGGCCGCCACTGTAATCGAGAGGTTCCGGGTTCGAACCCCACGATGGCCATTAAACTATTGACGTGAGCCCACTTTTAGCACAAACTTTTGCTTAGTTGAGGAGCCTAACAGGACTACTAGTAACAAACACACACACAGATATATTGATCTTTACCTTTTCAAGAAAAGTGTGTTTATTTACTTTTCTTTCTACCGTAACACTACTTAAGTATGATTCTAAAAAATGTATTCAAATGTCATTATTATGCTATGAAAAATGATATGATTTCCTTTGCTTTATCGCCACCTCAAAACCACATATGTGCTGACCAGTGATACGGTCAACAGTATCAGGAAGCTGGTGACGTCATAATGGCGGCGAGCGGCGTTGTAGAATCCCCCATACACTTGCAAGCCGGCCGTCTCGATACTGAAATGTTAAAGACATGTGTCAACTCTACCACAGGACAGATTATAGGCCAATAAAATTTACCAATAGACACTCATGGCGTGATTTTGAAGGGTTGTTTTATTTCATTATTTCAGAATGTTTGAAACAAAATTAAACCCTCGGAAGTACTTTTCAATTCATAAGGAACTGATTTACTTGAAGAGGAAACACCATTTGGACATTTATATTAATTTTTGCCCGTGGCCCTGCCCACGGTACCTCAATGAAACATAGCCTATATCACTTAGGGATAATGTAGCTTCTTATTAGTGAAAGAATTATCGTAATCGGATCAGTAGTTCCGAAGATTACCCCCTACATACAAACATACAATCTACTCTTGATACTATTAGTATAGACAAAACCGGGAGGTCAAGTGCGAGAATATACGCATGCCAACCGTATACTTCATAGTCTACGTATTTAGACAAATTGTATGGAGAATTGAAAGTTTTAAATACTGTCCGCTAGAGGCGCTGTTCAATCTGCCATACAGTGTGTTTAAGTACGTAAACTATACAGTTAGCTTAGGGATAATCTCTCACTTCGCGTACTGATCGTATGGCCTAGGTACTCGTTAACCACTTAAAATATTTTACACTATTTATTTTAGTCCTTATTTAAAGCATATAGGCTTTATAATTCCGGAGATATCACTATGGGATAGAGGTTTCAATATACCTACCTAAACTTGCAATAATCCCCATCGTAGCTCCATCCGAGGTACTCTCCAGTTCTCAGGTTCTCACTTCGTAGCCAGTCCTCTAATGGTCTGAAGTAGTCCCTCAGAGCTTCGCCGTTGAGTCTTCCTTCTCCAATCGTCTCCTGCAGGATCTGTGTCCAAGGGGCCGAGGAGCCACGTTCCATGATGCGCCTGGAATTGAGATAATGGAGACGGTTTAGTCAAGACAGTTTCAGAGGAGGCAAGTTGAAAGCCGAGATAGTTTCAGAGGAGGTCAGATGAATTTCAGAATCTCTTCTTCAATGCCACATTTTTTCCTTCCTACATCTGATTTGCTTGATATGTGAAGCTGAGAGTTTCGGTCTATAGCAGTCGTTTGGTACTTTCAGAAACCTGAAAAAGTCTGAAAATAATCTTATCGGTGACCGAAACCATAACGTTACTAGTTAGATTATGGATGAAGGATTCTCCCGTGTTAATATAGCCAATCAGACTAGTGTTACTTTAAAAAAATCCAAAAGGCCGAATTAAAGCCTAGCTGCGCAACATGACTCGCTTGAGGCAAACCGCCGCACTGCCTCGCCCTTGCCTGCCTCGGTCTAGATACCGTCGATCGCATACGACTACACTTGACTCAGCAGCTACGATGACTTTGTTAAAAATGATGAAGAATTAATATACAGCGATGTTCTGATTAGCAATCGCTCGTATGAACACGTGGCGATTGCATCGCAATGATCGTACGATTTTCCGATCGAGGATACTCGTCTTCATTGAATATACTGATTGAAACGTAACGTTGAAAAAACAAAAGCCCGCTGAGTTTCTCGCCGGAAGTTCTCAGTTGAGGTCGCGTTCCGATCCGGTTGTAGAGTTAAGAAAAAAAATGTTAATGACAATTTGTAAGTGCCCCCGTAGGCCTATACTAAATAAACGATTTGACTTTTACTTTGACTTGACTTTGATTTCGACTTTGACTTTGTTCATTTCTACATAGGTACTACTATTCCTTATCGAATGTTCCTGCGATCGATTGCCAATAAGAACAACACCTTTAACTAATTAAGTCAATTTATTACTTCTATTAACTATGTACTATGTATCGTAATATGAATTTGCTAGGCCTAATTATATTAACTTTTACTACATAAGCATCATGTCATCGAGTCATTACGTGAGCAGTGTGTCATTTTCTAATGTAATCCGAGTAGGCCTAGGCCCCAGACCCGAGTTATATAACCTGGGGTTTGCGTAAAACAATATCGAACTTGCGTTATTTGCGTAACACTATTCTATACTTCCTGGACTGACTAAATGGACTCGTCCACTTTTCAAGCACTATTTCTTAAGGATTTGAAATACTTGTTATGTACTTTATTCTGCATTGTTTCAATTCCATATTATAGTCAGTGAGGAAGTTTGATGAGTATCTTCTTGTTACTTGTCCTATAAATGTTTTCAGTCAGAAAAAAACTGTAAGATTTTACATGGTTAGCACACAAACGAAACATGATTTAACTAAGAGCATCGCTGTCCTTCTCATGGGTCTAGTGTCTGAGGATGACAGCAATATTTTTGTGGGTGTTAGTTCGATATATACAAGAGCTTGGCAGTTTTTGTCATGAATATTTGACAACGAATTATTATGTCAGTTGCATTGTCAATTGTCTACAAGATAGGCCGTAGCCAGGAATTCACTTCAGGTGGGCTCGAGCTAACTTCGGGGGGTAGGGGGGGTCGAGCTCTGGACCAGAGACATTAGTTAGTACCTATGTGTAAAACGATGGGTTGTCTAAGACATTTCTGGGGAGGGGCGGGGGGGGCGGGGGGGGGGGGGGCTCTAACCCCTCTGCCTACTGCCTCGTCAACACAAGTACCTATAAACTACTTTTCACAAATAATTTTATTACCTAAATAGGGTAGCAGGTACTACACAAAGGTATAATAATACATCAAAACCACCATAATAAATTCAATATTGCTTTACAAAACATAGACTTAAAAACATTTCATTCCTTACTAACTCGAAATCATGCAACTTTATCTTCTTTTATGGCTATTATTGCGCCTAATATAGCTATAGTGCAATCTTATACAAACATATAACTGCTTGACGTTAATCCTTGGTTACATAAATATAGTATTAAGTTGTGTCGTCATTTTGTATCAATTGGCGGGTGATGTTGTAGTGTAGACATTTCTAGGTAAGTAGGTATAATTCAATAAGATTCTCATAGTTGTAAGCCTGTCTCTATTTGGTACTAGGTAAATAGCTGTATATAAAGCCGATAGAGATCTGAATGCGAGTTATGTAAGTGTCCGGCGTCTATGGGATAGTAGCGAGAATACGCGGTGTGCTAAAATGTTCATAATTATTATGTATACGAATATAATTGTCTACTCATATGCTCATGATTTATGTACGATTGTATCGATCGATCGATCGATGAATCGATTGTACGATTAAATCGTTTGAAAGAAATTAGAGAAAGATGTTTATTTGAAAGTCGTTGACCCGACAGACTTTGTCCTGTCCAAATTCTCACAGAAAAAGTACTTACAGTTTTTCCCAAATTTCATAATTTCCCGGACAACTTTTTTTTTTCTTTCCCTTAAACTTATTCAGACCATTTTTTTGACATAACACCTAGTCTTTTAAGCCTAACATTGGCATAGAAATTGCAAATCTTTTGCAACTTGCATGAATAAAAATAGCATTTGTGCCTATGTTAACGACCTGATTATCGCAGTTGGTAGTGATCCTGCTTTCTGTGCCGAGGGTCCTGGAATCTTGGTAAGGACAAGCTTTGTATGATGAGCATGAATGTTTGTACCCGAGTTATGGATGTTTAATATCTATAGAAGTATTATATACTCAGATCGCCCTCAGACAGTTATGGTACCCATAATACAAGGGTCGCTTAGTGTGGGACCGTATAGTTGGTGTGTTCGTCTGGCGATATTGTTATATTATTATTATGTATGGTTGCTGGTTGCTTCACATTCTTTGTGCAAGTTATTTGCATGCTCAGTACTTCTGATATTTCTAACTATAAAAGCTACATTTTATCTGCCACCAGCTAGCCCAGTCCGTCAGTTTTCGCAACCGCTCTGACCCATATGGCCACGCTTCCTATAGTAACTCCAAATAATGGTAATTATTCGGAGTCGCTAGTCACGATCGCTGATTGAAATTACGATTCGCACTCGTGTTTGTTGCATTCTCTACAAATAGAGCAGTTGTAGAGACTTACGATCTACATGCGTAAATAGAGCATGGATTTCTTATTCTTTGAAGACTTAGGCTGGCTTCAGACATCTGAAATGGCTGTCTGAATTTGGGGGACAGAATTTTTGATACGATCTCCGGTCCACTGAAGCCTTGCCTAAGTATTATTCCGAAAAAATCACAACTGAAAAATAAAGGAATGCAGTATATTTTTTTGTTATAAGGAAGTACCTAATGAAATAGAAAGATCATGTCTATCTCTAATTCTCTTAATATAATAACACGGTAACTTGGTTGTGTCTGTATATGTAAAATTTTTGGCTTATAATCCGGGTCAACATAACGCACGCTTAATAATAGACTGACCTAACTCAAAAAAGCTGTTTGTTGGGAAATCGCAAAAACGTTTTGTCATTTACAACTTGTCTGACATTATTACTTATATCTCAATGAAAATAGCGTAATAATAATAAATGATGTATTGTATGAATACTTGATTAAGTAATTAATGATACTAAAATGTAATTTTAAAGAAATTTTATTATTATTTATAATTATTTATAGCTTTTAAAATGTTGTCCCTGAGATACGTCTGTTTATTAATAAAATCAATGAAATAAACATTTCACTAAAACCCTTTCTCTTTTATGTTATAAGTCTATACGTGATAAAATAATAACATATCATTTTTATGTTTTTTAAGTTCAGAAACATGAATGGGTCACTATAATATAAAAGCACCGCGAGTTGACTGTCGCAATCTCAGACGCATTATGATTTATGTCACTCTCATATTACAAGTTTTGTCAAAATTTGTATGAGTAAAAGAGACAACATATTCGTTACTCAGTCTAGGAATAATCGATATCGTAAAAATTCTGAGATTGGTAGATAGATAGCGTTGGAATAAATCTATCTGTGTGCTTATCTCACTTTGGGCTTAAACCCTAATTGGTCAGTCTATTATTAAGCGTGCGATAAGATACTTTTATCCTGGGAAATGGATGGCTTCCTGTGGGCTAGCCAAACAACTATATCGCAAAATCTAGTGGGCGAATTTAAGCGTAATTTGGCGTTTAGGATAACTTTTATTTCGGAAAATGAAAGGGTCCTCGATATTTTCAAAAAGCTAAAATCCACGAGATATAGTTTTTTGCCTTTTTTATTTTTAATTATAAAATAGCAGATATTAATCAGTTAGGCTGTCCGTGGTTTTGCATTATAACACTATAATGTTGTATAGCTTTGACTATGGGCATATAAAGAGCGAGGATACACGGTTGAGTGTTACATATGAAACTAATTCCTCGTAAAATGAACACACTACGATATTAACTAAACAAAATTTAATAATGCGACCCGCATCCACCGTCAAGTGGGCACATCCGTGTGCGCAGACGCAATTGTCTGCACCATGCTTTATTTGTACATACCCACGAGGTGATTTGAACTTTATTGTGATGAAGTAGAATTGAAATTTATTAATTATTCTAAAGTATTTTTTTATAATTCACATGCAATCGAATATGAACCACATGATGCCTGAGATAGATATCAGATTAGTATAAAATTAGCGTGTACAATGAAAATCATGTTTGGTACGATATGGATCGTATGTTTGGAGGAATAAAGATTAAATTAACTTTTCATTTTAGTTCTGCTAAATAGTAATGAAATAAATTAATTGTCATTGTAATTTTAAGGCGTTTTTGGAGCGAACCATTTCGTTTGGAATTTGTTCAAAAATTTAAATTTAATAAATTAAGTTAAGCAAAAGTATGTACGATTTTCTATGATTGAGATATATACATTCTATAATATGCTTATAATTTTGAAATTAAACTATTTTTTAAGGATTTTATCGCGTTTATTTTTCGTTTTTACGTTCGTACGATAAAATCCTTAAAAAATAGTTTTATTTCAATGTGTAGTATTCGCGTAGATATAAAAAATCAATATGCTAATAAAATCATGGTTCACCTACTTATATGAAAAAATATACATTAAGGACCTCGGACAATTCAGATAAATATGTATTCGTGATAGGTCACCATTGATTCCCCTTGAGCTCCAGATATCAATATAAAATCTAATTCAGATCAATATAATTCAATTTCGCATAAACAAAGATAATTTATCTATGACTATAAACACATTAATGTAACTCGTGGTGCAACATGCCCTTGGTCGAAGCGCCAAGGTCACTATTATTATGTAGAACAATAGTTTGTTGGATTGTGATGTATTTGTTTCTATTTAAAAAAACAACTACACGTTTAAATAAGGTAAGTATAACAAAAATAGTGTAAAATATTTTAACAGATGAATCAGTTAGTTGTATGGATCAAATTGATATATAAAATATTTGCGTAACTGATGTTTGATTTTTTCAAACAAGACGAACCAGTAGAGAACACTCGATTTTCGTACAACGCTTTTTTATATTGCGGTTTCCTTATATAAAGTAATTTGTAAATGTGGGAACCATGTAGCAATTTACTTGTAATGATATACTTAGAGTAAGTACTTTTTTTACCAGCTGCTAAAGTCTGCCTAGCCGTTCCTACATTGTTCTCCCATACCCATAACAATGTACTGCACAAAAATGTAATGGATCTTTTTAAATAGAGTAACCATGGAGTTTATCGCCCGGTCTTCTGCATAGGAACGGCTTTCCGAACGGGTGGTAAAGTAGTAGCTTAGCATTTTGTAACTATTTTGGGCATTCATAAGTACTGCACTTAATGGTTTACATGAACAAAAAAAATATTAAGTATAAATATACAAAAAAACAATGACTTGATTTCGCACATCTGTCTCTCTCTTTGACATGCCAAAGTAAATTAAGCTATCCGTTTCACGCTAGATATCATGGGTAGCATCGATTATCTCTACTTCGTTTGCTAGACTCGCTTTATGTACTAAGAGTGCTACCTCCTTAGAGTATACTAATATCTTAATTTAGGTGTGATGTATATTATCGCCATTATTGTTGTGCACTTACTTCAAAATCCTGCCAGCTTCCGGGTTCCTGTAGATGTCGCACTTGTGCAGCGGCCTATTGGGATCTCCCGGGATGAACTGCCCGGTCCTTTCGCATAGTGACCGATAAATCTGGAACTGTAGCACGGTGCTCACGAAGTATCTGTAGACAATGTACATGATGGATGTAAATCATTTCATAAAATAACTGTTAGAGGTTTCTGCCACTTTTTGGTAATTCCAGATAAGTATTTAATGATATCTTGGCTATTGTGGGAAAACTTTGCGTACTTTAATTTTAAGCTAAGATATAAGCTGTCCCATGTCAAAATGTTGTTAAAATTACACTAAAATATTTATTCCTGTTTAAAAAATTGGCATGTGCGCCTTATGCCTGGTCTTTAGATTCAAGTCAAGTAGCTAGTCAACTTTACTGCCCTCGTGTTAACGCTTTAGTATGTTTGCAAATCGACATGAAAAACTAATTTAAATTTAATTCGTTTCTCAATTTGCCAACTCAAGTTATTTAAACCGAGCATCAAAGAAAGTATTATTTGATCACTAGGCAGAATTAATTCATAGAACAAAATCAATAAATATTTACGGATTGATATATAAAGATTGAGTGAAAAAGCAATTCCAACGGCTGTCATCAGTATTAAAGTTTGATTTATTGATTGGAAATGTAAATCGTGTAGCCAATCATGATTTAACAAGGCTATAACAATACATTTTAATCTAGGATGTTGGTTATATCACGATGTCCGCATAAATAATTATATTTTTATTAATAAGTGTTGTTAGTCCATTACGAACTCCTTAGAACGTATCGTATACGTCAAAGTAATTTAAATATTGCTTGCCTTGTCAAATCTCTAAAGTTTTTGGTGCTGAAACAGCGATAATACTAATAACAACATTTAAGATATTTTGGCGGGAAGTTAAAAGTGAATTTGTTAATTTTGTTATATTTTCTAAAAAATAGTGATACTTTGACCAGTAATGTGTAATATTAGTGGGATTTTAACCATTGTGTATTTATAAACGTGCACGAGTGAAGTAAATTTAAATAAACTTTATCTAACTAACTTAGCAGGGCGTGTTATAGCTTCACTAAGATGTATTTTTATAAATTAAATTATAAATAAATCGGAATTGTACAGTTATTTTGGTATAAGAGAGTTCAAATAATACTGCGCACTCACAAAGATTGGGTAAATTCATTTTAATAATGCATATTAATTAATATAGTCCCGGTAAGGGAAAACACAGACGAACGATTTTCGTGCGTTCATTATCCATAGTTGCAACTTCATCTACACAGCAAGGATATTTAGATTTTTAATAAATGTAGGGAGCTCAAGCTATACTGTTTTTAATATTAAATCCGGCTAACAAGCTTTGTGGCAAGAACATTTTCGGTCAATTAAATTAAGTGTCATTGTAATTAGCCTTAACATCAATTCCATATTTAAATTTATTTGGCCAATTTTCTGTCGCAAAAATGATTACTGTCCACAAAGTTAAGATATATGGTCGCACCTCTGTGTGCAGCCTAATATCTCGACAGTTTAAAGGAAGTCTGGCGGTAGAAATTATAGGCCATTTGTGTTAGACCCGTTTTGCGTACCAGCAACCACGCTTGCAAACCAATGTTGAGTATTTCAACAAGAATATTAATTACAAGGAAGGATTATGAGACGTAACAGCTATTGGTAATAAGACCATTTCGAATATAAGTAAAACGTAGTATGAAGTTACGATAGGTTTGGGTCGCAAATCACAATTAAACTGATAGGAAATAATTCACCATTATAATAATGTATGTAAGTGATAGCCAAGTTGATAGATCGCTTGCCTCGGTAACTAGGATCGCAGGTTCAAACCCCGGCTCGCACCTCTGGGATTTCTGGATTTCATATACGAATCACAAGCTAAACGGTGAAGGAAATCTGCATGTCTGAGAGAACCCCTCGAAAGATGTGTGAAGTCCGCCAACCCGCACTGGGCCAGGGTGGTGGACTATGGACTAATTCCCCTCGCATTGTTGGGAGGGCCGTGCCCAACAGTGGGACATTAAAGTGGGCTGGTATTATTATTATAATAATGTATACAAAACAGCTATCGAAACGAGGGTTAATAATAAAAGCGTTAAAAAATAAATAATACATCTTGAGGTTCCAAAATAAAATGTAAAGGAAACGCCATTCCAATTTCAACATAGGTATTTATAGCCTACTTTTCCAACATACACTTGGTGTGTGTCTATCTTGTATTGCCCCCATAACACGAGCGTTGCTTAGTATGGGACCGTACAGTTGGTGTGTTCGTCCGGCATTATTACTGTTTTTTATATAGACCATTTTTTAACTGAGCTGTGGATGGGATTATTCAATATATATTCGGAGTTGTCTAAGAGGTATTGAAAAACTAAAATGTCCGGAGCAAACTTGATTGCCCCATATAATAGGTACAGTTCACCCTCAAGTCAATGTCCTCACACTATTTGCTTAACAAAATTGACGGTAAAAACTTAAACCGTGCACCAATCATCACTTTAGTCGTTATTAACGTCAATCAAGAATTAATGCGACCTATCATTTCCCTGGTCCATTTGGTAACTGGCCAGTGAAGAAACTGCCCCCGTTCTCTGCTTGTTAGATTGTTTCGAAACACTATGGTATGATCGCGTGTTTTTGTAATAGGCATGCAGTTTGAGGCATCGGCCTGTGGTGTGGGCGGTAAAATGTCGTGCGAAATTAGAACAACATCATAAATTATATGACCGTACCGCAATAATAATTACACTTAATGTAATTGGCCGCTAAGAAAAGCAATATTAAAAGTAATAAAGGAGCAATGTTTCTGGCCGGATTTTCTTCTCTGTTGAGGTCGAGTTCCGAAATGGCGATTTGTATATTCCTGGAGGGCTGTCTAAAATAATCGATTTGATTTACCGCATTTTTCGAAGGAATAATTAGGTAGCGAGGTTCATGGTGTTTGTTTTGCTTTTTAAATTAGTGGCACTATGCGGGTAAATCTATATCTATATGTATGTGGCGTTAAAATTGTCACAAAATGATAATCTTCAACTTTACCATCCTTTCGGAATACCGTTCCTTACACCATTTTTAGTTAGTTACACCATTAATAACGCAAGAACGGGTGGGCCGATTTTTATGATCTTCGTTTTTTTGAACTTATCTCCGCTTGAATAGCAGAATAACTAATAACTAATTAAAACATCGGAAAAACACTTAAACAATAATGCTGAGGCGGAAGTTCGCCGGAACAGCTAGTAAAATAATATGCATAAACCAAAATGAACGTGCAGCATTTTAGACCCCAATCAAATATAATGGTCAGTATTTATAAAATTGCTAGAAACGTAAGCCTGGAATCTATTTACACAAACGAAGTAGACGGACGTCCGTTTATGGAAATTATAACTTCTATATGATGAACAAATAAAGGTATAATAAATCTATATATACAAATAAATAAAATTGGAGTGTCTGTTTGTAATATTAAAATAACCGCTTTTTACTAAGTGCATTTGGATGTATATACGGTACATATACCAAAACAACATTTTTAAAATTGTTGTCTGTCTGTCTGTCTGTTTGTTCCGGCTAATCTCTGAAATGGCTGGACCGATTTTGACGGGACTTTCACTGGCATATAGCTGATGTAACAAGGAGTAACTTAGGCTACTTTTATTTTAGACTAGCTGTTACCCGCGACTTTGTCTGCTTTTTGAGTCCACGCGGACGAAGTCGCGGGTAACAGCTAGTTTAAAATAAATTAAGATTAAAATTAGGCAAGTTTCAAAATGCACTCAGCAAACCGTTACATGTGTTGGCCAAAATATGTGCCAGCGTTCTGGTCACCAGATGTCTCCATCAGACGTTTTGATAGCTCTAATAAAGGTTAATTGAGCTATGTAGTTATTATATAGTGCAGACATCTTTAGAGCATTATTACGAGGATGTTAGATGTGGCATATAGTGGCTAAGAATCAGTTTTAACGACAATAAAACAGTACCTACACTTCTATTTTTTTTTATATCGCCTGACGAACACACCAACTTTACGGTCCCACACTAAGCAACGCTTGTATTATGGGTACCGTACAATGGACTGGGTGCGAACCCAGTATAAATTACATATATAGATATTAAACATCCATGACTTGGGTACAAACATTCGTGCTCATCACATAAAGTTTGTCCCTACGAGGATTCGAACCCGGGACCTTCGGCACAGAAAGCAGGGTCCTATCAGTTTTGTTTTGCCTGAAGGCAATACGACAAATGACGGCCTGATTAGCACAGTTGCTAGTGACCCTGCTTCCTCCCGGGTTCGAATCCTCGTAAGAACAAACTTTGTGTGTTGAGCACGAATGTTTGTACCCAAGTCATGGATTTTTAATATCTATATATTTATTATATACTGGGATCACCCCCAGTCTATTGTACGGTACCCATAATACAAGCGTTGCTTAGTGTGGAACCGTATAGTTGGTGTGTTCGTCTGGCGATATTATTATTATTAAAGTTTTCCCCATGACTACTACGCACGCCTCTGTCCTAGGCCATGTTTCGTCACGACATTCCCACAAAGCCGCTCAAATAATTATTCAATTTTCCGATTGGTCGACGCCTACATGCATCCATCACACATTATCACTAATCACTAATATTATAAATGTGAAAGTTTGCATGGATGGATGTTTGTTACTCAATCACGCCAGAACGGCTGAACGGATCCGGATGAAATTTGACACAGAGATAGATTATAGTCTGGAATAGCACATAGGCTGTTTTTTATCCCGGTTAAATGTATGGTTCCCGTGGGATTAAGGACATACTTTTTAATCGCGAATAATACCGCCGGGCGCAGCTAGTTAAAAATAAATTTAAATTAATAGTATCTAAGCTAACCCGTTTATGAAGACTGCGGTAACACAGTCAATTATCGAGCTGTCAGTCCGACCGATTCGATTGACCGTGTCGATTGAAATTGGGTCGATCGACTAACACATCACTATGATATATTAAGTGCCTGTAATACATCATCCTAGTCTAGGAAATGGAGCGATTTTTCTTTTTAGGTAAATTACCTCAGTTACCACATTTGCACTTAAGTTTTTTTGTTTAAGGTATGTTTGGATGTGGCGATAAGGCGCTGCATGCTATCACGTCACAATATATAAAACAAACTCGTGTTAGTTACACCATTTGTAACTCAAGAACGGGTGGGCCGATTTTATGTCTCCAAACCCGAATAGCAGTCACAAAGAAAAAAAAAAAATCATTTTTTCTCATACATTTGATTCTAGGGCGGTATGAAATTCGCCGGTATAGCTAGTTATAATGTATGTGGAATTATATGGTAATAATAATTTATAAGGTGCAATAGTGTAAAATATTTATGTGTATCTGATTAGCTCAGTGGGTAGTGACCATGCTTTCCGTGCTGCGGGTCCCGGGTTCGGATCCCGGTGGGGACATACTTTGTGTGATTAGCACGAATGTTTGCACACGAGTCATGGATGTTTATTGTCTATATAAGTTCCTATTTTATACTGAGTTCGCCCTCAATCCATTGTACGGTACCCATACCATACAAGCGTTGCTTAGTGTGGGACCGTATACTTGGTGTGTTTGTCTGGCGATATATATTTATTTAGTAATGAAACAATATATATAAGGGCTCGTGTGATCGCACCCTAAATAATACGCAAGTAGGCTCTATCAATCAACAAAAATTATCCAACACTTAATAACCAACGCAATTGTTAATTAATTGAAACTGGATTTGTGTAATAGATGCGTGGTCCCAGTGATGGCGGGAATATAGCATTAGATATATTAGAAAAATACCAATATACCCTACTAATATCAAACGAGCATTGCAGAAACTGTGCTAGTAATCTTTTTTTTTCATAAAAATAATGATGATGATTTGTCTCTTGTCTATAACGTACTCTGTTTTTAAATCTAGAGCTCTATTAAAAAAAGTGTATCAGGGTTAAAAGCGTGATTTATCTGTGCTCACGCAATCTATATAGCCCTATAATCGATTTTCTCGCAATTTTTGACAGATAGCTAGATTACTGTTTTTAATTATTTTTTATGAAAATCGGGTCTCCTGTTTAAAATAAATGCACTGGGATATAGAAACCTAAAACTGCATTCCTTTATTTAGCCTAAGCACGACGTTTGGCAGGTTTTTTTTAATCACTTTTGGGGTCCCGTTCATTTATTAAATTTTTATTCGAATTTTATACTATTGAGTTAAAACGCTAAAACGCTTTCACTCAGTCCACGCCACACTTATTATGTCTAAAGATTTTGAGTGCTGCGTGGCGCAATTAAGGTATAATTATAATTAAAAACAAATAAAAACTAGTGCAGTGGTAATTAATTGTATCATACTGCACTAGTAGCACAGCCAGCTGTGACAAGACAATATGTGAGATGGATAAATTTTGTCTCTTTCACTCGTATGAATTACGGAAGGGAAGCTACTCAGTGCAATATAATCCGTGACATAGCTTTTGTCTTGACTCGCGTGCTAGCCCTATGATATTAGCAGGCCTCTGGCGCTTAATAGAAGCACTACAACCATAAACAAACGAATATCTACAAGATTTTACAAGCTGCTATTAAACACACAAAGCGGCAGAGATTGGTAATTCTGAACAAATGTTTGGGTGAAATTTTGTTACTAGATATAAGTTATATACAAATAAATAAAATTGGAGTGTCTGTAATATTAAAATAACCGCTTTTTACAAAGTGCATTTGGATGTATAAGCGGTACATATACCAAAACATTTTTTAAAATTTTTGTCTGTATGTTGTTGCGGCTAATTTCTGAAATGGGTGGACCGATTTTGTCGGGACTTTCACTGGCAGATAGCTAAAGTAACAAGGAGTAGCTTAGGCTACTTTTATTTTAGAAAAACTTTTTGTTAAATACCACGCGGAAGAAGTCGCGGGTAACAGCTAGTTTGTAATAAAACACGATCCTCACAACGCGGGTGAAACTGCAGATAAAGCAAGTGTGATATAAATAAGTGACCTTATTTCCTCGTGTTACGTGCTTGATTTGTGGAGACGCGATCAGCAATGCGGCTTAGCAGGATCTATTAGAATTAACAACAGCCGCAGACGGCTTGGGTTATCTAATGGGTGTATAAAGAGATCCACAGTTTGATTGGCTATTAGCCGAGTCAAGCTGGCTATTATTGGGTACGCTCTGCGTCCATATGAGAAGGATTTAGGCCATACTCCACAATGCTGGCCAATTACATTTTCCACTGGAATTAGAAAAAAAAGAAACAAACCGGGAGCCTCTTTGTCTTTGAATAACCATTAATTATAAAAAAAAATAGTAAATTAATATGATAATTTATGATATTCATTTAACAAACAAGGTCAATAACAAATTGAAGGGGTTACGATGACTATAATTTAACATCTGTCAAAATGATGAGCGGTGATGTAACTTGTGTAGATAGCCTTATGTTAAGGTTATTAACGCAATAGCCATAAACTAAGAGAATATTTTTGGATTATAATAAGATAAAAAAAAAATCGCCATAGAAACATATCAACTCTATGGTCCCAAACGTAAGTACGTTTGTATGGGTATCGTTGAATGATCTGAGGGCAATCCGTCGGTGTCATTGAAACCAGGGCTAATCTTGAAAATAATATAATTTGCCTTGACGGGAATCGAAGTCGCGACCACCCTGTGTAGTGAGCAGAGCGGCTTAAGTTCAAAATAGTATACGAAGCTGTCTTCGGCTTAATTAATTAAAATAGCATGTTTTCGTCTTTAATTGGTCAATTTGTCCGACGTTTTCATACTGGCCATTTAACATTATGCCGATATCTTTTTTCTTATATTTTTAAATAGAATTCTAAATTCAAACTCTTTTTTAATTGTGATTCTTTTGCTAATCTTTCTTCTTCGTATGTTCTATTCATGTGATCTATTATATCTATTAGAAATTGATCTAGGATCAAAAATATGATCACAGCTGCATATTATGAATAACACAGGCTGAACTCTGAAATATATACTGTATATAAATGTACAATCCCTCTTAAAGGACTGGCTTCTATAGCCGCTAAATATAGGAAAAAAATTGCATAATAACAGTTGCATCTCGGAAAACTCGCACAGTTGCGCAATGATTATCACAAGATGGCGTTAGGTATGCGCTTATGCAACCGATAGCTTTATGGTATAACCGTCCTTTGGATATTAAAACAGATTTAATGTTTACTGCCCCGTGTGCTAGAACCGGCAGGTTAGAATGCCGTAAAAGGCGATTAAGGAATTCCACCATTAGGCTTATAAGACATAGATTATAAAGTAGCATAACACAACTATATTTTATTAAAAGCATTTCCCGCAGCTATACAACCTCATCGTGTCCATTAAGCCCTCGCCAGATCATAACGTCCTTGGAGTTTCTTTCGCGTAATGCGATCGTTAGGCCCTATCGTTTTGTCGTTCCAAATGTATTAGGTGAGAAAGGGATACAAATACAATTAATTGATATTAAAAAAGGATAGAAGTATGGTAATTAGGGAGTGCAGAGGGGAGAATATTTCTTTACAGATTATTTTGTGTGTTTTGAATAAGTATTTATTAAAGATATCATTAAATGTTTGGAAAAAGATTTTGTTTTTACGACTACGGCTTAATCTAGTATTATGATACGCAATTTTCTTAACATAATTAATATTTAAACGCAAATCCACACTTGACCTTACTCTAATCACCAGGGCAGGCGGGTAAAGTAATTTGACACTTTGTTAATCGTTATTTTGGTACACAAAACGATCTCCTTGTTGAATGTTAAAACGTTAGTTTTTTTGAAAATGTAGCGAGCAACGGAACAAGGAAATAAATTTAATAAGCAGAGGACAATGTATCAGATTTTAATTCGGTAGTGGACTCATGTATTTTTACTGTAGACCATAAAATTTTCTTTTATATTACCATATATATTTTAAATTTACCATTAAATACAGTACGCGTGCTTACGCGTATGTTGTTTAAACTTTTTATTTGTACATGTAAACTCAAGCTCAATTATGGCATTATTATTTAACATATTTTTATTGTTGTATAAGTTATACAGTTTATGCGAGTAGCTATAAATTAGATTTAAAGTAAATTTACCTTATTTCACATAACATTACATTGTTAAATAGTCTAAAATAACATTTAAATTAGCTCGTTATATATGTATATGTCGCGACATTTAGTTTAGTTTATTCCAGTAAACAATTCCGCCATTTTAATAAATCACACGTGTAAATAACAAGGGTAACGGGTCTTATCAGATTAGAGCTATTATGTAAAATACATAATATTATGTACATCTGCAACTATTGTGAATGATTTGTATAATAATTGTTTCGAAAAAAAAACCAGTTTTTATAGTCAACGATTATTTTATCAATATTCTATTGTTTTTTTCTTCAATCTCACCTATCTATATATTATATAAAATAAAATCGTATCAGTTACACCATTTATAACTCAAGAACGCGTGGGCCAATTTTTATATTTTTTTTTTAATTTGTCTCCGCCCCGTATAGCAGAAAAACAATTTAAAAATGGGAAGAATTGCGGTACGAAATTCGCTGGAAGAGCTAGTCTTATATAAAACATAGTACACTGTGTATGTATGTAATACTATATTGGATCGTTAGCCTAACATGCTCTTCGAATGACAGAGAAGATGAACTGTGATAATTCAGAAACAGGTCTACTAGGTCGGTTCGTTAGATCAGCTTGTCTCTTGTAGGACTGCAAATCCTTCAAAATTCCGAAAAAAACTTAAAGATGAAATTGTGACACAATAAAAAAATAACAGCCGTAATAATAACAGTCCTTTTACCTAGTTCTACTATCATCTCAGCTATTTTTAAATCTGGAAATCCTAACCAATACTTTCAACCAACTGTCCATTGTTAAAGGCATGATATACAACCCTGGTTGGATTTTGGAAAACACGGAGAACACCTCAGCCGTGACATTGGGAATAAGTCGAGAATCCGACAATCAGATTTTTTTCTGCATGCAAGATCGCGTCGTAGTCGTGTCGCAACGTGAAAACGCATCGACACTTCATCGACCGCCCCTGACGCTTTACCGTTATTTCCAAATATTTAGTAATAATTTAAATGAACGACGATACGAAATAGTTGTAAAGCGAAGGTTAGAGAAATTTGGCTTATATACTGACCTAGATATTAAGTAGGTATTACATGCGGCCTTACGCGTTCACACCTATTGCAACATGGCTCGTCTCTGCGTGTTAAGATGAATTAAGTTTCATTGTCCTTGAGATCTTTATCAATGTGATGAGCTGGGTTCGCAACTTCGTTCGCTTGAAAGTTGGTTTTCTACTGCATAACATCATGACCTTAATCCTTGAAGAGGTAGGTAGAGAATGAGAACAGTTATTCCGATTTCCGATTAGGAATATCAAGTTTTCATCGAAATAAGGAAAAAATAACCCCTGATAGGTTAAGTATTAACTGTTTAATGTTGCATTCAATTTCCTTTCATCTATTTAAGTAACCTAATATATAATATCTGACTACTAGCTATCTTGATATGTAGATACGCATGCTTGACGCTGTAAGGGTTGTCAACATATGCATTTTTTTTAAATTTGAACGGAATTATTTTTTTAATACTTTTACCTATACGAGGAGTATAGGTAAAAGTATTAAAAAAATAATTCCGCAATTAAAGCAACCGCGATGGGCACAGATTAACTCCCCCATCGATAGAATTGATCGGGAGTCAAATGCGTAGTGCATTTTTTTTAAATACCACATTATGTCAGACGCACACATGGTCGCACTAAGACTACCCCGCAGCTTCCGCACGTACCAACATACCACATTGCTTTCCATATTTGGTGCGTGCTTTGAGACGGCCGCCTTATACAAGTAATTCAGTTATATAAATGCGCATTTTTTTTATTATCAAAGCGGCAACAAAATCCAGTTAATCCAGTTCTTGGTGGGAGATAATTTCTAACCACCACATGCTTGTGTTAAAGGTGTTGATTACCGTATTTATAATTTAAAATGTAATTGAAGGGAGGCCCGTACCCAGCAGTGGGACATTAAAAAAAGGGCTGGAATTATTATAAACGGCGAACAGTGCCGACCACTCCCGAGCCCTCACGCATCGCCGTCGGTGGCCCGCCAACAGTCGCCCGCAACGGTGGTCACGCCCACACATACAAACCCATATAAGAATATACATACACTTGAAAAGAAGTTTTGTTAACTTATGCGGAGACAACCTCTATTAACCTTAAAACCACCAAACGACCTGCTTAAATTTAAAGTAACACTCAAACGTATAATTCCACAAATCTCAAGTTACCGTATATGTAAACGTTACACTTAAAATGTATGCTAGTGTCATCTTAGTTATGTAAGCGACGTTAAGAGTAACCGCGCAACGAGAGTCACGAGATTTAACCGGTTTCAATGGGTTCTGTTACACTTAGCGATGAAGCGATTTATACTTTAGCTATATATTATTGCCGTTTTTTTAAGTTCTTGCAATATATTGCCAATTTTTTTTATTTTTTAAAGCGTATTAGAAATATATTTTTTTATTCTGCAGAATAGTATAAGTTTTTTATGTCGTGAATTCTGTTGACTTTTCAATACGGCTAACGATTATGTACTTTGAGATGGGTTGCATGTGAGAATCAAACCTTTTTGTTGAAATTTGTGTGCATTCTATTGTACTTACTGAATTTTATATCCTTGTCAAATTCTTACCTGTAACAAAAAAAAACACAAATTGATTAATAATAAATCGCTTAGCTTGCACAGGAGATTGGCCGATACATTCACGATAAAAAAGATCTAATAAATTATTTGTTTATTGTGTATTATGTTTGCAAAACGCATTAAACGTTTCGCACTGTTGCATAACATGTGCAACATTTTTGCTGGCACAAAACATGTTTTCTATTTTCGATTTACCTTGTTTCAGTAAATACTCAATTTATATTCCGATCGAATTTATAAAAATTTAAATTAATTTTTAATGGCATCATAAAAACGTATAACCATTTTTTTTATTTATGATCTTAAAATATATTTATATCATGCTGTGACTACGTACACGTATTACGTGTGAAGACAACATTCATACGTCACATTGATGGAACTATTCGGATTAATTCGGAAAACAACCGATCTTGATTCGAAGTGTACATATATCAATCATTTTAAATTGTAGGATAATAATTAAGTAAGATCGTGGACGCACTAACGATTTTGCAAAATATTTTATAAAACATTTTTAAGCCTACCGCGCGCGCATCGTCCCGATGAAATCGTTGAAGTTTTTTTTAAATTCTGTAATTTAAAAAACATTTATTTTTATTTTTAAACGTTTGTTTTTGTTAAATATTATATTACAATAAAACTCAAACAATTAAGTGTAGCAATAATTTGGCACACAGGCTGTACCCAATTAATTTTGTTTACTTAAATATTTTACGCTGCGATGGTTTTTTAGTTTATCCGCGTTGCGCATGCGTTACGTGCATAAGTATGTAATATCCAACAAGTAGGCTTGTAAATAACATCATTACATCGTAAAAAATGATTAAAATCGTAGATCAATCATTTGTCAATACGCAATAGAAGAATTTATAGGTTTGCAATCATCAATTTAATTTGGTTAAATTGAATTGTGTAAAACAGGCTGTATCCTACCTCTAGCCTACTCTATCAGCTTTTTTAATGTCCCACTGTTGGGCACGGGCTTCCCATCAAAGTGAGGGGGATTATGCCATAGTCCACCACGCTGGCCCAGTGCGGGTTGGCGGACTTCACACGTCTTTCGAGGGGCTCTCTCAGACATGCAGGTTTCCTCACGATGTTTTTCTTCATTCAGCAAGCGATAATCAAGGTTGAAAATGAGATTCGTGCATAAAATCCAGAGATCCCAGAGGTGCGAGCCGGAGTTTGAACCTGCAATCCACGTTACCGAGGCAAGCGTTTTACTTACTTGGCAATCAAGCCGTATACTACGCTCACGCTCCCGAAAGTGTAGGTAGAAGTTTTTTTTTAATTATATTTATTTGTTGCTCTGTTGGAATTTTTTAATCGCAGGAGTATACATTTTTACTCAAGTGGTTTTTAAAAGATGATTATTTTGAGGCCTGGGTTGGCGTAGCCCGCGATTTGATACGGGTTTGTAGGTAGAGGTTTACTAATGTACACCTATAGTTTGTGTATGGAATTAGGTTTCTCATGTTTCCAATATGGCTTATAGCGTTGATATTACCCACGTTATGCCATTTGCAGGCGCCACAGCCTTGATCGTTGACATTAATGGAGATACTTTGTAAGGACGTTGACATTTCAGTAGCGTAAAGTACTATGGTAGAGTCATTTTGTATTTGGTTTTTAAACTCTATATTTTCAAATAAAACTACTCTTACATATTTTATCGCGTTTATTTGATGGTTTTTACGTTCCCGGCGTTTCGGGTGCTTTACAGCACCCATGGTCACGGGAGGACTGAGGTGTTTGACGTCCTAGTGTCAAAGTTTGAATTGAGGTACCCTCGTATTTCTAGCTATGCAGATCTATGCAGAAAGTGCTCACCGTGTCTTGAGGTCTTGCAATGGTGCGCTTGGATTTAATTATATTAATTACTGGTGACCTCCCATGAGCATGGTTGCTGTAAAGCAGCCGTAACGTCGGGAACGTAAAAAACATAAAATAAACGCGATAAAATCCGTGAGATTAGTTTTATTTTAATCATACAATGTTATTACAGATATAGGCCTAATTATTAGGTGCCGGTTTCGTAATACCTAGATTATAAATCAATCTGTATATTTCGTATATCCGCTTGGCATTTCGTGCAAGGACGTTTAGGTGCTATATTCCCACAATGGTTATGTATTTCATCATCTTATCTAAATAATTTGAATGGATACGGACAGCGTTTCCGGTTCGTATAAAAACACGTGTAAACAACAAATAAATTTGTATACCATTAAATATTTTGCGAGTAGTTTCCTATAGCTACCAAGTTGGTAGAACGCTTGCCTCGGTAACGAGGATCGCAGGTTCAAACCCCGGCTCACATCTCTGGAATTTCTGGATTTCATGTGCGAATCACATTTTCAACTACTATTATCACTTGCTAAACTGTGAAGGAAAACATCGTAAGGAAACCTGCATGTCTGAGAGAACCCCTCGAAAGATGTGTAAAGTCCGCCAATTCGCACTAGGCCAGCGCGGTGGACTATGGCCTAATCCCTCGCATTGAGAGGAGCCCCGTGCCCAGCAGTGGGACATTAAAAAGGGCTGGTATTATTATTATTAGTTGCCTATATATAGCTGTAACTAAAATAGTGTAAAATATTTTAACAGATTAATCAGTAAGTTATATGGATCGCGTAGATGTATCAAATAATTGTTTAATGATGTTTGATTTTTTTAAACAAGGCGAAGCCGCAGCGTTTGAGCTTTCGCTCAGTACAGGTTGTAATTGTTTAAATGTCTAATTATTTGATTTATTTCTTTGGGAATGTTGTCTTTATAACCTATTTTTGGACGTGTCAAAATATTTTACCCTATTATGGTTAAACCTTATTTATAGAATATTTTGTGTATCAACATAAAAGGCAACACTATGAATACTGCCATTCCCATTTCCTTTATAGACTATCATAATATATTTGGGTATACAGAGCAAATGATTAATATAAATATGTTATTTACATTGCTTTACGTATATAACACATTAGCCTATTATTATTGAACCTCTGTTTAGATACTTACTCTGGATAACTCTACATTTTATCTTACTTTTTATCAGTATTAGTACTAACACTATATTTGTGGCATGATCTAGTTGCATAGGAGGTATAATAAAACGTATGTTTTATTGATTATTTTGCATATGTACGTTGTAAACTCTATTGGCAATCCTAAACAAATATATAAATAAACTACGATTTATTATCTAGAGCGGTATCTTTAATGATAATCTATGCATGTCTAAAGTTTTAATTACTTTATATTGCGTTATTGCTATGTGTCATACCGTCGGTCCGAAGTTATTAAGAAAACGTTCAATTCGGATATGACATTTTCAAACGGCCTTGCCTGGCTTGAGATATAACGTGGGCGAGTTTATACCTAGTGAGTCAACTTTGACTGACCTCGAGTATACAGCTTAGTTCGCAAATTGACTAGTGTCAACTTGACTGACCTCGAGTATACAGCTTAGTTCGCAAATTGACTATATAGTGTCAACTTGACTGACCTCGAGTATACAGCTTAGTTCGCAAATTGACTAGTGTCAACTTGATTGACCTCGAGTATACAGCTTGGTTAGTTCGCAAATTGACAAGTAGCGAGACAACTTGATTGACCTCGAGTATACAGCGTAGTTCGCAAATTTACAAGTAGCGAGACAACTTGACTGACCTCGAGTATACACTATACAGCTTAATTCGCAATTGACAAGTAGCGAGTCAACATGACTGGTCCCAAGTAAATAGGTGAGCTCGCAAATAGACAATTACGGCAGCTGCCGCAGTATTTGGCAAATTGATTTCACTCTTAAAAGAACTGTGCTTATTTTGTTGTTACATAAACTACACTTGGATGAACTAATTCGTTAATAGCTAAGTCGTTAGAAGGGTCAACCTCATAATCTAAAGGCTTCAAGTTCTGAGCCTGGTCATCCATCTATTGACGTAAGCTTACGGGTTATGGAACTGCTAGTTATATGATAGCGCTACATTGCTAATAAACGTAACAAAAAATAATTAATGTAATACCTTATATATTACTGTCCTTGTCATGCTGATGATTTATGAGCAAGGCGGCAAGTTTTTTTTATGTTTAGTTGTATTTTGTTGGCAAATTTGATTGGCGCTAATATTAGACCATATCCATTACATTATTGGCGTTGGGCCATGAGTTTTGCTACCGGAACTAGGTAGCCGGACCCGTTTGAAGGGCGCGCGGTCACCTCTCTCCATCGTCGCCACTGCGCGTGCGCCCGCCGTATTATTCTCCACCATTTGTGATTTATTACTACCTATGCCCGCGACTTTGTACATGTGAACTTTATTTTTTTAATATCCCATGGTAATCATTTACACCCCAAATTTAATTAAAGCTGTCGCCATGATATCTTTTATCTTCATTCGTCTAATAGAGTCCCGTGTAACACGATTAGAGAGAGACAAAAACTGTGGATTTAGGCTCTGCACATATAATAATAGTATTTTTATGTTAATTAACATACCTATGTATCAAAAATTTAGGTACAAAGGTATTGATGACAAAGCTCATGGACACTTATCGGTCATTAGACATGAGCCCGAACGTAACTTAAAAAAAAAAGATTTATCCAAACTTTGACCCTAATTCGACCTCCATAGAGATCGAATTTCCAAAAATCCTTTCATAGTGCTCATCTACGTTACATAAGGAACTCTCGTGCAAATATACCATGATTCTATACCTACTAGTTTAGGTTGTGCCTTGTCCGACAGTCGGTCAGCGTTGGAGATATTAAAAAGATAAAAAAATAATATAAATATCCCCAGACGAACACACCAACTATACGGTCCCACGCTAAGCAACGCTTGTATTATCGACACCGTACAATGAACTGGGGGTGAACTCAGTATATAATACTTATATAGATTTTAAACACCCATGACTTGGGTACAAACACTCGTGCTCATCACACAAAGCCTATCCATACCAAGATTCGAACCCGGGACCCTCGGCACAGAAAACAGGGTCACTACCAACTGCGCCAATCAGGCCGTCACCATAGGCATTATACCATTGGCAATTGTCAATCTTATTCAATAAGAAATAAAGACTATGTCACATCACGTTGGAATCAAATGCGTGCGATTAATCGCCACCTCGGTACGCAACAGTGTCGCAACAACGGAACCCTGCTTCGAGCGCAGGAAGCTAATAGTTAAAATACCACTGCGTTGCCACACTACGCGACACTGGCTACTCGAATGCAACTATGGCGATATCAAGTCGAAACACTGTGCTTAGTCTAGTGCAGGGATTCCCAAAGCGGTCGATATCGGTACCCCAGGGGTCGACACACGAAAACTGATTTAGGGGATCGACGACGTCTAAAAATCGACCCCTTAACACGATTTGTTATTTGAAACTTTCAAGTTACGTGTACCAACTTGGAATACGACTAATATTTTAGCAGGAAGTATCATTGTTGTACTTTAAAACTCAGCAAGTCGATAAGCGTGCACAAATTCGTGCAAGATGAAATTAATATTTTGTATTAATAGGAAAAAAACTAGAGATAGTATTTGTAAAGTAATTTGTCTAAGGGGGTCTGAGGTATCAGTTCATTTTGGAAAAAGAGTCTCTTGCCCAAAATTGTTTGGGAATCCCTGGTTTAGCGGTTTGAGGTTGATCGGGTGGTTGCATGGTCTAATCCCGTCTCGGCCAATTTTGAAAATGATCGTTTGGTAATGGTCTTTTGGTTACTAAGATTGCATCCACAAGCGCTGCTCAGTTTGGGACCAAACAGTTGGTGTGTTCGTCTGGCGATATTTATTTATTTTCAAATCAAGATCAACTCTACTAGACAAGTTGCCATAGCTATTCATTTAATTATGTTGTAGCTAGACACACTTTTTGCTCTATACCGAGTAGAGACCATTTGTTTTGTATCTTTAAATTTATAAAAGTTATAAAATGTCTTTAAATTCGAGGGTTACTCTATACTGTAAAAATTTACGAATGCATGTCAAAATTATATCTTATCTTTTACATTATCCATGTAACTTATAAAAAACAGTCTTTAAATACGGGGTGACATTATTGTTTTATTACCCTTTGTGTTCAAGGCAAGCATTGGACTTTACCTTACGAGTATGACTATCTCATAACAGGACGTGTATAACATTTTTAAATCACATTCAGAACAATTGAAAATGTATACAATCCTGAAACTCGCTATGAGAGTTTTCGGAGCACGTAACATATATATAAGATCCCGACAATCACGTCGGGGCATAGCGGCCGCCCCACCAGGCATACCACTCGCCTGGCTGGAAGATCTTCCCTACCGCTAAAGTACCAAAGACTAAAATATAGCACGATACTATATAATATAGTAAGGGTGGCAACCCTAATTCATACTACACGTTGTACAGATTCTAATTTCCCACGGCCGTAACTAGTCCGCACGTAAATAGTAGTACTAGTTAAATAGTATATACAGCAACATAGTATATGTATTATTTTATTCACAAATCGCAAGCGACCGGTAAAAGTTCAGTGTGAATGAAGGACGCATGACCGGATGTATTGCAATACGTCTGATGGTGTAGATAAATATACGGGTTTACATATACTATAAGTAATGAAGCACAGTAACATATGCTAGCATATACTATTGGTACCTATAATAATGTTCTATATATTTAAAACAAAGTCGTGTTAGTAAACTTTTTACCCCCAAATTTATAGACGTTTTATAACTCTACCAAACGTCATATAGTACTGCGCACGAGAGTTTTGCTTTCCGCAGTACTATATGACGTTTGATAAAGTTATAAAACGTCAATAAATTCAGGAGTTAGAGTATAAGGGCTTCGGACGTAATTTAGCAGTTTCAGTCAGTCAGCCTCTCATATTTTGAAACATCAAGTCGCAGATTGTTATTTTTTTAATATTTGCATGTGCATTGCTCTACATTAAATATAACCATTTTATACAGCGATTAAGATAACCAGACCAGATTGACCTAGCATTGTGGTTATTTATAATGAAACACTGATTTTGAAATGTCGCATTATGTAAACAAATATAGGTAGATATATAATATAATACTTTATTCATAATTATATGTACTATATATAAATATATATTTACATTAAAAAAACCAAACGCTTAAAGTTATACCCGCCTTTTTATATATTTATTTTTTCTATCATTAAGAATGTTTAGTTGTTATATTTTATGTAAATATATTTGTGTATAATGTATAATACAATGCCGTAGTTAATTATGTGTGAACAATTATTATAATGGATAACGCGAACGGAATATCAGCTACCTTGAGTTAAACTTTATAAGGTATGACAAAGTTAATTTAACTGTGTTAACCAATTATTGATTAGTTCCGCTTGTCAGATGTTAACAGTATTTATTGAGATAAAAAGTAACAACATAATCTGTCATTTGATTGTATTATAAGTTGTAAGTCTGAAAAGTACAAAGCGCTCGACTGAATAGACATCAAGTATCATTAAAATTAACCAACAAATGATAATATTGAATATACCTACTATTATCAAAAGTATCGTTAACTATACAGGTTGATCTTTTCAGGTGGGCGTGGATAGCCTAATCCAAAACTATAGAGGTATTATATAATAAAAAATAGCCCTTTTATTTAGTTTTCCGTATATGATTACTTACATATTTTGATCCTTATAAGCGACATTATCGGATAGTGCAATAATACAGCATGTTGTATTTTTTTCAATTGAACAGGATTAATTCCTGGCTAGGGAAATTATTTTTTCAAAAATATAATGATGGATATTAAATTCAATAAAAAAAAGGATGGACATGAAAAAATGACATTGGCGAAATCATTATAATTGTGAAGCTATCGTGCGAAGGTGTGCCCGCCAAAATAGAGCTAAAATGGCATAAAAATTACTGTAAATAAACTGATTTTAATATAATAGTACGTAAAAAAAAAAACTTAAAATAATAATATAATATAATACTTAGTAAGTAAGTACATAAAGCATACAAGTGTGTAAGAATAGCATATAATACTTCAAACAAAAATTTAAACACACAGTGCCAAAACAAAAACAGGTTAAACCGTCACATAATAAAAAGTGACGAGAAAATATATAAAAACTTAAGAAAATAAAAACCCCTTTCCCATAAGATTTGGTACAAAAGGTACAGTACAAATGTTGGCTGTAGGCGGCTTTATTTTTTAAATACTCAAAGTCTTTGTGACGTAATTAACTTTTCAGCTCGAGGACCGTTCGCCAGAAAGTAATCACCCTTCCTTCTGACTTTGACCTCGACGGCATTCACTGCGGGCGTCAACTTCAGACAGACATAAAATAATTTTATTTTAGTACCTACCTACCTACCTATATCATTATCTATTTTAACGCCTAGGTCGCGCGGCACGTGTTGTGAGATAAGAAATAAAAAGTGCCACATTCATTCGGAGAATAATATGCCTTGATATTAAAGTACTGATAGGGCGATTCGCAGAAGCTTTTCGGTAATGAAATTTCATAGCACAGATTAAAAATAAAATAGAGAACATAATTATATAATTCAATCAATTTAATTATTTTACGATAGGTTTTTAATTTTTATATATTTTTTTATTTCATTAGTTAATTATTATCTCCATGGCTTGTCAATTTTTGGACAGAGGTTTCGTCCATCTTGTTCCACTCATCCCTGTCAGTGGCTGGTCGTGTCCCGTAAAAATGAAATAGTTAAATAAATTGTTGATAAGAGTGTCCATGTCTCCTAATAACTAATATTTGCATCCTTCTATCTCCATTTGAAACACATCTATACGGCTGAACCGTATTGGCTATTTGTTTTTTCAAATGTTCGTAATAGTCCAAATTAGGTTTGTGGGGAAATAAGACGATGTTTGGAAAATTTGAAGATTCCTGAAAAAAACTGCCAATGCTTTTTTCTATGTGATTTTGACGGGACAACGTTTATCAGGTCCGTTAATTCTAGTATTAAGATTTGTTATTTTTTAAATTTAAACACTTGTCAAGTAAAAGTGCCGGTGTACTCAAGTTACATTATGACTAATGCTGTCAACTCCAACCTTTTTAAAGATAACATACATATGTATAAGTAGCTGGCACACTGGTTCTGTTTCCTGACTCTGATAGGTTGACCTTAATTAACGGTAACAGGGTGTACGTGTGAACGCATATATATATGTAATTATAATTTTTTTGTATGTTATAGGTATACATTGGAGAAGTGTTTTTTGAACTCTGTTTACACTGGATGCTTGATATTTTATAAGAACGTCGTAACTGGAGTATATGGCTACTATTGAAGCTGCTTGATACGCTTAAGCTTGCATACAATGGTAGCCGCTCGTTGTGATTCGCTTCTGGTTAGTGTTACGAGATGAGCACCCGAACGTACCCGAGTGGCATGCGTCTGTTGACATAACATTAACGAATAACTAACTCCCTTTGTGTATGAAAAGATATACAGGCTGTAACAGCGAGATGGATCTGTAAAACTATTAGATAGAAAAATATGTTCTAAGGACTATGTCGTTGATTTTAAGGAAGAAAAACTCCATTTATATATAAAAAAAACATGAATCGGGAACTAAACCCGGTCATTTAAAAAAGAACATTATTATTTAATTGCGATATTGACTGTGTAGGTTGTAAAAAGTTAATATTACTACGAAAGCTAGTGCCCAAATTGAAAAGAAAATGCTGTACTCAATTTTATTTTAAATTATCTAGTACCTAAATGTTTAAAATGGCAGCCAATTTTTTGAGTAATAATCAAGGTAGTAGGTAATAGGTTTAAGTAAAGATTGATTTTCTTTTACACAGTCAATATCACAATAAAATTACTATTTTTTTTACAAAATGTCCGGGTTCGATTCCCGATGTCACATATGAGTTTTTTTTTAACCTATGAATGCTGTTTCTCTTATCACTAATAACTACCACATGGTTCATTAGAACATATTATGTTTATATCTTTTATAACTTCGGAGGTACCTATAGAGACCCATCTCAATGTTACATCCTGTATATTGTATGATCCCGTCACATTGTCCTTGTAGCCCAAATATATGGCTCGACTCGATAAAATGAGAACGTATACTAAGATTATTTCGACAAAGCCATCATGGTTTACATGATGATCATGATAAATGATGATCATTTGATACACTTGGATCATTATCGTGATACCTACATAACGTTATGAAATAATTGCCAAACTATTCATTTTGAAATATGATATTGTGTACACTTAATAAATGTTCTGACTTCTTAACCTTGTTAGTTTAATGGTTATTACTGTGGCCTACCGTCTTGACGTCTAGGGTTCGAGACCTACGTCGTGTAAAATGAGCAACAGTCGATCCCGGTAGCGTGGCCGCTGAACGGCAATAAGCTCGCCCAATAGGTATTATAGAAATGTAGATAAGTGAACCTCTGCCAACCCCCTTCAAGGAATATATGGCATCATAATCTTATTCGCATGCCGGGTAGACAAAACATTCTAATTTTAAAAGTAGAACAACAAGAACCTAACTATACTGCCAGAACAATTGTTTTTCTGCTTGAATTACCAAATGACCCACATCACGGAGTCGAGTCTAAAACAATAAAACAATTTTCATATACACCAAACAATGTAGATACTCCCATATTGTTAAAATGATTGATTCGATTAATTTTCGGCGATATAACATCGATAATATCGGCGAGAGATTGATGGCCTTGCTCGATAAAACGTAATTAAATTATTAAATATCCATCAGGAGTGATTGTTCGGACCACTTTTAGGCAATGGCTGGATCCAGACCGAACGCTTAATGTAACGATTTGGGGCTTATACCTGCGGGTGTACCTCAATAGCGGTGTTCAGTGTTCCCTAAGTATCGTGATAGAGGCGTTGACTCTTATAGTGCACGCACGTACAAAAGAGTCTACCTACATTTATTTGGTTATATATAACAATTAATTTTAAACAATGCTTCCCTGTTTATAGTCTATGCAACAAAAATGTATAGTACTAACATTTATTTATATTTGGTTCGATCGTGCATTTTTCTTGATTCAATTATCCATATTTGGTTATTCATACGAGATGACCCATAGTTTTATACTTAGTATTTATTTCGTAGGACATATTCAGGTTTTATGAAAAGTGTTAATCTAGGTTCCATTATGGTAACTGTACTGGGTACTTGCGGGTTTAATTGGCGGGAAATAATCTTTTGTTAATTTTTTTGTAGATATAAATAGGGTTGCCCCGTTCCATTTTCCGTACACTTAACATGCTTGTTTGGGATCATACAATTGGCTTGTATGTATGGCGATATAATTGGAATGTATGAAATCTTGATTGTAATCGCACTTTTCACAATTTTCTCAGGACTAGCGCAAGCGCCTGGTCGCGTGCCGCCCGCGGCTTCACAACACCTCTGAGGTCTAATACCTTCTGCAATTATTGTTCTTTGTTTTAACCAAGGTCCATTTTATTGCAGATTTAACAACAATGCGCTTGTGAATGTATGTGACCCAGTTGCAGTTGGATAATATTACGTGTTGGATATCTTTGATCTATATAATGGTACTTAAAGTCACGACCGTGAGTATTAAGGGTTGGTCGAAAGGGATACTAAGTTACCATATAGCATATCTATGACATAGATCTTGGATGACCATATATATGATAATGTAACTATGAGCCTGGGTGGAATCATAACATTTCTTTACATGGTATGACGACAGCTTGGTCTAGTTGTTTGAGTGTAGACCGGTCGGGTCACTGCACCAGGTGGTCTGGGTATTACTGGGATCGCCCCCAGTCTATTTTACGGTATCTATAATACAAGCGTTGCTTAGATTGGGGTCATACAGTTGGTGTGCTCGTCTGGCAATATTTATTTATTTATGGTATGATATATTTTTGTTGGCCTACACTTAAACCATTGGTGAAGCTGTTAGGTTGCTGACAACTTAAAAATGTATACAGGTTAAATTGTATACAAAAAAGTCCTTAGGCAGAAAGCAACGACAACAACAACGAGCGTTCACAATTTCACAGGTTGAACATTGTTAAATAATAAATCGTATTTAATTAATCTTCTAATTAATTATATCAAATATCAGGGTCGAGTGCATTGAAATTAAATAATATGATAATATCTCATTTCGTTCTTAACTGTGTAACGACATTTAACCGTCACAGTAAGGTCGGGTTGGTGTCTCTACAAGGGCGCAGTGGAAGTCTATTTGGAGCTAGATAATTAAGATAATGGCTTGAATACACATATACTTAGGTTATATATTAGGTCTTGCCTATCTTATGGGCTTTTAAAAACAATTGACATTGGATTTTTTTGCAGCTGGCTGGGTACTACCACGGGCTTGGGATCCAGGAATTAATATAATTAAATCCAAAACCAAGCGCACCGTTGCAAGACGTCAAGACACTGTGAGCACTTTTTGCGTACATCTGACCACAAACAACAGCTAAATATGAGAGTACCCCAGTTCAAACTATGAGACTAGGACGTCACCACCTCAGTCCTCCCGTAACCATGGTTGCTGTAAAGCAGCCGAAGCGTCGGGAATGTAATAAAATAAAATAAACGTGATAAAATCTGAAAAAAATGTTTCATTTGAATGTGTAGTATTCGCGTAAATATACGAAATAAATTTTAGATTTTTAATAAACTATACTTTAGTATATCCGAAGAATTTGATAATTTGGTTGTTAGTTAATTATTTTGAAATATAGACGTGTGTATATGTATATATGTAGGTATATATATGTAGTATAGTATATAATTTATATACGCAGTGTTACATAAAATAAGCAAATGTGTGTAACACATTGCATTATTAAATGAGCGTACCAGATAATTTTCAACTGGTTACATAATTACACTAGCAGTTAACGCTAACCTAGTTTAGAAAGGTTCACAAGTTCAAGTTTTTAACCAGAATTCGGCCTTGCTTAACTTCTGAGCGTTATATTCGTAATGATCATTGTTAACATAATAAAAAGTTGGTAAAGTTATCGGTTAAGTTAATTTGATGGTAGGTGTTTGGAATTAAGTTTACTCATAAATAAGTGTCTCTTGCATTACTTTATTACTTTTATTGTGTAGTTTATTTATCTCTATATCAAATATTATAGTAGGAAAACTAAAATTATAGATAAACATTTTAAGTTACCTACTGAAATGGTTTTTAAAGATAACTAAGTAAATAATAAGCAGTGATAGGCAAGTTGGTGAAACGCTTGTCTCGGTAGCGAGGATCGCGGGTTCAAACCCCGCCTCGCACCTCTGGAAATTCTGGATATCATATGCGAATCTCTTTTTCAACCATGATTATCACTTGCGAAACGGTTATATAAAATGATTATTTTGATGACCTAATTAGCGCAGTTGGTAGTGACCCTGCTTTTTGTGCCGAGGGTCCCGGGTTCGAATCTTAGTAGGGAACAATCTTTGCGTGATGAGCACGAATGTTTGTTCGCGAGTCATGGATGCTTAACATCTTTATGAGTATAATATACTGAGGTCGCCCTCAATCCATTGTACGGTACCCGTAATACAAGCGTTGCTTAGTGTGGGACCGTATAGTTGGTGTGTTCGTCTGGCGATATTTATTATTATTATTCGTTTCCCCTTCAGTTGTCACATTCAATGCACTAATTTAGGGTGAAGTAGGCACTGAGTTCAAGGTCGCTGGCGACCGGAACCGGTCGATGTAGGTGTAGGCCCGAGGTCAGGGTCCAATATTAACGAAATATATCATTTATATTATGTATGCTATCATCATTATTTAATGAAGAAGAATTTGTGAAACTTTTGAATATTTATTAAGTTCGTGTTATTTTTGTAGATTTTTCTAAATATTTTAATCAGAATCAAGTTGAAATTTTTAAAACTTACGTAAGTATATTCTTACTGTATTTACGCAAGATATACATAAAACCTTCGAGATCTATGGCCGATATATTTTATTTGTATACCTTAATATTATATATTTCAATAAATATACGAAAAATAATCTAGTGAAAAAGTTAGAACTGCATATTAGCTTTTGACGAAAATTACCCAACGAACTTTGTACCACCTCAAATCCAATTTACGAGAAAATCAAATTGATTTCCCATGTTGTAATAGTTTTTCTGCTATCCAGGGTAGGGACAAATTCAAAAAATCAAAGAACACCAAAATCGGCCCACCCGTTCTTGAGTTATAAATGGTAAACGACTTTGTCTTAAATATAAAGATTTAAGTTTCCAATTACTAGCAGATTCCAATTAAGTACAAGTTCGTCTTTCTCAAGCCAGGATATTGGCCTGTGAATGATGCTTAAGTTTTCTATGTATCTAAGTCAATGGGACTATCAAAACGAACAATTTATATTATTGTACAAAGGTTGCATAAATGACCATTTGTATAGTAGTATACAACTTTTTCAGTTTGCTTTACGTCTTAACACTCATTTTCACACCATCTCAATATTTGTGGGTCTCATTTACTCATATTATAGCCATTTGAATTGACAAACTTTAAAACATATTAACAGTTATATATAGTATAGAAATAACAAGCTTTTCTATTATTTTATTATTTGTATTTTTTTCTATATTAAGTATGTTAATAAATAAACATTAACTATTAAAAAAATATTAAGTACTCATTTCAATTTCTCGTGTACAACTAATTCTGTACTTTGTTACATAGCAAATTAACTTATACATACTTCTATTTGGTAAATTAAAGTTTTTTCTTTAAAGGTAAACTAGAGAAGATATGTTAGCGTGTCCATATAATATTTAGGTATATATAATATTGCAGTAATATTAGCTGACATTTTGAATAAAGATTTTCTTTAAGTATAAAGTTGACAAAACCTTTCTTTTGTGATGCCTAAATAATAATATTACCTAGTAAAAAAAAAACCAATTTGATATGAGCAAATGCCCACGCCAGCTCCTGGCCTATCCAGAGATCGCTACACCACACGCTTGATCGACTCGGGCGCCTTTCGAATAGCCGCCATAATTATAGATCTGTGCGTACTTGACGACAAATACACAGACTATAAAACTAAAACCGTCTATAATATATACAGAGTGTATCAGAGATTTAAAATAACATTTGAGGTAAATAAGGAAGCTAATTTGTAATCCGGTTCTATGCGTACTATCCTACGAATATTTAATATAGTGTTTTTTTACATGTTTGAATATAGACACAACATTATTATTATAATTGCTCGGCGGAGCCATATACTGTATGGCTATGTTACTAAATAACTTTGTCTGATTTACAGGACTTCGAATGTTTGTTAAAACTTCATAAACACATCCAAACGACTACAAATCTGTGTAAACTATATTTACGTATTTTTTTTACATAATTTATCTTCAAACTAATCATAAATCAAATTGTGAATTTAACTTTACAGTATTAATTAAATATATTTACACTTTTTGTGAATATTAATTAGTATGTTTTTCTATTATTATAACTTCTGTATAGGTATTTTTTCAATATACATGTGTAAATAAATTATTGGATCCTAATTAAATAATGACCAATAATATCCGCATGTATGGAATAAATAAATCTTAATTATTTATTTTCGCGTGTAGCGGCCATTGGTACCTAATATAAAAAAGGTAAACATTTGGCGTAGAACTATCAACGTACGAGATTGTAAGATGATGTTAAAAAATATAGAAATAATGCTAATTTTTATATATTTTTTGTATAATTAAATTCACTGCCGAATACTCATGCATATGCGTAAATATTATTAGTTACGCACTTATGAAACATTCTGTATATATTTAACATTATTTGTATACCACGAGCGGAACATTGGCTGGTAGTTTTTGCATAATTCGGGTCATAAATAAATTATAGATAGATACGTTGTTGTATCATTAAGTTAATAGCGATTTTATCGGGATATGTTTGTTGAGCACAGACGTATTAGAAGTTTAGATGTAACGTTGCAAATAGTAATGTGAAGCAACATTTTCGATGCATTTGTAGTGGTAAATGCTGCTTCATACAAAACCTTTTTGCCTAGTACTAGTACTAGACTAAGGAGTGCTGGACATTGTTTTTTTTTATAAATGTGTGCGTGTGTTTACATGCTAAACCAGAGTTTTTTTTACCCTTCATTTGTAGCACACGCCGTCTTACGTCTGAATATATTCTAATAAGTCTGTGTTGTAGAGAGAATATTAATTAGGTTAATTTTATTTGGCTGTCGTTTTATTAATGCCGATTACTCAAACACTATTCAAATATTTAACTGTTAATTGCGTCGTTGTCTTGTATTTTTAAGTACATATTTCATATTTTTTTCAGCGGTTACTTAATATTATAGACTCACGGTATAATACTCAAACGCCACTTGTAATGTGATATGTATCAATCTTGCTTTTAGTCTTGGAACTTGAATTGCTCTTGATTGCTGAGCCTTTATACTTGCATGATAAAGCACCACGTTCAATATTGTACGATACGTAATGCCCTAGGACACATAAAACTGCAGCACTTATGGTTAGTACCTCTGTTTTTTTTGACCAGGTCTTAAAGACTGCCAAGCCGTTCGTTCATACATTGTTCTCACATACCCATAACAATGTACTGCTCAAAAGTTTAAAATATCTTTTTACAAGAGCAACTATGTAGTTTCTTGCCCGTTCTTCTCCTTAGGAACGGCATTCCGAACGGGTGGTAAAGTTGTAGCTTAGCATTTTGTAACTTCTTTGATGATTCATAAGTACTGTACTTAATGGTTAAATGAATAAAAAATAATCTGATTCTAATTCACTCGCAAGACGAACATTACTAAGTTAAAGTTATGTAAAATATGTTGTAGATATAAAGATGTTATTTATGGCGACAGAAGCTATGATAAAGTCGTACCGAGTCATTATGAATCACCGACCTGTACTGCTACTGGACTGGAGATAGACATCGTCGTGTGCCTATTTCATTTTCGCCGTTTTGGCGCTGATAGTAGTGTTAACAGGTGTCCAGAAATATTTAATAAAATGGATTACTTTATATATATCAATGAAGAAATACCTATTTAATATGTAAGCGACACGAAACTAACCTTCGTGTGGTGACACGGAGGGTTTATTGTTGTTGTATTATATTATTATTGTTTATGACCGTCAAAGATGTCGGTCGGTGTGTAGTGGTATTTTTTATTATTAATTATTAAATCTCTGCTTGTACTCACGGAGAAATAACCATTATACTGTGTATTAATTAAATAAAACGTGGGTGAACTATTACTGGGGTTGTTTATTATTTACACATATTTTGTACATTTTTGTATATGAATTTATTTTGTTTGTGTGTTATCACACTTCAAACACGCCGACAAATGAGACGTTATGTACCACGCGATGGCCATTTGCATATTTTTTTTCCAGAGGCGCTCGAGGTGGCGCTTCAAATAAAAAATAAGCTGTCATTTCGTACTTTAAATCAAGTCTAGGAATAGTACAGGTCAGTGTTACGAATGCAGTGAAACTGATTAAAAAGTAGTCGATGTAGGTGTTTGGTGACAGCTGTACGCTGAAGGCTTAGTTTTATGTAATTATTTTGGCTTTATTAATGAGGTGATCATTTGAGAGTAGGTAACGAGAGCGTATGCCTCGAGCGAACCACGTACTAACTCGGCGTCTTGCTACTATTATATAAGGTTTAACAAAAATAGTGTAAAATATTTCAAGGGGTTAACAAGTAGGTGATAACGATCACGTTTATGTATAAAAAATATGTGTATACTTGAGTTTGATTTTTCTGTGAGCAAGCGAGACGGAACCGTTACCTCGCAAACTTAGTACGTAGTGTTATTTTTTTAATTTTAAATATTTTGATTATTTTTTTTGGGAATGAGACCCTTATAGCCTACTGATGGACCGCTTAAAACAATTTTAACCTTATGTTACTTATATAATACGCCTTATTATCTCTGCCGATAACACTGTACTGTACTATGATCGCGCGAGGATAAGACAAAGCTTACTAGAGTTCTTTTTTCGATGTGGGATGTTATTAACAAGAACTGAAAATTATTAAAAAAAATATAGGCTTACTCTTTGTCACATTCTTAGATAATTTGATCGTTACTACAAACTACCAAATAATTGCTGTGTTTTTTTATGAAATACTTATTTTTTATAATAACACGTAAACGTAATTTTAACAAAGGGAAGTGACTGGAAAATAATGTTTTAAGGTCGAAAATTATCTCAGAATGCGACCGCATAGTTTGATTGTAGGTCAAGAGCCACACATTCAATATTATCGATAGGAAGCTCGCTTCCTTATGTTTTTAACCGACTTCAAAACAGGAGGAGGTTCTCCATTCAATTGCATTTTTTTGTTGTAATTTGAAAAACATGCACCAATTAGGTACTTTTGTCTGTATTTAAAATAAAAAATACGAAAAATATTATACATAGCTTTTGGAGTCAATACGGTTGTGCACATTAAACAAATACAAATACACAGTATTGTAATGGTTTATCATAAAACTATATAAGTGTGAGTTATACTAAATTTCAATTTAAAATATTTTACTATGATTATTATCATTGTTATAAAAACTGAAACGAATAAAAAACATTAAATTCGTTCCTGTTATTAGGTACATGGCTGCAGACAAATTAAAGAGTATGATGACACATCACGTGATTTTGACGTTTGAAGATGACGTTATTTTAGCCCCAAGACTGTGTTAGACGTTTTTTAAGAAAATACAACATGTAGGTTGAACAAAATATGTTGAATTAAGTTTATTACACACTTAAGAATCGTACAATTACGTTATTTCCGAAGTGTGTCTACAACCCTATTATGTAGCGACGTTGTTTTTTTATTTTTTTTTTCTTGATACATTGAACTAAAATAAATTAATAAAGACCTTGGACTTTAATTTATTTCATGATGTATGCTAATCAAGAATTAGTAAAACAAGGACTTATATGCATGTATCCAACTATACGGTCCCACACTAAGCAACGCTTGTATTATGGGTACCGTATAATGGACTAAGGGCGAACTCAGTATATAATACTTATATAGATATAAGTATAGATATAAGTATAGTATAGGTACAAACATTCGTGGTCATCACATAAAGTTTTCCCGTACCGGGATTCGAACCCGGGACCCTCGGCGCCAGAAGCAGGGTCACTACCAACTGCGCTTTTCAGGTCTGACGTTATTATAATTATATATCTTTGATTTCAACACAGGCTATACCCGGACCATCCGGGTCTACTGCAAATGATGAATATAAACAGCAAATTAACAATTTTTATTATTTGATATAATATTATGTGGAAAAAGGTCGTTTAAAGATATTCTACATAATATAATGTCTCTGCCCAACACTTCACGGATTATAGTCGTGGTGTTAAGTTTCTAGATTAATTGTAGTAAAATTTTAAACAACCATTAAAACGTCGAATAATATGATGGATACGAATTCAACATCCCGCCAACATTATTATCAAATATCCTAAAAACGAAGCACCCGGATACATTTATCACTCGTCATTGGTATCGCAATATCCTACACTTATCGATATCGATATTTCGCAAATCGATACTAAAAATCGGTGTAACAATCGATTGTTTCCGTGTCCCCGCTTTTATCTCGACTCCCAAGGACCAAACCTTTTCAATGATATGGTTATTTCCTATATGTGTAGTTTGCGAATCGCTATTTGTGTTTTATAGCTGTTAATATATATATGACAAAAGAGGTGCGTCATACCCGGCAGTCAGAAATAATGTAGGTTTACCCATGTTTGGGGAAAAGAAAGAAGGAAGTGTATACAACATAATATTGGTATTGGCTGAATAATAGGTGTCAACGGCACGTCAAGTGCGAGATTATTCGTAAGCCAACCGAATACTTCATAGTCTACGTATTTAGTATGGGAATCGGAAGTTTTAAATACCGCCCGCTAGAGGCGCTGTTCAGTTCTCCATACAAAAAGTCTAAATACGTCGACTATAAAGTATACGGTTGGCTTACGAATTATCTCACATTTGAGGTACCGACGTACTTACGAAATCTATAGGTATAGGTATATTTGGTTTCCCATATTTCATTCATTCTGCTGTAGGAGCAAAGAAATTAAAAAAAATCAAAGACCGTAAAAATCGCCCCCCCCCCCGTTCTTGAATAATAAATGTAATTAACATGACATTGTTTTATATATATAGAAGAAGATAAGTATGAGTATAGATTGTATCAAATACAATTAAGAAAATACCCTAATTATTGACATTTTTAGCGATTCATCTCAATATATACGGTGTTACAATAATAGTGTAAAATATTTTAACAGGGCCAACAGTAGGTTATAATGATAAAATTCCCAAAGAAATAAATAAAATTATTAAACATTCAAAAATGATACCCTGTACTGAGCGCACGGCCAAATCCCATTGGTTCGCTTTGTTTAAACATCAAACCTCATTTAAATCATTATTTTATGCATCAACGTGATCCATATAACGTACTGATTAATCTGTTAAAATATTTTACACTATTTTTGTTAAGCCTCATGTAACACTATTATTAACTGGAAGAGTTAAATAACACGCATTACAAGGCGCACGATTCGGCGAATCTCCGCTGTCGTAGACTTCAACGCGCAATTTCAGCCGAGCGTAGCGTTCGCGCCTACATGGAGATTCTTAGTAGACAAAACAATGTTTCTATCTTGAAATAAAACTAATTTTAAGGATTGTATCGTGTTTATATTATGTTTTTTTACATTTCCGACTCTTAATACCATTCAGTCCAAAACCAAGCGCACCATTACAAGACCTCGAGACACTGTGAGCACTTTATGCGTAGATCGGACCGCAGACAAAAACTAAATATGAGGGTACCCCGGTTAAACTATGACACTAGGTAGTCAACCACCTCAGTCCTCCCGTGACCATGGTTGCTGTAAAGCAGCCGAAACGTCGGGAACGTAAAAAACATAATATAAACGCGATAAAATCCTTAAAATTACTTTGATTTCAATGTACCTATAGTATTCGTGTAAATATAAGAAATCAATGTGTTTATACCACGAGTTTTAAGGACTCTGTGTTTGGCCCGTACTAACCAATTGTTCTTAAATCTGAGAGCGAACTTAAGTGCGCTCTTAAGATGGACACAAGGTTTTATAGCAATGACTCCTTACAATCTACACAGGCAATATCGCAATTACATACCTATATAAAAAAAAATACCAGCGCCCTAATTCACAACCTTACGACAAGTCTCGTATCAACCGATTCGGTTATTAATTGAAACTTGCATTATGAAATGTACTATGTAAACACAGCGAGTGGTCGAATCGATTAAGAATCGATTCGGTAAGGAGAATGTCTCTGAAAGATCATCGTCGGAACGAGAAAATGTCTAATCGAATCAATGCAGATACTTGTCCAAAACGTTATGAATCAACCCGCAAGTTCGATTCCTGATGCACAGTACCTAAGAGAATTTTTTTTATCTATGAATGCAGTTTTGCTCATCTCTAAAATCGACGTCATGGTTCCTAAGAACATTGTTTTTTTCTATCTCGATGTTACACCCTGTGAGTAGGTAATTATAATTTAATTTCGTAATTTTATACTATGAATTTTATTACATCCGAATAGTTTAATTACAAAATGAATGATATAGGTAAATAACATTGAAACTAAACAAAGAGATACCGAGTTAAATCTTAACTGTTAAGTGATAATGAGTGTTTTTATGTCATATTATTCATCACAATTAATAAAGCTAAACTCATCGCACGAACAACGTGTAAGACGCGTGGTATTATTGTCGCGTTTTAGTTCATTAGTCGCGTGTAGATTTTTTCAGTTTAAAATAGGATGAATTCAAGTTTCATGGATCGAAATATCAAAATATAAGCTCACATGGATACCGAAATCTGATCGATAAACATCAGTGAAATAGGACCTTACAACTGAACGTTAAATAATATCGTAAGGAAAAGATGACCTATCTTGTTTGTAGTTCACTCTGCTCAATAAGGTTCTCGAGGTGAATATGTTGATACTAGGTATATTCCCAAAGGTTAACGAACTGACCTTATGACCTTGAATAGCGGCGACTCATGCGTTTTATGCGAAACACGAAATGAAAATGAAAGAATGAAAAATATTAATGACTTGACATTTCTTGGCAATTTGAGTTCTGCCTATTAAGGTAAACAGAAGTATATCCGGTGTTTTAAATATTAACCGGTACAAAAATAATTTGATAGTTGATGCTTTTTTATTTCACTTTTTTACAACTTAAGAAGTCAAATAAAAAACGAAGCAACAAATCCTTTGTTATACAAATACAATGTTTATTTTTGGCAGTGTTCGTCAGTACAGCGTGAGCGGGAAACCTTTGAATTATTATAAGACACTTTGGTTGTATAACAAATGAGATTAGACAACCTACTATATTTTATTACAGATGTTGAATTCTACAAGATTGTTTTTTTAATATCGTTTCGCAATCATTTTTAGGGTTTAGGAATTATGTTAATATTGATACTAAGTTGTACAGAATTCGTTAAGGTAATAGATCATCTTTTATACACGTAAATACCTAAACATCCGGTTGCAAAATATATTCTAGTGTTAAATAAAGGATGCAGCCGTAAATCTCCACAGGACATTGGTATTAAATATCGACCGGAAACACTAACATCGATAAATTAAACTTAAATACGTAGATATACGATCTACATGATTGTTTTTATAACGCACGTACTTAAAATTATTAATGGCTTAATGCCCTATGTTCCTAAGTCACTCGAGTTTATAGTAATAAAAAATAATATGAAAACAAAGAAATAGATTTTTAAGTTTGGAACGCACGGCGCGTCTGTCTCTACTCCAATGGCCGACCGAATACGAAGGACTTGCGCACACAGAACGCACAAACTATTCCAGCAACTAGAGGGGCAATGGCGAAAGTATCGCCAAATAACCACCTATAAAAACACACAGCACAGCCAACACAGTATCCAGTTCGATTCCCGTCACCAACCACCGCTGAAGAGGCATTATGAAAAAGACGGTGAGTCATGTGAAGCAAAGTGTAGTGCAAAAGTGATGACTTCAAAAAAGTGTAAATCTAACCAGTGTGTCCCGTGCTTTAGAGTGAAAAGTGATAATTAAGGGCCAGTTACACCATTGTTTTTTAAAACAGTGTAAATTAACTTTTGAATTTAATTCGGTGTTTCTATATTCAAAATAGCCAATGGTGATACAGGTCCTTAGTTGACGTTTGTGATCGTAACGGGATGTGACACACTTTTTTGAAGTCAACTCTTTGTCAAATATTTAAAAACTCTACGTGTTAAATCACAATTAAAAGCAAAACTTCGTATATTTTAACGTTCCAATTTTAAATGCGGCAAATTATAGACCAATATTACTGCCATTTATTAAAAAAATATCAAGGGATAAGAAATGTATATTATTATATCGATTCCAAATTTAAATTTTATTATTTTTAATTTTGCAATCTCATTTATAGCTTCTAGTTTTGTTTGACTTACCAATAAACTCACACAGTTTAAATCGGATATTCCAGATGATTACGCCTAATAAATCGATAAGCGAACATCTTACCCATCCCATGGTATTATATCACAATAGCAAATTTCTCTCTCGATCTAGACTAACTGGTTTACCTTAGAACCAGGAAACGAGGCTGAGTTAAAGTTACGTCTCGTTATTACACGCATAAGTCGTATACAAGTTACGAAGTTTTTTTTTTACTGGACACATCTTAATGTTTGGTTTGGGGTCGCAAGCGCAGCCTGCTATTATGAAGTCTTAGGTTTTATTTAAAGGTTGTTTTGCCCTACCACGAGCTTAGTTGGGTGACCTAACGGAACTTCTTGGAAAATCGTAATCTGAAAAAAAAACCTACATACAAGACCGTAATGATAGGTATATATTTTTAATAAATTAAATTGTGGAGTAGATAATAAAAGTCTTAGATTAAAATTATAAAAATACAAAATTATTTATTTAAATGAAACGGCTCATATGATCGCTTTCAATTCTGATACGACATTTAAAATATTTTATGTCTCGGAAAATGAAAGAATTTTTACGGGATAGTGAATATACGACAGTATATAAGTACTGTACTTGCAGGCACAACTGCTTACTAGTTCAATAAATCATTAATATAGTTATTAGGTAAGTTACCCATAATAAAGACCTAAGTACCAATAAATTATGTTTGTCGATAAACACAGTAATTCTCGTAATTTGTTCTAAAGGCGCACGACTGCAGTAATTTGCGGGCTTAGTTTTTCTTACCTCCTATTACACGGTACCTACCTAAGATAGTACAAAATTGATGTTTAAATGTTGGAGACGTAAACATTCGAAATTCAAAAAAAAAAATACACTGGCAACGTTCCCTATTCAAATTTCTTTCCTGTTTACTTCGTAAAGTTGGAATATTTTATGAGTTACTCACATAAGCTACAGTTACGTGTAACAAAACGAATGCTTTGTAGACGCCGTGTGTGGCTTAGGTATGCACAAATATTGATCCATAAAATTACATATATAATTAAAATCTAATAATTGATCCTGCTTAGGGCCAGTTTAACCATTTGCTCACAAACTTTATTTAAATTTTATGTGACGGTCACGTACAAATTTTAGCCTCATTTTCTTATACGATTTTTTTAAGAAGAGCTTCTAAATAAAGCTAAAAAATGAAGAATATAGCTATCCCGCATTGCAAGAGTCGCGTCGTATAAGCAATAATGTATAATTAAAGCCGCGATGCAGTTAGGTAAGTAGCTGCGACCCATTTCCTACGTTACGAAAGCATCATATAGAGGTAATATCCCACGAGGCACTCGAAGCAGCCACTGCCTCGACCTCGTTCTGTTTACACTGATTAGCATCGTTTAATGTCATACAATGTGAATGAACGGTTTGTTTTGATTGAGGTTCGCTGCTCTATTGGTTGTTTCAATGCAAAATTAGATACATGGAAGGTAGAGTATCGCTCTGATAGTAGCCATAAGCCGCATAATGAAGAAAAAGTTTCAGAAAAAAACACTCTAATAAATATTCCTAAAAGTGTTTGTTAAACTTTTTGCTATTCATACTCGTGATTCAAATAGAAGTATTTCAAAATTCACTTCTATGAACTACTTAAAAGTATTCTGACATAGATATATCAACAGCAATTATATTACACTACGCGCACTCTAGTGTTAAGTCATAATGAGTTAATTTTCTTTGGTTACGTAGCGTGACTAATGCCGCTATTAAACGACTGTTTGTTTACAAAACTATGACGTCACATTCGTTTTTCGAATTCCCAGGAGTTCACTGATCGTGATACAAATTTAGATCGTAAAATGCATTTGTGTGGCACACGCGATTTAATCGGTCGATTACGTGACCGGCCATTGTCATAATAAACACATTGATACAAATATCATCTGTGTGTATTTAATAATGGCGCCTAGATTTTACAATGTTTGTTTTTATTTAATGACACATTTTAAAATATCAATAATTTTCTCCAATATTATTACCGAAATGGATGGCTTCATATTGGTTTTTTTGGTCGATGTTTGAGATACAATTTTATTTATCAAACATACAAAAGTAATAATTAAATCAGATTATGAAATCTTTGTCATCAACTAGACATTGATATTCTCTAGTATGGCCGACCTTCGTCCAGTCTCTTTTCACAGATCAAATTCCATCCCACGATATAATTTCCCACATTCGACACCGTTTCCCAAACGTTTGCAGAACAATTCACTCGCAAACATTGGCTCTCAAACAATGCAAGGCTGATTTCATTAGCCCTTAAATTGTCATTCGTTTTGCAATATCAGTAAAATGTATGGGAAAATTATCTTTAACTTGCTAATGTCTGAGAGAAACCTCGAAAGACGTGTGAAGTCCGCCAACCCCCAGTGGCCCAGCGTGGTGGACTATGGCCTAATCCCCCTCGCATTGAGGGAAGGCCCGTGCCCAACAGTGGGACATTAAAAGGGCTGGTATTATTGTTATTGCGAAGGCATATTCAGGCTCGTTTGGAATCGGCCTATCTGTTATTAGCGATCTCGGCTTGTGGGGTAGATGTGATAGTGTTTTTGTGTCGTACAGCGCGATATTATGGAAATGTTTATTGCGTGATAGATGTGTGGGTTTAGCCAAAACATTTCTGCCAACGTTTTAATAGTTCGTGTTGCAACTTGTTGTGAAATTGTTGATATTATTTTATAGAGTTATTAGTGTCAGACTAGCTGATTTTATGTCTTATAATAGGTTGATTGTGATGGTGGCTGGCGAACGCATTTCAACTATAGCGCCAAGGGCCACACCTCGATCGTTTTACAGATACTATGCGTATATTTAAAAAGAAAATATATGGGTGGTTTTAAAAAAAAATCTCCAATGATTCATATTTATTTCCCCTGCCAAAATTCATAATTCATACAACCTACATCATTTTTGATTCATTACGAAATAATGTCTTTGAATAAAAGCAAATTAATTTGAAATGGCATTTTTAAATTTAAAATTATTGACATTGAGCGAAACTAGTCCATGGATGTAAATAATTACAGTTGCAAATTTTATTTAAACATATTTTGGCTAAATTACAAAACGTAATTCAGACCACATTGCCAATTTATTAAAAAAATATATTTTAAAATATTTATAAGGTCATGACGAGAATGGTGTGGTGGTTCATACATAGAATTTTTATAGCCATTCAAATAATTGCATAATTGTATAACGTTCCCAATGTACCGATGTGACATACTTAAATTATTTGTAAAAAAAAATACTTTTTATATTTGTTACCGTGATAAACATAAATGGAGTTGGTTAAAAAATACTTTATAGCTCAAATGTTAGTTAGTAGAAGATCTTTAAAATAGCAAAGCACGACAACGGCTAGCAGTGGTTGCGCAGGCGCAATAAACAGTAATTTATTCGCATATCGTAGCATTTACTTACCAGCCCGCAACCGAATTATTAGTCTTTAATTATTTGACTTCATGATTACGATCCACTGACATCGTTCTAGTCGATGCTTGCTGATTAAAAAATAATGAGGATTATACGGCATTTTCAGATAGGTAATTTTTATCACAGATGAAAAAAAAAAAATTGGTAATACGAATAAAGTTTTTTTTACAGAAAACGAATAGTCTTTACTATAGCGTAAATAAAATGACTAATCCAACCGCTACGAATCTAAGCTCACGAAACTAATTCCTATTCTCATTTTGTTCCAGTTCTGCTTAGTTTTCCTGCTGGTAGCAGCAGCAGCTGCCAGCGAGAAGAAGACGACAGAAAAGAAAGCTGAGCCTCTGGACAAAAAGTTGGACAAACGTGGTCTCCTGAACCTCGGCTATGGGTACGGCATCAGTGGGCTCGACGTTGGGTACATCGGCAGCGGGCACGGCCACGGTGGCGCCTACAACCTAGTCGATGACGGAGCCTTCGCCTCAGGAGCGTACGGCCTCAACCTCGGCCATCACTCCGACGTCACCAAGACTATCACCATCGTGAAGGGCGTCCCCTACGCCTACCCCGTTGACAGACCCGTGCCCTACGCCGTCGAGAAGCACGTGCCCTACCCCGTGAAAGTGCCCGTACCCCAGCCCTACGAGGTCGTCAAACACGTGCCTGTTCACGTGAAGGAGTACGTTAAAGTCCCCGTCCATGTCCCCGCGCCCTACCCGGTTGAGAAGAGGGTACCTTACCCCGTCCACGTTCCCGTCGACCGGCCTTACCCCGTGAAGGTTCTCGTCCCTCAGCCCTACCCCGTGGAGAAACACATCCCCTACCCCGTTAAAGTGTCGGTGCCCGCGCCTTATCCCGTTGAGAAACACGTGCCATACCCGGTTGAAGTCAAGGTCCCCGTACCCCAGCCTTACCCAGTTATAAAGCACGTCGGTGTCCCCGTTAAGGTTCCCGTCGATAGGCCCTACGCTGTTCATGTGCCCGCCCCCTACCCTGTAGAGAAGCCCTACCCTGTGCCTTACCCCGTAGAGAAGCCCGTGCCTTACCCCGTGAAAGTGCCCGTTGACAGGCCTTACGCCGTCCATGTTGAGAAGCCCTACCCCGTTCCCGTGAAGGTGCCCGTCCCAGAGCCCTACCCCGTGTACAAACACGTCGCCTACCCCGTGGAGAAGCCAGTGCCCTACCCCGTGAAAGTGCCCGTTGACAGGCCTTACCCCGTCCACGTAGACAGGCCTGTGCCTGTGGCTGTTGAGAAGCCCGTGCCCGTGCCAGTGAAAGTACCGGTGGTAGTCGGTAGCGCTCACCAATTCGATGGCCAAGGTTATGGCGGCGAAGGCCACCACTTCGGCGGTGACGGCCACAACTTCGGCGGTGAGAGCCACAACTTTGGCGGTGAGAGCCACAACTACGGTGGTGAGAGCCACAACTACGGTGGTGAGGGCTACTACAGCCACTAGAATTAATTTAGCTTTAATGTAAATGTGTTCTATCGCGATGTGTTTCGACTTAATTTATGACTCTCGCCCTAAGGCCGGGACACCAGCAAAAACATCACCTTTTTTGTAATATTTATATGTAAACATGTCATGTATGTATGAGCGTACGTGTACCTAGTGATATAAAGGTTACCATTTTAGGTTTAAGGCGAATGTAAAAAGTATGAAAAATTAAAATGATAAAATATATTCCTTTTTTATTATTGATCACTAACTATCCCGGCGAACTTCGTACCGCCTCAGTATTAAATGTATGAAAAAAATAATGATCATTATTATGATTTTTTAAATGATTTTTCACATGTTTTAATAGCTATTCGGGGCGGAGCCAAATTCAATTAATCAAAGATTATAAAAATCGGCCCACCCGTTCTTGAGTTATAAATGGTGTAACAAACACGATTTTGTTATATATACATATTATTATTGGAATAAATTTATGCATATAGGTAGGATTATTGCAAGTCGTAGCGCTAGAGTAAAGTTTCGCCATGAAAAAAAAAATGTTAATAACTCCAAATATTAAGTATCTACCACATAATAAAGAAACGTAGAAACTGACTCTTGTAGGTGGACTATTTTGGTATACTTTTAATTTTAATTTAGATGCAATGACCTCTACTAAAAATACCAATAGGTAGTTAACTTTTTATCAGGAAATAATGTTCCGAGTACATAAGGAAATGAACAAACACAGTGTAACTAAACATTCACAATGCTTCGACCTTCACAACATTACCTGCGGGAGGTGACTTGTATTACATAAGTATTTTCATTTGTGAGAACTTATTACAGATCTGTAGAAAATTTACAGGTACGTTCGATGGGTTCACAGTTTAATGTGAGAATACGATTACCTGAGGCATCTAATTAATTACCTAAAACCTTTGCCTATCATTCCATCGATCGTGTTATAGCCTATTTCATAAATATAAATCTGAAACTATTTACAACTAGCCATAATCTCGATCGTGATTTAGACAAAAATGTTTCCTCAAACAAACTGTGACCCCCCTTTGATCCCCTTAGGGGTATATTTTATATAAATCCCCCTTTAGTGAACCTCTAGGGTACTCAAGAAATATATCCTCTTAATTTAAAATCTCTAGACCCACCAGGTAAGTTGTATGTTGTCTGTCTGTCAGTGTAAACAATTTTATTAAATAAGACTAGCTGTTGCCCGCGACTTCGTCCGCGTTGTATTTAACAAAGACAACCGTTGACAACAGCCTGCTCGCCCATTCTGAGCCCGCGGGACGCATTGCAGGTTGTTGCTATCATATTTAATCAGGCGCTGCGCTGCAACATTGGTTTTAATTTTTTTTCGTGAGATCCTATTTTTTTTTCTAAAATAAAAGTAGCCTCAGTTACTCCTTGTTACATCAGCTATCTGCCAGTGAAAGTCCCGTCAAAATCGGTCCAGCCATTTCAGAGATTAGCCGGAACAAACAGACAGACAGACAGACAAAAATTGTAAAAAATGTTGTTTCGGTATAGGTAACGTGTATACATCCAAATGCACTTAGTAAAATGCGGTTATTTTAATATTACAAACAGACACTCCAATTTTATTTATATGTATAGAAGATGGTACACACATCACCAAAAGCTTCAACTAGAGCATTCGACAAAACAAGCGTTTTGTACTCGCGACTATGTTGCAACTATACTTACATTAAGGATTCTTACATAGGTATACATACATGTACTTATGATACATGTGCTAGTATTTATTATACACAAGTTGCTACACAAAGACCTCTTTGTTACTATTGTTGCGTACAAACTCACACGCGTAATGTGCAAATTGGGACAAAAAAAAATGGCGCAATGGTATGAAAAATATTTTTTTTTTATACATGCCAATTATGATAATAATAATTAAGTAATAAGGCCTATAACGACCAGGGTGTCCCTGAATTCAAGGGGAATTCAGGCCATAGTTAACCGCCTTTACACAAAATAGGTTGGCGGACTTTACTCGTCTTTCGAGAACTAGTTAGATATTCTCAGATATAGATTTAAAGTGCCCGCCCTGCCAATCACGAAAGAGGACCGACGTTTTTATGTTCCCGATGTTGCGGATGCTTTACAGCAACCATAGTCACGGGAGGACTTGTATTTTTAACCGACTTCAAAAAGGAGGAGGTTCTCAATTTTTTTTTTTTTTTTTATATATATATTTCAATGTGTGTAGTATGCGCGGAAATATAAAAAATCAATACGAATGCCACAAGCCACTCAAAATATTAAAATATAGCTTTAGTAATGTGCTAAGTGAAAGGCACTCTAGCGCCATCTACAGGCTTGCTATTGAACAAAAAGCTCTACGTAGCTTAGACGCGACAGCAGGAAAGTGTTTTGTACAATATTATTAGTTCGCTACATCACCGGTAGAGGGGTAGTTCGTGTAACAAATATGAATGCAATCAACATTTTATTACGCCTCTACTTCCAAAAGGAGTTGATAAAGAATCAGAATCAGATTTTTTTTATTCATGTAAACCATTAAGTACAGTACTTATGAATCGTCTAAATAGTTACAAAATGCTAAGCTACCACTTCACCACCTGTTTGGAATGCCGCCGTTCCTATGGAGAAGAACGGGCAAGAAACTCTATGGTTGCTCTTTTAAAAAAGATCTTTTACATATCGACCCGCGGTGCCACACAGTTTTTTAATTGGTCTACCATTCTCAACTGTTTGCGACCGCTTATTGGTATTATGATTTATTAATGACTAATCATAATGCCAATAAATGCACCAATGCAGCAAATAACCAGCACATTAGGCCATACTGTTAGCTTAGCTAATAGTATAAAGGTCAATTTGGCGCCACATGGATGATGCACCAAGCATCGGCAATGTCTTAGATACCTTCGGAATCAGATCGAGATCTTTAAAGATTTTATCTTTCGAAATCCTATTGACACAAAGGAAAAAAATGAGTTTTTTTGCACTTGACGTATGTTATAGCAGCTATGTATTTTTTGGGATGACGATAGCTTGATTCTCCTGTGCTAGCATTTGGGATACTTAGTGCCACAAAATCTGGTTGAGAGTAGTGTAATATTTTAATATGAAATCTCACACAATTTGCTGGTCACGGAAATGATCACAAATTACTTCTATGCTAATACTTGATGAGTTTTATTGAAACGAACCATCTAATTTATGACCACTTAATAAATAATTAAAAATAATTGCGGTCTTCCCACGCGAGCATCTTATAAAAATAATTAAGATATTTAGGGTTATCACAGAACTGAATGTTGGTTGTTTATTACACCTTTGTTTGTCTTGTCTACATTAACAGAAAAGTAACCCACAAATTGTCATCCATTTTCAGTGGCATAATCACTTTAAATTCACACGGTAAGGTTAGGTGGCAAGGTTAGTCACGAGTAGATACTACAGAGACAAAAACAAATTGCTGTTAGTTAATTTAAAACTGAAGTCCATCATGGCCCATTTCACCCACCCCATGCTCATAGGATGCCTAGAATCTAGATGTAGGCGTAGTCTGACCGCAAGATTCTGAGGCGACCTTGAACAGGACGACAGTGAGATGCGGTAAAATCACCTGTCCCATTCTCACTCTTAGGCTCGGACTACAGGCATCCAGAATCTCCAGGACCCGAAAAAAATCGGCCCCAATTCAATCCGTTGAACAACAAAACATTCGGGATTTTTCTTACATTACGACATGGGATCCGGGGCCATCCGATCCCGAAAGCACCCGGAGCATGGTCGTGTTTATCCCGGACACCGAGTCCATTTTAGTCAATTACTCTATGTTGCTTCATTTTATTCAGCTCGTTTGTCTTCATGAAATAACTTACTGTTCTATGTAAAATTAAGTGAAAACCCTAATTCATCGATTAACTCATGTTGAACACAAACTTACACAATCTTTGATTATAATACGCTGTATTCAATTAAACAGTTAAAAATCGCGATTATTACGTATCACTAATAAATTGGGGGCATCTAAAGGCCTTTGTACACGAAGACTTTTTCTCGGCCAGTTTATACGCGCGTCAAGAGCGCTGCAAACGGCGCGGTAAGCAGATTTTAGCAATTGCATCGCTACAAACGTGCGTTGGACGCGACATTGACGCGTGTGAGATGTGCTATTTGTGACAGCACAATAACATCGATACGAACGCTGGACAATAATCTATGAAACTGCTCTATATAATGTACTCTATGGTTTTCTCTCTCTTCTCTATGGCGTCTGCTTGACATCGTTTGGTTCTAAAAAGTGTTCCGTGTATTTTAAATAAAACTATGATTATTTAACTAACAAGAAGTCTATTTTTTCCACCCCAGGGCCCAAATGGTATATTTATCAAACGTGTTTCACATGCGCGTTTGTTGTGCGTTTATCGCGTGTCGAATTCCAATTCCAATTCCATTTATAAACTATGGCTCCATCGTTTACCGATGATTCTGCCAACGACAAGTGTAGAGAAGATTAAAAAACACAAAAAAAAAATTACGGTTACATTGACAATTATCCGGTAAGTCGCGTGTCGAAGAAAGGAGTTAAACCTGTTATAGAGTAGCCGTCAAACAAACGTGCATTGCATCAACGTTATTGCACGTTTGTAGCGATGTAATCGCGCGACTGTTATTGGGACCATTGTAAAGGGAAACAATCTGTGACTGTATCGCGTTCAAAGCGCCCTTTAGATGCGTATGACGAGTTTCAACTGCGCGTGAAAAATGCGTGTCTATCTGTGGAATAGTTTGTTATATATGACAATAACAAAACACGATCGGAGTACCTGCTTACCGAAAAAAAATAAACGACCCATTGCCATTTGATTGTGGTCAGTATCATTCGTAAAAAGTTAAGGACGGTAATGTTCATACCACAAATATACCGTCCGTAAATGCTCGAAGCGAATCGTTTTCTTCCTTTTATAAAATGTCACTGGCCATTCCCTGTATGTAGTGCGTAATACATTGAGCAATACAATTGGGTAGTGTACAATTTATATTACCTGTACTTTTTGGAACGAAGTTCCTTATCGCGCGTTGCGAAAGGGGGCTAGACGGAAAAAAATATCACGAAAAGTTGTAACGACACTTTTTGCTATCTTTGTCGTTTGCATTTACATAATGGTCAGTATTTTCGAGACATGCACAAGTGCATCAGTGGCGCAATTGGCTAGCACGTTCGGCTGTTAACCTAAAGGTTGGTGGTTCGAGCCCACCCGGGGGCGATATATTTTTGTTTCCCAAAATTATTGATTTTTTGTACATAATAAATAATAAAAAATAATAAAGGAACTTCGTTCCATCCGGGTGTCCCTTGACACCTCTCAAGTTTTTTTATATTAAACCACGAGCTGTCCCGGCGAACGTCATATCACCTCAGAATCAAATTTATGAGAAAACTAGCTGCGCCCTGCGGTGTTACCCGCGCAAAAAATCATGTCGATCCTTTGCTATATGAAAAATTTAAACAAATACATTTTATATACACATACATTTTACCGGGATAAAACGTAGCCTATGTGCTATTACTGAGTATAATCTATCTCTGTGCCAAATTTCATCCAGATCCGTTCAGCCGTTCTGCGTGATTGAGTAACAAACATCCATCCATCCGTCTATTCATCCATCCAAACTTTCACATTTATAATATTAGTATAAATGAATTATCTTTATTATTTTGTGATTTCGCTCATGTTTCATTTTTTCTGCTATTTAGGGCGGAAATAAATTCAAAAAATCAAAGATCATACAAATCGGCTCACCCGTTCTTGGGTTAAAAATGGTGTAACCAACACGAATTTGTTTTATATGTAAAGATTAGTACTTATTTATTCCTTTATTCTACGGTGAATTCGGCAAAACATTACTGTTTCGCTTTGCTTAAAAAAAAAAAAAATTACACAATTATTTTATACATCAACGTGATACATATAACGTAATGAGTCATCTGTTAAAATATTTTACACTATTTTCCTTCCACCTTATATTAAACATCTCGCAATCGTCGATACTGCAATCGATGCAGGTAATCATGGTAGTCGGTCATGAAAGGAGGTTAACTAATCGCGTCCTTGAATGCACTGTAGTAAAAAAAAACATACATAATATTGTATAAAGACCTTTCTAATTATGTAATAGCTAAAACAAGTATTAAATATTACACATACCGATATTTTTTTAAGATTTACTTTTTAACTCTAATGAAGAATAATTATTTGCTATTCAACAATTTGCTAGATTCAGCAGTGATAGCCAAGTTGGTAGAACGCTTGCCTCGGTAACGAGGATTGCAGGTTCAAACCCCGGCTCGCACCTCTGGGATTTCATGTGCGAATCTCATTTTTTGTAATCTATCTAATCAGTAATTACTTATTACAACTTCTATTTTTATAATTTTATTTCTTCTTACTAGTTACTTTTACTCACTGCTTAAGCAATTTAATCTTGGTCTCAATATGTATGTGTCTTTTCCTACATGATGCACTATATATATATATGCACTATTCACTATCCTCAGTATCTATTAACATTTAACATATAATATGTTTATGTATGTATATTAATATATTATATCTAAGTATATTATTTATTCTTGGCGCACCACTGGCTTCCACCGTGTTAAATTATTAAGAATCTTCTCCATCCTAAGGTTGTCTGGAAGAGATCGCAGCTAGCGATAAGACCGCCCACTGTACACTGTACCTATGTATCAATACCCTATAAAATATTAATGAAATCGGTGTGCAATAAAGAGTTATCTACCTATCTATTCTAATCTCATTTTAGTACCTACAGGGTATCACCTAAGCCGACAGCTATTTCGACCGCGGCATATCTACAGTAGGGTAAGCAGTGCGAGATTATTCGTAAGCTAACCGTATACTTCATAGTCTACGTATTTAGACATTTAGAATTTAAAGTTTTCATTACCGTCTTCAAGAGGCGCTTTTCAATTCTCCGCACGAAGGAATCCAAAACGTAAACTATAAAGTATACGGTTAGATTACGAATAACCTCGCACTTGACGCGCAACAACTCCTAATGTAATCGTAACGTCATCGAGAACGCTTACTGTCACCGTCATTCTTATTTATTAAATCTGTGGTGTGAGAGGGATCGGGGACACTGTCTTACCGAAACGGTACTTATAAAAAAAGTGCTTGAGATACTGTAGTCTACTTAATAATAACGAAAAACATAGGCCTCAAACGGTTTAATTATTACAAAATATAAAGAAAAGAATATTCAATCGGTGAATGTTATGCCCTCAGTGTTATGTGGGCCACAATATAATAATTACCTTTCGTAATAAGAATGATTCAGTATCAAATTATTATAACTCTGCGATTATAAGTTTGCCAATGTATGCCGCAAGATATGAGTGGGAAGCGATACACACTATTGTAACTGTGTGTTAATTGAACAAATCCATCATTCAATTGCACTTAATATTATTTAATTAATCTATATAATAAAAATCAATTGCTCTTCGTTTGTCTCGCTAAAACTCGAGAACGGCTGGGCCGATTTAGCTGATTTTGGTTTTGAAATGTTTGTCGTAGTCCAGGGAAGGTTTAAACGGTGAGAAAATATGGAAAAGTTGCGAGGACGAAAAATAAGTTTTTATTGTGCTTTATTTTTTCTGACTGTCAGTTGGTGTGTCTAACGTCAGACGAAAGGTAATCTGTCATTCTGTCACCATTATACGTTAGGTACGGTAGACTCGGGTCTACTCGAATTGAGAAAGAAGAAGAAGAAGCACGATCAACATTTTCAGCCATTTTAGCGAAGGGAGAGTTTTAATGTCGTTAGGATAGGTGGTACGGAGTACACCGGGGCATCTAGTAATATATATATTTATTTCAAAATAATCTCTATTGATTTCAATAGAGATTATTTTGAAATTAAACTTATTTTATGCGTGAATCGGACTGCATACAACAGCAAAATATAAGCGTCCCCAGTTCTAACTATGACAATTAGATGTCTAACACTTCAGTCCTTTTTTTTTGTTGACGGTTGGGAAATCTTCGAAAGATACCCGGCCTCTGTGTGGGACAGGGCCGGGTTATGTGGGATTCTTACCCACTAAAACCCCCCCGGTGGCCGCCTTCGACACATGTTGGAGGGGCTCCGAGATCTCCAAATGGAACGCACCGGTGCCCCTCTTGTGCCTCGCCCGGTGTATCTGAAGCTTGCTGCTCCCGCTCGAGAATGTTTCTACGTAAAAAGGTCCTTGCACTTGGTTTTGCTTCACTGGTACTTATTCTTCATGCGTGCTTATATTTTTATGTAACTGCTGGTCACTCCAGCGTTTATAGCTCAGCGAGGAAGTCGTTCAGCACCTTGATGTTGCCGACGGCCTTTTCGAAGCTACCGAGTGAGCCACGTAGTTCGCCTGGTGGTCATCACTTGTGCCTCAGAATACATATTACAGCTCCTCTTGTCAGTCAGTCCGATGTGCTCTACATACGCACAGGCAATGTGGACATCTCGTTGTGTCATTGCGGCACTACGCAGGCATTCTTCACACCATAGAGACAACTATTTGGAAACTTATATGATACTGTTTACCGACATTAGAGGTGAATTACGAGTACGTAAGCGGCAGCTGGAGGATCGAAAAAAAACCAAAAATTATTTATAACTAATTTAATTAAAATAAAAATTACAATTAAATGTAGGTGAAACCTATTCGATGTTAGAATATGGAATGCCTTTAAATTATATGAAAAATGATCGATTGGTGTAAGTGCATTTTGCTGCGTCGGCGGCTCGTGCCCGTCGGACGTCATCGCTGGCTGTTTCCATGCGCCGGCTATGTGTTGAAGGAATTGCAGCGTCGGCGATACTCCTTATGTGTGCGTACTTAACAGGTGCCATAATGTTTGCAAATAATAAACAAAAGCAAAAAAAATAAAAATAAAACAAAATAAATACCATTCAATAGTATGTAATAATAGATCACATTCTTGGAATACTTGTACCAGGAATCCTTTTACGTGGGCATTCGGGATTTAGTTGCCTCAATTTGGGCGTAGGTTTGTTCTCAAAACATGGTCGACAATTTTATATTTAGATTTTTTTATTTTTCCCATATATTAACGCACGAGATTTTTTGCTAGAACTTTTCCTGTTCACCTTATTGCGATAATCAAATATTATTATCTTAATAGGGCGGTGGCAAACTGATAGCACATAGAGGAAATCGACTCTTGACACAGTGCTGCTATACAAAAATATCTATATCTGGGGGCACGACATTGACCCGCAATGTCGAGCAATCAATTATATTTATCGAACGAGTCATTAGCACAAGAGATTTCATGGTACATATATTTTTACTTATTCACCTTATTGTCGTAAACAAATATGATTAAGTTGGGGGGTGACAATATGATAACATTGCGGGGCGGGGTTGGGGGGGGGGGCATATTGTTAGCATGTAGAGGACACCTCTTGGAACAGAGTTGCTAGAAATATCTCTATAATAAAAAAAACATAATGTACAGTGTTTATAAACATGTTAATAATGTTTTTATTGACATTTTCCTGTTTAACTTGTTGCATAAAAATATTATGCAGTGCGGCCGACGATATGATAACCTTATATCTTTGTTCATCTTTCGTAAATTATAAAATAAATAAACATTTCACATGCACAAATACTACAAGATTATAACAAGATATCAAACTGAGTATTTTAAAATTTAAAATGTATTTTTATACCAGCTGTTGCCCGCGACTTAGTCCACGTTTTAAATTAATATTTTTTTTTATTGATGAACTGATTGAAGTAAAACAAACACAAGATTGTAAGTGTAGCTTACTACACACACACATCAGTGAAAGCCGCACCCAAATCGGTTAAACCGTTTATAAGATTAGCGCACACAAAGGAACAGACAAACAGACAAAAAATTTAATAATGATTATTTTGGTTTCTATTGCGTTGATAAAGGCCCCCAATAATAGTTTTCTCATGTATCTTCCATGTACAGATAGCGATCAATTACATTTTTAGTATACGTAAAGCTACTAAGAATAATTAATTGAAAAACATAGCTAATTCCTCTCGGCTATATATTGAACAATCATTAATATTTCTTAGGCTACCATTAGACTTTGCTTTTTTTTATTAGGTTTTGCTTTTAATACCTCAAGCACAATCCTTTTTACGTACCGTGTCGGTAACGTAACGTCTTCCATCCCTCTCACGCCACAGATTTCATAGATAAGTATGACAGTGACAGCATGTTTCTCGATGACGTTACGATTACATTAGGAGTTCCTACTTATCTTACAGTTTTGCTACAGTCAACATTGTTACTGATGGATAGCCTACCGTATATTGCGATTACTGACGATGGCATCAAATTGATATGCGAATATTATATTTTTTCGTCATTCAACCATCAGTCAAATCTCTTCTTAGCAACTAGTCATTTATTTACCCAATGCTTTTTTAGCCGTTTTTTGGCTCAAAAACGCAATCAAAATCTCAATACTAGATTTTCCTTTCCGTTACATATTGGGTATCAGTGACTGCCTATCAGTCAGAATTAGCGTCTAATGTCGATATCATTCCATCAGTCAATATAATCAAACTTAATTGATGACTGATGAAATTTAATGACGTCTGTATGAGCGTCTAAAGGATGCCTTAGCGATGTTAATAATATAATATATGCTTAATTTCAAATGAACCATGAAAGTCTGGTATATTTCAGCTTGCCATTTTAATAACATTCTTTTGGTGTTACCAATTGATTTGTGCCGCCCAATATTCAGTATTTTAATTAAATTGTAAAGCTGATATCAACCTTTTGCGATAATATCTATAGCTAACCCATCTCGGTGGCCTATTTTACAAAACATTGTATACCTAATTGCTTCAGCCATTTACACATTATTTTATTAAATTGTGATGATAGCTATTTAAGCGAGATATTTCTGTATGAGTATTCTTGTATGTAGTCTGGACGCAGAATAACCTTCCTAACTTTATCAGTAATGTGGAGGATACTTTGCTGAGAATTTTCCGGGTATTTCAGGTTAACTAAAAAAGTCAAGTTATACGATTTAATATTGAATTCCTGCACTCTTGTAAGCATATGATCCAATAAGAGTTTTCACTTTACAACGAATTTGTTTTTATAGAATCATACTAATATTATAAATGTGAAAGTTTGGATGGATGGATGTTTGTTACTCAATCACGCCAGAACGGCTGAACGGATCTAGATGAAATTTGGCACAGAGATAGATTATAGTCTGGAATAGGTAGCAAATAGGCTACTTTTTATCCCGGTAAAAGGACATACTTTTTAATCGCGGGTAACACCGCGGAGCGCAGCTAGTATAAAATAAATTGACAAACTTTTTCTCCAAATACGCATAGTTTTATCTGACCTATAAGTATACATAAAATAAGTGAAGTTGACATTCACATTTGGGCTGACATCGAAACGGTTGACGGTCGACCGTGCTCGCACGAGGCGACGCGAACGAGGGCGAGTCACATACCATTGCCTCTGAGGGTGGAATTAGCTATCTATCCAGAATTAATTGTTGAACCAATCACAAGACGCGACTGAAATCGCTAACCTCTTTCTCTATTCTATATTATATAGCTGACGGTTGAATACGTGCTGAAATCACTTAATTCACCATGCTTGTCAACCATGCCTTTGATTATGTATAAATATTAGCACTGCGTCAAATAAAACTACAAAGGAAAAGTATTTTCTTTCAACTATGAAGTTCACAATTGTCGTGTTCGTATTTGCCGTCTTGCTTGGACTTACTAAGGGAGATGGTGGTAAGTGGATATCTGTGTGCATGTGTGAAGAGTGTGTGTGTGTGCCAGTATATAATAGGCAAGTTTGTTTGGAGAGGGGGAAGGTTGTTTGATCATGCGTACCTTTATAAAAAAAAAAAATGTAGTACTTCAGTTTTCTAGTAAAGTACTTCAGTCGTGTGTCAGAGAGGGGTACTTGTACCCACTATCCCCCAACTCTACCAACTTGGCTATCACAACTCTTAATGGTTAGCAGTTTACATGAATAAAAATATTCTAATTAATTGACGGCCTGATTAGCGCAGTGGTAGTGACTCTGCTTTCTGCGCCGAGGGTCCCGGGTTCGAATCCTGGTAGGGACAGAAGCTATGTGTGATGCGCGCGAATATTTGTACCCGAGTCATGGATGTTTAATATGTATATAAGTATTATATACTGAGTTCGCCCTCAGTCCATTGTACGGTACCCATAACACAAGCGATAAGCTTAAAGTGGGACCGTATAGTTGGTGTGTTCGTATGGCGATATTTATTTATTTATTCTGATTCTGATCATTTGCAGAGATTTGTGAGAGTAACGCCCAGTGCGCACAGCTGGGCTGTGCATACTGCCACCCGGTGTGGAACACATGCAGGGAATGCGTCGGCGAATGTAATTCCGATGACTATTGCCACGGCAAGTACAAGAACATTAGAAACACTTGCATGTGCTACAACAACAACTGCTATGGATGTTCAGATAACTTGGTAATGAGCTCTGGACCCGCCACTACCTCGTCTGGAGGCGGTCGCCAACAAATGCTTGGAAGCGGCTACCAACGCGGCTAAGAGGTCGAAATTAGCGTATGGCCAGTTAATCCACTATGTACCACCGATGAAAACTAAAATTGAGTAAGTACGTTACAGAAAGGGCTAAGTACCTTTTCTCCTTTTTCTTTTTTTTAGATTGGCAATCGGCTACAAAATAGAGCCCCCGCGCACTAGGCAGCCTGGCTGCGCAGTCAGGCTGCGGCAGCCAGAATATTTGCGCAGCCAGTTATAGCAGCCAATCGACGACTATTCGAGATATTTCTTCTATTCGTAACTTTTTTTTTAAAGTTCGGGACCCAAAATACGTCTGGCTGCTACAACTAGTGCGCGGAGACTGACGGCAGCCACATACATTCGCCTATACACGCTCTGGCTGCGCGCAGCCAGCTGGCTGCCGTGCAAACAGGCGCGTTCTATTGGCTGCCGCAGCCGGGAATTCGTGGCTGCCTAGTGCGCGGGCTCCCATACAACGTCATATGATTTACTGGCTGCCGCAGCCTGGCTGCCGCAGCCAGGCTGCCTAGTGCGCGGGGTGTCATAGTGCTATTGTTGCCAGAGTCGGGTAAAATATTTCCAGCGTTGTTTAAAACTATGAGTGCCCCTGATGATAATGAAGATGTCGATGATGATGATACTGGTAAAATGAATTCCCTACCCCTACCCTAAAGCTGTGGATACTGGAAATTTACAGGACATCTTGGGAGAGCTTGAAAATTCAAGTTATACTATATTTTATATCAAACTAGCTGTTGCCCGCGACTTCGTCCGCGTGGTATTTAACTAAGACAACCGTTGACAACAGCCTGCTCGCCCATTCTGAGCCCGCGGGACGCATTGCAGGTTGTTGCTATCAAACTTAATCAGGCACTGCGCTGCAACATTGGTTTTAATTTTTTTTCGTGAGATCCTATGTTTTTTTCTAAAATAAAAGTAGCCAAAGTTACTCCTTGTTACATCAGCTATCTGCCAGTGAAAGTCCCGTCAAAATCGGTCCAGCCATTTCAGAGATTAGCCGGAACAAACAAACAGACAGACAAAAATTGTAAAAAATGTTGTTTCGGTTTAGGTAACGTGTATACATCCAAATGCACTTAGTAAAAAGCGGTTATTTTAATATTACAAACAGATTCTCCAATTTTATTTATATGTATAGATTCCTTCATTCGTGCAATTTTATGAGCACACAATGGTTAATATCCCACTAGTATTACAGATTATATATCAAAGAAACATGTTTAGTATTTACTCATTGCAATTTTGAGGATTTTTGAAGTTAATGTTTTATGAGCTCCTTTTAATGTCCCACTGTTGGGCTCGGGCCTCCCATCAATGCGTGGAGGATTAGGCCACAGTCCACCACGCTAGCCCAGTGCGGGTAGATGGACTTCACATGTCATTCGAAGGGATCTCTCAGACGTGTAGGTTTCGTCACGATTTTTTTCTTCACCGTTTAGAAATTGGTGATAATCATGGTTTAAAATGAGATTAGAACATGAAGTCCAGAAATCCCAGAGGTGCGATCCGGGGCTTGAACCTGCAATCGTTCTCACCGAGGCAACCGTCCTATCAATTTTGCAAACGACAATAGTTAAGTTATTTAAGGCTAGCTATCAGGACCTTGTTGTTAACTGGCGGATTGAAGTTTCAGTTAAACTAAATACTTGGGCTCTTGGTTACGCTTCGAAAAACCGATGATGATTATGATATGATAATGATTATGCTGATGCCAAGATGATATTATATTTAAAGACAATATCGGTTTATCAACGAAAACGAATGGAGTATTATAAAACTGGTGATAACGCTAAAATTGTTGTGTGAAATAAAACATAGATATAATTATATATTTTGTCTAATTTTCCTCATCCTTTTAAATTGGCGTAAGTAGAGATAGTCGGAATCGCAAAGCTATAAAACTTAGTCCGTCGTACTTACTTTCGAAGGTACATTCGTAGTTTCAGAACTTATTTTATTTAAAGATACGAAGGCGCGGCTTGTTGATGAATTTTTACTGGTGGTAGGCTTCGGCCGTGGCTAGTCACCACCCACTGAACAAAGCCATGTCGCCAAGCGGCCTAGCCGTGTTCCGGCATGATGTTCGGTGTTGCCATTCATGGATGGCGGGTCAGATCAGCTGCGCTGCATGTGCCTAGTGAATGTAGCGTCTCTGTCTACTGCCGCCTTCCTACCTAGGCAAGTATGCTCCATCGTAGATCTCATCGTCACTAACCATCAGGTGAGATTGAGATCAAATACTTGCCTATAATGTAATAAAAAAAAAAAAAAAAAAAAAAATCTTATAGGATAAATTACTGAAATACTCAATTTGAAACGAAAAGCTTACTTTAGCTTACTATTGGAGATTTACAATAAGTGTAAAAAATTTGGCCCATGCGGTAGCGTACCCAAGAAGCTAGCCGCATTTCCTCGCTGAATAGCTAAACCTACTCGCTGAGCGAGGAAATTCTCGGCCTTAGATTCGCCAGTTGTCTTGAAAATTGAAACTCAACTTCTTTCGCAAATGGATTTAAAAAATAATCTGCATGATTTTAAAGGCACGAAAACATATTTGGAGATCATAATCCTGTTATACTTCTAAAACAAGAAAACCACACTTTTGAGTATTTACTCAATGTTGAAAGCTACCATCAAAACAGACTACTGTTCTATTTTAAAATGTTATAGGTATTAATTAAACGCTGATCAATTATATTTCAATTGTTTCCCTCGCTGTGGTGAGATGCAAAGACGTGTTTCGCACTGCTGAAAAAATATTTGAGTCTCATGCCTTCGAATCAATTCAATCTTACGATCCTTCGCTTGCTTGGTACTCGTATTCAATACAAGCACCCGCAACAAATAACAACTTTGCACCCTTGCATAACAAACAACCATTGTAGGCTAGATATATTTTTTTTTGTTGAGGGGGGGGGGGGGAATCTTCGAAAGATACCCGGCCTCTGTGTGGGAGAGGGCTGGGTTATGTGGGATTCTTACCCACTGAAACCCCCTCGGTGGCCGCCTTCGACACATATTGGAGGGGCTCCGGGATCTTCAAACGGAACGCAGCGGTGTCCCTCTTGTGCCTCGCCCCCTTATGGGGGCCCGTCTCGGGGGAGCAGATGTTCGCTCCCCCTGCGCCCTCGCTGCGCAAGGCGGCGGGGAGCCACGCCCGCCGCCGTCCACCTCAGGAGTCGTCATCGTCGCCGGACGTCCGGGGCCCACACCCCAGTCATCCTCGATCCCGAGGGTAGCCCGTTGTTTAAGGCTACTCTCGGTAAGTATATTATATTGTGTCTTACTGATCGAATTTCAATCCTGGTGGTCAGTCTTCACTGAGCAAGCTCAGGTGCTCTCTCGCTTCCCTCACTCTCATAGTCCCATGGGACGGCAAACCGACACGACCGGAGACAGATCAAGCACAAGACTGACAACTTTATGTGCACTCCTTGACGGGCACACTCCTCCTCTATTTGAGAAGTATGTAAGCAATAGTCCACCACTCTGGTGGCGCCTGAGTGTATTTACACGGAATTATTAAATGATGTTGATATTTTGTAAAAAACGATGCTGAATTATTTTTGTACCTAATCTCGCACGCAAATAAAGTATGTTAATGACATACTGCAAGATTTTTCAATCCATAGTTCGGATTTCATAATATCAGAGTATAATTTCTTCCAACACCCATGTGTTGGTTCCCAACTCGTTCTTTGTCAATGAATGAGAGTTGATTGACTCTAGAAGGACTTCTGATTAACTCTTTATTTTATACCAGGGTTAGAGAAACCGCTTATTAACAATTTTGCCACCAAGTGTGAGACCGACGAGCAATGCGCTACGAGCTACGGCTGCCGTTCCGACCGCTTCATTCTCCTCTGCGTGGACTGCAAGGAGTGCACAAGCGACGCTACCTGTCGCGAGAAGTACGGCAACTCTGTCTCCGGGTGCAAGTGCTCTCAGCGCCTTTGCGTCGGTTGTGTTTAAACAAAACTACTTATGGCGTATCGATTTAAAAAACCTCTGTATTTGAACGGTGTATGTTAGTAATAAATAAGCATAATTAAATTAAAATATCTGTTTTAGTGGCTTTCCCATGGTATTGCCTTTGACCCGATGTAAATTAACAATCAAATATTTGGCTATGATCAGACAACAATTGCTCTTTATGTATGGGAATGAAAAAAACATTTTGATGACGCTTTGAAGGTATATATGTACTCTTTACACGCTGGCTCCAGGGCTGTTTTTAACCGAGTTCAAAAGTATGCCCGTACGGGTTCGGATTGCCCCATACTTATCAAGTTTAATAAAAATATATATGAGGATACTTTGATACGGGAGTGTTGTTACTGATAAACTTGAATAATCTAAATGGAAGTTTATCAAAAGGTTCATTTTTATTTAAATACCTGATAACCTCGTCATAGGTGTCGAATCAAGGGGTATAAATAAGTGCATTTTTGATCCATCTGCACAAACAGCCTGAGGTATTCTTCAGATATACATCGAAGCATCTTAATTATATACACCAACATGAAGTGCATCAGAATCCTGCTGCTCCTTACGGCCCTGGTGGCGATAGAAGCGACTCCTCAGGGTATTTCTTTTTTATCTTTCTTTTCCATTTGCCCTAACTTTAACTCCGTCACACGTCTCTGGTTTGGGCTATCTCATGCCATTATTATTATGTGTAATGCACAAATCTGTAAAATGGGCGTAGCGCGAGCGTGTTGGACTATGGCCTAAATCTTTTTCATATAAGTAGCTAAAACACGAGCTAGATCCGTCTCGGCGAGGTTAAAAGTTCCCTGAATATCACCGTTCTCGCAGACGATTTGGTATAGAATAAAAATAAACAAATATACGCGTTGGATAGCGAACCTGTTTTTTTTTTTATTACATTATAGGCAAGTATTTGATCTCAATCTCACCTGATGGTAAGTGACGATGAGATCTACGATGGAGCATACTTGCCTAGGTAGGAAGGCGGCAGTAGATCGAGACGCTACATTCACTAGGCACATGCAGCGCAACTGATCTGACCCGCCATACATGAATGGCAACACCGAACATCATGCCGGAACACGGCTAGGCCGCTTGGCGACATGGCTTTGTTCAGTGGGTGGTGACTAGCCACGGCCGAAGCCTACCACCAGTAGAGTTGTCACCTGGTTGGCACCACCCAGGGTCACGTGTAGGGTATCTCGAGGGTACTTAATTCTCCTACGGACGAAGGTGACTCGACCCCAAAGTTTAAGTCGCTAAAAAAACTTTTGATCGACATAAACACTAATTATTATAGAACTTAATCCCAGCAGTCCTCCGTCGCCTTGAAAATGAATTTAAAAACTCCTTGGTACGTACATTCATGGAAATTTATATTATATTGTTGATTTGTTAAGAAAGCAATCCTTCATTGTTTTGTGTGTACAGTGTCGGAATGAACAGGTTTGTCAGTTTTCAGATTGTCTCATTTAACGTTTTATTTTTTTCAAACTATGTCACAGAACACACTGTGGCATAGAACATTATGTTTAACTGTTCGACAGCAACATTCAAATTTAGTCATTTCATAGTTGTTTATTTTTTATTTTTTCTAATGTAATGGCCGGCCAGTAATATTTTAATATAAAAGTATTGAGTTACCGTTTTGTTTCATATGATTAAAACATATTATCCCAATTTTTTTAAGAATATTTTATAATTGATTCCATGTCATTATGTCCATTTTAATTCAATGCATTTCATTTTATAAAGGATGAAAAAGAAGGATGTAGTAAGCAAAATGGCAATTATTAAATAGTTGCCAGTAATATTTCTTGCACTGGAATGTTGCCATTACAGATCTTGTAAGCAAAAGCCGACTTTGGGGTGACGAAACTTTTCATATAACAATAGTCATAATTAGAGACGAACGCGAATACACTATATTTTTGTTTGATGAATGAGACTAGATTCTGGAAGGATTTCAGTTTTCTTTTAATGTTTCAGGGTTAGCCAAACCGCTGATCAACAATTTTTTCACCAAGTGTGAGACCGACGAGCAATGCGCTACGAACTACGGCTGCCGTTGCGACCGCTTCAGTAAGATCTGCGTGGGCTGCAAGGAGTGCACAAGCGACGCCATCTGCCAAAAGAAGTACGGCAACCCTGACTCCGGGTGCAAGTGCGCTCAGCGCCTCTGCTTCGGTTGCGTTTAAACAAATATGATGACGTATCGTTTGATAGCTATGATTTAAAAGACCTCTATATTTGAACGATGTTAGCAATACATAAGCATTTATAATTAAAAATGTATTGTTAATTAGTTTTCCTATATTATTGTTTCCTATAGTATTGTTCAGTTTGCATTTTATACTATGTTATAAATTAAAAAAGTTCCAGCAGCCATTGCGCAGTATGATAAAATTAAAACAACATCCTACCGTGACCATGGTCGATGTAAAGCAGCCGAAACGTCGGGAACGTAAAATTAAAATAAAAACGCCTTATAATCCTTAAAATTAGTTTCATTTCAATGTGTAATATTCGCGTAAATATAAGAAATCAATATGTGAAACATAATCCTAACAATAATAAAACAATAACGGCCTTGGACTGGGAATCGGTACAAAAAGCGTTCAGTCCGAACGTTTACTTGCGAAACCGCAGTTTAGTGTGGCTCGCGCCTTATTATACACTCACTAGGTTGTGAAAACGTCGCGATTAAAACGTCGCGAGACGAACACACCAACTATACTGCCCCTAGCTAAGCAATGCTTGTGTTATGGATACCGTACAATGGACTGAAGGCGAATTCACTATATACTACTTACATAGATATTAAACATACATGACTCGGGTACAAACATTCGTAGTTTAGGGGTCAGAAAAAGACATAGACTAATTTATATCCCGGTAAAATGCACGGTTCCTATGGGATAGCATACAGGAACCATGCATATGCAAAAAGACATATTAGAGGAAAAGGACATACTTTTTAATCGCGGGTAACACGGCGGGGCGCAGCTTGTAATTAATATACAACATTCGTTCATGACACAAAGATTCACTTTCTTACAGTAGTTCTGATCTACAGCAATATTGGCCCACTCGTAATTTAATAAAAAACATATTTAATCACGTATTATGTCAACATATTGCATCAACTGTTTAACGCTGACATTCGCGGGCCAGTTTCCAAAAATAGTATTAAAATTTCAATGACGGTCCGAATAACCGCGTACTGAACGAGCGTGCAGCCTCGCGAAGCTACTTAGCTTCACACAATCACGACATACCTTAACCGAGGCAAATGCTCACGTTGTCGCGCCCAAGCACTGTCTCGCGTCTCCTGCCTCGCCTCGTTTTCGGCTTATTTATGTCAAAGTTGAGTGTAATGATTGCTTGGACTAGAAATGACGACTTGTAGTATCCTTACGAGACTACGCGATGAGCCTGTACGCAGCTAATAATTTATGAAGCTATACTCTTCCGGTTTTTAACGGCGAACTAGTGTTAGAAACATAATTAGACATAAATAATCAAGTTTAACACCATATATAATTTAGATTAGAATTTAGAATAGAATAAAATATCGCCAGACAAACAAACCAACAATACGGTCGCACACTAAGCAACGCTTGTATTATGGGTACCGTACAGTGGGCTGAGGGCGAACTCACTATACTTATATAGATTATAAACATCCATGGACTCGAGTACAAACATTTATGCTCATCACACAAAGATTGAAGATTAAGAAAACAAACCTTTACTTAGTAGGAAATGTTATCTATGTTCCCACCAAAGCCATGGAAGGGCAGTTAGGCAGAGGCAACCATCAGGTTACTAGCCTTTCGACTGGCTATACCACTTTGGATACATTTTGCGCAATTTAGGATAATTAAAAAAAGAAAAGCTCAAGAAAATGAAAAAATCGTTCGATTGTTAAAATTTCAACAAAAAAAACTCACTCGATTCGTAACGATAGTCCGTTAGTAGTGCGTACATGAGTATGGATTACGCAAATATTATCTCGATCCGATAGAAATGTGTAATATAAACTGCCGTCAGACTATCCGCGGTACAATAAAACACCTATATAAGACACAAGGAGAAATTTCTAGTCCCAACATACGTGGTAAGTGATATTGCAATAATTTCACAATAATTGTGCAATTGCAACAACGCTTGCGCATTGTGGCGCTTAAATCACTATTATATAACATTAATTAAACAATATTGTTAATTGACTATCGTTATGCAATAACGATTATCATGTAATTGGATTAATGAAAGGAAAATAATCATAATTACATTTAAACTTGTAGTAATATAGAGCATGTATACTAATTGAAGATGGTCTATTCTTCATACGTTTTATGCTGAAATCCAACTGCTATGGCCTGTTAAGATAGATCACAGCGACGCCTTGCCCCTTTTTTCAACCGACGAAAAAACGAGTCGGTGCCAAACAAACAACCATATGTGTGGAAGTCATTGGAGGAGGCCTATGTCCACTAGTAGATGTAATTCGGCTGATAGAACAAACGCCCAACGAAGAATAATAAAAAAGTATAGTGGCTTGATGCGTGGACCCATCTGTAAGTAGGCTTTGGCGCGGACCGGCAACACTCGACTCGGTGGTTTGTTTGGCACCGACGCAACATTCGATTAAGTTACACTAGAAGCCGTCTTTCGTTTGTTAAAAAGTTTTTGTTTTAAAAACGTACGCGGTATTCACCACTGCAGCATACGGGCGCGTTACGGGCCGATGGGAAAATTTCACACATTACCCACGCATCCGTGGCCGTCCGCAATCGACTATTCGACAGTAGATAATTGAAGAACAATAAAATTACTACACATTAACATTTTCTTCCATCTATAATGAGCCCGTATATGATTAAGATGCTTTGTATTTATAAAGCGTAACTTTAATAGTGTACGAGATATTGATTTCTTATATTTACGCGAATACTACACATTGAAATAAAACTATTTTTTCGGATTTTACCTGTTCTCACCAGGATCATTAAATCCAAAACCAAGCGCACCATTGCAAGACCTCAAGACTATGTGAGCACTTTCTGCGTAGATTGGACCGCAAGCAACAACTAAATAAGAGAGTACCCCAGTTCAAACTATGACACTAGGACGTCAAACACCTCATTCCGCCTTCGACTATGGTTGCTGTAAAGCGGCCGAAACGTCGGGAACGTAAAAACATAAAATAAATGAGGTAAAATCTGTAAAATATATTTTATTTCAATCCGCAGAGAGATGTTGCGTTTATTATGTCTTGATATTTTATGTTATCCTTGTACTTTTTCAAGCTTTAAATTTACCTATCCATACGAAGAAGAGGCAAGAAACTAAGAACAATAAATTTACTCGAGCGAATTTCTCAAAATTATTGGACCTTGTGACGGCAGCGGTGGCAGCAAGAAAGAGATTTTTTATTTAGATCAGTTTTCTATTTTCGTGATGATTACGTCAAATTGTATTGAATTTAACACGTGGTGTGAATAATTTCCATTGAAAGCCATCCGATCCGGCTCACATCCTGTAAAAGTCCGAACAAAAGATTCCGAGAAAATCCGTAATTATTTTTAAAACGAAATCTAACAACCTATGTAAAAAAGCACCTTTGTTTGTATATAAATATAGAAGCCGGTAGTTATGTTTGACATGCAATTTCCTTATTGCATTATTGGTAAAACCTTTTTTAAGTATAATACAAAATTCATTCACACTTCAAAAGTAACAACATTATCGACGTGAATTTCGTATTCAGAAATCTTCGTCGTTGAAATTTTAAATGTATACCTTTGTGATATGGTTTACTATCGCATAAAGCATGTATTAAAGGATTGTATATTAACATTATTTTTATACAGGATGTAAGGAGCATGATAAAGAAAACTTTAGTGAACCTTACTTAATTGCCTATAGTAATTTTTTAGAAATCATTCATGTTGAAAGTCGCGGGTTAAAGATGTTTTAATTTTTCAGAGCGCAATGTATCGTAAACAAAGCGAACACAACACATCGCTCCCTGCGATACCCGACGCGTATGAGTAAGCGCGCGCTCAAATATATCGAGTTTTAATTTATATTGCCGTTTTAAGTCAGATTTTTTTTATTTATAATCACTTTGACTTCTATTATAATTTTAATGCTAAAACCAATTTTAAAATAAACTGAAAAAATGCTTAAATAAAATTCATGAAAAGATCGACCGAAAATTACTACTTTGGGGGTTCAGAATCATGAGTTGAATCCTAATATCAGTTTTGTTTACGAAGCGACTTACACCCTGTATACACCAATAAAAAACACGATTTATATGTGTGAGTCAGCATCATAAATAGATGCAAAACGTGATCTATTTCGCAGGTATTGCTGGAAATGGACAAACTCTTTGGTAGAGTCATTGAATGGTAGAGTTCGTCTAAATTAGTTGCCGGATTAAATTAGTGGTGATGAGTCAGCGATGGAATGACCTTCGGGGGACTGAGGTTAGGTGACATGATTTACGTTGGTCTAAATATTATTCGCAATGGACAGCATTGCTTATTATTTATCAGGCAAATTGAATTATCTTCTCTTCACCCATTACCAGTTGAATCTGCGCTTCTTCAGCGCATTTGTTATCATCACGAGGAGGCAGAATTCCGATACGTCAATAAAAAAACTAATTAGCTCACAAAAAATTAACTTTGTTGGATCAAATTTTTTTTAATTTTTTTTTATTAAATTATAGGCAAGTATTTGATCTCGATCTCACCTGATGGTAAGTGACGATGAGATCTACGATGGAGCATACTTGCCTAGGTAGGAAGGCGGCAGTAGATAGAGACGCTACATTCACTAGGCACATGCAGTGCAACTGATCTGACCCGCCATCCATGAATGGCAACACCGAACATCATGCCGGAACACGGCTAGGCCGCTTGGCGACATGGCTTTGTTCAGTGGGTGGTGACTAGCCACGGCCGAAGCCGAGTAGTAGAGTTGTCACCTGGTTGGCACCACCCAGGGTCACGTGTAGGTTATCTCGAGGGTACTTAATTCTACTACGGTACTTAATGCTTTTTAAATCGAAATATATATAAATTCAAACGTAAGTATACCCTATCTTAATCACGCTGTAGACATTACTTTCTAGCGAAAGAAATCAAAGGAGCCTATGGGATGGTTGAATGACGAAAATCCGTCGGCGTGGTATTTCATAATAATCATTCAAAATTTCTTATATTGGGAATAGCTTTAATTTCAAGTAGTTTGCAGTTGCTCTAGTGCCACTATCAATCAGTTAAGGTCCGTTAACCCACTGTTAACTACAAGCGGGACTATTAAATCTTTAAATACTTGTTAACTATTTCATTGCTACATTTGTTGAAACATAGGTAGCCATTTGTGTATACAGATATTGACTACCTTTGTGAATCAAAGAGAGTAAGGTTAAATAAAATGCGTAAATAGACATTAAAGTTGATTTAATAATAAAATGTACTCTATTAATACCGATTCCTTATATTTACGCGAATACTACACATTGAAATAAAACTAATTTTACGGATTTTATCGCGTTTATATTATGTTCTGGGTAGATCGGACCGCGAGCAATAACTAAATATGAGGGTACCCCGATTCAAACTGGGACGTCAACTACCGTCTTTCCGTAACGATGGTTGCTGTAAAGCAGCTGAAACGACGGGAACGTAAAACACATAATATAAACACGATAAAATCCGTAAAATTCGTTTTATTTCAATGTATTAATACCGTTGGCAGTTCGAGTAATCGATCATGTTACAGTAAACTTGAGTCTAACCCCAAAAGAAATCCAAATGTATATTACGGATTAGAATCCTTTCTTCGTTAAAAACCAAATCCTCGAAGTCGTCTTTGCCGCTCTATCAAAATGACTTTTTATATAGCAACCTTTGTAATAGCAATTATAGAGATAATAAATAATCATAATGAATTCATTAAATAACTTTATTATGCAGTTTAAATCTTTTAATTTATTTGATAGGAGATGCATCGGACTTAACATTTAATGCATTCAATTTGTATAAATTTATTTGACCACCCGATTGGTGCAGTCGGTGGACGACCCTGCTTTCTGTACCGAGGTCACCGGGTTTTAATCCCGGTAGAGGAAAAAAATAATGTGATGAGCATAAATGTTTGTTCCCCAATTCATGGAAGTTTAATATTTCTTTAATAATTTAATTCTGACATCGCTCCCAGAACGTTGTAGATACTCAAAATACGAGCGTTGCATAGTTTGGGCCCGTATGAGTGGATGCGTCCGGTGGTATCATATCATTATTATGATATGAATATTTGATTAGTACCTACGACTATAAAGACTTCTGAGCTGAAATAATAGTAAGGATGTCCGATAACATAAATCCAATTACTATTATTTCAACGTTTCTTTGGATGTTTTATTTCATGTTTAGACATGTTTATGTTCAACTAGTTGGTATATATTATACCTATAACGATGAATGATAGTACCGTGTGGTGTCCGGCTTTAGAATAGCACCAACCGTAGGATAGGGGTGGTGTATCAGGCGACTAAAGTCACAAGGGAGATGTGCCTTAAGGTATTAGTCTGCAACTCATCTAGGTGAAGGAAAAATCCGAACTCAAACCTCATACGGGATCTCTATTAGGTGCTAGTATTGTTCATCTTGAAATATCTGGCAGATTCCTGAAGTCTACTTGGGTCCAAACGTATTTGTTCGCCTTTCTTGTGGGATCAGATAGCGAGACCGCGAGGGTAATGCAGCTCCTAGGCGACTCTGTGATTCCTTAATCCTGTCCTAGGCGACGAAATGTCTGTGGAGAGGCCACTCCACCTACGTTAGCTTTGCTTCGTAGTCGACAACGCGGAATGTGGCAGTTTACATTGCCACTCGGGGACTACGCCATGAATTGTCTGCAATAGACGCAAAGGTTATGATAGCGATGTATATATAAATTGTAGCTCGCGCGTTTCTTGTAAGCTACTTTAGATCCTGGCTTAAAGGAGTAACAGCGGTGGAAGTTTATGGCGAGCCAAGTCCCACTTTAAATAAGTTACCACAACATCTAATAATGGCTTCGGTAACAATAATGATTGTCGAGTCAACATGCCACTTAGTTTCAATGGCAAACACATTCAAAAGAGAACTTCTCTTTTCCAAAAACAGTTGACTACCAATCTACTTTAAATAAGTCAATACATACGATATATTGGTTAACTGCAAGTAACTTCTTCACCTTGAATCAATTCAGATTAATTGCATCCTCACTTAAAATTATGCAATAAATTACGATTTAGAGTTAAGCCAACCGCACACTGGACATCAGCAAATGCCAACGCGTGGGCGGTGGGCCCGCAACTTGTGCCTTAGTGGAAAAAGGTCGTCAATGAAAAAAAAACACTTAGTTATTTTTATCACTTAATATTTATGACGAATTAAGGGCTTGTTTTATATAATGTACGGATACACACTTTCCACCGTCAATTTGACAGAATTCGGATCAGTCATCTGTCAGATAAGTTAGGGATACGGTTTATTAGCTCATTATTGCATACACTCTTAGTATACTTTGAAATAAAACTATTTTTTAAGCTTTTTACGTTCCCGACGTTTCGGCTGCTTTACAGCAACCGTGGTCACGGGAGGACTGAGGTATTAGACGTCATAGTTAGAACAAGGGTATCCTCTTATTGAGTTGTTGTGTGCGGTCCGATCTACGCAGAAAGTGTTCACAGTGTCTTGAGCCTTTGCAATGGCGCTCTTGGTTTTACATTTCATTTAGTTTTATTTCAATGTGTAGTATTCGCGTAAATATAAGAAATCTTGTATACTTATGTAATGTTATTTATAAATTTTAAATTCTTACTTTCAATTAATAAATACAACACTATTTGCATTTCCACTATGACATAGAGGTCGCTACAGAAGAGGGACCCGCCACTGACGTTTCGCGGAGAATTGCATATAAATATAAATTAGGGTCCCAACACATATGTACCTATAAAATATATACATATGCATAACAGTCAGATTCTCGGTTGAAATCTTAGAACAGTTTAGTTTTGTAGTGTTCTTTTATTATCGATCAGTTTCTTTGATTTATAATTGTAAAAGTTGATAAGCCGAGGGTCAGTGGAGGGTCCCTCCCCTTAGTTTACCAACTGATATTTAAAATAATAAGGTCATCAAAATTGTATTGAATTATGGCCACTCTCTGAGGAATGGCCACATGTTGCTACTCCAATTAAATCATATGCGATCACCCTAACGGCTCCATTATAACCGGCTTTATAGTAAGAGCGTGTAAAGGATGTGTTTATATGAAGGTTGTAAGAGAGGTATAATATAGATATTTTTAATTTCGCACGCAATTCATTATCCCGTTTATTAATTTAGGTTTTAACTTAGCGATAAGGTCTATTTTTAACAGAAAATCAATATCAATACATATTATTTTAATTTAGCTGTGTCTGTACATTGAAAATTTTTGGATTTTTGTTCGTCTGCCCGTCATTTTAAGCATCAAAGGATGTATGTCGGACATATTTTAATGACACTTATCTTGGTGATTGCTTATAAGCGTGGGTAAACATATATAGTATACTTATTATCCCACGAAATGGATGGGTCTTGGGGATAGGCAAAGAACAGATTCCCAAAATCCACTAAGGGGATTTTTGTGACAAAGTATGCTTGTAGTTTATCATAATATCAATATCCTGGATAATTCTTGTTTTGCATTATGAAGGTTTCCCCGGGACAGCCTAAAATTCCACTGTAGTATCCCTAGTCAATGCCAATTGAACTTTTAATCCGGGAAAATTGAATGGTTCACCCGGACTAGTTAAAAACAAAAGTGCACGCGTAAAAAGTCGCGGCCACAGCTAGGCCCGCCACACACTCCCACCACTGCTACTCCTGGAAGCCAGGATCTATAGTGGTGTCCCATGATGACGCCGAGGTTTGACCCTCAGCGAGTCCCGGGTTAAAGTTAATTGTCTTGGAACCCGCACGAAATTAATCGAAAGATAAAAATAGGAGGAGTTGGAAGAAAATTATCCACAAACACAGCTAGCTAGTTGATCAATAAACATTTCCGGTATTATATCACAAAGGTTACCTATAACCACATAATGTTTTAGTATCGTACCAACAATGGTAATACCGAGAGGTCATCAAGACATCCTTTAACTCAATGCATTAATTATCTTTATTGCCAAACATGAAAATAGCTTATAATTTTTCTTATTAACTCACGTGGGCAGTGTTCAAATGTCATTGCCGACAAGATAAGGAATTTTGAAACTTAATGGCTGCATCTTGTGATGCATTTCGTGTTAAAATGTTTATGCATTTGACACAACACGACTTGTTCAACATAATCTGTGTGGATAATTTGAACTATAGAGTAGTAACATGCGGTAAGAACAACGATTTAAATAAAACACTAGAGCTGTTCAATTTTGACAGTTTTTAAACAATTATAAATACGGATGCTAAAAGCAATAATAGAGCAGAAAATCGTTAAAATGCTTTTAATATTCTCAAACTGGTTCTACGTAGAATATATGGGATATAATTTATGTAAACTATCATTAAATATCCAATCTAGTAAACGTCATTGGGATCAAGCTCGCACTTCAATACAAAGTATAAAGCTACAAAAATTTGTTTAAAAAGTTAAAACATAGTTTATCGCTACAACAACGACTTAAATATGGAAATGAGATTATTATGGCCATAATGGATCTTAATTCTGAGAAAAACATCATTAGACATTTGGCATTCCTACTTTGGTGGTGCGGATATAAGCGCTAATGAAATAAGATGCTACCCAGCATCTCTCTCATCGAGCTTTCAGCTTGCACATAATAAGTATATGTTTTTTTACAATACGATGACCCTCTAATATCCGTCTTTAAGACGTCTATTTTTAACCGTTCATTTGCATACAACAGACAAAGACAACGATACAGTGAGAGGCAAAGTGCAAAAAGTCGTTATTTTAAGCAGCCAATTAAACACGTTGAGACAATAAAAAAAAACTATTAACATTTTTGCTACTCTATATCGTTTCGGAAAATAAATATTTAAACACAATCAACACATTCAACCGAAACGTCAATATATTCAAAAAACCGGTAGAAGTAACCGAAAATATCAGTTTAAGCTACGATTAGTGAATTAGAGATAAACAAAATAACGAAAAAGGTTATACAAATTTTGTTAATTAATATCTATGATTTGTTCCGAGTTCGCTCCACCAAGTTTCGTACCACATACAAAAAAAACATATTTGCTGTACTTTTTATTACAGATTCGCCTCAGAAAATAGGTTTATATTTATTCATTATTTTATTTCGGCTTAATCTATATATCGAGGTCGCCCTGATTAATTTATATAATGTACATTTTTGAAATACAGATAGAGTAAAAATAATTCACAAATGACAGAATCCGTTTCGAAGGTACAAGTTAAGAACCACTGTTTTTAGCTACAAAGTAATACATTTGAATGTGGGGCGAAAAAGGAAAATTGGAATTCAGAACAACAAAGTGGAACAATCTTAACTTTTATGTTATAAATTCTACATTTACCATTGGTTAATGAAATCTGATAAATCAAGCGTAATTTACAATTACTATCTAATTAATGCAATTCTTTCTGTAATTTGCCTTGTTATTGAAATTTTGTGTTATAACGATGTTTGTCTTATACCTCGCATGAGAATTGGGAACATAGTTGGGTCAATAATAAGTAATATAATGTTGAAATGAAACAATTTTTTTGGATTTTCTCGCGTTTATATTCTGATTTTACGTTCCCGACGTTTCCGCTGCTTTACAGCAACCATGGTCACTGGAGGACTGAGGTGGTTGACGTCTTAGTGTCATAGTTTGACGGGGGTACCCTCATATTTAGTTGTTACTTGCGGTCCGATCTACGCAGAAAGAGCTCACTGTGTCTTGAGTTTTATTTCAATGTGTAGTGTTCGCGTAAATATAAGAAAAGGAATATAATGCTTTCTCAAATTGCTTTGCTACACTGAGGCACGGAATTCCCTTAAAAATTTTATGGCTTTTATGTGTTATTAATTACCGGCTGTCCCGGCAAAATTCGAACCGCCTCAGCATCAAATGTATGAGGAAATTAATTATAATGTTTTAATAGTTATTCTGCTATTCGCGGCTGAAACAAATTCAAAAAATCAAAGATCAAAAAATCAGCACCGGGTGGGGCCCCCTTCAAATTCCCCTTTGGGATTTTCAGATTCTCATAATCTTATTTTCCATAATCTCTTGGTGTTCGGCAAAGGCAAATATCATGAGGAAACATGCACATCTGCCGAAAGTTGTGTGAATTTCACCAACTAGGCGATGGCCTGACTCCCCGTCATATTGGTTCACGGTATGCCCGGTATTATGGCAATAGGTTCACCCCACTTTGAGACCAAATACCATTAATGAAACAGTGCCTTTCTGACTTCCTCTTCGGCGATTACAGACGTAACAATATTTATTTTTAGAAAATTATTCTAATAAATTATACATTCGTCGCGTATCCGTCAAATAAATAAGAAGATCTCGATATTTCCTTAACATGATTAATATTAAAGTCCGTGTTTATCGACTATATTGAAATGTCGATCGTTCACCGGCAACCTTGACAGTTTACAAAGGCAAAGCAACTAGATAGTTAGAGGATTACGTTAATTGCTTATATCGAAATTATATCATTGCTCTTCGAACCGGTCGTTTCGTATCGCGGTGCCGACAGATATGGAACATTTCGGCTCAGCGATATACCGAACCCCTCTAAAGCGAAAGTGTAACATGGTCCTACGGAGTCGCCATTTTTTTTTCTTCGCTCGGACGGCTCCCCCAGCATATATATAGCGACGCCGCGAGCCAACACGCATCATTCGCATTCAGGACCTCGCTGCCTTCGGTGCAACCTACAAGTGCAGCATCATGAGACACATGGTGTGTTACCAACATTACAAAATTAAAGTGACAGTGTTGACCAACAGAAAAATGATATAGGGCTGTGACAGTGCCGCTCTGGATAATCCACCCTTGCCCCACATACGATGGCGCAACACGGAAATTGCGCATAACGCCTCGTGTCGTTAATTTAACTTTTTATAACGAGTCCCAGAGCATATTTGTATCAGTTAAATAATCAATTGTGGTGCATTTCGATTAGACGTAAAATCAAATATCCTAGTTTGGTACTAATTATGTTTCTTTTGTTGACAGCTAGTGGCCGCCAGTCTGGTGGCTCTCTTGGCCTTCGCATATGCCGAAGAAGCCAAGAAAGCAGAAAAAGAAGTGGCAGTGACCGACAACAAGGAGGCGGCCTCGGACGACAAGAAACATGAGAAGAGAGGTCTCGGCTGGGACTTGGGTTACGGTGGCGGTCAAGGAGGATGGGACAGCGGGTATGGCGGTCAAGGAGGATGGGCTAACGGGTACAGCGGTGGCTACAGTGGCGGCTATGGTGGCAGCTACGGTGGCGGCTACGGTGGCGACTTAGGTGGCAGCTACGGTGGCGACTTTGGAGGACACGGTGACTACCACAAGACTATCACTGTGGTCAAGAAGGTCCCTGTTCCCTATCCCGTAGAGAAACAGATCCCCTACCCCGTAGAAAAGAAAGTGCCCGTACCCGTGAAAGTACCCTTTCCCCAGCCCTACCCCGTTGTGAAGCACGTACCTTACCCAGTCAAGGAGATCGTCAAAGTACCCGTGCATGTCCCCCAACCCTACCCTGTTGAGAAGAAGGTCCCCTACCCCGTACATGTCCACGTAGACAGACCCGTGCCCGTCAAGGTGTACGTGCCTCAACCTTACCCCGTAGAGAAGAAGGTCCACGTTCCCGTCAAAGTGCACGTACCCGCCCCGTACCCAGTTGAAAAGAAGGTTCCCTACCCAGTGAAGGTCCCAGTACACGTACCTGCTCCTTACCCCGTCTACAAAGAGGTGCCCTACCCCGTCAAGGTACCCGTCGACAGGCCCTACCCTGTACACGTACCCAAGCCTGTGCCTTACCCAGTTGAGAAGCCCGTCCCCTACCCCGTCGAAAAGCCCGTGCCCTACCCCGTCAAGGTGCCCGTTGACAGGCCTTACCCCGTGCACGTCGAGAAACCCGTGCCTTACCCCGTGAAGGTGCATGTGCCCGCGCCCTACCCCGTTGAGAAGCACATCCCCTACCCTGTTGAGAAGCCTGTGCCGTTCCCCGTCAAAGTGCCCGTTGACAGGCCTTACCCAGTCCAAATCGAGAAGCACGTACCCGTGCACATCGAAAAGCCTGTGCCTTACCCCGTTAAGGTGCCAGTACCCGTTGTTGTCGGTCACGGACACGGTCACGAGTATGGTCATCATGAATCGTGGTAGCCAGCAGGTAGTAGATAACTGAATGTGATATATAAATATAAGCTTAGCACATAAAATGAACGAGGGGCGTGAAATACCCCGAGGATAGTGGTGTACCACCAGATCCATGGAACTAGTATTGCACGGCCCGCGGGCGAACGCACTGAAATAAATACTCTTTTTGTAGATAACTTTTTGTTATTTTTTTTTAATCGGTTAACGTTACGTTTGAGTTTATGTACCTGTTACTTTAAGAGCAAAAAAAACTGTGTTTTTCTTTAAATTCTGCTGCTATTTTCGTTGGACGAACTGATTGTGAAAAATAAACGTGGCCCCGCCAAATGTGATTATTGAATATTGTTTTTTAATCCCCTTAATATTGTATGTATTAACATAACATTTATTATCATAATATTCCAACCATGATATAAATCTATGTCCAAACAGCTACCTGTGTACTTACAAAAAGTTTTATATACAAATTGCCATCATTGATTTCAATTCGATAAACAATTCTACGCATAATACACAATAAGCACACATTTAACTCTATTGTCTTGTCGTCCGTAATTATGTATCACCTGGTATTTATCCGTAAGTGGTATGCATTTGCGAAATGCAAAATGATATGACCCAGATAGTCGCATCGCAAGCGGCTGTCCACTAGTTGCGCCAATGACGAAATATGGTACATTTTCACTCTTGACAATAAGAACACGATACGCGATCTTGGGTTTGCGTAACACGCGTACATTTATTACGCAGTAATCTCGTGTGCTTACAATTATCTGCATTGTTTCTATTACGTGCTATTATAGCGCTTGGATTCAACATTACCGCATGTATTTAAGTGCTGTACGCATATAATCTGAAATACGTTATAAAGCCAGCCCTTTTTAATGTCCCACTGCTGGGCAAGTGCCTCCCCTCAATGCGAGGGGGATTAGGCCATAGTCCACCACGCTTGCCTTGCGCGGGTTGGCGGAATTCACACATCTTTCGAGGGGTTCTCTCATACATGCAGGTTTCCTCACAATGTTTTCCTTCACCGTTTAGCAAGTGATAATCGTGGTTGAAAATGAGATTCGCACATGAAATCCAGAAATCTCAGAGGTGCGAGCCGGGGTTTGAACCTGCGATCCTCGTTACCGAGGCAAGCGTTCTACCAACTTGGCTATTAAGTTATACCAGCTATAAATACTAGGTGAGCGTGTAAAAGGTATTGTCAACAAATTTATTATTAGGTATCTATTAATTCACTGACAAAGTATTGGTGTATTTTTAGAGGTATTCGCAAGAGATAGTACATGCGTTTGTATACAATAATAATTAAGCCACGCCCAAGACTATTAAGCCTTTGAAGTTGAAACTTTGTGACGTATTTTCCTCACGCCTTGCATTCCTCATCGCACCATCGTCAAATAGATATCTATTTAAAAATAATACCAAACACAATTAATGTGTTATTTTAAATACAACTATGCGTGGTACATTAAATCCTCTTAAGTAACAATATATATATATTAATAAATCAATCAAACTGCATCATAAATATAATAAATTGAAAACCTATTCACGCTAATTATAAAAAGTTCATTGCATAAAATTTCTGTTTGATTTACTAGTATAAGTCTATAATTGCATCAACATATTCATTGATGACGTATTTCAATACTGCTTATGTCACGTAAAATACTTGTTTTAGAGCAGCCTCTCCCAAAGTGGGCGATGTGGGCGCTGCAGGCCTAAAGGGCAGGGCGGTAAGAGACCCAGAAAAAAAATGGGGGCGTTGTGTAGAGGCTTGCAATAATGAATTTAATTTAAAGTTATAGTGGTTTTTAAGTAGGTGAAAAATGGGGGCGCTAAAAAATAAATCATTCTCAAAGTGGGCGGTAGACAAAATAAGTTTGGGAACCCCTGTTTTAGAGCTTCATGTAGGTGTTGAGTTACAAAATATCATTACACGTTGTATTTATTTACAGTGTAACTTGTTTAATGTTGGCGACAAAACGTGTAGCTATTAAACTTAACGTAAGTGAAACACTTGTGTGTACTTAAGTAGTTGCTTACGCGAATCAGCGGTGTTATTCTGATAAAGGCAAATCACCTGAAAAGTAATCTCACTTTTTTTTTATATTTCTAAGAGCATACCTAGACTGGTACTTCTAAAATATATTTCCTTGTCCGATGATGTCAGATCTATTTTTCAATAAATGTATACTAATGTGAGATTTCAGAGTTGCTTAAAAGCTTATAGCTTCCACTAAAAAGATTTAAATATCTCAAAGTTATAACATAAATCTTGAAGCTATGAACACGTGACTTGATTAGTTCCTTTTATTGTGACACAAGAAACTTAGACGGGAATTACCCAAAAAACTAAAAAAATAAACGTACGAATCGCCGTAGAAATCAACAAGTATTAAAAATCACATAAATTTCAAAGCTTTATGGCATCGAGCATAATATGTATATAACATTACATATTAATTGACTCAAAATAGGATCCTGTTCGTCTCGTGTATCCAAACCCGTTTCGAAGATATATTCCGATTTAAGGTGACATATTTGGTAGGTTTGTTTAGATTTACGCGTTATCCTGCTAAATTATATCGTGTTATATATTTCGTGCCGCGAGCTTAAACGAATACCGCCTGTGGTCTGAACTTGCTTGAACTGCTGACCTCGAACCTGTGACACTTATAACTTGATCTAGATGACATAATCATGTCTGTTCAAAATTAAAGGCGGTATGGTTGATATATTTAAAAGCCAACCGGCAGTACGTGGATTTCAAGCTTCGATAGCCAAGTTGGTGGAAGACTTGCCTCGGTAACGAAGGTCGCAGGTTCAAACCCCGACTTTCAGCTCCGAGATTTCTGGAATTCATATGCGAATCTCATTTCCAACCATGGTTATCACTTGATAAACCTACACCAAAAGCAGTGATAGCCAAGTTGGTATAACGCTTGCCTCGGTAACGAGGATGGCAGGTTCAAACCCCGGCGCGCACCTCTGGGATTTCATTTCATGTGCGGATCTCATTTTCAACCACGATTATAACTTGCTCAACGGTGAAGGAAAACAGCGCGAGGAAACCTGCATGTCTGAGAGAACCCCTCTTAATATGTGTGAAGTCCGCCAACCCGCAATGGGCCAGCGTGGTGGACTATGGCCTAATCCCCCTCGCATTGAGGGGAGGCCCGTGCCCAGCAGAGGGACATTAAAAAGGGCTGAAATTATTAAACCTACACTGAGATGGTTGAAAGGCTAACGAAGAAAAGTAGGGTAGATACCTATCCATTTTTTTAATTTGGTTCTTCGATCTCTACATTTTTTTGTTAGAATTTTAATTGACTCACGTGCATACTTATAAGCTTAATTAACATTGCTATTAATTATCTAATCTACGTAATTATCTTTTTTGTATTCGCACGGACGCGAATACCGGATAGCTCTACAAAAATACTTATATAATTGAAATATACTTATACATAAATTCATTTACGACCTGATTAGCTCAGTTGGTAGTGGCCATGCTTTCTGTGCCGAAGGTCCCGTATTCGAATTCTAGTAGGGACAAACCTTGTGTGATGAGCACGAATGTTTGTACCCGAGACATGGATGATGAATGTCTTTATAAGTATTATAGACTGGGATAGCCCTCAGACCATAGTACGGTACCCATAATACAGGCGTCGCTTAGTTTGGGACCGTACAGGTGGTTTGTTAATCTAGCGGTATTTATTATTGTAATCGCCCAATTGAAATGAAACTAATTTTAAGGATTTTATGACGTTTTTATTTTGATTTTTCGTTCCCGTCAACCACCTCAGTCCTCCCGTGACCATGGTTGCTGTAAAGCAGCCGAAACGTCGGGAATGGAAAATCAAAATAAAACGCGATACAATCCTTAAAAATAGTTTCATTTCAATGTGTAGTATTCGCGTAAATATAAGAAATCAATATGTAATCGCCCAAGAAAAGGTGGGTTTTGTAAACAACATACTTATATTACTTGATAGCATACAATTACAAAACTTAAGTCCAGCTAGACTGTTACAAAACTGTAAACCCGTTTGAAGCAGACAATCAGATAGGCAGCCCAACATTAAATTGGTCGGTGTGCCAATGCACTTTCGAGTCCGTCACAAATCTGCATTCGCGTGTGACTCCTTCAAAACAAGGGGGGCGATACATTAGCGTAATAACAATAGCGGTCGTCTGCCTCCATTCGCGAGGCACGTGGCTCGCCTCGCGTACAAATTAAATTAGATACCTACAGAATACGCTTTTATATATAATATATATATATATATATATATATATATATATATATATATATATAGTGATACGCTTACAAGCGTATATAATAATAGCAGTGATAGCCAAGTTGGTAGCACGCTTGCCTCGGTAACGAGGATTGCAGGTTCCAACCCCGGCTCGCACCTCTGGGATTTCATGTGCGAATCTCTTTTCAACCATGATTATCACTTGCTAAACGGTGAAGGAAAACATCGTGAGGAAACCTGCATGTCTGAGAGAACCCCTCGAATGATGTGTGAAGTCCACCAACCCGCACTGGGCCAGCGTGGTGGACTATGGCCTAATCCCCCTCGCATTGAGGGGAGGCCCGTGCCCAGCAGTGGGACATTAAAAAAGGGCTGAAATTATTATTATAGTGGACCCAACACCTCAAAATAGATACTAAAGAAAATTATGGTTGCTTGAATTGGGAATGGTGATGCGTGGAGCTGTCACTTTGTGTTAATAAGTACCGGTATATCGGATTTATATTTCGTACTCTTGCTCTGTTTATTGTATTCAATTACATTGATAACAATCTTCTTGCCGAGTTACTTTAATCGGTATGTCGCTAACAATTTTGATGTATAACTATTTCAAATATTTATATGCTGTTTTGATAAATAAGTGCTTAGTATTTTAAATAAAAGTACATTTAATATGTTGCAGATTTGTGTAATGTAAGAAAAGCTTTCGTTCGACTCGAGCTGGTTGAAACTATAGTTTCTGTTGGAACCAGATTTTTTGGTAATCTAAGTTTCCAATAAAAAGCAGTGACAGCCAAGTTGTTGGAACGCTCGTACTGGTAGCGAGAGTTGCAGGTTCGAACCCCGACTCGCACATCTGGGATTTCCGGATTTCATGTACGAATCTCATTTTCAACCATGATGATCACTTAATTACTTAGTAACGACCGTATGATTGGTATGTTTATCCGATAATATATATATGATTTCTTAAAGAATATCAATCTGAAGATACACTGATTAAGAAAATTTATTAAATATTTTTCCAATAGTGTTTTAATTTAATTACTCTTCGCCATCAAACGACTCCACCATCAAAAGCTTACACCATAATTCATAGCGTCGATAGGTTAAAAAATTTCATAGCTAATGTTTTGCAAACGTGCATTTGTGCTTGGGTAACATTGCTTTGATTGATATTAACTGCAGGTAACCAGTTGAGTGAGGTAATGTTACACTACGGTATTATGAAATTACATTCTTGTTAAGCGTCAGTGTACTTGATATTTTACTTACATGACTATAATAGGTTTATAATAGGTTTGACGGCCTGATTAGCGCAGTGGTAGTGACTCTGCTTTCTGCGCCGAGGGTCCCGGGTTCAAGACCTGGTAGGGACACAAGCTTTGTGTGATGAGCACGAATGTTTGTACCCGAGTCATGGATGTTTAATATGTACATAAATATTATAAGTTTGCCCTCAGTCCATTGTACGATACCCATAACACAAGCGTTAAGCTTAAAGTGGGACCGTATTGTTGGTGTGTTCGTATGGCGATATTTATTTATATAATAGGTCCCACGTAAACTTTTAAGTAATAAAAAATTAACAACGCAGATATCTCAATTTACGTAAAGTAAAGAGCAGCACGCAACGGAACATAAAATAGGCTAATAAGTACTGTTTCTACACTCTTCTGTTAGAGTACTCGGAGCGTGTCAACTGCTCAATTATGGTAATTATAGACGAAGAATTTGCAAGCTGACAACGATCACGCGCGATCTTGGGCCATCGCCGCACATTGAATGAGGTCGATGGTGTTATGAGTTTACTGATACTTGTGTGAATTCAAAATTATGGGAATGTCGACTTTGGTGCAGAATAATTCGATGAGCTGAAAGACGTAAAAAGGTGAGGAAAAGAATTGCCGAGCAAAGTATTAGCGATGTAACTTAGTACAGCGACTTGATTTGTATTGAATAAAAAAATATGCGAAAATTCTGTTATGTGAAACAAACATCGATGATCAACTTTTATTTATTTTAATTTATTATAAACAATGTGGCTGTCAGCATGATTGTTTTGGCTTAAACTGTAGCAGTAGCCAAAACAATACTGCTGCCTGAATCTTCTTCTTTGCCGGGCCGTATCCCATTTTAATTGGGGTCGACTCTCCTCGTTATTCTTCGGTAGATATTTTGATTCTGATCGTGGGGTAATTGTTGACTACAGATACCTAAGTAAGAGGGCGGTAACAATGATACCTAAATATAAAAAATAAGTCACTAATTACAGCATACGAAAAAAGAAAAGATCGGATTTTGGGGTCGAGTCACCTTCGTCCGTAGGAGAATTAAGTACCCTCGAGATACCCTACACGTGACCCTGGGTGGTGCCAACCAGGTGACAACTCTACTGGTGGTAGGCTTCGGCCGTGGCTAGTCACCACCCACTGAACAAAGCCATGTCGCCAAGCGGCCTAGCCATGATGTTCGGTGTTGCCATTCATGGAGGACGGGTCAGATCAGTTGCGCTGCATGTGCCTAGTGAATGTAGCGTCTCTATCTACGGCCGCCTTCCTACCTAGGCAAGTATGCTCCATCGTAGATCTCATCGTCACTTACCATCAGGTGAGATCGAGATCAAATACTTGCCTATAATGTAATAAAAAAAAAATGGATTACCCTTACTACTATTATCAAAACAGCTGAACACGAACCGGTAGGGAAACCGATTAAATAATTAAGGTCACATTTCATACAGGTTGGTTACTCATTGAGGTAACATAGCTCTGTGACATAACATCGTCTTACGACCAACGGTTCAAGGTAGTACGCAACGCTTTAAGGCTGTGTCCCCAGTAGGCAAACTGTTAGCGGCCGACTGAGTGAGCCGCAAATTTGTGGCGAACTGAAATTTGAGTTAGCTGCAAACTCAGATCAATTTGCGTGCGTCGCAAGCAAACTGTTATGTGTTAGCCGCTTATTTAGGTCGACCGACCGACTGAATTTTCACTGTCAACTATCCACATGGCAGTTTGCGGCAAACGGACTCACTACGCCCGGCGAACAAGCATAGCGCCGCCGCCGACTGGAACCGGTTTATGCCGTGAGTCGGCCGCTCACTGAATCAATCGGCGCGCGCAACACAGCAAACTGCGTAGAGTGAGCGCAAACTAGCAAACTGTGAACACTCCATGTCAAATATATGGAAGGGCGTACTAAACCGATACGCCGCTAACTCAGTCGGCCGCTAACAGTTTGCCTACTGGGGACACAGCCTAAAAATCAGTTAATGCACTTTTCACCTTGATGCCTTGTAAAGATGTATGTACTTAAGTAATGAATTTAAAAAGGACATAATGTACCTATTATATAAGGTGTAAAATATTTTAACACGGCCAACAGTAGGTTATAAAGATAACATTCCCAAAGAAATAAATCAGATTATTAGACATTTAATAATGACATCCTGTACTGAGCGCACGGCCAAACACTACTAGTTCGCCTTGTTTAAAAAAAATCATGCATAATTTGCACAATTATGTTATGCATCAACGTGATCCATATAATATATTGATTTATCTATTAAAATATTTTACACTGTTATTGTTAACCCTAATATATATTTTAAGTTGTTCCACCCCTAATTATAAGGTACGGTATTAATAAAGAATAATACTATCTCACTTAATTTTATTTCACAATGTAGGTGTGCCTTTCCAAATCGATCGACTCGAACGTTGCATTATTGATACGATCATAAAATCACTTCTATTTGCGCCGACAAATTTTGGGTACAAGTTGACGACTCATATTTTATCAGACACTGGATTTTTTTTGATTCGCTTCGTTTCGCTGAGAATTGCATATTATTTGGGGTCCCGCCACTCGTGACAGACAGTTTCTCGACTAACATCTTAGAGGAGTTCGGTATTACTGGCTTCCTTAATAATCGATCAACTTGTTTGGTTTATAATTGGAAAAAATTACAAGCCGAGGTTCAGTGGTGGGTTCCTCTTCCCCCTCCGTGTATCCGTCCCTAGTATAAAGGAAAATTACTATTTGTAAATAGAATGACAAATATTCTACGAGAGATGTGCAATGCTTATACGTTTCTAAAGTCGTGTACGACATTTTCCATATTTGGTTCTATATCGCAACCAGTCAAATTTTATCACTTCGGTATTGTCTCTTGGTTGCACCGCATTGATTTATATACACACTGCATTAATCTTCATCGAATCAATGATAATTTCGTTTATGTAAATCATTATATACCAGGAATCCACGTGCCCAAGGGATAGTTATAAATCAAAGGAATATAAAGTTTTTCCTTAAAAAATAATGTAGCAACGTCGTAATTTACTTTAAACAATTTTTAAAGATTCTCTTCACCAAGCACATGACGTCAGAGTGTTGTTTACAAGGTCAACGAAAGTGAATGAGGCGCTCCGCGGAGATAGCAAAAGTAACATTACAAACCATTACGCAACGATTTACGCTCGAGTGGACCTTGCCGGTGCTTTTATAATGATGGGCATATACGGAGTGATTCAGAATTGGTATACGAAGCGTTGGAACTTCGCTTCTTTAGTGCATTTTTAAACACTATGTGCAGTCAGAATTTCGATGTGTCGATTTAAAAATAAAAATTATGTTCCCAAGAAAATGTATTTTTTTTGTTTATTACAAGTACGTTAAATAAGCGCAGATTCCAGGCTTAGTATTCTTATTTTGAATCAGCGTGTATAGTGAAGTGAGATACATATTAGAAAGTGTGATTTTGTTACTACATAAAAATTTCACCTTTGATTATTTATTTTGAGACTGTGAGACCGATGTTGTCTCCCTTTGTACTACAAATAAATAATATCATTTTAATTAATAATTTATATTTAATCAAATTAAATAATTTTATTTTCAATTTCTTATATTTACGCGAATACTACACGTTGAAATAAAACTAATTGTACGGGTTTTATCGCGTTTATTTTATGTTAATTTTATTTTGATAAAGCATTTAAAATTGTCATTTTACAACCTATCCTTAACTCCACAACCGGATTGGAACCCGATTTCAACTTAGAAGATCCGGCATGAATCTATGCGTGGTATTTTTTTTTCATTAGCTTTTTAATCACCAATTTATCATGTCTTTTAAAAAAAGTTAAATGATTTCTTACCTCTAGTGTGTTACCTTTTGAATCGACCGAATAAATAAAGAAATAGCATAATAGTAATTATGGCAACTTAATTGACGACGACTAGATATTTGAGCGTTCAGTCATAAGCTGATTTATCATTCCAATAATCCGAAATTCTGTTGTAAATCTTTTGACAGTGTTTAGTTTTGATGGTGGTTTGAAATTTATGAATACCTAAATATCGTATGTTTAGAAAGTTCAATTTAAAAGCGTATACATTGCTGCATGAATACTTTTCTGTATTGTTGGGACAAGTTACAGGTACAGATAGCTGAAGTCCAAAACCAATTTTCATATCATCATGTCACATCCATTATTTTATTTATAATGTGTATTTATTGAATATTTTATTGCTATTAATTACTTGACATTGGCAAAATACCCGCTAAGTTGTGGGTGAGGCCATTTTCATATCCATTATATTTCATCGCATTTCATTTCGTAAAAAAAGAAGAAGAAGCATTTAAAGCCTCAAGAAAGTATGTTGTCACTGTCGTTCTTATCAAGGAAATCGTGAATATGAACGGAACGGAACATGCTAACGTTAGCTACGTAAAAACTTTGCGCATGGATACGACAAGTTACAAGGTGCATTATAAATTTTGCTATAATCCGACCTGTCATAATAAATTATGTTATAACTGGCCAGTGACACATGCAGCATCGTAGTCATAGCACACCTTTTTATTACCAAAACGTGACCGACAATGTGACCCAGCGTAAAAAGGAAAAAGAGTGCTAATTTGCATAATCTGTTTCCAGGTGAAGGGGGCATTGCGGTACCTAGACGTTTATGTTTCTGTTAATAATCTGTTACCAGATGACCACAATATTTATTGCGATATACATAGTATTCAGAATCAGAATCAGAATATTTTTTATTCATGTAAACCATTAAGTACAGTAATTATGAATCGAAGACACCGTGAGCACGTTCTGCGTAGATCAGGCCGTAAACAACAACTAAATATGAGGGTACCTGAGTTCAAACTACGACACTGGGACGTCAAACACCTCAGTCCTCCCGAAACCATGGTTGCTGTATAGCAGCCGAAACGTTAGGAATGTAAAAACATAATATACACGCGATAAAATTAATTTTATTTCAATACCATTTTAAATTTAATTTATTTTTAATCTATTGATACTTTAAACAAATATATTAAAACTATCTCTCTCGCTAGTTGCCGAACTTGACCGCAATGTTCGGTAGAAATTTAAATTTTATGCTTTTTTTTTTCTCTAGATCGTTCAACCGTTTAGTTATGTGATCTGAACAAAAGACGCTGTTGTAATCGCGCATAACGCTGAATGAGATGACCGTGACTTAGAGAAGTAGGTTTAACATTAAGATTATGTAAGAGAGATACGGGAAAAAAAATCCATAAAACATATATTAATCACACTAATCACACTAATATTATAAATGTGAAAGTTTGGATGGATGGATGTTTGTTACTCAATCACGCCAGAACGGCTAAACGGATCTGGATGAAATTTGGCACGGGCATAGATTACAGTCTGGAATAGCGCATAGGCTACTTTTTATCCCGGTAAAAAAGACATAATTTTTAATCGCGGGTAACACAGCGGGGCGCAGCTAGTTACAAATTAAATAGAAGCGGTTTACAAGTTATTGTCTCGTAGGTGATATCCTTAAAAATATTTCCCTTTTTTTACCTTGAGACAGATTTAAATCATTTATCCCCTATGATAGTATACTTTTATATTTATAAAGATCTTTTTAAAAAGAGCATCTATTGAGTTTACTGTTCTCCCGTTCTTCTCCGTATGAATCGCACTCCAAACGGGTGGTAGAGTTGTAGCTTAGCATTTCGTGACATTTTGACGATTCATAAGTACTGTAGTTAATGGTTTACGTGAATTATTGGTGTTAATTATACCAATATTGAGATTCTCTGTTTTTGAATTGGTCCTGAAAACGGCTCTAGGTTTGTTCTCTGCCACTAAAAGACTACCTATCTAATATCTTGGACGGGAATTTCATCTCTACTTATTACAGCGCGATAAAACGTACTTATACGTAAATGCCACCTCTACCTATTACACCGCGATTAAACGAAATAATTCATAAATTTAATCTCTACATATTACACCGGGATAAAAAGAAATAATACGTAAATGCTACCTCTACATATTACACCGTGATAAAACGAAATAATATGTAAATGCTACCTCTACATACTTATGACACCGCGATTAAACGAAATAATTTGTAAATTTAATCTCTACATATTACACCGCGATTAAACGAAATATTACGAGTGAGAACGACATTGGTAATTGCTTGTGTAGCTACATCATCTCGCAAACAGACCATCTAAAAGTGTCATCTCCTTAACTATGTCGCTCTCGCTCTTGACCTTGTAACACGCTGGATACACTCGTTACAAAATCACGATAAACTTGAAAAATACTCGAACATATCCAAAGTTTTGATTTGTTACGGCTTAATAATGATACGTTTGTTACGATTTCTAAATATTTTCTCGATTGTTATACGATTTGATTGTGAAATTTATTTAGAAGAATAGAAAAATAACTCAATGGTTAATGGAGTCATATATCCACTTATTCGGGTACCTATAATAACTTGAATGTTATTAAATATTGGAGCTCATTGTGTTATATAATGGCGAAACAGTAGCTACGCTTTAATTTTGTAATAATATTTATTTTTACCTCAAACGTTGTTTTAAAAAATTACATAGAGAAGTCAGTAATCCAGGGTGCATATATAAAAAAAAACTTCCAAGGCAAAATGACTATATGCTTCATTACCGCCATCTATAATAAATTGGTTGAACTCACGATGAGTAGGTGATACAAAAAAATGAAAGAGAATGGAATATATTTTTTTGCACGTGATCATACGTGCAAAAACGTTTTAGTTCGACTATCCGCCGCATGCCTGTGAGCGGCGGTAGTGTAATCACCGAGTTATTAGGAACAAATAAATATTAGATATAACATATTATTGTATTAAACATAAAGTATCACCTGGAAAAAAAAATATTTTCATTTTTATTTTTATGCGGTCATTTGATACCTTTGCCTTTATTAACCGACTTCAAAAAGGAGGAGGTTCTCAATTCGGTTGTATTTTTTTTTTCACAAGCAGTACGTATGAAGATAGTCAGATGTTTAATATTATAAGGAACTTACCTATTAGCGGCCGTTGAGAAATTTGTAGATAACTAAAAGCACTTACCTGTAACAGAAAAATATTACTTAATCATTTTGCGGTGAATGAAGGAGCTTGGCCAAGGAAAATGTATGTCGAAGTAAATTTATATTTGAACTCCATCTAAAGCTGGGGACCAATTTTAAACATATACTATCGAAACGTAATATTTAGAGCAAGCTGAACGTAGGTAACGTTACAAAGTAATGTAATAAGTGTAATGTTACATCGCTTGCTGTAATGTCAAGCGAAACTCGTGGTTCGCTGATCTAACCTGTAAATGGTCAAGCGCTACCATCAAGCACCGACGATTAAATATGAGTGTAGATTTAAAGTTACTAAAAAGTTGATCCCTCATGAAATGTACTTCTTCATATTATATTGAACTAGCTATACCGGCGAACTTCGCACCGCCTCAGAATCAAATGCATGAGAAAATGAATTATCTTTCTTGTTATCAGTTTTGTAGTGAAGTTTTCCCATATTTAAATAGTTATTCTGCTATTCGGGGTGGAGTCAAATTAAAAAAACCAAAGCACACAAAATTGGACCACTCGTTCTCGAGTTATAAATGGTTACTAACACAACTTTTTTTTACATATATAGCTAATAAATTATTGAAAGTGGTAAAGTTTGTAAGTAGGAGGTAATCTCATCCAATTGTGTAAATTATTACACTAATAGGACGCTACATGAGGCTTGAGTGCTATAAGCTATGTATCTTGGGGATACCACAGGCGTAGCCGCAGGCAGAGGATAGTGTTCTATAAAACAGATTATTAACGTTTCCTTTACATAAACGTATACATCATAATTTTTCATGTAACAAACCTGTTCCCCATAATCACCACATAATGTACTATCGAGCCCACACATCAATCTCCATGATTAACAATATAATTGTTCAACTAGAAATCAGGTCGTTCCGTATTTCGGCCGCGCTAATAGCTCTCTAGATTATTTAAGTACTGGATTACATTATGTAATTGGTTGTAAAACAACGCCCGCTAATTATATGTTATAGTGTTTACAACTTATTGCGTAGGTTACCCACTCTAAGTGATTCTGTAATGACAGGATAGTGTACAACCGTTCATGTTAAAGGTTTGGAAACTTTATGTATATTGCTCCATGTTGGCTACCACCATTTTTAACAGACTTAAAGGAGAAGGTTCACAACTAACACGAAGGTTCATATTTATTAACTATTAGATTTAGTTACACAAGGAAGATTTCAAGATTAGATTTTATTGTCTATACAGCGTGTTGAAGAAAGGTCTGAAATAAAAAAATGCGCCCATAAATCAAAATTGTCATTTGGTTAGGAGTTTTTTTTTTCTAATAGACATTGAAAATTCGGTCTTTACATAAAAAAACAATATCTAGGTATAGGGAAATTTTCATTCGATACAGACTTCGAATCTGCATTTTTAAAGTAGTATGTGTTTTTATCTGCCTGTGTCTGTCCACACATAAGGGGAAATCTAACGGATGGATTTTAATAAGATTTGCCCAGCAATACCATTTATCCATGATAACTTCAGGCAACGTTAACATCGAAACGTTCTCAATAATGTAAAGCTCGCGTAAGGTATGATTTATTACAGCTTTATGAAATAGGAAGTGGAATAACTAGAGTTGATAGAGTTACACAATTTAGAAAACTGGATAAAGCTTTGGAGTGAATAGGGTATCCACTGTTGGACACCACGCTACCTCGGTGCGGGTTGGCGGACTTCACACGTCCTTCGAGCGGTGTTCTCAGACATGCAGGTTTCCTCACTTTGTATTCCTTCACCGTTTAGCAAGATTCGCACATGGAAACCAAAAATCCTAGAGATGCGAGACGGGGTTTGAACCTGCGATCCTCGTTACCGAGGCAAGCGCTCTACCAACATGGCTATCACTGCTCATTGTATATCCCTTTCTCAATCACGTCAACTACTCTGCCACCAACAAATGGACTTCAAATAAGGGCACATACTTGTGTCAATCCAACTAATAATTGCTCCTGCCAGTGCATTACCAGAGCCCCTCATGTTAAATATCTGGGTATCTATATAGACCAAACATTCAAATGGGAGCATCATATAAATACTCTATCAGGTCGACTCAGAAAACTAATGTATGTCTTCAAAAACTTGAGACACATCTCAGACATTCCGACATTAAGAGTGACCTACTTTTGCTTTGGTTGAATCATTATTAGCCTATTGCAATACATCATGGGGCGGTGCTGCAAAAACCCTTCTCTTAAAATTAGAACGCTGTCAGAGAGCGGTACTAAAAGTCATGATGAAAAAACCATTCCGCTACCCGACAACTCAACTTTATAAAGACACCTCCATCTTATCTGTCAGAAAACTATACATTCTCAATGTCTTACTAAGAACCCATGCAAACCTACAATACGACCCATCTATCTATAAGCGCAAACGTAGGTATGACATAGTCTGCCCTACAGTACCTTGCAGAACTAAACTTGCGAAACGCAGCCTAAACCACATCGGTGGTTTCCTATATAATAAAATCAATAAAACACTAAAAATCTACTCACTCCCAAAATTTGAGGTATAAAAGACACTCACAAACTGGTTACATTCCCTTGACTACGACAAAACGGAGAAATTTCTCATGTGAGAAACAAGCACTATAGCAGCCAGGCTTTTTGAGGATCTACCAAAATTGTACTCCCTTACTCCCTATTTCTCCTTCACACATGCACACATTCTTCCATTCTTAAATTAACACACACACACGCGTACACACACGCACACTCACATAAAACACACACGTCACAAACACAACACCTGTAGACAATATAATTTAAGACTTTTTTATTTTATGTTATTTTTGTTTAATAATCTTTGATCTGAATCCCAATTAGTACAGTAAACTTGTTTGGGATTCAGTATCTCCTTTGTTTCATATATTTGTGTATATCAGTCGCCAGTAAAGGCAGCACCGGCGTGATGACTACCAACACTATCTGTACGCACAGGTTTAATCCTAGTTCAGGGTCTGGTCGTTGTCTAGCCGTGCTGAGTAACTGTAAGCCTACCTAGGCATAAATATATGTAAATAGTTATAAGTTATGAAGCTGTCAATAAATTATTTTATTATTATTATTATATATTATTATATGCGTAAAATTCAAACACATTTGGCAAAAGCGGGCAATTGGAAGAGAGTTGGGCCTTGCTCTTTGTCTGTTGCACCCGAGGTCATTTATGGCGGTGACGTCATATGACACTGCGATTTTTTTTTTTTAACACGCTGATGCATCATTACTTGTTGTACCACTACCCACCGGTTATTCTGGGCGTAATACAGTTATAGTTACACAACTAAGTATCTTATGCGACAACAATAAAAGTCACAATCAATCACAGCATACTCATATTTTTTTATATAAATATGCCTTGTCTATCAAATCGATGAGACCATTTTTCATACGACTCTACTTACCTATTGATGTAAAGCACGTTTACTTAAGTCTCACTGCATTAAGTAATCCGTTATCCGCTATAAATGTTAACAGAAATCAAAGCCTATGATTACATCTATAACCTAAATACATAAAATATAAGCCTTCAATGTAGATAGCTATTGCGAATTTAAGTAACGGTTTAACACGCTCGCTCGGGATAAGCTTGAAACTAACTTAATAGTATTACATAAGCCCAAATAATACCTCGAGCTTAGTAGAAGTATACTAGACAAAATTTAAACTAACCGGATAGTTTAAAGTGCGGAATATTTCAAAAGCGTGTTTTAGAAATTTGTAGCGACACCTTTTTGAGAATAGAGAAAGCTAGCAATCATTTTATATTTGGAATATTATGAGTTAGTTCTTTGTAACGTAACTAGAGGTCACTAAATATAAGTCTGCAAAGTTATCTCATATTCTTAATAACCCTGTAAAACGTAAGTACCCCATTGACGCTCTTAATTAGGTTACTAAAACAATGCGAGGAAATAATTTTATAATTATCTTGTAAGAAAATTATCGATTCGTAAGAATTGTCGTCGTGTAGAATAATATCGATAAAAAAGAGGAAACCAGTCGTCAGCGCGATATATTGTGGTTTTACGCTGGTGATAACTTGAGCCTAGTAATGTCGCGTAAAAAAGTGTTAGGCACTTATTTTCTAGCCTTTGTCTTTATAGCATCCAAATGCATAATACTAAACAATTGTGATCGAAAACCAAAGAAAATGGTAATTAAACTCTCAAAACAATTATTATTAACAAGGGTTACTTGATAAGTCATTAACACTAATTGAAATATTTATAAACTGCTATAAATAGTTTGTATAATTATATCATTATTATAGTAGAGAAGTTAAATAAGTTAATGATTAAAATTGAGATAACGCTAAACATATTCTAACGCGTACGTCTCGGTGGATTTTTTTTTATATGTTTATTTATTAGTGTGTATACTTTACATTATGCAATTGGCGTACCTTATTTAAATTTATTAAAATAATACAATGCATCCCACAAAACGAAACCGAAAAAAACCTTCACTTAAAGAGTGGAAGATTTTAGAATGTCGATATATAGTTAACTAGCTGCGCCCCGCCGTGTTACCCGCATTTACATTTTACCGGGATAAAAAGTAGCCTATGTGCTATTCCAGACTATAATCTATCTCTGTACCAAATTACATCCAGATCCGTTCAGCCGTTCTGGCGTGAAAGAGTAACAAACATCCATCCAAACTTTCACATTTATAATATTAGTATAGATTATCCTTCAGTTAGATGTGTAGCAATGTAGAAGTAACTATAGAAATTATTTTATTTTAAAGTATTAATGGACTGATAAATTATTTTAATATTGCTTTTCTGTTTTGTTCATCAGTGTACAATCCATCTGTGCAATTAAATTTTACGGAAGAGCGCGTGTAGTGCGCGATCACACAGCCCGATATTACATAAGACTAGTGTTGTTACCCAATCGATAAAATAAATAGTCTCGATAAGAATACTGCATAGCTAAGTAATGTGGTTACTCAAGGATGCCGACTAAGTTGCGTTCGTAAAATATATTGATAGTTCGACGGATTAATAATTAGTATTGCACGACACTGATTGCTCTTTTAATCGACGAGTATTATATTTCCTTAATTGGTAGCAGATTGTTACGCAAATTGTAATAAGTGAATATAAACCTTAAAATACTGGTGTGTCAGAGCTGTAAGTTACGTGTGTCAATGCCGTCAATTACGTGTGTTTGTGCTGTTAATTAATGCTTTCATACTCTTTTGTGGTAGGCCTATTTATAAAGTATAAGCCATACAATATACTTAAATTACTTAGTAAAATAAATAAAATGCTAATTAAGTTGGTGTTATATCGATATTCGATTAAGTCAAAGTCAAATTATTTATTTCGTATAGGCCAACGGGGAAACTTACAAATTGTCATATACACTTTTTCAGTTTTTTCTTAACTTTATAACCGGATGGGAATGGGATCTCAACTGAGAAGATCCGGCAAAAATAGCGAGCAACTTTTTTTTAATAGCCATGTTTAATACAAAAAATAGTGAATCAGCGAATCTCTATCTATTGACTAAAACTTATGGCCTCATCTACAAAATGTCTTATAAGTTTTCATACATAACGCGCTTGATATAAATCAAATAACCAACATTTATGTGTATTTCAAAATAGCCGATGCTATGTACATCGAAATTTATCGAATATCTCCATCACACTACTGCGCTGTCGATATTCGATAAAGTTATCGTAAGAGCGTAACTCTAGTCGCGTGGTATAATGATAATCACGTTTTTCACGTCGCCCGCTCATAGACGCGGTGCGCCTGAGTGTTGTTACGTTCGTACGTCACTCATCAAGTTTAGCAGGCGTTTATAATGCTTTGTTGTTATTTTTTATACAAGGCGAGTTGTGATAACTGCATTAGATCGTTAGCATTTGATCAGGACGTCATGTGCGAGAGATTATTCGTAAGCTTACCGTTTACTTCATAGTCTAAGTATTTATACACATCGTATGTAGAATTGAAAGTTTAAAATACAGCCCGCTAGAGGCGCTGTTCAACGTGTCTGTATACGTAAACTATATACTATACAGTTAGATTACGAATAATCTCGCACTTGACGTACTGATTGTGCATATCGTTATAAAGAAATATATTAAGCATTGTATTATTTCCATTTGTTGGTGTTATATTTTTTTTTCAAATTCAGGCCCACACAATAATATTAGCCCGTTGGGCATGGGCCGGCCCTCAATGCGAGGCTCACACAATGATTAAATATATTTTTATATTGATTTGTTATATTTACGCGAATACTGCACATTGAAATAAAACATTTTTTTCGGATTTTGTCGCGTTTATTTTATGTTTTTGCGTTCCCGACGCTTCGGCTGCTTTGATGTGATCAATAATATAATCAAAATCATTAGGATTTTGATGGAGTTTTATAAGTAATCTATAAAAAAAAATTAACTATGATTCAGCTTTTAAAGCTAGGTACAAAGTACTCTATCTGACTTGACTTGACTACATCCACTGACTACCAGATTTTCTGCTCTTACGCTGATACGGGCAAAGTCACAGTAATAATATAGTAGTGTAATAAAATATCGCTTACACAACCTATTCCGCATTCGCGGGAACATTCTCAATAGTTGTTGCAGCTCACACGACGGCATCTATCCGAATAATCTAAACACGAGTCATGGCAATCGTGACAATTTTGGACAAGCATTTGGGGTATGCCGTCATCGCGGTCATCTGAATTGCCGGACAGACTAATGCCAGCATGCGAAAATAGACCTAATGAAGTCACAATATTAAAATACCTTTTTCTATACACGCTGTAGGGGGCATGGTAACGAAAACATTTTGTAAAGGTCAGGCCTATAATGAAATTATAGAAATCATTTTTGTCGTAAGGCCATGGGTTACAAATGTTGTAAGTTTTGAGCGCGCCATGTATCGTAAACGACGCGATCACACCACAACGGTCCGCGCGATACCCGACGCGTGCGAGTCACGAGCGCGCTCGATCGTATCGAGTTTTAATTTACATTGCAGCTTAATGTCTAACTACGTAATTTCGTATTTTTTTATTTATAATCATGTTGAGATATACTTCCATTATGATGTCAATATTAAAAAAAAAAATATATGTTAGTCGTGATGTTTTACGGAGGATTGCATATTAATTGGGGTCCCAACAATCGTGATAGAAAGTTTCTCGACTAACAACTTAGAGGAGTTCGGTGTTGTAGGCTTCTTTAATTATCGATCAACTTGTTTGGTTTGTAATTGGAAAAGTTGACAAACCGAGGACCAGTGGTAGGTCCCGCTTCCTCCATTTATTTAACAATGGATTTCCGCCAAGTACCGCCTAGTTCAATCAATTATAAATAAGTGTCTTTGTATACACAGGTCAGCAAGTACATAGTACAAGTGTCAGGTAAAGACTGCAATACCAAGTTGTTTACTTGTTATTTATGTAATTGTCACTTGAGTATAAATCGAGCACATGCTGGAATTCTAGACGATAAAGCAATATAAACAAACAACATTACAGTAGTAAAAAGAGAGGAGAGACTTTGTCCATTAATTAAATAGGGTAATAAAGTATGGAGGTATACGTACTATACAAGCTGGTACAGAAAGAGTATACTAACCTTTAAACCTGCGCTTATTGAGTGCATTTGTAACCTTTATGTGGAGTCAGAATTAAGATAATGTCGACATTAAATGATAAATTGTGTTGCCAACAAAATGATAATTGTGTTCTTCATTAGTAAATTTAAAAAAATGACTTCAAAATTCTGACTTCACTTAACGACAAAGAAGCGCTGGTTCAAAGGTTGGTGTTCACTTTCTGAATCATTCTGTACAAATAAATATTGCGCTCTGACATACATATCTCCAAAAAAAAAACATTGATGAAAAAACAACATCGTTATTTCATAGCGGACAAATAAAAAAAAATATCATGCGCTAAGGGAACTATTACTTAATCTGTGGCCAAGGCGTGAGAAAGGCAAACAATTATAAAAAAGTTTCGCTATTATATAAGTTTATTGAATACCATTACCCAGATCTACATTATTTTTATAAAATAAGATTACTGTTTCATAAATTAAAGTTTAATTTAATTCGTGGAGAAAACAATAAAGCAACTAACGTAATTATTGTAATACCGAACGAGGTCACTGTCGGCGACGCGTGGAGATACCAAAATGGTCGTAAGTTAACTGTGGCTGACCTGAAACGAATATCTGGCCTTAATAGCTAATGCAGTGGCGGACACGTTGCAATACACATTCGTTTTCTTTTCCAATTTATAGAAAGAGTATGCAAATATAGGTACCTGACCATCGGCCCTGATGCCCAGGGCCTTAAACAACGGGCTACCTTCGGGGTCGAGGACGACTGGGGTGTGGGCCCCGGACGTCCGGTGACGATGACGACTCCCGAGGAGGACGGCGGCGGGCGCGGCTCCCCGCCGCCGTGCGCAGCGAGGGCGCAGGGGGAGCAAACATCTGCTCCCCCGAGACGGGCCCCCATAAGGGGGCGAGGCACAAGAGGGGCACCGGTGCGTTCCGTTTGGAGATCCCGGAGCCCCTCCAACATGTGTCGAAGGCGGCCACCGGGGGGGTTTTAGTGGGTAAGAATCCCACATAACCCGACCCTCTCCCACACAGAGGCCGGGTATCTATCGAAGATTACCCCCCGTAAACAAAAAAAAAAAAAGGTACCTGACCATAAAGCTATTCTCATCTTTTTACCGGCAACAAGAAATGGGGCATATACTAGTAGACAGATAATATTGTCGCTCTATGTAAAAGAGAAAATGCAGTCTGATCTACACAGGTACATACAATTTAAATTGAAAAAAAAAAGTTAATTCATACCATTAAGAAAAACAGCTACACAATTTGACTGCTTTTAATTGATTGATCAAACTGTAAAATGTCATCAGGTGTAAGTTGGTAACGGAATAATTAATATTGTTAATTATCGTATTGACTCAAGAACATAATCAGTGATTTGTATTTCAGTCAAGCACCATTACTCAAGAGTGTTAATTTCGTGTTGAATAATAATACTTTATTAGTAATTTAGAAGAACGCACACAACATTTTAACGTTCAAAAGATGCAATAAAATTACTCATTAAAACACACTGAAATACTCATGTATTGAATTGACTTAGATATTTTTTTATATAAATTAGGCTAATAATTTTCCAGCAAGTGTATAAATATTTTCATACGTATCGTCCACTCATTAGCGAGCACTTGCTTGCATCGCAGTTAGGCCGTCATCTAGCTTATGAGCTAATTTATTCGCTGATTGGATATATATTATAATAGTTCTATTTCGCTAAGCATAGGCTGTATATCCTGATTTTTAAACTTGTACAATTAGGTTGTGCATAAAGGGCGGTCCGTGATAAATGCTAAAAACTTATTTAACAATGTGCGAACAGCTTGAGCTAACATTTCTTATAATTTGCGATTAACCAGTTACGAGTCGTCCCGTTAGCCCCTCTAACTAAGCCAAAGCTTGTGTTAGATGTCAAGTAAACTTTAATGGCCAGAGTGGGGATCGAACGCGCTACCTCAGTTAACAGGGCAGCCATTAAAAGCTTAGTGACCTGCTTATAGATCGTCAAAGTTTTTAAAATAAACATTTATCATTTGTTGCTACTCGTCGGTACTCTTTAGATTGGCGCATTTTTTTTTTTTTTTTTTACATTATAGGCAAGTATTTGATCTCGATCTCACCTGATGGTAAGTGACGATGAGATCTACGATGGAGCATACTTGCCTAGAAGGTACCTGTTCACTCTCGAACTGACATATTGTGTGAGTGTGAACAGGTAGGAAGGCGGCAGTAGATCGAGACGCTACATTCACTAGGCACATGCAGCGCAACTGATCTGACCCGCCATCCATGAATGGCAACACTGAACATCATGCCGGAACACGGCTAGGCCGCTTGGCGACATGGCTTTGTTCAGTGGGTGGTGACTAACCACGGCCGAAACCTACCACCAGTAGAGTTGTCACCTAGTTGGCACCACCCAGGGTCACGTGTAGGGTATCTCGAGGGCATTTAATTCTCCTACGGACGAAGGTGACTCGACCCCAAGCGCGCATTTTATAATATAACTGCTACATGTTTTTAAGATCGTCGAATATCCATATTTGTAAAAAAAATCTATTATCTACATACTTATATATAAGGCTTAACAATAATAATGTAAAATATTTTAAGGGGTCCATTAGATTGCTATAAAGATCACATTTAAAAAAAAAAATCAAACTAATTGAAATTTTAAAAATAACTGCACACTAGGACTCGCACAGAAAAATCAAACACTGTATACACATATATATATTTTTATACATAAACGGGATCGTTATCACCTTCTTGTTAACCCCTTAAAATATTTTACACCATTATTGTTAAACCCCAAAGCACTTAATTAGCGCGTTACTTTGATAACTTACAAAATGTATCAATTACCATGTCGGTATGATAATTTGCGCTTATGAAATGTAATCTTCATTTTCTTTGTTGCATTGGACGATTATTCAATACGGATTATGAGACGTAATGAACAAGTGTGGTAAGTAGCCAAGTAATGCTAAAATTAAGTAATTATATGCGTATTGATTTCTTATATTTACGCGAATAATACACATTGAAATAAAACTATTTTTAAGTCAGTTTAATTTTGAGTCCTCCCGTGACCATGGTTGCTGTAAAGCAGCCGAAACGTCGGGAACGTAAAAACAAAAAATAAACGCGATAGAATCCTTAAAAAATAGTTTTATTTCAATAATTATATGCGCTTATATAGTATGTTGAATGCGGTCTGTCTATTTTATTTAGATTAGCAGTAATCGGTATGATATAAAAAAGCAGCGATAGCAAGGTTGGTAGAAAGCTCGCCTTGGATTTCTTCTTGGTCACAGATTCAAACCCCAGCTCGCACGGATTTTTGTATTTCGAATCTGATTATAAACCACGATTATCGCTTACTGAACGGTGAAGGAAAACATCGTGAGGAAACCTGCATGTATGAGAGGAGGACCTCTCGGAAGACGTGTGAAGTCCGCCAGCCCGCACTGGGGCAGCGTGGAGGACTGTGGTCTAATCCCTGACGCATTGATGGGAGGCCCGTGCTCAAAAGTGGGACATCAAAAGGGCTGGTATAATTATTATAACTGATAAGGTTAAGGTAACTTTCAAGTATCAATACTAAGCTCCAAACGTAAATTCCGGAACGGTGTGAAAGAAATATTTATTACTAGATGCGCCCGGCGGTGTTACCCGCGATAAAAAGTATGAAAAATTAAAACATCTATCCCACGGGAACCATACATTTTACCGGGATAAAAAGTAGCCTATGTGTTATTCCAGACTATTATCTATCTCTGTGCCAAATTTCATCCAGATCCGTTCAGCCGTTCGGGCGTGAAAGAGTAACAAACATCCATCCATCTATCCATCCATCCATCCATCCAAACTTTCACATTTATAATATTATATAGTAAGTATAGAAGTATAGATAAGCTACTTATGTTTTACGAATGTGTTGGTTAACTAAATCAATATTAGTAGGCTATTAGATCTGAGATTAAAAATGCATACATCAGATTGCTATCTTTATTAATTGTCGACACTTAATGGCTACAATAAAACGTGTTAAATTGGACTTTTTGTGGATATATTACGAGTTAATTGTGGATATATTATTAGTTTATGGTGCATATATTATATGTTGATTGTGGTTATATTTTATTTACTATGGATTAGTAACGCATTTAAAAAAAATATTTCTTCATCCATTTAAAACACTACCCAAGGCCAAAAGTTATGTGTTACCTATTGAATAACGGAACCTATATTATATAAAACAAAGTAGTGTTAGGCACACCATTTATAACTCCAGAACGGGTGGGCCGATTTTTATGATCTTTGAATTTTGAATTTGTCTCCTATTTTCTCATTCTCGGAATATGCCACGGACTCTGCATTTGCGATTCATATCAACAGAATGCAATAAAAACAACCTACACAAAGTAGTACTGTGTTTACTAAACAACATTACCATTCCTTGTGCGTATGCGCAGGCCAATAAAGTGACATTTAAACCACAGTTACGTGTTACATAGCACTTCACGCATTAAAATCTAAACGTCTTGTTTATTTTTGGTAGAATAATGGGAAGTATTTGAAAATGGAATGGTTTAAAAGATGGCCATATCATGGTGAATAATTAGTTAGCCCCGTTCTTGAGTTAAAACGGGTGGAACTAACACGATTTTGTTTTATATATACAGATAGTAATCAACAACTTGATTCCTCAAAATAGTTTTCAATAACACTGATTCAAATATATTAATGCCTATTACGCTAATAGGAACATAATAACAATATTTACACAGAAAATTCCCACCAACTCTAATAAATTTTCATCACACATTAATTATTTTTCTTAACGCATCAAATTAATCCGAAAAGTAGGTTGTGTATCGTTCCATCTCGAAAAAAATATACACACACACAAATACTGCATGAGCACGAGCGAAAGCGTTTGCAACATTAGTATATACGAAACAGCTGGCATATGGTATAAAACTGGGGAACAAACGTGGTCGGATTACACTCACAGCGTAACATTCGCTGAACCACGAGCTAAGCGAACATGAAGTTATTGGTCAGTATTGTGATAATGTTTTGTGATAGTGAATCGGATGTCTTGTGCTCATAGTGTTAGATTCTGGACGAATTGCATAAAACCATCCCTATACGACTAGGTTGTCTTGTGCCAGTGTTGTTTGGTGTCTCAGTTCGATCTTATTGAATATTACCTGACGATATTTTCCTAACTAGTGCTAATTAATTGTGATTACATAAGTTTAATGCAACATTAACCAAGAAAATAATGCAGAGCTTACGTAAATGAATTTCCTCGTTTGTAATTATTTGCTCTCGCACAATGCTCGGAAAGTTAAGCTTATTGAGAATAATTTCACTTTTCATTGACTCTTATCTCCTGTTTCACTATTACGTTAATTTACTAATTATCTATATTCATGTTTCTTTATAGGAATAATTTTAATATAATTGTGATATTGCCGATTCACGAGTAGGTACTGTAGCGGATGGTTTACATTAATAAAAAAATATTTGATTCTGATTCATTCAAGAGTTCAAATGGTGTGTTACACACTCAGCACAAAGACAAATAAATAATTTTAGTCAACAATTAACAGAAACCAATATTTGTTGGCATGTATGTTACTCTATAATAACACAACTTCTTTCCTCTTCCAGAGGTCTTCCTTAATCCTGGCCGTGGCGTTGTGCCTAGCCACGGCAGAGGAGAAGGCGGAGAAGGACACAAAGGCCGAACCAGAGGCAGCAGAAGAAACAAAGAAACAGGACAAGCGAGGACTATCAGAGTACTACGGGGACTTTGGGGACCACGGTGACTTCGGCGGACACTATGGAGGCCATGAGGAGCACGTCAAGACCATCACCGTAATCAAGAAAGTGCCAGTTCCGTACCCAGTCGAGAAGCATATTCACGTGCCAGTCGAAAAGCACATTCCCGTCCCGGTTAAAGTGCCCGTGCCCCACCCGTACCCAGTCGTCAAGACCATCCACTTCCCCGTCAAGGAGATCATCAAAGTACCCGAGTATATCCCTAAACCGTACCCTGTAACGAAGCACGTGCCATACGCAGTCAAAGTGCACGTCGACAATCCAGTCCCAGTAAAAGTTTACGAGCACGTACCGTACCCAGTTGAGAAGCACATCCCCGTGCCTGTCAAAGTACCCGTACCTCACCCCTACCCTGTCGAGAAGAAGGTGCCGTTCCCTGTCAATGTGCCTGTGAAAGTGCACGTGCCGTACCCAGTCGAGAAGATCATCCACTACCCGGTGAAGGTGCCAGTCGACCACCCTGTAGCCGTGCACGTTGATAAACCATACCCGGTACACGTCGAGAAACCCGTGCCCTACCCAGTCGAGAAGGAAGTTCCTTACCCAGTAAAGGTGCACTATGACAACCCTGTACCAGTCCATGTTGATAAACCGGTACCAGTTCACGTAAAAGTGCACGTGCCCGCGCCATACCCGGTCGAGAAGGTCATTCCCTACCCAGTCGAGAAGAAGGTACCCATTCCAGTCAAGGTCCCAGTCGACAGGCCAGTGCCTGTGCATATTGACAAGCACGTGCCGTATCCAGTCGAGAAGCATGTACCGTACCCAGTAAAGATCCCGGTGCCAGTGATCCAGCATCACCACGAGGGATCCCAAGGTGGTGACAGCGATGAAGGTGGCCACGGGGGCTACGGAAGCTATGATGGCGGGTACGAACATCACCATCACCATTAAAAGAACTGATCTCTCTTACGCTAGCTTTAAATCTGTTATCTTGTTTAGTAATTTGTTTTTTTTTTATTATTTTTTACTTAATGGCTGCTATGTACCTGTGACGAATGTAAATAGTGAACGAAAGTATTAAAAAAACGTGATAATTATGTTTTTATATGGTCGTTTTATTGTATGCTAGGTGTCCCGGTGAACCTTGTACCGTCCCAGAATTAAATTTATGAGAACATGGATTATCTTTAGTTTTTAGTGAATTTTCCCATTTTTAAATAGTTATTCTCAGGGTGAAGATAAATTAAAAAAAATCTAAGATTATTAAAATCCGCCTACCCGTTCTTGAGTTATAAATGGTATCTAACACGACTTTGTTTTATATATCATAATTAGTCAATTAAAACATCCACCAACTTTCATAATAATTTGTTAGATTAGAGTTATGTCTCAACTAGTTGCGCCCGGCGGTGTTACCCGCGAAAAAAGTATGAAACATTAAAACATCTATCCCACGGGAACCATACATTTAACCGGGATAAAAAGTAGCCTATGTGCTATTCCAGACTATAATCTATCTCTGTGCCAAATTTCATTCAGATCCGTTCAGCCGTTCTGGCGTGAAAGAGTAACAAACATCCATCCATCCATCCATCCAAACTTTCACATTTATAATATTAGTATAGATATTTGAGGCCTACTTAAGGTTTCGAGGTGTCGTTATCAAGCGTTTTTTGCTGTTTGAATTATGCAGTTCTTAAAAATAGATTGCATTTAAATTATTTAGCGGATAACTGTATTGCAATGAGATAAGCCCTGTGGAGCATACACACCTGAACCACGTAATTACATATCCCATACAGCACTTTTCTAGATTTAAATACATATATATCATATGGAAAAAGAACGCTTGTCAGAAAAAATCATATAAACTCAAATTTTACTGAATTAATAATGGTAGAGAAATTACTACCATCCTGTTATATCAGACATAACGATACTCTACAGTGAAGAAGTATAGACTATTCAAAATGAAATCTCACAATGAACCTATTTTTTTCTTACGTAATCCTTGTTATAATGTGTGATAACACATTTTATTCAAAATTGGAGCATAAACATTGTAACAAACGCTTAAAACGCACTTTCTCAAGACAACCCAGTTGTTCGAGAGTAGAGCGAAACTCGCGTAATATTCGACACAAAATAGTGATATGCAATATTGCGGTAACAATGTAGTTAAGAGTATGTGTTCACACTGTCGTAATGGACTCTAGATGATTCTATTCATTGTGTAAACACATTTAATGAGTTCAATTTTGACAGGTTAATTTAAGCTCTATCTATTATGCGCAGGACTTATAATGATATCTCGCCTCTTCACACAACTAAACCCTGGCATTAATTCAGTAACGCTGATGCTGAATATAATATTGAAATACTTTATTACATTATTAATATAAATATTAACATGGAAATACAGAATTGCGGCAAGGCAAGAAACAGAATATTTTTACAAATTGAAGGCGTATTAATCCGCGCAAGCGAAAGACTTCAACGCGCGCTACTAACCCGACCTCTTTTTTTATTAGCGTGGGGAAATCCTCATGGCTACCCGCAAGCTCCGGGGGAGGCAAGTGGGTTAAAACACACGGTGGTCCTTCTCCCACCTTATGGGGGAACCAGGGAACGCTTTCGCACACATCCTTGACCCCACCAGCGCTACTGACCCGACCTTGCACAACTCTCCATGTATTTCTTCAGATGCTCATCATTTTCCAAAACATATTCCATAAATTAGATATATTAATATTAATCAACATTAACGCATGTAAACGTCGATTTTGTAAGATGTATATATTATTGGCTGCCTTGACCTGAGATACTCTTACACCGATATTTTGACAAATTAATGCAAGTTCGCCTTTAACCGACGATAACACGGAGGAGGTTATCAATGCGACGTGTATATAATATTTTTATATTTGAACATGCATAACTCTTTAATGGATACTCCGATTTGGGTGATTATTTTTTAACTGAACAGGATATATACCTCAAAGAGGGCTACATTTAATAAAAATTCATCAAGATTGATTTAGAATTTTTGGTTTAATCTTAACTTTGAATAATCCTAACATTAATATTCAGAAGAAATATTTCTAGAATTTATATTGATATTGCTTCTTTTGAACTTAATAACACAACTGAAACTAAATAGATGTACAAGATGAAGCTTGTACTGCTACTAAACTATTTAATAATCAAAACTCTACCTGCTCTACAATTACAATCTTTTGAACTTATTTAATTGAGGACATATATACCTTTAACAAAAGCGAAGCATGTGTTCATTTAGAACTACCCCAGCGTAATAAATATACTTTTATCGAAATGTGTGAACATAGAGGACCCCTGTCTACTCCTTCAGGGACTACATTCTATGGTATGTATTTAGTTTTTCGTAGACATCAAGATATAACCTCGAGGTGTGCAAGCTGATGGCACCGTGTTAATTTACGTAAGTGTTTGTTGTTGCATAACATCGATGTTTCCTTAATGACGCAGCGGTTATGTGTAGGTTTACGCATAAAGTTCAGTTAGTTTAGGCTTTGATAGATAATTATTCGAGTAACGTTTAACTGTTGTGGCTACGTTTGATGTTCGCATTCGATTTTAAAGATGACTCGTATAAAAATAACATTTGTACCACCGAATTTATAGACGTTTTATAACTTTATCAAACGTTATATAGTAATGCGCCAAGCAAAACTCTTGAGTGCAGTACTATATGACGTTTGATAAAGTTATAAAACGTCTATAAATTCGCGGGTAAGTTTATTTGTAAAGTCTGTAGTTGGTATATTTGTGAAAACGCCAGTATTTAATTAGTTTGGTTATGTTTAAGTTCCTTGTTTTACAATAGGATTTTCTCTGCCAGTCGACAGATGATATCAGCCTAGTCAGGACACCAATAGGAAGTTAACAACGAAACACCACTAGTACAAGGCACTCTCCAAATAATCTCCCCAGGAATGGAACCAGTCAACATGTGTTGATATTTCCCTGTATCTGATTTCGGCATACTGTGACATTATTATATAACTGTAATACAACAGAATTGTAAGTAAATGGAAACATTTCACAATAGCAATTTTTTTAAACGCTAAATTGCCCAGCTGTGATAAACTTCTGCCAATTAACCGACCAATAAATATTCATTCGAATTGGCTATTAAATATTAGGTCACTTCACCTTAGCCGATGCGGTATCGCCTGAACTCAGGTAGAAAAAAACCTTCATGTTAAGGGGATATAAAAATCGTTGTGTCGTGTCAGCCGGGTCGATCCTGGCTAGGCGATGCCTTTGAATCTCTGATCCCCATGATATAAAGATATATCCATCGCGTCCATAAATTTGGGATAAATGAGAGCAACTTCTACGCCCGCCGACACGGCATTGTCGTGATAATGGGTAGACTGAGTAGGGCGGGAGAGAATACCACCCTAATGCAATGTATTTAAAGGACATATTTTTTCACAAACTTCATTTAGTCCTTTAAATAATAATTATGGTGGGTTTAAATAAATAAAATATATTACATCAATATAGATTTCTTATATTTACGTGAATACTACACTACACATTGAAATAGAACTAATTTTGCGGATTTGATCGCGTTTATTTTATGTTTTTTTACGTTCCCGACGTTTCGGGTGCTTTACAGCAACCATGGTCACGAGAGGACTGAGTTGTTTGACGTCCTAGTTTCATAGTTTGAACGGGGTAGGTACCCTCATATTTAGTTGTTGTTTGCGGTTCGATCTACGCAAAAAAACATAAAATAAACGCTATAAAATGCCCAAAATTAGTTTTATTTCAATATTTCATCAAGTTATAAATGCACTTATCTTACCTGAGCACTACTACCTAAGAGTAACTTAAGTCTACTTCCCACTAAGTCGTAACTTAATATCAGTACATTAATGAATAGCAAAACATGAGACGCAGGAAGCATTGCTAGCTTCCTGTAACACGTAACTAAAAATGTGGTTACATTATTAGATAACTGATCAATCATGGCGACCGTGTTAGGTCATGCGACACTATTCCACGGTATAGTCGGATTGTAAACATTGTTTATGTATACATACCGTGTCGCTTACTATAGGCGACATAAGAAAGCTCAAGGTTACTTAACGCGCAATGGAGCATGTCGCTCCGCGATGGAATCACAAATGAGGAGATCCGAAGACGAACTAGAATAACTAATATAGCTAACATTCGAAGAACTGATGGCCGATGGCCTCTAGAATGGCGACCACGAGCCAACAGACGTAGTGTAGGACGGCCCACCACCCACAAGGTCGGTTGATGATATTGCACGCATTGCAAAAAGCTTGTGGATGCGAGTGGCGGAGGACCGTGATGGGTGGAAATCATTGCGGGAGGCCTATGTCAGCAATGGACGTTTTTTGGCTAATAAAGTGATGGATGAAAACTTACCTTATGTAGGGTATGTTGGCTGGTATGTGGTACTTGGAACCAGGGTCGAAATCCAGCTCTGAGCGAAGTACGGGTGGTTTGATTCCTTGATACTGCTCCCTGGAGACAAACAGAGCACCTTTCAAACGTGACACGTTTATTTTTCATTAGTTTATGGCTAAGAACCATCTCAAGAATATCGCGTTAAAAGTGTTTCAGATGCATGCACTGTAAGATGTACAAGTCAAAAGGGACTTTCATTAGTATCGATAAAGCTTTAAATGTAATATAATATAATATAATAATATCGCCAGACGAACAAATCAACTATACGGTCCCACACTAAGCAACGCTTGTATTATGGGTACCGTATAATGGACTGGGGGCGAACCCAGTATATAAAACTTATATTGATATTAAACATCCATAACTTGGGTACAAACATTCGTGCTCAACACACAGTTCGTTCCTGTCAGGATTCGAACCCGGGACCTTCGACACAGAAAGCAGTGTCAATACCACGCTAATACACTCATGTAATACATATTTTAAGCCTGAATTTTGTTTTTTTTTTATATCAAGTATGAATTTTGAAATCGAGTGTCATCGAAAAGTTGCCAAGAATCGCATCTCCAGTGCAGTCGACGGATAACTAGAACACTTGCACACGCTCGCGCTGTGAACAAACCACTTTGCCTTTCATTCGAGGTATGAACCCGTTACTTTGAGTCAAGGCCGTCTGTTGACCGCAATGCCATCACAACTTCAATCTTATCTACACTAGTTTAATAACACTTGAATTTTTTTTAGGTTATCGCCTTCAGCTTATTAGGTACTACCTACACTTGGAGTGTATAAACACATTCTTGTGCTTTTGTCTGTCTACATGTTTGCAGGCGTGCCTGGATAAACGCGGCTAGTAGGGGCGTCGCTCACATACAAGTCCATCACTGAATCTATTAGATTCCTTAGTATAAGTTTCTAACGTATTTCACTACCGACCTAGTGATTATTATAAAATACAATTACTATTGATTTCTCGTCGGGAACGTAAAATAAAAAATAAACCGCGATAAAATCCTTAAGGTTAGTTTTATTTCAATACAATTACTACCTATATAATGTTGATATATTAGTAAATAATATTATATAATATATATGTATAGATTCTTAAATATTTATAAGTATTAACCCATATTATGCCTTACAACCCTGCCCCTGGAGGGATGATCGGAGACAATTCAAGGAATTGAGCCCAGTGGGGCATCTCTTTTTTTTCAATTGATTTTTCTAAGTATAGCTAAGCCCGTGGTTCCGTACGCCTAAATATTGTTTTTTTTACTTTCTTCTTTTTTTACTTCCATTATGTACGATATAAATGAACACACATTAACCGAGTATATAAGCTATCACCAATCAAAGTTTCATTAAAATAATTTAGTATGTTTCCCGTAATGCGTTATACAGTACAAAAATAAAATGCAAATTTGGGTCCCGTCTCAAAAATATCAGATACAATTTTTTTATTTGAAAATTGTGAAAAATATATCGTTATTATATATATCAGGAACTGCATATGTGAATGCATAGCACACCGACGCAGCTCTGAAACGTTCATAGGAAAGGAAGGCGTAATGTTCTTGCAACAAGGACTTAAACACTTCAACGATGACGTATATGTATACTTGCATATGTGTGCTGTTTATCTACATATATTTGTGTTAGATGTGAATGGCGATTCCTTCAGCAACATTGTGGGAATAGGGTTAAAGATATCATTTGTTAACGGCATAATAGGTTTCCAGTAATTATGAGCTGAATAAAGTATACTAAAATATATATACTTAGATACTACGTCAACTAAATCAGAGAATTTTCTTTGCCGTATTCCATCTTCTATATATATACAACCAAATTCGTGTTAGTGACACCATTTATAACTCAAAAACGGGTGGGCCGATGTTTATGATCTTTGGTTTTTGAAATTGTCTCCGCCTCCAATAGTAGAAAACGATTAAAACACAGGAAAATTTCACAAAAAAATTATAACAAAGATAATTAATTTTCTCATACATTTTATTCTGAGCCGATGCGAAGATAGCAGGGACAGCTTGTTCGAGGAATTTTAAATGTTGTAATATTATAGAGATTTCAAAACTGAATTGATATAAATAAACACGAAATCTATAATTCGCATAAATCTGTACACAATCCTCACACATAATAACCAATCAAATTCCTTATGATAATCTGACAAATTGTAATCAAAAAATTTAAAATGATCGATTGGGAATGCAGTTATAGTCACGAGCGTATAATTTATGGATGGGTGACCCACGGGGTGCGATTATCGCGTCCAATAGACCGTTAATATTAAGTCATGCTGTTATATACGAGTTATTATCTAACTGATAATGAGCTTGCAGTTTGAAATTTCAAGTGGCATTCGTTTTTATTAGAGTTAACTGTAGATACTAATAATAATAGAATTGTAAGGGATATTATTTTCAATAAATGGGTGTGATTCACCATGTCTGTCTGTTTATATGAACGTGCATTATGCATAAACTACTAAACGGGGTTTGCTGACCATAGCCCGACTCAACATTTAAATATCTAGATAATGAATGGGTTTCCAGGGTGTAGCCAAAGAATTTCAAATTTGACTGCGCAGATTTTGCTAAAAATGGCATGGTGACAGCTTATATCGGGTCAATGTACAAGATTTTTTTATCCCGGGAAGCGTAATTATTTTTTTTGGGTAATCGAAACACAAAAATTCACGCGTACGAAGTCGCGGGAATAGCTAATAATATAACAGTGATATAACAGTAAGGCCTCAGCCTCGAATTTAGCGGGCAGCGGGGCGGCGGCGGCGGCGGCGCGGGAGCGGCAGGATCTTATGCGTAAAATCAAATGGACCGGTTCTCGAAAACAGCGGCGTGGCAGCGGCACGGGGCGGCCAACGTGCGCCGCTCCCACGCCGCCGCCCCTGCCTCCCCGCTGCCCGCTAAATTCGAGGCTGAGGCCTTATAAGCAAAGTCTAATAACACATAAAAGCTTACAAACCTCAATCTCCACCAATGGCAATTATACTGCTCCTTTCGTACGTCACCGGTAAACACGTCCCAGCGCCATCTATCCATCACCAGCGCGAACGGTAGAAAGGCCAGCTTATCCATCGCTTGTGTGAACAGATAGTTGATGTCATGAGCGGTATCTTCTATGGAGCGTTGAACCAGACCCAAGGTCTGAAGGTGTCGGGGCGAGGAGACGGAGAGAGCGATCGTTTCGCCTATGGCTTCATGGAAACCTGGGGGTGAGTAATTATTGTTAGTAAGTGTATCGACTTGAAATTGCCTTAGAGAATTATGACATCCTAGCTGCGCCCCGCGGTTAAAAAGTATGTTTTTTTTCCTCTATATCCTTTTGCAGGCGACAATGTCGAGATGCATTTTTATGTATATAATATTATTTTTATTATACAATGTCTTTATTTTATATACTTTTTTGTTATTATTCCTATTAATAAGTAAGTATATTTTGGTTTTTTATTTTTTCATGTAGATAACTTTGTATATACCTATTGTACATAATTTATAGTAAATAAAATTAAAATGTATAGCTTGCTGGAGGTTTAAGTTTAATCTCGTTCTCTAAACAGTCATAGCCACGTAACATTACTAGTCTAACTTTACTAGCAGTACAAGGTATCGCGCATGCGCAGATAATAATGCGTGTTATCCACGAGCGATCTTCATGCGAGACGCGTGCGCATATGGGTGACTTCCGACACATAAGGTTGACAATCGTCTGCTAAGTTACATCATATAAGCAGTCTATTTTATGAGGCAGGCGATAATGGAAATGTTTAGTTTTAAAACTATTATGTTGATGTTATTATGGGTAACGTTAATGGGTGGCCCTGATGCCCAGGGCCTTAAACAACGGGCTACCCTCGGGGTCGAGGACGACTGGGGTGTGGGCCCCGGACGTCCGGTGACGATGACGACTCCTGAGGAGGACGGCGGCGGGCGTGGCTCCCCGCCGCCGTGCGCAGCGAGGGCGCAGGGGGAGCGAACATCTGCTCCCCCGAGGCGGGCCCCCATAAGGGGGCGAGGCACAAGAGGGGCACCGGTGCGTTCCGTTTAGAGATCCCGGAGCCCCTCCAACATGTGTCGAAGGCGGCCACCGGGTGGGTTTTAGTGGGTAAGAATCTCACATAACCCGGCCCTCTCCCACACAGAGGTCGGGTATCTTTCGAAGATTTCTCCGCGTCAACAAAAAAAAAAGGTAACTTTAATGGGTAACGTACACAGCCATGCATCCTAGGATTATCAGGGCACACTTTTTAATGTTCGTATCATGTTCTCTTGTTTATTATATTTAAATAGGTGCTCTAAATAATCATTATTCATTGTTTTATACCATGCCATCTCATAAATGTGTAATTATTGTTGTTCTTCTATCCCTATTTCTATTCGAAATTCAAAAAACTCACATAAAGATGCAAAACCAGCCAGCTAGTGAAAGTAGCGTACGCGGATGTTAACCTGGTCTCGATTGATAAACTCCCGCGCAACATAATGGCGGAAATAAATACAAGTATTGGCCGTATCTTGGATTACTTTACGAGCACTAGTTATGTCGAAGAAAGTGGAGTAAGTACTCAGTTTGTTATTGTGTATTATTATTGAATTTGTAATTAACAAAATAAGCAATGGCTACAGCTTCGAAATAGTACTAATAAAGATGCAAATTAATAGCAAGAGGTAAATGCATGTTGAATATTGATGATTTATCTAATTAGGCACTATTTCAACAGACTTTGTAGACTAAAAAATAATACAATCACCAAAATCAACTCCCTTGTAAAAAAAACTGTCAACTTATGTATAGTATCATTTATATTTTATAAAAATAATAACTTAACTTAATTTATATTGGTGCCTAACATTACATTAAAATTCTCAAAAAGGGCCTCTACGTGTTGGACCCATGTCCCCTAGCAAGCCTTCCAAAGATCCGGATACAGCCGGTGTGGTGAGAGACATAATAGTACCTACTTATTATATAAAGCAGTCAGGCCTAGTACTATTCATACTATTAAACTGTACTGAACCATGCAGTAGAATTTCTATTTCGGTAGAAAATAATAATCACGATTACTGAACTTGGCCTCAATGTGCGTCTGCTTCGCCAAAAGTTGTATTTTGATACACAGATCTACATAATGTTTAGCGAAATATTTTTTTGTGTTAAGCTTTATTTTACTGACGCTTTTTTTGATTTTTAGCCATATTTTACTGACGCGTTTTTTGGTTTTTAGCCATATTTCACTGAAAATTCAGTTAGTGTTTATGTTTAGTTTTATTTATCGACGCATTGGTTGGTGTTTGGCAAAATTTTACTTATGCTGTTTAGTTTTTAGCCATAATTTACTGTTGCTTTGGCTAGCTATATTTTACTAGCGTTTTGGGTGGTATTTAGCAAAATTTTACACACTTTTATTTTAGAACGTAGCGTTTGACGCCGGCGTCATATCGCAAAATTTCACAATTACAGTTTTTGTTAAAACATTCTAAATAACGAATAAATATAAGCATACAGTCTAATATAGTACCTCGTAAAGGAAAAAGGCATGCCTCTTTTTACAATAACACATTATACCATGGCACTAATGCCTCGACTTTAAGTAGTTGCAGGCAGAGGTGCATTACATTTAACCCATATTTCACCGATGGTATTATATCTCAATTCAATGGGAGGCGAACCTATAGCCATAATACCGGGTATACTCCCCCTCAACGAAAAGGGTATTGTTTTTTTTTCCATAATTGCCTTTTCTCATTAAGGTGGAAGCGCTAGGTCAGGGCGCGAAATTCAAAATGTCAATGGTTTTTATTTTTTTACGAAATATGTTGACATCTTTACGATGTAATTTAGTTTTTCGCGATATTGGCATTCTGCATTGGATGTATTTAAGCAATTCAATTGACATTTTGAATTTCGCGCCCTGACCTAGCGCTGTCAGATTTTTATTCTGTCTCTTCCATACGCACATAATCTTCGTGCGCGAACGTTTGACTCTACGAGATGCGCGTGAGTTGCGTAACAGCTTAATATTTAATATCATTATTGCCATACGTTTCCTGCAAAGCGCACGACATTTGAATATGCAATTCATGTGCCTTGATCATGCCATAATTTTATTTCTTTATATCATCGTCACGCCAGATTCTTGACGGGGAAGGCAGAGAGATTTGACTGACACCTGGCTATATAAATTATGTGTCACGGTGTTTGTCCGCTATGGACTCTTAAACTACTAAAGCGATTTTAATAAAATGTTGCACACTGTGTGCAGTTTTATCCAACTTGAAAGATAGGATAGTATATATCTCAATTTATTTTATATGGCAAAACAACGTTTGCCGGGTCAGCTAGTATCTACATACTTTTCAATGTACTCAATATGTTTTAAACATACTGTAATGTATTACAGAGCAAGTAGTAATAGCTGTAATCCATTAAATGCTATACAACATATCTTATAGCGCTCACACTAAATAACGAATTATTGTGAATGTAGGCAATGTCGTCTGCTAATGATAGTATTTATTATTCAAAGTTCGTCTTTTTCACATCAATTCACATAGTGACCAAACACGTACCGTTCTACATAAAGCAATATCGTAATACGTACTTAGATTAAATTATTCCTTTAATGTAACTTCTGGTGCGATTACTTAACAACTATCCAACTTTTCGACCTCATTAGCTCAGTTGGTAGTAAACCTGCTTTCTGTGCTGAGCTGTGCTGATAGGGGCAAACATTGATGAGCTCGGAACTTTGTACCCGAGTAATGGATGTTGTATTATATATACTACAAAAATATGTACCTACTATAGTTAAAAAAGCTTTATAGTTTGTTACAAGTTATGGGTAGAAAGTATCTTAAAAATAGTGTTAGTATGTAACGTGCGTGCGGAAGCGCTATCCATAGTATAGAGTTATCTGAGATTACCATTCACCTGATTTGCGGCCAGAAGTACTATGTGATGTTAATATAAATACGTTTAACCAATTACATCTGATTCTCAGTTAGACCTAGACTTGTCTTATTTTATTATGAGTACCTATGTATGTATGTCATATAAAATATCATTTTAACAAGAGCAACCATGGAGTTTCTCGCCCGTTCTTCTCCATAGGAACGGCATTCCGAACGGGTGGTAAAGTAGTAGCATAGTATTTTGTAACTACGATTCATAATAATACCTAATACCTACTGTACTTAATGGTTTACAGGAATAAAAAATATTCTGATTCTGTTTCTGAGTAACGTAATAATAAAGATATTTAATTCAAGCTAACAGATGAACGAGACGAATTGAGATGCGGTCATTTGATAGCTATCGCTTAGCTTGGAGACGACTACTAGTGCGTACTTACTAACTCAATTATGCGTCCCGTAACACAAAACTAATTCAGTTCACTGATATACGTCATTCGTTACAATAATGCAATCTCTACCAAGTTCTGTTGTGCTTACGATATTTATTTGTTTTGTGTTTTTCAAGTATGGTAAGTTAATTATATATATATAATACAAAACATTTAATTAATTTATATGAAAATAAAAAAAAAACGTTTTATTTTCTTAGTTAACGTTAAGTACGCTAGTTCATTTGTTAATTAAAATTAAATTATAAATATCTGGCAAATGTGACCAAGATTTAATCAAACCAAGAAGCTTTCTGTAGTAATAAGTAGGTACTATTAATTATTTCAAAAAGCCTTAATTATATCTCAAATCATGGTTTCATTTCAAGATATTAACTAGATAGCATATTTAGAGGATTTTTTTTGCAAAAATTGCATCACATTTTGCCAATATAAATCTATTGCGCAGTTAAAAGGTCAAATCACCATCTGATATTTAAATATTGGTAATCAGCCAATTCTGGGTAGCATCCGTTGAATCCAATAATAAAAAGAAATGGGTCAGTGACTAGGAAGACGGTACAAAGTAGAGTAGCAGGGCACACATGAAGCCATACTTCTACCAAATTGGATTATTGTCGCGATTGCACTTGACTCAAATTTACTCGGTCGATTCGTTAACCACTGTTTTCCACAAATTATATGGTCCTAAACTAAATGTTGCTTGTATAGGTACTATTTATTCAACTGGATACAATCCTAATCACGCAGCCAAAGAGAAAATTAGTATAATATCAGATTCAAAATTTGCCTTCGTATTGGAATCAATTTTGAAACCACTCGATCGAGTGACTTCAAAACTTGTGGAAAGCCCCCTTTTGAGAGGTCCTTAGTCAAGTGAACCCTTAAAGTTTCGCCAAGTCCTTTTGTCTGGATCACTGACATTTTATGCAGGGATAATATAAGATGCATTTTAAGACTGAAATGTGTCATATTTTACGATATTTGGGAACGCTATAATGTTGAGCGAAACATTTTAGAATGTCACTTAATTTTTTGCAATCATGTCTTTGATTTATCTAGGGAGGGGACCTACCCACTTAATTTTTCATTGTTCGTAAGCACTCTACCTTGTGCGTTAACCGATAAGCATTAAAAGGAAACTCTGTTTTGTGTATTTTAGGGTCTACAATACTGTGCTACGATTGTAACAGTGCGTTCGATCCTCGGTGCGGTGAGGAGTTCGACTCCTTCAGTCTGGGCGTCGTCAACTGTTCACTCAGAGACCCACCAGATCACATAGAGCCCGTTGAGCCCAAATTCTGTCGGTCTATTAAAATGGATAGTAAGTATTGCTTAGTAATGCCATACGAATAGTTTCATATTTTTGCCAGCCTACTGGGCACTTTTGGTATCGACGATGATGTAAAGGCAGAGCTAATTTTATTATTATTACATTTTTTACAGTTTATGGAAAAATTCGTATAGTCCGCCAATGCGGCTATCTATCTGACAACGAAGTAAATCAAACTTGCCACCGCGTCGGCGGCATCGGCGATTTGTTCGTGACGTACTGCGCGTGCGATACGGACCTGTGCAACTCCGCGTTCACGCACCACGGCCGAGAGATGGCGCTTTTCATGGGTGTATTGTGGTTCTTAGTTTTGTAAATAGTGGAATTAAAGTGTTATTATGTTATTTTGCTATACTGCACCCATACAAGAAACTAATGTATTTGCCCCTACATTGTACCATGTAACGTTAACTACTGCCTGATAATCACAACGATCTAATTGTCTAATTGAATACAGCACGAGTTTAAAAACTTTGGCAACCTTTAAAACGAATAATGTTGACATATAAATTTGTATGGTATTGTCTATCATAAATATTAATATTTCATTTAGTAGTTTAAAAAGGCAGGACACTGAAGGTAAACAGTTACATAGTAGGCACCTAAATCATCAATTGGTTATTTAAAGAAAACTGTAAATAACAGTTAAGTCTGCTTGAGTTGCGTGACGGATCTTCTCTGCTAAGGTCATGCTCACAGATATATTAGAGGAGATATGTTATGAAAGCGGTGGGCTTGCGCTCACCTTTAGCCAAAATTACGCTAACATAGAGTTTTCGCCGTCAGTCGACTGCAACTGCACGTCGGTATCGGAGCTCTAACTTTTTTTTTTAAATGCCGTGTTATGCCGTGGTTGTGTGCTAAAATACTAGCAGCAAAGTGAACTACGCGAAAGATGGAATCTCATTTCACCAGCCAGTATTAAGTATTTTATTTATTCGTCTTTAAAATCATTAAAAACAACAAATCAAGAAATATTTAATGCCTTTATTATGTTATTTTAGTTTTCATGTAGCACAACGACTTTTTTATTTTTGTACAAAATACATGGCTCTTTAAGTACCACCTATGTTCGCTACTGAGTGAATGTACGAGGCAATGGATAGATCGTCTAACGATACTTTGAATAAACTGGTGCGTCGCGTGGTACAGCCGCTGCATGCGGCGACGACGCAGCACGCACCGAATTATTGGCACGCGTGTGTGTGTGAGACTTCGTATTGGTTGGTTTTATGTAATTGCATGTGTTTTGTGGCGAGTGGTGGGGACAAAACGGAGACAGCGAGTTCCCATACATTTTGAACCGCACGGCATATCTCTCGTGATCTGTGGTCATGCTCCAATACGATAGTAAAGTTCAGGAAAAAAGACTCTGTATAAGCTCTCAAAAGAACGTGAAGTGTTTATGTAGTTAGGGGAGGCCTATGTGCAGCAATAAAAATAATAATATCGCCAAACGAACACACCAACTATACGGTCTTACACTAAGCAACGCTTATATTATGGGTACCGTACAATGGACTGAGGGCGAACTCAGTATATAATACTTATATAGATACTAAACAACCATGACTCGGGTACAAACATTCGTGCTCATCCCGGATCTACCGGTATTCGAACCCAGGACTGTCAGCGCAGAAGACAGGGTCACTAACCACTGAGTTAATCAGGTCATCAATGGTAGTTATCTGTTCGCTGATAACGATAGTAGAGGTTTGTCTCACCTTTTTTTTTTTTTTTTGTTTTCGGGGGGGAAATCCTCATGGATACCCGGCCGCGCGGGGGCGCGGCGTGGGTTATGCCGGACTCCTACCGGCTAAAACCCCCCCGGCACTACCGCATCGTCTATGAGGAGGGGGACTGGGAAACCGGCAGAGCCTTTACATCCAGTCACCCGCCGACGACCGCCCGCCTTTACAGCGGGGCCTTCACGCCCCTCCCTGTAAAAGGGAGGGGCCTGGGAACGACCGCGAGTGCTCGGCCATTCCCACCCGACGGGGGTGGTGAACAGTGCAGTGCGGGAGAAGGCGCCCCCGCGCCTGTCTCCCGCTATTCACCACCAGGCGGGGGAAAACGACGGTCGTACCGTCGCCTTCTCCCACCTCTTCTTCGCCTACGGAGCGGCGCTGCGAGAGGGTCGTCCTCCCGCGCACGCTCCGCTGCCTCCTTCTGCGACATCACTTCCTCGCAGAAGGAGGCGAGCGCCGACCAGGCAGGTTTGTCTCACCTGGATTAGCTCCGTCTCTGAACACCTTGGGCAGGTTTTGGTAACCAAGGAAGTATTCGATATGTGCCATCTCATGATGAGCCGTCACCAGGTCTTTCATATCAACGTGGGTGCACATTTTGATGCTGAAACAAAATTCATGTTCAATTCATTCGTTCATTACAAAAGTAATTTGTAAATGTGGGAACCATGTAGCAATTAACTTGTAATTATATACTTATGAGTTACTTTATTGCCTTGTTATCCATGTAAACAATTAACTACAGTACCTAGTTAAGAATCGTCAAAAATGTCACAAAATGCTAAGCTACAACATTACCACCCGTTCGGAATGCCGTTCTTATGGCGAAGAACAAGCACGAAACTCCATTGCGGCCCTTTTAAATTAATCTTATACATTTTTGAGCAGTACATTGTTGTGGCTTTGTGAGAACAATAAAGAAACGAAACGAAACTAGGCAGGCTTGATAAGCTGGTTAAAAAGTACTGATCCTAAGTATATAGTTACATGTTAATGGATACAGTGTTTCCACATTTACAAATTAAATTTTCTAAATGAAGATAAGAAGAATGGCACAGAGAAGACTTCGCGCATGTTGATTGGAGCCGGCGAATATGAGTGATAATGATATATTAATGGCTGTTCATGTTCTTATGTCTAGCAGTGAACATCCTCCAGCTAATGTATGGATGGTTGATAGACAAAGGGTGGTCAATTTTATACTAACATAACATTCTTGTGGACACGTGCTTTGTAGTAAATCAGTGGAAGGAATGTCCTAAGGACCGATGTGAGTATATTCTTATGCCTATGTCTATATCTATCTTTGGACTTTCTTTGGATTCTTATATAACTTTGTCGATCACACTATGGGTATCGTAAGCGATTGTACGAGAACCATAATGATTTTATTGCTGAGCTAAGGATTCAGTTCTTCTGATGATATTTATTTGTACATCTGGAAGCTTACCGGTAGTCATGGCGGTTGCAGAAGTCCCAGGCCGAGGGTTGGCAGTGTATATGCCGGTCCGCGGGTTGCTGTAGCACGCTGAGGCTCCAGAAGTCGTGAGGCATGGCCGACATGTTCATGGAGACGAAGAACTCTTCGGCTAGTTGGAATATTGTCAATGGTGTATAGCCCTGAAACGCAAACAAGATTTTTTTAGATCACCGTAATATTGAGCCTAGGGTTTAGTACTAATTCAATATTATACATAACACCGCAAGTTTTCGATAGCGTTGTAGTAAAGTAAGTGAAAGATGGGCAATCCATACTAATTTTCAGTAAATTGCTTCAATTTGTGTCGCTGACACTCTTGATCGATAATTTTTCGAACAACGACAAAAGGGAGATTGATTGGTTGCTTAGTGTGGGACCGTATAGTTGGTGTGTTCGTCTGGCGATATTTATTATTAACATAATGATCCGCTGTATCCAACAAGCTGAACGCAAATCCGGAGACTCTATAGGCAACGAATGAACGGAACTTCAATCAATATTCACCTGTTGCACCATTTCTGGGGTTACATCAACAAGGTGCTTGCCAGGGTACGGCAGAGTGGTGGGCACAATGTTGGACCAGCTCTGGCCCCACATGTCGCCCAAGATGTGCGCTGGTATGGGAGCCGAACGGGAGATCCTCTCAGGACCGTAGGACTCGCGGAGACGACGCCGCACGTAAGCGTGGAGCAGCTCGTATAGTGGCTTAATCTGAAATGTATACTTTTTTGTAAGTATTAGAGCTATGGTCACAGGCACCCTCTCAGTGCGAGGAGAAGGATATAGGTCATACTTCGCTGTCCCAGTGTGAGTTGGCGGACTTCACACGTCTTCCGACAATTCATTATATTTTTCTTTACCGTTTAGCAAGTTATAAACATTCACATGTAATTCAGAATTCATAATTGGTCGAGCGGTGTTAAGACTTGGCTATCCATAGAATTAACTAATTATATAATTTGAGTACGGTGCGATAATTTTGTTAAGTACATACAAACTCAACAATAATATATGTCTGACCATATCATATGAGCAAGGCATATGTATACATATATTATAGGCATTCAATTTATTTAAGTCTTATTTTGCAGTATATTGAACTGATATTAGTGAACAGAATTTGATTAAAACCGTTTTTTGAGGACTTTAGCTATTTGTGAATAGCATTGATTAGGGTAAGATGATCACATAAATAGTGAATATTACCTGCTCCCAAACTTCATCAACTTCTTCCCTCATGTTCGTGGTCTCGTATGGGAACATCCAATAAGCGGAGGCGTCCGTGAAGTCTGAAAAATACAGGTAATTACTATTACTAAATAATTAAGTAACGTATATAGAGTATAACTGTGATAGTCAAAAATATTTGAACAGATCGACCAGTAGGTTATAAAGGCAACATTCCTTAAGAAATAAATCAAATGTTAGACATTTCAAAATTACACCACGCACTATGAGCACGTTAGGACGATACGGGCATTATCGTACGGTCGCATTCATAAAAAAAAAACATTTACGTAATTAATTTGTTCATAAACGTGATCTGTACGGCATGCTTGTTAACCAGTTATAATATTTTATACTGTTTTTGTTATACCTTATATATAATTAAGTTACTCTACTCAGATTAAAAAGGTTACAACCTTTTTAACGCCTACAATTATTTTAATAGCAACTCACAAATCGACTACTGCCCAAGTCTTCAAGTCTTTGTCTTGGACTTAGATTTGATTTGTGAAAGATAGGTAAATTCACCCCCCCCCCCCCCCCCCCCCGTAAACGTAATACTGTATCCATGCCTGCTGGGTGATAAGCATCCATAATCATCGAATATGGACATCACTACCTTTAGCATCGCGCGTTTAGGTGATTTCCTTAAACCAGTACTTATCGATATAGAAATTGACCCTAAGTATAGATATAGGTTTACTTCTTGATACTTACTGTTCAGCCTAGCAGCTTGATTGGTCAGATCAACGAGCTGCTCATATAAATCCCTGACCCTCCTCCCCGTGACCCTCCTCCACTCGGTCCAGATGTGCTGCAGCTCGTCCCAATCCCTGGAGTGGGACATTATGTACTGAAGATCCGGTTGCAGGTGCAGACCGCATTTGAAAGGGTCGTTGTATGCACACACGTCAGCTGAGTTGTAAACTGCTAGCATATCATTGATTATGCGGTTGTACTGCAAGAAGAAATATAATTGTATTAATTATAGTTACCTACATATAATTATTTAACAGAGTCGCTTCCAAGCGTACCTAGACCAATCTACGTCTGCATTAACCTTGACAATGTACTTACATACCTACACGAAAAAAAAATCGCCAGACGAACCCACAAACTGTATGGTTCTAAACTAAGCTACATTTAGTTTATGTGTATAAGTACCTACCGTACAATGAACTGGGGGCGAACGCAGTATATAATACTTATATAGATATTAAACACCCATGACTCGGGTACAAAAATTCCTGCTCACCACACAAAGTTTGCACCTCATCATCAGGATTCGAACCCGGGATCTTCGGCACGAAAAGCAGGGTTACAAGAACTTGCCTTAAAAAACAATATTGTTGACGGATCATCGTAAAAACCATTACAAGAATGGTTTATGGAAATAAAAACCTATCACCTGTGAAGAACCTATCATCTGTTTTTTACCTTTTCAGGATATTATAGTTTTTTTCTAGAAGCCAAGTAGTAGTACAGGAGCTTCATGAAAAACTTCATCAGAAATAATAAATTACAATACAACTTACTCTGTCAAGTTGATCAGGGGGCAGCGCAGAGGGCCCGATAATAGACAAAAGTCGTAACTGTCTGAAGGTGCCATAGTCTCTGACCGCTCCCTTAGGTATCTGCTGGGCCGCCTCCCATAGACCTCTCTGGAAGAGCGTGTAGCGTTGCTGGGCATCCAGCTGGAAGGAAAGAGAAGATAAACTTCTTATTTGATCACACACACTCACCATGGATTAGGATACAACTGGGGATTAATGTAACTTTATTAATGTCAAATCATGGTCGATAGGGTCGTGTGACATGATGTGTGTGTGTGTGTGTGTGTGTGTGACATGGCGTGGTGTGTGTGTGTGTGTGTGTGTGGACGCGACGCCAAAAGGGGTGATTCATAATGGATTTTAACGCGGGTTTTGTTTGACAGCGGGAAATGAGGGGGGGGTTTGCAATATTGCAAGGAAATCGATTGTGCTTTTTTGTAAGTTAAATATCTACGAATAGGGTATAAAAATATAACATGATGTTACCGTGACGCCAGTTATTTGACTAATCATTCTCAAGTGTACTTCAACAAACGTTATAATTACATAAAAAACTTTTTAACAAAATAAAAACCGTCTTCAAAAAACTAAAAAGCAAAAAATAATCTAATCTTGAAATCTACCTTGTCTAACCACATCAAATATTTAACTAATCTGAAGTCGGTGCCAAACTAACAACTGCGTCGAGTATTGCCGGTCTGCGCCAAAGACTATACCTACAAATTGGTCCGCGCATCTCGTTACTGAGTATACTTTTGTTATTCTTCGTCGGTTGTTTATTTGGCACCGACTTCAGATTAGTTAAATATTTGATGTGGTTAGACAAGGTAGATTTCAAGATTAGATTATTTTTTGCTTTTTAGTTTTTTGAAGACGGTTTTTATTTTGTTAAAAAGTTTTTTATTTTAAACTTTTTAGTGCATATATTTACTATTCTTTGTCACTAAAAAGATTTGTAAATCAATCTTTTTACTGGATAATAGGTATACCAATAATCGAGATTATCTTGGGGCAACCCGTGAAATACGTATCACTGACAAGTTCCGCTGGCCATTTGTGTCCTTCTGCATCACTTCCACTTCAGCAAATGATACTTTCTGAATGCAAATGCTTGACTTCTTGATGAAAATACCAAAATTGCTATCGGTATGCCTATAAAATTTGAGGAGTTCTCTCAATTCCTCATGGATCCCATCATCAGAACATTTTTTTGAAAAAAATGGGACCAATCTGTAAACATATCCTTTCATATAAAAAAATAATTTTCCAAATCGGTTCATAAATGACGGAGATATGAGGTAACAAACATAAAAAAAAAAAATAAAAAAAAAAATAAAAAAAAAAAAAAAATACAACCGAATTGAGAACCTCCTCCTTTTTTTTGAAGTCGGTTAAAAATTGTCGTAAAAGGAACCATACCAATTATTTCTAATTATAAAGATTTAACATCATTTTATGTTTTTTAACGCCTTGAACCACGTTTGGAAAAATATTTATAAAACGAAGCATAAATTATTTTCAAAGACTTATTCATGGTGTTTCTGGTGTCATCACCGTGGAAAAAACCGTAGAGAACAACATGTTAAGTGGTCGTGTGAACTATTTGTGACAGCCAAACATGGAGTCCCGAGGTGACGGTATTGCATGAGCCTGTGTCTATAATGTTTATGGGAGAATGGCGAGTGAACTTTTCAAGAGCATTATACAACGTAAGTATGTTTGCATACAGAATATTAAATACTTCTACTACAGGGCCCTTAGTGTGAGTTTTGAACGTGGTCAAATACCGACAGTGATTCATCGTCTCCATATAAATGCGTTTACGCGCCATGCCAGTATAATGTTTTCACGGAATATATCAAACTAAAATAAAGATATTGATTTCTCATATTTACGCGAATACTACACATTGAAATAAAACTAATTTTAAGCATTTTGTCACGTTTATATTTTGATTTTACGTTCCCGTTTTAAAATAAAGGTAATAAGAATCAAAATTAACTAATTATTTTGGTTTATTCGACACTAGCTTTTGCCCGCGGCTTTTGTTTCGAATGATCTTGCGGCTTGACCAACGCAGCCAGTTAATTCGCACAGTTAGCTGGTACAGATTGTATTTTTTATAGTCACTGATGTCACGAGATTACAGCCTCAAGCTGTACAATATAAATTAACACTAATGACACAATGATTCATTTTAATTGATAAATACATCACGCTATGTTACCTAGGTGACTCATCTTAGACAGTCATAATAAAAAGTAACCTGTAATTTCATTGATGATTTAGTTAGATTACATGACAATATGTATGATGTCAAAAAGCAGTGGTAGTCAAGTTGGAAAAAGCAGTGATAGCCAAGTTGGTAGAACGCTTGCCTCGGTAACGAGGATTGCAGGTTCAAACCCCGGCTCGCAATTCTGGGATTTCATGTGCGAATCTCATTTTAAACCATGATTATCACTTGCTAAACGGTGAAGGAAAACATCGTGAGGAAACCGGCATGTCTGAGAGAACCCTTCGAAAGACGTGTGAAATCCGCCAACCCGCACTGGGCCAGCGTGGTGGACTATGGCCTAATCCCCCTCACATTGAGGGGAGGCCCGTGCCCAACAGTGGGACATTAAAAGGGCTGGTATTATTATAGACCGTGAAAATTAGCTACTTTGTTTCTTTTAAAACGGGTTGTTATGCTTAAAGCGATGAGAAAATCAACGCCAGATTCACAGGTCAACATCTTAATAATTATCTCAGAAACCCGGATGGTGTGCAGTTAAAATAACAATTACTTTATGAAATAACCCCACAACTAAATTAGTTCACACTTTTTTGCCTCAGAATTAATAAAGGTTAATCACATATTATGTGTGTATCAACTGGGGGGGCTATAATATGCTCCATCTGTCTGAAGCTCACACCATAATTAACATGATCTTAGCCCGAGCACTCGCAGGCAAAAGAGGGAGACAACTTTTATTATTGGTGGCGATGTTGCCAACATTAACCTCGAATCATGTTCAGATAAAATCGTCACTGTTGTTCACCGACTTCAAGTTCAAGTTGATTCATATCGTAATCACTGTACCTACTTAAGTAATGCAATAACTCAAAGCATTCTACTTAATTTTGTTTAATTGTGAAGACCTGTGTCACGAGATTTAAGTTAATAAAAAATACAGAATTGAACTTGGCGGAAAATTATTTTCTTTTTACTTAAATTCTTAATTGCTTATTATACAAGATGTTAGTGGCATGATAATGAAACTTTTGGGAAAAGGTACACTTAATGCCTATAATAAAATGATGTAAATTATATATTATTAGGTTACAATTTTTGTTATTTTTCAGCGCGCAATGTATTGTAAATCCTCCGCGCGATACTTGACTCATGTGGTTCAATATATTTATGTGGGTATCAAGTTTTAATCTACATTGCAAATATATGATATTTCTGCTTAAAACAAATAAAAAAACTACTGAAAAAATGCGTATAATTCATGAAAAGATCGACGGAAAATTCCAACTCTGGGGTGTCCAGAATCATGAATTGAATCCATGGTATCAGTTATCGTTAGAGAGCCATTTGCACCCTGTATCAAACTCAGCATCTGACAGATTTGTATTATTCCTTGAAATGAAGGTTTATTAAAAAAACATCGCTCTCAGAGTTTTTTTCTCAAAAATATTCAACATAGGAAACTAAACTATTAATTAACTTATATAACGATAATAAAGTAGAGTTTCCCACGGTATGGAACTGGTTTTGAACTTGAGACTGTATTTACTCGTTAATTACAGTGACGTGTTACGTGTTACCTTGTCACGTTGCTATTACAATTGACGTTAATCGGTGGCACAACCAAGTCTGCCGTTAACGTTGACAAATTGTCTACATAATAATTCAGTAATAAATATAGCAGAGTAGGTAATTCCTAATTAGGTATTACTCATAATTATTTTAGTTAAAGGGCATAACGCCGCAAGTGACCACGGTAAAGCGCAGCACACCTCTTTACACCCCTAAGCCGCTCGCGCTAGTGTTGCCCCTTATGGTCTTATATGACGGCATTTTTGGGGCCCACCTTCAGAGCGGCGAGTCGCCACCTGCCAATAGTAATAAGATAAAAGCTGATTGTCGCAGGTGTCCGCAATCCTTCCAATATTCCCGTCCCATATCCATCTAATTATTCAGTATTATTCAGTAATTTGATTGATTTGTTGATTGAACTAGGGAGTCCAAAAAATATTGCAGGGGCATCAGTCAGCTCATTGTAATGTTTTCTTTTTAACCGACTTCAAATAAGAGGAGGTTCTTAATACGATTATTTTTTTTTACCACTTAGTAAAATTCTTTTTTTATTTGAACGGATTTTAATAAATTTTCAAGCACCAACTTCACATTCGTTTAATATTTGATTTAGTTAATCAAGGTAGATTTTAGGATTCATTTAATTTTTGCTTTTTAGTTTTTGAAGACGGTTTTTTTTCTACATACGTCATTAACATACTTATTTTTCGAAATCACCAGGGCTTTAGACGTTTCAGTAGCCGTTTCAATGCCACGCGCGCGCACAATCAAAATAATGAGGCATCTATTAATTCTCACACACAAGCCAACGTGACGCCATTGTCACTGATTAGAGGACATTCCCATACTCGTGGGTTTCGCAACCGGAACGTGACGATGCCTTTAAACCTTATTTTTTTATAAATTTGAGGAAAATACTGTTTAAAACATATAATCCTTAAAATTAGTTTTATTTCAATGTGTAGTATTCGCGTAAATATAAGAAATCAAAATACTGTTTATTATGGGAAAATATTGACTACCGTGTTGGCACAATTGGTAGTAACTCTACTTTCTGTACTGAGGGTATCGCATTCGAATCCTAGTTGGGAACATTTTATAGGATAAGTGAATAAATATTATCACCCGAGTCATAGACGTTTAATAAACTATATACAAGGATCGGTCCTAATCCATTGTACGGTACCCATAATACAAGCGTCGCTTAGTTTGGAACCGTACAGTAGGTGTATTCGTCTGGCGATATAATTATCGTCAACCTATTGTTCTAACGTTCGTCAGTCTGACGTTAAAACTACAGCCGTGTACACATTCGTCGCGTATCATACAACGTAACAAATTTATTCAAATATACGTGCAAGACGTAACGTTGAAGTTGTCGTTGTATTGTGCGCAATGGCACAATCTTTTACGTAGCGTTACGGTAACGTAAGTCTTCCATTTCGCTCACACCACAGGTTACAAAAATAAGAAGGACAGTGACAGCAAGCTTTGTCGACGACGTTACGATACATTAGGATTTTCTGGATAAGCACGACCCCATGAACTCAAATCAGGGACTCAGTTGGAACATAATTTCCAGTGTGTTGTGCGATACGGATCAATTGAGGTCCTAGGGGCTTACCATAAACTAATAATACGACTCAAATCAGGACCTCAATTGATCTACGTCGTAATTTTGTACCAACCGACTTGATTAAAGTGATATAATGTTCCAGTTGAGGTCCTGATTTGAGTTGCATTAATTCATAATAAGCCCCCTGCTCCTACTTCTAGAATGTTTAAGTACGACGACGTGGAGCTAGCAGGTTCTGAGAGAAAAAGTGCCCAAGACTAAAGTATATTGACAATTAATTCAACGTAGGTAGGCAAATAGTATATTTATGTTTTGTTTATTGCCAACAGTCGCCAAATCCATCTTTCATTGTCACATCACCTGTCAAAGAAGCCGAACACCTTAACAAACAATACACCAACACAAAAAAAAGTCATTCACAATACACGAAACGAGTTCAAGTTTACAAACAAAAGTACAATCGCGTACAGACGAGCTTACCATTGAATATTTGGCACAATTCTTTATGCAATCCATTTTCACTTAGCAAGTAGAGTACCACGCTATTTCTTGCGACTCTAAAACGTATTTTCAAAGGATTTTTCACCTTAAGCTGTGATGTTAAAGTCTTTAGTCAGATTATTCGGTAGTGCAAATTATTTTGGTGTGAGTATTGTAAGGTCAGGATCGTCTTTTGTCATCAATTAGCGTTCCTACGTGTGTGGGTTGTGTGAAAAGCGTGTACAGTTGAATGGAATGGTTCAACAAATATTTGTATAGAATTATGTTGTCTTTGCAATTATGTTTTAAGCGCAATTTAGCTTGCAGTATTTGCATCCAGTTCAAATAAGGTACAGTTGTCTTTAAGTCTTGACTTAAAATAAGAATGTTGATAGTAATTAACTTTGCATTACAAATGAAGGGGATTTTAGAGTAGTACGTAATAAAATAAAATTTCTTGTGTGGTCTACCTCCTACCTCATACCTGTAATATTTAATTGCCTCATCATTCTTTGATAGGTTTTTTTCAAAAAGTACTCAGTCACACGACTAATCTATTGTTTTTTTTATTATGAATACAATTTTAATTATGAATACAAGTTAGTCGTCAACTGTACGAGTACTCAATGGACCGCGACAACGCAGTCGTGGTCACACAAAATATTAATCTAAAAAAAATCGAGCATCGTGACGTCATTGTTGTCGTAATTACTACAATCGAGGGTCCCCAAGGTGAAGGTTCTTCGCCGAATTCTTTTTAAAACGTAAATTTAAGACTTAATTTGGAAATAGTCGACCTAAACTTCACCGTAAGCAAGGTAGTGAAAGAGTGAATTAGAATCAGAGGGAATAAAAATCATGGGAGTGAATGAGACCACCCATATTAGTGGAAGTATTTCGGACTTCATCGCGGCTTAGAATAGATTTGTGAATGAAAAATATATAATAGTACTAACAGATGTGCAAAAACAATGTTGCAATGTAAAATCGTCAAAGTTCATGTGTCATTATATAGTTAGAACCTTGCTTTGCTACTCAATTCCTCAAAACGTTCTTACAGGAAAGGTTACCGAACAAAAAAAACTCTTGAGTTTTTGTTAAAAAATAACCGTATCACGTAAAAGTAACATAATAAAACATTTTTTTAAGTAATCTTTTATAATCTTTTTTACGTCAGTAAAACATATGCCAAATGTTTTTTGCCTTTATCGATTCAGGGATTTTTCAGTTGCCTCAACTGATCAAAAACACAGATTCAATCAACACACTCTAAAATATTTTATACTATTAAAGTTACATCTTGTAACAAAATCTTTAACTAATCCCAACTACCATAACTAATCCTACTCCCTACCACAAACAAGACAAAGTGTCATCCTTTAAATATGGTCAGAAACCAATTAAACCAATGATAGCTGAACAATAATGATCTCGACAATGCGAACACAATAAACATCCTTGGGACAATGAATGATCTTATTGTTCTCATGTCCCAGCCTTATAGGCCACGATGTTCATTTAAAATAAGGTTCAGGGATTAGGTCCGCCATTTTGTAAATGGCTGCCATTTTGAATTTTCAATCGAGTGACGTAGTAATTAAGTGCATATTGCATAATACAGATTTTGATTATACAGTTAACTTAGAGTATTATGATAATTGGTACTTAATGATTGTCTAAATCAGTAAGTACCAATTATTAGGAAGTACTTATGTATAGATTAAAACGCATTGATAGTTAAGTTGGTATCCTATGGTCAAGAAAAACCGCGTGAGAAAACCTACACATCTATCGAAATACGTGTTAAGTCCACCAAATCGCACTAGATGCAAGTGGAGACAAAAGATGTGGACTATAGCCCAAAATTCTCCTCACATTAAGGGTTTTCCCTGACATGTTTCCCGACTTTATGGCAGAGATACTTCACGGTAATAACTCTTGGTCGAACATAAAATCGATTATAAACAATCAAACAAACACCATTGTTAAAAAATAGGCCGCCATGACGGATATTGCAAGATCAAATCAATGGTGGTCATGGAGAATAAACTGGAAGTTTTCCTGGAAACTGTTTGTTAATTTGGGTGGTGAAATAGCGGCGACCTACTAACTAAAAACCTACTTTAGTACGTGAGGACCGAGTCTCTGAGAGACCGAGGGCTGAGGGTCCTTCTGTGACCCATGGGTGTTGTAAAGCAGCCGAAACATCAGGAGCGTAGAGAACAAAAAATAAACGCGATAAATTCCGTATAATTAGTTTAATGTCAATGTGTAGTATTCGCGTAAATAAAATAAATCAATATATTGGCAATACATTGCCATATTGGCTTCGGTTCTAGCAGATCTAAATCTTTAGATGGTAAAATATTCCTAGGTTTCTTTTCACAAATATCGTCACATATTGTTACAAAATGCTAAGCTACAACTTTACCACCCGTTCGGAATGTCGTTCCTATTGAGAAGAACGGGCATCAAACTCCATGGTTGCTCTTTTCAAAAAAGATCTTTTACATTTTTGAGCATTACATTGCTATGGGTTTGTGAGAACGATGTAGGAACGGCTTGGTAGGCTCGATTAGCTAATCATAAAAGAACTAACTCTAAGTATAATATGTATAATTACAAGTTAACGGCTACATGGTACCCACATTTAGGTGCTTAGCCATAGTTAGTTATGATATTATCAAATTTTATAAATTTGATATTATTTTCATTAATATTTTTCAGTCATTATGACTCATGAAATTATAAGATGGTTTTAACTAAGAATGTTATGACATGAGATCATTTTTTTTATTTTTTTCAATTACATTATAGGCAAGTATTTGATCCCGATATCACCCGATGGCAAGTGACGACGAGATCTACGATGGAGCATACTTGCCTAGGTAGGAAGGCGGCAGTAGATAGAGACGCTACATTCACTAGGCACATGCAGCGCAACTGATCTGACCCGCCATCCATGATCCATGATTCATAATTATAAGAAACAAACCGCGCCACTTGCTTGAAACGATATTCCAGAACCAATTTACATGCGACTGTGCATTGCTCTAATACTTGATCTAATTATTATTAATCTCAAAACACCTGTTAGTGTGGGAACTAATATCTTAAGATGTAGGTCGTGACTAGAGTTAACTTGTTGATTTTATTGTTTTATTTTTTATTCAAACGACCTTATCGGTGCTTGTACAATAGCTGACCGATGTGGTGACTAAGAAGTTTTGCTGAAATGCGCATTTTATTTTTACTATTGACATACTTTGAGGTTTGTAAAGTCCGCTTAATTGTATTTGTCCAGTGTGGTGGACTATGACCTCGGAGTCTCTTTGCCCAATTGTGGGACAAGGGCTTATCCCACTAATATTATAAATGTGAAAGCCGGGATGGATGGATGTATAGATGTTTGCTACTCAATCACGCCAGAACTGCTGAACGGATCTGGATGAAATTTGGCACAGAGATGGATTATAGCCTGGAATTCTTTTTTATCTCGGTAAAATTTATGGTTCCCATGGGATAATACGTTTTAATTTTTCATAAAGCATAGGATCGACATGGTTTTTTGCACAGGTAGTGGTAGTTCAGGGGTCCGAAAATGACATAGCGACATACTTTTTAATCGCGGGTAACACCGCGGGGCGCAGCTAGTGGTTACATATACATCATTAATCACACGTCATAGTTAGAAAACTGCATCAAGCACGTAATAACGAACATATCCATACAATACCAACTCTCTTAGCAAACGCAAAAAGCTTTGAGGACACGAGTACGGTGTAGAAACGTTATCCATTACAATCTCTCATACATTGTTTCACCCAACTGTGTGGGAATGTATGAGTACCCGGAAACTTTCCACTATGTGTGTATGAGATTGTGCGAAATACGAGAGTTTAAAATTTAATTAGTATGTTTAATAAAATGTCGTTTTAATTATACGTTTTCACAGGCTGACGTTTTTAATCTCGCTTCCATCTGTAGTGCCTACCTACCTTCACATTTGAAGTCCAAGACTTGAGTTTGTTTTGGAACCATCTTACTATTGAATCCATAAAACCCACTATTCTGACAACTTCATGTTATAACAAAAGTTACATAATGAAACTTTACTTCTGGCTCGAAAACATAGGTAGGATTTACTTAACATTAATCGAATACCTACTAATACTCTATTTAAATGTACAAAAATATACTAGATTATAGATAGCTCTTAAAATGAAGCCAACATTATGTCATTAGCATTTTTTGTTGAATCATTATATTCTTCATCAAAGAGTTATTCTCAAGAAGTCAAATTATAGTACAAAATCCACAAAAGCACATTATTCTCATAGTATTCAAATGTGACACGTCATGAACACAGTGTCTACGTACATTGTTTATTTGATAATGATCTCAAAAAGTTAAGTCTGTTGCCTCTAATGACTTGACGGACAGTCGTTTTGTATTTATTTTGAATACAGAGTGCACACACAGTTTAATATAACAATAATTATAAATTCAACGTGAAACAAAAATAAAATAAAACAACGCAAATTCAATGAAGATAAATAATAACGACTGGGAAATAATTCTTGATTACCATTTTATAATGAATAAGGATATTAGCAGACTCTACATAAAATTAAAAATATTCTAGATGCTTCTATATTTAGATAGTTTAATACCCACGGACACATATCACCTTTAAACATTGAACAAGGAATAAATTTTGAAACAATACTCTATTAATCCATCAATCAGTCAGAGTTAAAACGCGTATGCGCATTTAAACGGCGTTATAATAATATGGTCTAAAACTGGGTGAATCATTTTAAGTACTCACCGCTGCATGCTGGGTGGCATCGTTAACGTCAGTCTCGAAGTTCCACTGAGCTGCAACATTATTCGTGCACTCCTTCGATGCCTGGTCATCTGCTTGCGCCAAAAAATCTCTAACCTGCTGCAAATTCACTTGATGGAATCGATCATCGATATTATTACTATCGACGCCCCTGTTAAAATCGTAAGGATTCGTTCCAACGTAATTAGGATCGTCGCGGACGAAATTGGGATCATTCCTTCTAAAATTAGGATCATTGTTAATATCGATTCGATCGTCTCGATTGCTATTCTCGTACGGTCTCGATGTGGTACTTGGATTTCTTACATTACCCTCGATGTGAGGATATCCGTTGTTGCTTATATCGGGATTAATACTGTAAGGGGTTGAAGATATAGGATATATTCCAGCTGTTTGGCTTGAGCTTATCGGTCTTGCAGTACTGAATTGGAAGTTCCGATTATCAAACTGATTCCCAGGAGCATTTACAGAAGGCTGTGTACTTAACAGGAATCCATAACCGAGATTCCGTTGAGTACTCGATATTGGAGGTAAGTCTAGCTGAGGTTCGGCGGTACAGAACTTGAAAAACACCAGTATAACTTGGAACCACATAACGGAGAATTTTCTTTGCCGTAGGCAGGTCATGTCTGAATGGGCAATGGTGACCCAGATACGCGAGGGTTTGTTCTACCAATGGTGCGTGGAGCCTGTTTGGTATCGCGTCTACGACTGCTGGTTCGCTCCTCGGTTACCTATGAACTCGGGCCGTGTGACTCGGCTTTGTCTTCGGCTGTACTTCTGCGTACCTAAGCTTGAGGTCACAGAGCGTCATGTCCTACGTATTTATCATTGGTATTACGTTTGAATGGTTATTTTCATGAGCCATTTTGCGAATTAGTTCGTTGCGTATAATGTATAATAAAACATTGATATAATAAAATAATATTTCTTAATTATTAGGTACCTTTTTATCGTCGGCTGTAAATGTCAATCGAAGGCAACCTGCGACTGACATTGAGAAAATTCATACCATATCAAAAGTATAATTAAACCATTATTGAGATCACCGTGAAATTAAGCTTAAATAAACTAATTAATTACTTTATCCATTAATAGACTGCGTCATCTTATGAAATTTAATTAATTAAACTCGGTATCTTGTGTACTAACAAAACTATCTATCTTGTGTATTAGAATAACCAAAAATATATCTCCAAAATTTAAAGTATTGAGTCTAATCCAAAATCTGTAGAATTTAGATGAAATTGAAAGATTTTGGATACTGTGGTGTAGTATTTACTTTTTTTTTCTTGTTAGGTACTGGATCTTCAAACTATTATTAAACTTTTTCGGCGATTTACTTTTACGAAACAAGTGAAAAAAACTAGGCGTGTGCCAACTCTAAATACCTTAAAGGACGTAAAATCCCAGCGGTAATGAATTCATCGTATTAAATAACACGTCGTTACACTTACGGGTTGCGCAGGCGCACGTAATGTCCCGTATGTACCGCGCCTTACAACGTTTGACAATTAGTGAGGTCGCACTTAGGTTTTTTAAATTAGTACGTATTGGTACTGACATTGCTATTTTTAAAATAAATTCCACTTTATTCGGCTTCGACTATTTGAAAGTCGGATTCGAAAGCGAGTTTTCTACAAAGGAAGACTTTGTAGAAACTTGGAAGTGGAAGAAGTTGGACTAAGTAACTTAGGGCGGTGAAGAAAGCTTAGTCCACCACTAAATATTCTCTATCCTACTCCAGAATGAGTCACTCGCTTCCAATTCATATTTATCTTTCCCTTTAAGTCTACAATAAGAAGTTAAGAAACGCTATTTGTTCCAAACTCAGACCAAATAGAATGGCCATGGCACCGAGCGGTGCATCCCTCTGCCAAAAACAATGACCATAAGATCTACATATAAAACTACTTCACTCTTGATTGCTGTCATCTTGAATCGCTTTGAATTTTCAAGTCCCTCAAGAATTGACATAAATACAGGACAGATATTGGCTGTAGGCGGCTCCATTTGTAAAATATTCAAAAGCTCCAAAAAAATATCATGTTAAAACTCTTCTTCTTAGTCGGGCACTCTTGTCAGAGTGGTCGTGGTAATGGGTTGCACTGTTCGGACATGGACGCTGCTCTTGCTATTTTTCTCCGGGAACATTCTACTATGGGACAATTTGTAGCAGATTTTATTGAAAACTATATTCATCTTTATCTTTAATTTAAGAGCCAGGCTCTTGTCGGTGCAGCATCCATGTCAGTTTAGTTGTATCACTCCTTCAATTTTTCTCTGTTCAAACCCGTTTCCTTTACCTCCCTATACGACTTAACATTTATCTTCTTCTTAATTTGTGATACATAGTTTATCCTTGGTCTCCCTCAACCCCGATTTCCTTCTATATTTCCTTCCATGATGTCATTAATGAATCTGTCATGTAAAACTATATAACATACTCATAATTTTGACACATGGGTTTTTTAGTAGGTAAGATAGCCATTTGGAACGTGAGCACACGGGCGTGGCTGGAAAAGCGATAACGAAGGTGTAGAGATAGCACAACGTAATGGGTTCAGGAAACAGCGACCTCCTAAGCAGTTATTATTGCCTAGTACCTAGTACTTGTATATTTGTTTGAGTAAGGCCTTTTCTATCCCCATAACAATACATGCTTTTCATGATGACTTAAGTGTGTCTTGAGGGGCTAGGCCATAGTCTACCACGCTGGCTCAATGCGGGTTGGCGTACTTCACACATCTTTCGAGATGTTCTCTCAGATATGCAGGTTCCTTAACAGACTTCAAAAACATTATTCAAAACTATACATATAATGCCATCGTTTTCTTATCGAATTTAATTTAATTTAATCTTAATGCAATTACATTCACCAACAGATATCATCGCAAATACTTTATAAGCTACCATGCAAATCTGCAAACAAACCTACGTAACCTAAAAACTAGAATAAGGAAATCGAATCAAGTCAATCATTCAGCAATACAATTTTCAATCGACTCTTGAGTTTTTTGTACACAAGATAGACATAAAACAAACAAACAATGGATCATTAGAATTCTCTATAAATATCAACTCAGATATTATACTTGATAATCTGAATAAATACTTACTTCTGAATAATTATTGCCATCACATTCAGTATTAAACACCTATACCAGTGGCGAAACTCCATACAACACGATTCCTGACGACTTCCCTTTGGAAATAAACAATTTGGGTAAGTAGAAGTACCTACTTCAAGCAAGGGATCTGTACTACATTGAGTATAAAGGTTTGATATGTTTTCATTTACTCAAAGGTACGTTTTTTTGTCCGGCTTTCCTTGTCCAAATATTCACCTTCGCCACTGGGCCACATGTCATTACATATACACAATTTTTCCCACTGCCCCAGTTTTATCGTGAGAAGAGATTCCTGTACACACACCTAGCTTACAATATACATATGTACTGCATCGCTCCTGCGTGCTAAGCACCGCATTAAGACGTCTCAAGATCGTTATGGTATAGGTTTATGGGGGTACAAGGTTTGAATTTGATGACCTGATTAGCGCAGTTAGTAGTGACCCTGCTTTCTGTGCCGAAGGTCCCGAGTTCGAATCCTGGTTGGGACAAACTTTGTGTGATGAGCACGAATGTTTGTACCCGAGTCAGTTGTATAGATAAATATATCAATTAATAATATATCGTCAGACGAACACACCAACTATACGGTCCCATACTAAGCATAATTTTGTATATTGATTGTATAGTATAAATACGTTGTTAAGCCATTGTAAATGGATCGAATATTATATAAATTCTACCGTTGAATTCAAGCTAAAATGACAAAACAACCATAAAATTACATAAACACTTGAATGTAATATTAAATTGTGTTATATTCATTATTCGCACGACTGCACGACCGACAAGGTCGGCAATGAATTATCTGAACGCAATCCATCGGGAGATATGAACTTTATGGCTATAGTAATAAAGATTATCGAAAATGATTCGGTGGACCTAGTTTAAAAAAAAACGGACTGATTTTGTTAAAGTATGTTTTCATAAAAAATGTTGTAGCCTACATAATTTTAGTACTAACAAAAATTTGTGAGAGGAACGTGTTAAGAACAGATTAAAAAAAATAAGTATATTTAATTAACTCATGATTTTAAAATAATGAATACTCAGTGAAATAAAAGTAATCTTGTAAAATTATGTTCAGGCCGGCTTTCATTATACTCATAATGAAAGCCTAGGGCTTCATGACTCGGGAACAAGCATTCGTACTCATTACACAAAGTATTTCGCTACCAGGATTCGAACCCGGGACCCTCGGCACTGAAAACAGGGTCACTACCAACTGCGGTAATCAGATCGTCAGATAAAATGTCAACTCACCTACTAATCACCATCTTACAAATAAATAAAATTGGAGTGTTTGTTTGTAATATTAAAATAACCGCTTTTTACTAAGTGCATTTGGATGTATTACACGGTACATATACCAAAACATTTTTTTTTACAATTTTTGTCTGTCTGTCTGTCTGTTTGTTCCAGCTAATCTCTGAAATGGCTGGACCGATTTTGACGGGACTTTCACCGGCAGATAGCTGATGTAACAAGGAGTAACTTAGGCTACTTTTATTTTAGACTAGCTGTTACCCGCGACTTCGTCCGCTTTTAGTTAAATACCACGCGGACGAAGTCGAAGGTAACAGCGAGTATTATATACAATTAAAATACCATTCACATAGTAATAAAAGGTCCTTGTCACACGACAACTGATCCGGAAAAATATGAATTTACTAACAAAAACTTATATTAACCCACAAAAAAATTGTCTAAACGCACAAAAAATATGACTGATTGTGCCCAAGAAGTTATTGTATGACCGCAAACGAAAAATACATGTTTTTGTCTATGATCGCATGTAGTTTTTTTTCTCTTTTGGGCACCTACAGCTATTGGGTAAAAAGGTAACTAGTCCAATTCTTTTTAATACGTTCATAGTTTTCTATTTGGTACAGATTTGATCATATTATGATGCCCCCGGGTAATATCAGTTTTTATGGATTGCGTTATAAATAAGAGGATCTAATTATCCCTGGTTAAGGATTTATTATAGCAGTGATAGCCAAGTTGGTAGAACGCTTGCCTCGATAACGAGGATCGCAGGTTCAAACCCCGGCTCGCACCTCTGGGATTTCTGGATTTCATGTGCGAGTCTCATTTTCTACCGAGATTATCACTTGCTAAACGGTGAAGGAAAACATCGCGAGGAAACCAACATATCTGAGAGAACCTCTCGAAAGACGTGTGAAGTCCGCCAACCCGCACTGGGCCAGCGTGGTGGACTATGGCCTAATCCCCCTCGCATTGACGGGAGGCCCGTGCCCAGTAGTAGGACATTAAAAAAACGGCTGGTATTATTATTATGTACAACTAGATTGGCATGCGATCCCAACTTAGATGATCCAGCGAGAAACACAGCGGGATTGTCATTTTTTTTCGGTAAATCTTTTTTTTTTTTATTCGCCAAGTACCTATCAGATTCAATCACTCTCATTTTCCAGCGTGCAAATGTTGTCACCTCGGCCGGTCAGGGTCGTAGCATTACGACGCGCCCATTGTGGTGTTTCCTGCCATTGATCGGTTTTATTACACCTAGAATAGTGGTCATATAAATGGGGCTTATATTATCATTTATTATATACTCGCACTGGCCCAGCGTGGTGGGCTATGGCCTAATCCCCCTCGCATTGAGGGGAGGCCCGTGCCCAGCAGTGGGACATTAAAAAAGGGTTGGTATTATTATTTATATCATTTATTAAAGCTTTGCCATTAATAGAAAGGTAAATTAAAGCTTACGGCGATTTATTTAGCAATAATAGACAAATAATGTTTAATCTAACGAGGCATATTTCTTCAGTCTCGTGTTGAAACCAGTTATCTCCATCATTGATCGTTGTTCAGCTGTACAGTAAGCTGAAACAAATAAAAGAACATGAGTACTTACTAACCTATTAACTGCATTAGTAACCTCTAATCATTCTTGGATCCTAAAACCTTTATAAGAATAACGTAAAAATAAAAGTCCTTCGATGCTAATGAGAAGTTAAAGAATAATAGACCCTATATGAACTGAAGAGCACTCTGGATTAATAAGTCTAGAACTCTTCTGAACTGCAGCAGGGAAGGGAGGCACTGCAGAAGGGCTTTTTGCTTGTTTCTTTTCGTTATGTATCTTCTCTCTTTCTGTTATGTCACCGAAAATATGTAGGTTATTATAAATATTAGGTTATCACCTATTCTATTCTAGAGCATCATGAACTAAGTTACATATATGGTTAAGTTTGTTTATATACTTACGGACAGTACTAGGTTCCCAGCCAACGAACTCGCCGTTCCTTTCATTTTCAGCCTTCAGCCAATCATGCAAAGGTTCGAAGTACTCTAACACCCCACTAGCATCCATATTGCGTTGACCGGTTAGAGCTTCCATCGCATCTGGCCAGGGCTTCGAAGAGCCCAACTGAAGCATTTTTCTGAAAATGACATCATGATTTATGTTGACTAGTGACATTGGTATTGTTATCATCGAATCAAATCAATGAATCCGAATCTGTTTCGGTATTTGGTATTGTCTCATTGGAATATTCCACTAGACATAAAAGATAAGTAACTTAAGTAGCATCTATTCAAGTAACAATTGGCTATTTTTAATTTAAGTAGATAGGTTTGCATTTGACTACTATATCACCTGATTTTAAGCGACGTTGCAATCAAGGAAGGAGTACATCATCTAGCTATATCATAACGCCTCAATCATTTCATCCAAAATTAAGAGCTAACACGATAAGAAGACAAATCAAAACATACCCCAAAGCATTACCAGCTTCCACGCTCTTGTAGATATCACAGTTGGACAGTAGTTTATTGTAGTCTCCCGGTGTATACTCTCCAGCTAGCTGACACAGGGACCGGTGGAATTGGAACTGTATGATGTAGGAGATGTAGTACCTGAAGAAGTTAAACGGTTTTAATATACTGGTTGCAGGAAGTTTTGGTCTGGTTGGAATTGCTTTTTTATATTGTCCAAAGGCGTAGGCAATATAAAATGGACTGCATTCAAATGGACCTACATTTTTCCCAATGGTATTTTTGTAGCAAATTAATGACCCGTATTTGAATTGATATATCTGTTGGCGTAAAGTGCTATTGTCTTGGGTAATTTTATTACAGTGTCCATTTGTGAAATTTGAAATCTGGCATCGAAAGTCTTACAGAACTCTTTCACCTCACAAATAATAAAATAACTTGCCAAGCTGACGACTGAACTATAGTAGTTGGAGAAGCAAGAACAGAAGAAGAAACCAATTCGCGAAAATAAGTTCAGCTGTTGTATTAAGCTGATATTGATTTTACGAACTTACAACAGAACGAACAGATACAAGTAAAGTAATCTTTCAACGCTAGGAAACTGCAAACACTATATAGCCTTCTTTAACAAATCTCACAATGTTACTAGAAGACTATAGTCTAGGACTTCACGTCCTATATGATTTACTTACCTCATATACTCGACATCGGCAGAAATATGGTATTTAGCTGCCGGATCGAAGTCGTCTTCAGACCTCGGCGCTGGAGGCTCGATTCCTTGAAGTGACTCCCTTAGTTGCCAGAAGTGGCAATTGTAGTCTTCTGTGGTGGTTGTCCCACGGAATACGCCATAGCGAAACAGATCCAAGATGTAGGCGAAAGGGAGGAATACAATCTTATCTAGACCCTGGAATCATTTTAATACAAATATTGTTAATACTACAAACTTTAAGATAACGCATAGTTTATTTACAAATTGCGCACAATCATCCATACAGCCTCCTTACCATGAACTATTAATGCGACTCAATTCAGGATCTCTATTGGAACATTATATTGTCTTAATCAAGTCCGTTGGTACAAATTTGCGATGTAGACTAATGAGGTCCCTAATTGACTTGCATTAATAGTTCATGGTTAGCCCCCAGAATTGAGTTTAGTACCTCGAGTCAGAGGTTTTAACTCAGTTTTTTTCAAGACTTAAACAATAATTACCATTTTGTAAAGCTGATTGATATTAGACTCCAAATCATCAGGTCCATCTTCCAAAAGACCCATTATCCTCAAGTGCTTAGGTGTGGCTACTGATAAAGAAATCACATCACCGACTGCCTCGTGAAAACCTGTAAAAACATACAACTTCTTCGTTTAAGCGGTCACACTAAACCAAATACTAATTTGCTCAAATAAGTATATAACATGTAAACCATTACTGCTCGTTCCAAACAATATATATGTCTCTCTTTTGTCTAGTAGATTAATGATCCTCCTATTCTTTGTAGCCATACATTGAATGCTTGCAAACTACTTATGCAAGCAAATAATAATCTTAATAAAAGATGAAAAGAGCTCTCTTTAGACCCATTCCTCACTTAGTGATACGATAAGAAAGCAAATGTAAGCTGTCGATTTTTCCTTTAATTTTTATGAATAAATATACAGGCGTATCCAATGCGCTAAAAAGCGCAGGTTCAGAGGTTAGCATACCCTTTCTGAATCACGCTTATAAAATATTATTTACCGGGATTCGCTCCAGCTCTGTAAATAACTGGCTGGTCTCTATACTGCAAGTAATACTGAATGTGGCCCATCTCGTGGTGAGTCGTCTTGAAGAAGGCATCTGTGATGGTTGTACATTGTTTGATCCTGTAAATAAATATAAGGCTTCATAATTTACAGCATAGGCTAGTCTACACGTCTGCATAATAATGATAAATAGATAGAAATAAAATATGAATGATTATTGAAATAAAACTAATTTTAATGATTTTATCGCGTTTATTTTATGCTGTTTACGTTTCCAAGGTTTCGGTTGTCCTAGTGTCATAGTTAGAACTGGGGTACCCTCATATTTAGTTGTTGTTTAAATGATTATCTCAGTCATAACTGAACCTCAACTTGCTTTATGTTGATGGTAAGACAACATCATATATTACACACGCACGCACACTCCTGCATACCTCAAGACATCACACCCTCACACAAGATAACATTGAGACAACACACACACACACATTGTTAAGTTATAAAATCGTCTAGATATAGTAGCCAAGTTATCAGTCAACTTCAAGAACTCACCTAAAATCTTCACCATCATAGAAGTCCCAAGCGGAGGCATGGCATACCATATCCCTACCATCATTGGGCTTCTCGATAATTGACTTCTCCCAGAAGAGGTCAGTCATGGGGATCAAATTTAGCGACGTGAAAAACTCTTCAGCGGTCTTAAACATTTTTAGCGCTGTGTAGTTCTGGAAAAATGATATGTTTAATTAGGACGCTGATTAGGGAAAAATGGTCGTTAAGCAACTTAAACATAAGTACATTAGTACTTAGTTTTTCTTATGTTGGTGACAATACCAGGTTATGGCTTTCAGTTATATTTGCATAGATGCTCTAATATTGGAACTGGTTCTATATTAGGTATTCTAAACTACATGATATTTAACATATTTCACTCATTGTCAGACAATAGATGACGCACTATAATAACAGTTCTTACCTGAGCAACAAGTGCCGCAGTGATATCAATTTCATCCTTTTCAGGATAAGGTCTGGTAAACTTCTCCACATTGTTCCACGTTTGTGCCCAGATGTTGCCTGTAATTGGAAATTAAACTATGTGGATCGTCAACTTTCTTATTTCACGGAAGTGTCAGCGATGTAACAATATAGTGACTGATTTTTTTTTTATTATTACGATTTAGGCAAGTATTTGATCTCGATCTCACCTGATGGTAAGTGACGATGAGATCTACGATTTAGCATACTTGCCTAGAAGGTACCTGTTCACTCTCGACATAACGCTGGGCTTACGGCAATGTAAGCATCGTTAGTCTCTCTCACACCAAAGACTTCAAAGTTAAAATGACAGTGACAACATGATTTCCCGATGACGTTACGTGTACACAAAGTGTTCTTGCTTTCCCTAGAGGCACTCGGACGCAATTTTTGATGCATGATCACGAAACAATCCTAAAGCAAAACCAGTCCCTTTGGCTTTTAACTCAGTTTGCTAATTCTTACCCAACAAATGTGCTGGAATTGGTCCTTTAGCTGGTACCACTTTATCTCCGTACTTGAGTCGCAAGTGCCGCCTGACGTAAGCATGTATCTGTTGGTACAGAGGCTTAATCTGAGCCCAGAGAGCTGAAAACTGGTCCTCGCTCTCTGTAGCTTCGTATTCGCTCAGCCACCATTCAGCTACGCTGTCATATCCTGAAATAGTAACATTTTTGCTTAGCAATTGTATATTATTACTAAGTACAGCTTGTTGCTTAATGTTAATATCCGTAGTAATAATATCACCGATGGATGACAACATTTTTGTAGCAGGTAATCAAACCTATTCCCTCGCTTTGGGAAATTGTGTGTGTTGTAATGTAAGGCAATAAATGGTTTATCGAGTAAAAAAAATACAACCGAATTGAGAACCTCCTCCTTTTTGAAGTCGGTGTAATAAATCAGGGTATGTGGGGTATGTAGAGATATAATATCAGAGTATATGAAATACCCTAACCATCTTCACAACGCGCGCTAATTTGATGTTAGCGACATCTATCGGGAACAATGGTAATAAACATTATACTATACCATCGACAGAATGTGGGAATGGTAGAGTTTTTTTGCTGCTCTTACCATTAAGCTTAGCTGCTTCATTGTCCATTTGGACGTACTCAGTGAAGTTGGCTTTGGACGGCGCCCCGGCTGCCTTGTGCCATTCCAACCATGTATATTTCAGTTCTTCGGCGTCGTTGCTAGTTGCGAAAATGTTAGTGACCTCTGTAATAGAATTATCATTAATTATTTTGTGATATTTATAGGCAACCAACTAATTGAACCGGCATTACACGTTTTGATTCGATTTAAACACGAGTAATTATATTATACGATTTTTGGTTTTTGATTATTGAGCGTATCGTATGCTCGTGCATTCGAATTTTAATCAGAAAGGAAAAGCAGTCTACTTTCTCGTTTTCGATCTTTACAATACTATCTGTATACTATGTGTTTACTATACTATCTTTACATGGCAAAGCCGTTTCACGGAGTAATAACGTATGTGAAAAGACAACTTTTATTGAAATACAACTAATTCAACACATTTTATCGCGTTTATTTAATGTGCAGTATTCGCGTAAATATAATAAATGAATATGACAAATATTATATTACCTGGTTCAACTTTCAAATCGCACTTAGTCCTATCCTTGAAGTCACATATAGTCGCTGTAGCATACGTCGACTGCATATTACTAATCGCAGTGATAAGTCTCTCGTTCAAGTCTTCGGGTAACGCCGATGTGCCGAGCTTAGAGTACTTCTCGAACATTCTCTTTAAATCCAGATCTTCGTATTCATGCCAGAGATAGCTCATTGTCTCCTTCCAATATTCCTTCTCTTCTTCAGCTACTTCTAAGGAGGTTTGTAACTGGAAATAAAAAACTTAATTTAGTATACCTCATGTGTGGTCACTAAAGAATTTTGTAAGGATAACAGTCTGTTTACACTGCACTAAATAAAGGTCCTCTTTACTCTCTTCACTCTGCTATTATCTGCAGGAATATTTACATAACTCATCAGAAAAGTGGCTTATATTAATTAATACATTAATTCGATTATGTGTCGATTGTGGTGCCGTGCTCACATATTAGTTACCTCTCATTTTGTCATGCGTAACGATATGTACTACGTCAAGTGCGAACTTAATCGTGAACTAACCGTATACTTTATAGTCTACGTATTTAAACACCGTGGAGGATTGACGTGCGCCTCTAGCGTACGGTATTTAAAACTTTCAATTCTCCATACAAAATGTCGACTATAAAGTATACAGTTTGCTTATGAATCTCGCAATGAAGTTCATGAGGCTAAATATCTTGATACAGTATCATCGATATACGAATCCATATACATCAGAGGATCTTACCATCTTATGTTCATTCTCCTTCGTAATATTACTCTGATAGTTCCACGATGATATGGCCTTCCTGTTCATCGCCTTCGACATCAGCTCATCCAGCGCCCTCATGTAGTCCCTCCCCGCTGCCTGTTCCGCCGCCCTCTCCTCAGCGCGACCCTGAGCAGCCACCACGAACACTGAGGCTATCGCCCCTAGAAGGGCGAGCTCCCCGATGATCTTCATTACCATCTGTAGTTGAAATGCCAATCATCCTTTAGTGAGGTAAGCAGTGAAAAGCGAATTAGCCAATAGGATAGCGCGATAGGAATCGCGTCATATTCCCGCTACCCTATCATTACAAATATGCTTCGTCGCTCGACATATCTTTGATGGATAATTAGCTTTATAGTCCCGACCAAATAGAGTCGAAAATGGAAGCGTTAAAACAACGCATTGAAATCATAATTTATAGAATTACATGCGTCGAATTGGAATGCTGCAACAGTTTATTTTTTATTTATCAATAGGAACAAATGCGTTCATTTTATGCAATTGTATCAACGGAATGCGTTTCAATCATCAATATGAATTATAAATACAATATTATGAATGAACTGGGATAACGATTACCGTTATATCTGTATTAAAACCAGTTATTTCACTAGAATAGGTTGATATCAAACACGCATTTATCTACCTATCGCCTTAACAGGAGTCTTTTAAACCTGATAAACTAGTCGTCTACTAATTATACCTTAAGAATAGGTACACACTGCGTTTTTTATTGTTACTATATATATTTTTATTTCCAATCGCCGCACTTAAATTTAAGAAAAAACTACATAAGCGCGGTGATAATTTGATCTTCTGTAATATTAAACACAAAATTTGGAATTTAACAATAAAATTTAAACCCTATTTTTATATACGCACCTAATATTTTACTGCCACAATAAAGCTTTCTACATAACGCTCCAGATCATTTGTGAAGTTATTTTAACACACAATATTCAACCAAAAATACGTAGCCATAAAGTGCCTGTCAGCAGAAAGGCCTAGAGATCTGATTACTTATATTACAGAAACCACATCGTACAACAAAAAGCAACAATTAACTGACCTGCGAGTCACACCACAACTGCCAATTGCTCAACAACCAGTGAGCAGAATAATCTTATAAGCAATGCATAAATACCAAACACCGCTTCTAAAAAGCGCACAACAAAACAACATGTCAAGGATGTCAATAACGGAGCGATGAATATCCACAACCAATGAGCGCGTTTCGGCAAATTAACAAACGAAGTGTTGAAAAAGATCCGCGATTTCTATAAGCAATTATTAATTGATGCTAAGCGATTTTGAAACAATATTGAATTGAATAACTTGTTTACTTGTGACGCGGATTATTGTGTTCCATTATTCTTTTGATTTAAGCATCTTTTATTGACCGTTTCGAATTAAATTGTACGTAAACCCCACGCGTAAACATCAGCTGACTACGATTTGTGGACATAACACAGCGCACTCGCCCTTTATAATAACGAGCGCGCACTCGTCTTTCTAAAGTCGAGTGCGCGATTATTATTCCTAATAAAATAAAAGCACATTTAAAAAATCAAGCCCCGTCGGCCTAAAAAATGCACTTGTAATAAAAAATTAAAAAGAAACAAAACAAGTCCAGCAGCGACTGTTAACGTCGCTACGGGACTTATGTTTTTTTTTTCAAGTTTTTTATTTTCATTTTTAATATTAATTCAAACCAATAGGCGTGGTTATAAAGTGTCTGTTAGCAGAAGGGCTTTGATTAATCATAATGCAACAATCGACTAACCTCACTGCACCGCAATGGCCAATTCCTCAACAACCAGTGAACTGAATAAACTTATAAGCAATCCATAAATACCAACATAATATAAATAAAAATATAAACGCGATAAAATCCCTAAAAAATTGTTTTATTTCAATCAATATTCTATTCGCGTAAATATAAGAAATCAATATAATATGATTTAATTCAAATCTGTGTATAAAATCTGCCAAAATCGGACATTGACAGTACAATGTCGGTTGTAATAACAGTTTGTTCTAGTTCTCGGTTTTATACCTTCTAGAGTCTTATGTTTACCTGGTACTTTTGTTAGCCCATGTTGAAACCAAATAATCTTGTTGATTGTGGCTATGCAGCGCTCAGTGGCACAGTTGCACCGAATGCCAACCCTAAGCAACTTGTTCATGGCAATGACTTTGGTATATACATCCCCGCCTCCAAGCAAGTACAAGATCAACTTATTTTTTTATCATCCCACAAATTTGAGGAGACATGCAAAGTAATTTCATATGGCAAGCGATATACCGATTTCGGCGTATACATTCCCATAATGTTGTTATTTATTAGTTCTTATTGGAGGTTTACAATACAGGTTTGGTGGTGGATTTTTTTCTTTATTTTGTATTACCAGTATAAAAAAACTGTTATCGTTTTTACTTATGTGTTTGCTTTCATGTACTATTTAATGTTTATATTTAAAACAATTGATATATCAAGTATCAGGATTTATAACTTACTTTGTATAATTACTAACATCCTGTATGTTATTTAAAGTCTAAAATACAGTACTCTTTTGTTTTTAAATTCACATTGCAGCTGTCGTTTCAAAAAAAGAAGAATATAAAATTTTGACCTTCGCTTCTATTTAAATAAAGCACAATGTATTTTGTTGCAAATGTTTAGACCATGGTAATAAAACCCTAAATACATGAATAGATTTTGACCATTTACAACAGGATTAAAACACTTTTACAAAGGTATACAATTAATTTTCAGATATAACATTTTCCGCGAGTCCATTGTATTATTGTATTTGAACATTAGTTCATCCATCCATCCATCCATCCATCAGCCGCAAGACATCCACTGCTAGACATAGGCCTCGCCCATTGACTTCCAGACATCACGGTCCTCCGCCACTCGCATTCACCGCATGGCATCATTGGCCCACCTTGTGTGGAGCCATCCTACACCACGTCTTCTGGTCGTATACGCCATTCTAGAATCTTTCTGCCCCAAAGGCCTATTTTGATGAACATTTATTTATGACAATAAATGGCCCGTTTAATCTTGTGCACCAGCCTCCACTCATGCAAGATCGTTTGGGCATCAATACTGGTGATACAACAAAGTTACACAACGGGAAAAGTGAAAAAGATGATAATAATGATTTCAATCAATAACTTACAAGCAAAGCCCTCCTCGTAGTCTCACTACAGTACCCGCACGGCATATTGACCACACATTCAATTCACAGTACCACATAAAACCCACAAAGTCTGGAAGCGGACTAAAAATCTTGAAAATATGAGCGTTAATTCAAATGCAAATGAATTAGTATGCTGGCCTGTCATGCTTGTGCGGCTTAAAACCTTTTGTGGCTCAAGAAAATCGCCAACGAAAATGGATGTGATTATGTAAGATGAACGATCAACGATGGTGCTTGTTCGATATATAGATAATAGCGGTCTTAATCGGGTAATCTTTGCATGGACAGAATATTATGAAAATATGTCGGACATTGTATTGAAAAAAAAATCTTTTTTTTTCGGATTTTATCGCGTTCATTTTATGTTTTTACGTTTCCGACGTTTTGGCTGCATTAAAACCACTTTCAACAATCTTGGAGTAGGCCTCCATCAGCGTCTTCCACTTGTGTCTATCGTGATCTACCTTTATCCAGTTCGATCCAGATGCTTTCTTGACGTCATCCTTCCAGCGCATTTGAAGTCTTAATAGCGGGCTATTGTTCCCCCAATGCCTCTATTCCAGAAGTGATTTGCACCAAGAACCCTGCATTCGGGCAACATGAGCAGCCCATTTCTACTTGAGATAAGCAACTCTTTTGTCGACATCGGCGAGATTACTTTGGTCTCTAAGCCATCTGTTGGTTTTGCGATCTTTCAGTGTAATTATCAACAGTTTTCTTTCGATTCCCCTTTGTATATTCCCCGAATACTACAGGAATATTACTTAAAAAACTTATATCAGACTCGCTGTTACATAATGCGATCCAAATTAGTTTCGACGTTGAGATACTTTATAAGTGTTTACAACCGTGACAAAACATTGTTAGTCAAGTGTGAGTGACGATTTCGTGAGTCGTTGTATTATGCGGCGGACATTTTGAAATAAACTTCACTTATGTTAACCACTTAGAAAAAATATAGACCAAACAGGTACTGGACGTCCAGTGCTAGATTATTCGTAAGCTAACCGTATACTTTATAGTCTACAGTATTTAGACATTTTGTATGGATAATTGAAAGTTTTAAATACCGTCCGCTAGAGGCGCTGTTCAATTATCCGTGCATGTCACTCGTCTCCACAGAATAAATAATTCTTTTATGGGGCAATGTATACGCTTCTATAATAAACTTCCCAAAGGAATCCGAGATTTGCCCATTAATAAGTTTAAAACAACTGTAAAAAGTAATCTTTGTCGTAAGGGTTATTACAGGATCTTGGATTATTTGGATGATAAAGCAGCCTGGGACTGATCGCTTAAATATCAATATATATAATGTTAAAGTGTAGCGTGTGTGCGCCCCGCATGGCAACACACTGGAGCTTACTTTTATATTGTAAAAATAATGAATTTAAAAAAAAAGACAAGCCCGCTGAGTTTCTTGCCGGATCTTCTCAGTTGAGGTCGCGTTCCGATCCGGTTGTAGACTTAAGAAAAAAAAATGTAATGACAATTTGTAAGTGCCCCCGTAGGCCTATACGAAATAAATGATTTGACTTTGACTTTGACTTTGAATTCTCCATACAAAATGTCTAAATACGGTAGACTATAAACTAAACAGTTAGTTTACGAATAATCTCGTACTTGATGTACTGCTGCTTTCTGTCTGTGTTACGTAACAAAACAATTGTTAAATATTTCTTGGTTAGCCGATAATGGGCTAGTTTTGTCCAAAACTTCAAGAAAAGACAGCGATCGTTGTGATAGACCGGAAGATTATAACTGCTGCATATAATATACATAGGTAAATAAGCTGGTAAACTAAACAATTAGTATATTTTTTTAAAAGGAATATAGATCAAAACGATTTGAAATGGACTCTTACGACGACGTTATTTTTTCTCGCCATCATATATTACTCGTATAGAAAACTATCATTATTATAAATAAAACTTCATACCTGTTATATGAGTGCCTAATCGATGACAATAAGGTCGTATTTTTGCAAATCTTCAAACATTTTTAACCATTATTTTACGGTCATATTGACCGCAAATACCAAATGAACTTACCACAAAACTTTTAGTATCTTTAGTCAGCATAATACTAAATATAATATCTGATTAAACATACGTAATTAAACACAACAATATATATTTAATTACACCTACACAGATAAAATAACAACGTTGTATTAAGAAGTGTATGCACATTGAAGGTAGGTACAAAAAAAACTTGTTAAAAATGTAACGAATCCTATTTTTTTTTTCCTAACTGCATTCACAAAAGCAATGATTTCTTGAGCGTAAAAATATATTTTTTGGTTTTAAAATAGTAGAAAATAATGCAAGGCAACTAAACTTCACAAGTTGACCCATCAACCAACTATACCCGCTTTTCTTTTATTGGAACAAGGAAAACCGCTTACGAGAACAGGTACTTATTATATTCAATTTATGGGGTTTTTTCTTACTATGTTAACAATTGATGCTTATCGTAAGGATACAAATGCTTGGTTAGATGCTAGTCCGGCTGGGCGTCACGGTAGTGTGCTCGTAGAGCGATCCCGTGGCGCCCCACAAAAGGCAAAGAGGGCGGCGCTGCTTTTTAGTGGGTAGTCTAGACGTTAGGTCTAGGAGTCCCACATACCCTTTTTTCCCTCAAAATTCTTTTACGCATCCCGTCCGAACTTACGGGGGAGTTCGGACGGGATGCGTAAAATAATTTTCCAGCGAAAATAAAAAATAGGTGCTGGTCCTGGCTCCTCAGGAATATAAATGAACTTGTTCGAGCAGACTATTTACATTTTGTTTCTCTCCTCTTCCTTCTTATTTTCATTTACAAAAGTAATTTGTAAATGTGGGAACCATGTGGCCATTAACTTGTATATATAAAATTAGTTTTTTTTACCAGCAGCTCAAGCCTGCCTCGCCGTTCCTACATTGTTCTCACATACGTGATAAGTATGACCGACTTTTTAACCTCCTACAATATGTTACATTATTCTTGCTACCTTATACTTATGTATTTAAAAAATAAAAACTCACCGTCTATTCCGCTTGTTAGCAGACGCAAACTGATGCTTGATACGGCATTGTGATACCTATTTATCTCAAACACTACTTGAATGATAATCTCTTAGTTCGCTGGTATCACTAATAAAAATATCTGTATGTTCGGTCTTTAAATTTTGAACACCCGGCGCAAAGCAGAGGTGTTATGAGTTTGTCGCCCAGAACATATAGGTACCTACTCATGTCCTTACTACACCCTTTCTACTTAAGACATGTGAGATCTTTTTGTTTTTAAGTTTTCAACTAGCAATAATCGCACCTCGGATTAACGTCATCGGTTACGATATTGCCTCTGCGCAAAGTTAAGACATGTGAGACCTAACCGCAGCTTAACTGTAAGTTTGCACCTACTAAACATAAACTCGAAACCTCAGACGAAGGAATAATATAGGCGTAGGGCCGCGGATAGCATTTTGAAGCACAAAAGACCAAGCTGATTTGTGTTGTACATACGATTTACATCCTTACGTACACGAAAATGCGCATGTACTACACAAGTCGGCTTGGTATTTATGCTTTAACGTTTTTTTCAAAGATGCTCCGTCCACATTATTTCTTTGTCTAAGCTTAAGCTTGTTTTTATGTTCCATCTATTTTCTTTCTTCCAAAATAAAACAAGGATAGAAATATTTATTTCGTCAATTCAAATCAGGGGCCTTGATAACAAATCAATCCTGTCACGCAGGCAGAGTCGAAGAAATCCTCTAGTTCGAAATAAAATAGTAATAAATACACGTTTGTCATTGGCTTACTTAAACGTGTGCAGTTTACATATTGGAGATTTTCCTTAAAATTCATGAAGCTTCGGTCATAAAAACTATATAGTATGCCATCAGAGCCCTACGATAAATGAGATAGGTACTTACCTACATACAAAGTAAATACAACTTCATAAAGTCTCAAGTCAATAGCATTGATAGCCAAGTTGGTAGAACGCTTGCCTCGGTAACGAGGATCGCAGGTTCAAACCCGGCTCGCACCTCTGGGATTTCTGGATTTCATGTGCGAATCTCATTTTCAACCATGATTATCATTTCCTAAACGGTGAAGGAAAACATCGCGAGGAAACCTGCATGTCTGAGAGAGCCCCTCGGAAGACGTGTGAAGTCCGCCAACCCGCACTGGGCCAGCGTGGTGGACTATGGCCTAATCCCCCTCGCATTGAGGGGAGGCCCGTGCCCAACAGTGGGACATTAAAAGGGCTGGTATTATATATTTAATATAAGTATCAAGTTAACTAGCTGCAATAGGCTTGCGCAGTATTAGTCCTCTGCGTACTTGTTTGTCCCTCAAAATAAACTGGATCATATAATAACCGCGAAGATCTAAAAGTTTTATTTTCTTGAAAGGCAGACATTTTTTTGACGCTTGCTCTTCGTAGAGAATTAGTCCCTACTCTATTTGTGCACACATGTACACTTCATGGTATATACAAGTAGCATTTTATAATACCATGATACACTTTATGTTCGCGTCGATTCGGCATGAGTATCAATCATTCAACTAGAACTATACATAAATAAATATCGCCAGACGAACACACCAACTATACGGTCCCACACTAAGCAACGCTTATATTATGGGTACCGTACAATGGACTGAGGGCGAACTCAGTATATAATACTTATATCCATGAATCGGGTACCAACATTGTCACAAAGTTTGTCTCTACCAGGATTCGAGCCCGGGACCCGCAGCACAGAAAGCATGGCCACTACCCACTGAGCTAATTAGGTCTTCAAAAATCTCGTATGTCTCCAAAGTTTACCACGTGTGGGTAGTGAACCTGCGATCGAGGGATTACGCTTCACAGCATCTGCGGTACACACTATAAAAATACTTATCATATTTTTATATCCACTATAGACGAGATGAACTTCTTGAATCTATCGAAACATCGATAAGATTATTTCCAACGTATCGTTATCAAACTTTATCGCTATAAAAATGCGGTCTAGCCATCTTATTGACAGCATATTGTTTGATGATACAAATTATGTTGTAACATATTTCGCTATAGTTATCTCCAGGGTCATACAGTTAACGTTGAACCTCCAAATTTATAGGAAATCTAAACATTTTACAATGGGATTACAGAGTTTATTACAAGGGAAAAGCGCTTTTTAATGTCATTCTGATTGGACTTAGACTAGATCTTTAACATTTTTGAGCAATACATTGTTATAGGTATATGTATATATATTATAAGATGTATGAATGTAGATGAAGGGAAATTGGTATGTCAGGATGGGATTATGAATCATTCAGTCGCATCTGTCTAACTTTATAAGGTACAGGCGTGAGTGTGTAGTTTTGTAGAATAAGAATTTTTTTTATTATGTAAACCATTAAGTACAGTACTTATGAATCGTCAAAATAGTTACAAAATGCTAAGTTACAACTTTACCACCCGTTCGGAATGCCGTTCCTATGTAGTAGAACGGGCAAGAAACTCCATGGGTGCTCTTTTTATAAAGATCCGTTACATTTTTGCGCAGTACATTGTAATGGTTATGTGTGAACAATGTAGGAAAGGCTAGGCAGACTTGAGCAGCTGGTCAAACAAAAGCAACTATGCCCGCATCCGAACATATACGTGAACAGATACGATATGGTGATACAATTTTACTGGTGGTAGGCTTCGGCCGTGGCTAGTCACCACCCACTGAACAAAGCCATGTCGCCAAGCGGCCTAGCCGTGTTCCGGCATGATGTTCGGTGTTGCCATTCATGGATGGCGGGTCAGATCAGTTGCGCTGCATGTGCCTAGTGAATGTAGCGTCTCTATCTACTGCCGCCTTCCTACCTAGGCAAGTATGCTCCATCGTAGATCTCATTGTCACTTACCATCAGGTGAGATCGAGATCAAATACTTGCCTATAACGTAATAAAAAAAAAAAAATATGGACGGTGGTTCCTCCGACGATTTCTGAAGATATAGGTTCCTTTCAAATTGTTTACTTTTATTCCGAATATAATGAATAAAATGCATATTTAATCTTATAAAAACAAGGTTTATTATGAATACTGTGTTTGCCTACAATAAATTAGACTAAGTGTAGTTAAGTACTCATTCGCGTCACGACTCCGCGGGTTCCTGGGACTCAGCCTTTTCAGCCTCTTTGGAACTTAAAGCTGCCCTTTGTTCAGCCGTACAGTATTCTGCAAAGAAAATAACAACATTTTGTGTAACAACCTATATTACTACTGGCTAATAATCTAGATGTGTAAGGGCCTGTTTCACAGTCTAAGGGCACATTGTAAAAAGGTCGCAATTGGCAAATAAACCTTATACACAACTTATTTCAGAATGAAAAAGCAACAGAACAGAATAAGAACAGAATTTGTGATGGCCCATACAAATCTCCGAATATATAGACGTTTTATAACATTATCAAGCGTCATATAGAACTGCGCATAAGAGATTTGCTTTGCCCAGCACCATATAACGTTTGATAAAGTTATAAAACGTCTATAAATTCAAGGGATCGAGTTTAACACTTGATTGTGAAACAGGCCATTTAATAGATATGATTTGACAGAAATAACGTCACCAATAATTTAAAGAATTATAATGCTCCTTTCCAAATCTTGTATTTTTGTATGAGGTGTTTAAATTTCTTTTTAATGCTCACGTGTTTTGCTAGGTTCCCATCCGATGTACTCTCCAGTTCTCTGGTTCTCCGCCGTCAACCACTCGTGCAGTGGTCTGAAGTACTCCAGCAGACCGTCCGCTCTCATCGCTCGCTGTCCTGTGAGAACCTCCATCGCGTCGGGCCAGGGCTTTGATGAACCCATTTTGAGCATGTTCCTTTAAAATATTAAACATTGTCTGATTAGGTAAAATATAGACTTCTAAACACTTCCATTGGAAACGTCGTCTGCAGATTCAAACTCAAGCGTGAAGCTTTGATTTTCAGATTTTCATGTGCAAATCTTATTCTCAATAATGATTATCAAACACTATACGGTGAAGGCAAATATCGTGGGGAAACCTGCACGTCTTTCGAAAAGACGTGCGAAGTTACTAAAAGGCACTAGGCCAGCGAGGTGGACTATGTCTTAATCCTTCTCGTATTTAAGAGGAGCGCCCGGTATAATGGAAATAGGCTCGCCCTCTATTACATTGGGACCAAATACCATCGGCGAATTGTTGCATGAAATGGTCGAAATACACTTTCTATTATTTGTGTCACACGCAAGAGATGATGATCTGCTTATTACTGGCAGTAGAAAGCCACAATTTTATAATAATACACCCTGATTAACACCAAAACCCTGGTGTGATTGATCTTCTAAATGATGTACATCGTCAAATTGACGCTTTGGCGTTTATGTGCACAGAGCGAGGATAGTGTGTCCTGCCATGGGCTGTATGCCTTAGTATGGTCATGATACTCACGCTAATGTATTTCCAGCGGCAAGGCTCTGGTAAATGTCGCAGTCCACCAGCTTCTTGGTGAGGTCCTCGGGCACATACTCGCCAGCCAGCTGGCAGAGGGCGCGATGGAATTGAAACTGGACTATATAGGAGACGTAGTATCTGAAAAATGTATAGAAGATTATAGAGTTTTGAGCCGAAAAGCTTTTCACACTGTTGACCACAAACTAAGTTATCTTTATGTACATGAAGAATTCACGTAGTGATTGCAATTTATCTAACACTTAACTTCTAGATAACGATACCAAATACATCCTTCCTTTTAATTTATTGCAAGTTAGTAATTTGCTCGCCTAAATATATATTTTATTCGTTACAACAGGACAACAATAATGTGTTCAATCCCACTAATATTATAAATGTGAAAGTTTGGATGGATGGATGGATGTTTGTTACTCAATGACGCCTGAACGGATCTGGGTGAAATTTGGCACAGAGATGGATTATAGTCTGAAATAGCACATGGTCTTCTTTTCATCCCGGTAAAATATATGGTTCCCGTGGGATAGATTTCTTTTAATTTTTCATAGAACAAAGGATCGACATAATTATTTGCATAGGTAGTGGTAGTTTAGGGGAAAAGACACACTTTTTAATCGCGGGTAACACCGAGGGGCGCAGCTAGTGATCCGTATATTCTCACCTGGCATATTCCACATTAGCAGAAATGTGATATTTGGCAGCAGCATCAAAGTCTTCTTCTGTCCTGTTGACCGGAGGCTCTACTCCCTGCAGCATCTCTCTGAGCCTCCAATAGTGGCAGTTGTAGTCTTCAGGTGGCGTTGTGCCTCGAAAGACTCCGTAACGGAATAAGTCGAGGGTGTAGGCAAATGGGAGAAAGACTATCTTGTCGATTCCCTGAAAAAAAACACCATAGTTATGCTATTGGTATGTCAACTGACTTTCAACATTGGAATCAGCTGTGATCCCTGGTTCCAAGACAGGTGTCATTTTGGCAATTGCGAATGCTACGTGCATAACTGATAAAGTCTGTTATGCAACCTCTACTTTTACCATTGACCATTACGTTGACGATCTGATTAGCGCAGTTGGTAGTGAGCCTGCTTTCTGCGCCGAGGGTCCCGGGTTCGAATCCTGGTAGGGAGAAGCTTTGTGTGATGAGTATGAATGTTTGTATCCGAGTCATGGCAGTTTAATATCTATATAAGTAGTACATACTAAGTTCGCCCTCAGTCCATTGTACGGTACCCATAATGCAAGCGTTGCTTAATGTGAGACCGTATAGTTGGTGAGTTCGTAGGGCGATATTATATTACCATTATTACTTACTAACTACTATATATATAAAATAAAAATGGATACAAACCATTTTGTAAAGCTGATTGATTTCCGTCTGCTCATCTTCAGCGTCTCCGGTACTAAGACCAACCCGACGCAAATGTTTTGGGGACGATACCGATAAAGCTATCGTATCACCAACTGCTTCGTGAAAACCTGAAGTACACACCAAAGATTAGTATAATAACTCTAATGAAATCAGACCATGAAGTAGAAACTAAGCCAATAGTGACAGACATTATGTTGGATATAAAAATGATGCCTGAATATAAATAGAAATACACAGTTAAAGATAACTAAGCGATGAGTTCCCTGATGGTGAGAATACGAGTTTAGAAGTTTAAAAATGTATTCATGCTATTCCGAAGAATGACAAGATGTATGAAGCTGTAGCAACATTAACGTAACGATATAGTCCATATAAAGCCGCGATAAACATTATCGCAAAAAGTATAGTCAGACATAGATACACAAAGGCACGATGGCAAAGCTACTAGAATACTCTTCTTCCCTAATTTCACAAAATACCTGGATTGGCACCCTCTCGGAAGGTCAACGGTTGGTGTCTGTATTGCAAATAATACTGGACATGTCCCATCTCATGATGCACCGTCCTAAAATGTGCTTTATTCACCACCGTACACATTTTGATCCTGGCATAACAGAACAGACATCAATTACCTGGGTTCGCTCCGTCCCGGAATACGAAAGGTTGGTGTTTGTACTGTAGGAAGTATTGTATGTGTCCCATTTCGTGATGTGTTGTTGCAAAGTACTCGTAATCTATGGTTGTGCATTGTTTGATCCTTTAAAAATTCAAGCCGAAAATGTTAGACATGATAATTTCGAAGTCGTGTAGGTAAATGTATGTGCAATATAAGGGGTGTAAGGGGCAAGGTAACCAATAATTTGGATAAAGGTTACACTTAATGACTATAATATACTAATACAATTCGTTAATGTCTTTGTATTTTATGAGCGCGTAATGTAGCGCAAAGCACGCGATCACAACACAACACTCCACGCGATACCCGTTTCGTGCGAGTGCCGAAGCTGCTCGAGCTATATAGCATTTTAATTTACATTGCAGTTTATGGTCTAAATTAGTAATGATGTTATTTTTTGTTTAAAATCGCATTGAGATAGACTTCTATTATGATTTCATGCTGAAATCAATTAAAAATAGAAAAAAAATCGTATAAAACAAAAGTTCGACGGAAAATTCCAACTCTGGGGGGTTCAAAATGATGCGAGAGATCCATGGTATCGTTATGAAACCACTTACACCCTGTATATACATAGCTGGTGTATGTATAAATTATACATATTTTCGTAGACAGTGCCTAACTGAAAAGATGTTCGTTGTATTAAGGAGTTTGTTGTAGGATGATATCTCTGAAATGAAAACTACGAATAAAAATACTAGCCCTTTTTTAATATCATATGCGCCATAATGGGCCTCCCTGCACTGCTAGGGAGATTAGACCATAATCCACTACACTGGCCCAGTGCGGGTTGGCGGGCTTCACACGTGTTTGAAGGGGTTCCCTCAGACTTGCAGTTTTCCTCACGATGTTATACCTTCACCGTTTAGCAAGTGATAATCATGATTGAAAACAAGATCGCACATAAAATCCAGAAATCTTGACGGGGCGAGCCGGGGCTTGAACCTGCGATTCTCGTTACCAAGACAAGCCTTCATCCAACTCAGCTATCATTGCTTCTCAAAAATATTATGGTCTAAAAACGTATGAAAAAGACAACCAATTCTGATGAAATCAATTACGTGTAGCAAATATTTACAATATCAATATTCATTCCAATAATGGGACAGTAATGAAATTATATCCTCAGTTGCGCAAAGACGCATAGAAGTGACTTTCCCATTATAACTCATTGGAACCATCAAAACCCAAACCAAATATTTTACCTGAAGTCCTCCCCATCGTAAAAGTCCCAAGCAGAAGCATGACACACAATCTCCCTATCTGTCGGCTTCTCAATGATGGAATTGTTCCAGAACTTCTCTGGCATCGCTGTGAGGTTCAATGACCTGAAGAATTCATCGGACATTTGGAACATTTTCACTGCAGTGTAGTTCTGTTCCTTCATTGATTGCGTAATGTCGATCTCTTTCTTGTCAGGGTACGGTCTTGTGAAGGACTCTATGTTGTTCCATGTTTGTGCCCACATGTTGCCTGGAAATTAATTGATCGGCGCTGCGGGTTTATTTTGTGACCCTACTGATTTTTAAAAATTATCTTTACATTTATCATCCTCGCCATTGACAAAAAAGATATCTCTCGTACCGATCCTAGCTGTTTTAGCCCAGGTAATAATTAATCAATAAGGTGCATTTTCAAGTTCTATTTTATAGTTCGTCCTATACTATCAGAAAGTACTTAAATTATTCTCACGACATTTAAAAAGAACTACGTCTGGGTTCATTTTTCATTCATCAGCTTCCGCAACATTAAGCTTCCTAAACTTACCTAACAAATGTGCAGGTATAGGTCCTTTCGCTGACACGACGTGGTCTCCATACTTGTCCCTCAATCGCTTCCTCACGTATGCATGCAGCTGCTGGTATAGCGGCTTCACGTCCTCCCACAGCTTGGCTAGTTGCTGTTCAAAATCAACCACTTCGTAATCAGCTTGCCACCAATCAGCAACGTCTTTGTAATCTGAAATCGTTAACAATCACAATTGTAACTATTCTTTATTTACCAAGTCTAAAACAATGAGGGCTTTGACAACATCCCTTTTGTAATCAGTACATCGCAATAGAAAGAAACATTGGTAACGTTTGTAACAGCAAACAAAATTGCGAAACTAGATGAAACAAAAAATGGCCGGTTTGAACTCCTTGTGAAAACTGCTCAGCAAGTACGTTAATAGACAAATGAATTGAATAAGGTTTTAAATATCCAGACGCCAGACGCCATCGCCAGACGAATGCACCAACTATACGGTCCCACACTAAGCAACGCTTGTATTATGGGTACCGTACAATAGACAAGGATACTTATATATGACTCGGGTACATGTCCCTGCCAGGATTCGAACCCGGAACCCTCAGCTCGAAAGGCAGGGTCAGTACCAAATGAGCTAATCAGGCCGTCAACTGCTTGACTAGATAACTACTTGCTATTTCAGGTTTTGGAATTGAGCTCTGAAAAATTAGCACCTACAGCAGTAGACTGATATTTTACATTCCAATCGATTATTTGGCTGCTATTTAATAATTATTTTTACAAAGTATTTATAAGTCTGACTTCTAGACTCATGTCGCCAAGCGGCCTAGCCGTGTTCCGGCATGATGTTCGGTGTTGCCATTCATGGATGGCGGGTCAGATCAGTTGCGCTGCATGTGCCTAGTGAATGTAGCGTCTCGATCTACTGCCGCCTTCCTACCTAGGCAAGTATGCTCCATCGTAGATCTCATCGTCACTTACCATCAGGTGAGATTGATATCAAATACTTGCCTATAATGTAATGAAAAAAAAAAAAAAAAAAAAATATGGTTGTTGAAAATATTTTTTTTTACATTCATATGTCATTCAGTACGAAGACGTCATTCTAATACAGGAACTGTATTGCCACCTCCGTGTTAGTTCTCAGAAGATATTCAAGGATAACTTATATGCATCACTATTATTTATAGAACATGCCCGTCCACATGCCGTTCCTTTCACTATATAATACGACTCTAGTTGTAGAGCTATTTATACAAAGTTACTGGGTAGCAAATCGTAAAACAAGTTGCGCGACATTTTTCATCGCGCTTTATACCATGTAACTACTGACGAATAAAATTTGTAGCTGTATAAAAAACGGAAATACCAACCATAGACACAACCGCTGTACTTAAATGCAACTCAATTTTGAGGGCTGCAATTCTAACGCGTCATTCTGACAATGCAAGATAACGACACGCAAACAGTGGCACAAGCCGCATCGTTTTGCGTACCGTTACGGCGTAGGGATATTCGATATACATCGATGCATCGAAATCACTCGATGTTTACAATACGATACATCGAATCGATCCGATGTTTTGAAAGGTTATTAAAATACTCGATGTATTTTCATAAAACATCGAATCAATGATAAAAACTCAGTTTGATTTCTAAATCTTTCCAAAAAACTTTTTCTATTTGTTTTAAAATATGTTTATTTTACATTTTTTTATTTCAAACCTGTATTGTTTAAACTTATATGAACGCAGCGGAATCCGGAATCTTATTTCTTTGTGTTTATATAATATTTGAACGCCCTGTTTGGACTGCCAACTATTTAGGCCGAAATTAGAAATTGATGTTGGCTACACTGCGCGTTACATGATAAAATAAAAACATAACCCAGACTTTTTAGCGGTAAACTGAAAATTCGTGGCGTCAGTTATGATTTAATTTCTAAAACTAGTGTTCCTGCGAGCAATAGTGAGCGATATAAGTGGAATATTAACTATTATGAGTTCGGTAAAGTGCACGAGTGAAGGTTATTAAAACAGAGTGACGAAACTTGGCTGTTCAGTTTGTCACAAAGAATCCATAAAAAATATTTCAGTAAAGTATCCATCACTTTACTGATTGTGGGATGGGGGGGGGGGGGGTATTTTACATGGACCTAGCCTTTGGGCCTGTTCATATGCTCGAAAACTGAAATAATATATATTATTTGACACTGGCAAAATAACTATGGTGATGCCAAACTAAAAAAAAAACAAGTTCTGAATTCTACTGCTGTTTTTGCTGTCTCAGTGACATTTAAACAAAAACCAAGTAAACCAACAAAGAAATCGACTCAAGGGAAAGCGTTTAAATAAACTTTTGATTCTTGCAAAGTTTATCAGAAGAACACTGGAAATAGGGTGTCTAAAGTTGAGGATGATTTTATTTCATTTGGACAGTACTGGGCCCCAAATCTGCTATCACAATCGATTCATAATCGAACAGCAACCGCATAGTAACTGTCACTTTTGACAGATATCCCATACAATATCTGGTGTAGGAGTAGTATTTATGTAATTATAAATTGAAGTTTGCATGGTATGTCAGAGGTTTGACTAGGTGAGGGCTTTGTGATGTAATGTTAGAAAAAGTACTCGATTTTCAGTAAACATCGATGTTTCTAACCGATACATCGGAAGACATCGATGCACACTTCCGATTATATGGCATCGAAAAAAACACGATGTTTTTTCGAAGTGGACACCCCTATTACGGCGACGTAAAGGTCTTCTGTCCTACTCACGCCACGGGTTTTATTATTATGAATGACAGTGACAGCACGCTTTTGCGATGTCAAAAGTACAATTACATTAGCAAGTTCCTGCTAGCATACAGTATAGCAGGACATACAATTTAAGTAACGTTTGAGTAATCGGGGGGAAGAGACAAGTTATAAGTTTAACACCATGCTTTGTGATTTTTCTGTCTATGTTATAGTATCGCTCCATCGCGGATTTTTTATTTTTTTTTAATAATCTTGTATCATTAAGAATTGGTCCCTGTGTTTGATGGAAATAGGTTGAAATTCATACAATTTAAATTTTGAATTGCAATTTCGATTACAACCCACCGAAGCGTCCATCTTGTCAACAACAGACGGAAACAATTTTAACTTTTGTTATTTATTAGTAAATAATACAGTTTGTGAAGCATTGTCATTAGAAAAATAAGGAAATGTCAATGCTTGAGTAATTAAACATTCTGAGGCGAATAAAAAATTTGATGCAATCTTAAACTAAATAAAACAACCTGTATCTATAGTCCGGACCTATTATGTTTATATTACCTTTTTAATTACCTAAGGAATCTTAAATCAATGACATTGAAATAAATTCCTTCTAAAACTGACAGGCAAATAGAACAAAGTATGCAAACTGGTATCTGACGGGAGTTCTGATAATATAAAAATGTTCGTGGCCTATCAGTAAAACAAACGTCTTTTGAAACCGGTTCCCTCGCATAGGATAGGATTATGAAAGTTGAAGATGCCACGTAGGGGTCGAGGCCATTGACATTTGCATTGCATTTTAATGATGTCGTCACAGTGACGTGCCAACCATGAGGTTAGATTGCAACTCTATATGTGAGCGTTTACGGTTCAAATTGACATGATCGTTGATTAGCTAGAACTCTACTTATTGTGAATAGCAGTGCCCGCGACTTTGTACGCGTGATTTTCCAATTTTGGCTATCCCGGGCAAACCCTTTGATTTGCCAGGATAACAAATTATCCAACAATTTTATAAGTTTCGTTTTATTTTCATGTTACATCATAGTCTGAACAATTAAATAACAATAATATTAACGACCAACAACATTTAATTGAAAATATAGTAGGCAACTATTTTTTTTAATATAATAAAATAAATATAGACCAAGCTGGTTGTTTATTTTATTTTATCTTATTATTAAGTAGTATAATCCGATAATAATATAATATGTATATTGCTTAGATACACGAGCACGAAACCCATAACTAGTAAAACACTATCCGCTAAATCACTTGTAACGTAAACAATTTCCTACCATAAAGATTATATTCAACAAGGATTGCCTCTTACAGCTTAGGACAGAAGACCAGTGGTATTATAATAAACGTAATCCCCACACAAGGGTCAACAATATTCCAAGTGTACTTACCGTTAAGTTTAGCAGCTTCGTTGTACAAGTTGACGTACTCTGTGAAATTGTGACGTGCCTTCGCGCCGGCAACTTTGTGCCACTCCACCCAAAGGTGCTTTAGCTCATCGGGGTCCTGGCTTTTTGCAAACAGCTCTGTGATATCTGAAAATATTTAAATTAAACATTTTGACTCTTACAGTAAAAGTAAGTAGAGTTCTTTACTGGATTGTTTTAGTAATAGAACCGAGTAATTTAGTCTGTAATGAAACTACTACTAGATATCAAAATTCCAAAAACTTTGAGTGTAAAGTAGTAAACACCTATATTGTGTACAATTCTTTAGTCAGCTTTACACGTTTAAAGATGTAGAAAAAGGTCAATGATAGACCTTCATGATCATCACTTTTAGGATCTTCCATCAAGTGTTTATACCTATTAAACTTACCAGGTTCCAACGCTAAATCACATTTCGAAGCGTCCTGATAGGAGCAGATCTTCGTAGTCGCATAATTGGACTCCATTCCCGACACGGCTCTCATCAGAGTCTTGTATTTGTCATCAGGTAGCGCCGATATGCCGAGTTCGCTGTACTTCTTGAACATTCTCCTCAATGTGAAGTCTTGGAAGTCTTGCCATCTGTACATCTTGGTTTCCTCCCAGGCTTGTTTCTCTTGCTGTGATAATTCTAGACGGATTTGAATCTGGAAGTTGAGAAAAGATATAAATTAAGATTTTAGAATCCTTTGATGATGTTCTGAAAGTTTCAACTAGAATCATCCAATGATTAGGAGTTTAAACGTTTTCAAATTATAAGGGATCCGCGCAGTATGTATTTTCCTTTCATCAATCGCACTTTTATTTCCTACCCACGACCCCTCTAAAATGTTGCATACCACTCCTAACTGTATCTATGTGTCTTGTCTTCCATTCAATTTATATACATCGGTATTGATACATATCACTCTTAGTCCTATGCTTCTCACCCCGTGACCGAACCAACCCCCTGCTGCATATTCTCTTTGTTACGAGAACGAATTTCACCCTACTCCTTAGATACATATTTTCTCACTGTATCCATTTGCATCATGCTACACATCCATCTCAACATTTATGTGTTGGGTACAACCTTGTTTTAATAACTTTAATATCTCTTTAAATTTATAAATTTTTCAAGCCAAATACTAACCCATTTCTCTTCATTCTCCTTCGTAATATTCGAGGTGTAATCCCATTCCGCTTGGCTAGCTCTGTTTCTCCTCTGACCAGTTGCCTTGTCTAGTTTCAATATGTACTCCCTGCCCTCGTGCTCCAGGGCTTCAAGGTCAGGATCCCGGCCTTGCGTGGCGACCACGAAGACCGCCACGATCGCCGCTAAGAGAGCAGCCCCGCCTCCTATTTTCAGCATCGTCTGTGAAAACATACGGTGCTGTTACTACTTCAATATTAGAATGCTTGAGGTCTTAAGATTGTGTATTCATAAGATCATTTTCATGTAATGATTTCATTTTACCTCGTTACAGTTTAAACAGATGTAAAAGATTTGCTCGTACTTTGACTAATAAATAAAGTAGATTTATTTCAGTTTGGACATTTGACATGGTAGGTTATGTTGCGGTTCCAAACTAGGCGAAAGCCTGTATCAATGCGTTACAAGTGTGTAACAAGTCACAAATGTGATTAATATACTTTAGGTATATTAATCACTCAACTTTACGACGGAGTAAAAGAAAATAATGGTTGTAATAAATATAAAGTAGAACGCCATTAGTGGGCCCGATAAAAACAATTACCATAAAATCCTTTTACGAAGACAGTAAGATGTAAAAATTAGTAGCAATAATTAATATCCAAAAAATAAATTATTCAACACCAAAGCTACATAAAGAAAGGGTAAAAAATTCTACTTTTTCTTCTTTTTTTTGCAAAGAAAGAACGTCGTCTTTCTTTCTTCAAATGGCCTCACCCATCAAACCATACGTATTCTGCCAATGTCAAGTATTAGTAGATTGTAGCAAAAATCAAGATCCTCAGAGAAATTCTAGTGTCAAAGTACAAAAAGGAATTATATTAGATCTTGACGTAGTCAAAACATGGCAAAAGGTTTGACAAACATCGGAAGATTTAAAAAACAAGTACCAAAGATTCCACTAAAAAGTCATAATATCTAAAAACTATATAAAATAACGCTAGCGTCAGTTGTGCAAAGGCCGGTGAAGATGTAGGCTCGCTTTAACCACTAGGCTATCGAAAATAAAAATGAAACCTCTAAAACGAAGTCTAATACAGAACATTGCAGTTGCTCTGTGATTACAGTGTACCTTGGAACTCTCTTGTGTACATATTGATTTCTTATAAATACTTGAATACTACACATTCAAATAAGTAATTAATATAATTAAATGCAAGACCAAGCGAGCCATTGCAAGACCTGAAGACACCGTGAGCACGTTCGACGTAGATCGGACCGCAAGCAACAACTAACTATGAGGGTACCCGAGTTTAAACTATGGCACTAGGACGTCAAACACCTCAGTCCTCCCTTGACCATGGCTACTGTAGAGCGGCCAAAACGTCGGGAACGTAAAAACATAATATAGGACGTCAAACACCTCAGTCCTCCCGCGACCATGGCTACTGCAGAGCAGCCAAAACGTCGGGAACGTAAAAACATAATATATACACAATCAAATCTTTAGTATACAATCAAATTACATCAACACTCAAATCATCAAAAATAAACGCGAATAATTATATTGATACAGCTGGTGATCTAACCATAGTAGACACAGCATTAAAGGAAATCCCCATACAACACAAAGGACATAAACCATAGGACCAGTGCCATGCAGAGCCATCGGTGTGCGACGGACCGCGTCTGTCAAGGGCAATGCCAACTTGCGAACCGCATTGTCTTGAGAATGAAGTACGGATTATTAGGTTTTTCATGCAACCCATCTAATAGGAGTCCAAAAATCCGATGTCTATACTTGTTCTATGTTCACTGTCTCTGCAGGAGTACACGTTCTTAATTCCTTTCCTTCTAAAAGTTGCCTGGTTATCACTTTTTCATTTAGCGCACTATTAGTCTTTTGTTGTAAGTTCTGACAACGGCGCGGCCTGGTTTGGTTTGGAGTCTGATACGAGTATGCTCATATTCTCGCCAACCACCTTCATATTCTTTTACAGTTTTTGTTTTCTCTTTGGTACACATTGATACTTTTCTCGCTTTGCATTGTGTGCGTGTCACAATGGCCGCGTTCTGACCCGTCGCGCAGCCTCACCAGTCTAGCTCGGGTATATACCACGCAAAGCTAGCGATGTAGACGCGGCTAATGGTTCCAATTCTGATATCCACAAATTAAGAATAAACGAAATTAGACTCCAATAAAAATATTGCTGATTTGCATTTAGTTTAGTCCGGTAACATTAAGTACGACAGAAATATTCCGAATAGTTATCGACTAACTAGAAGTCCTACAAGAACTGGATATAGTCGGGTCAGCGACATCCGTTACTTGCATAATTTCAAAATAAAAAAACTAACGGAATGTGCTGGGATGCTAAAGCCGACGGCCTGATAGAGGGCGTTGGCGCATCTGCAACTTTTGTATTTATTTCAATACCCGATTTACATAATCGAGATGATAATCGAATGGGTATTCGACTATCGTTGTAAATTAATTTTTAAAATATTTTTTTAAGAATGTTGCAAAACTTTCACTTGTTTCGGTGGCGTGTTGAATTATATGAGGTGTAACAATAATAATGTAAAATATTTTAAGAGCATTGATAGGCAATAAGGGTCACATTCTCAAAAAAAATATGGTTTTATTTAAAAAAAAAAACTACGTACTACGTGCACTGTGAAACTGTACTGTCTTGCTTTCTCACAGAAAAATTAATCAGTGTATACCCATATATTTTATACATAAAAGTGATCGCCTACTTGTTAACCCCTTAAAATATTTTACACTATTTTAGTTAAACCTCATATAGTAGTCATTATACCTTTCAAATGACTGATATTCGGGGATTATTTAGGATTATCTATACGTACTGTTCTATAAATAAAAGATTTTATGTTAATCTTTGACGAATTGTGACCATTTACAATCGCGCTCAACGTACAAATTTTCAACAGTAGCCAATTAAAATTACATAAAAATATTTTCAAGCGATGTGTTTAGTCACGGTAATTAATTAATACCGCAAATTCGTAAGAATTGTATGTTAGTAATATATAATTGTATAAGCCATCAATATATTTTTTTATTTACCAAAATACACGCCAGAATATATTTTAACCTGTATCTTGACCAGCGCTAACAAAGAAAATGTTGCATCCTTCTCTAGCACGTTATGTAGAATATAATATAAAGATTATATTTTTATGTCCAGCGTAGATTTTTGTTTAATATATTAAAAGTTTTAATCATCCTAAAAATAATTCAAATATTTTGATTCAAAATAAGCATACTAAACACTTACTGGAAAAACAAATAGGTATTCTTATCAATAACATTGACCTAAAACCTTGACATAAAACAAACTAGTTATTAAAATAAAATTGCAAAAATGCATTTTTTTTCAATAAAAACTTGCTTCGATCGAGAAAAAAATAAAAGTTGTAACACAAGTACGAAGCGTACGCATCGTTTTAATGCAGTGACATATTTAACAATGATAATATACCTACTTACTACTGTTGCCCTATAATAAAGTAATACTACTAAAATTGGCAGGATAATACATACATAATCTAAAAATCAACTAGGTTGAACACCTAAGTATAATTGCAGCCAATATAAAGGTACATATTTTCAAATATTGCAACTATTTTTTTTAGTATTTATTTATAGAAATTCTAAGCTATTAACATAATGTGAATATATTTCATAGTTTACGTAAATATTTTCTTAAAACTAGCAAATCTAGAAAATATTATCAAATAAACAAATAAAAGTTGTTAACAATGATACTTATCCAAAAATAGTTTACGTACCTGTCAAAATGTTTTGTGACACTAAAAATTAAACATTTAAAAACTTCGTGTTTATTGCGAATTTTGAAAATCGAACGATCAGCCTTCGGCTCCGATCGGCCGATGACTGCGAGTGTAGCGTTGCGTAGCCCCGTTGTCCACTCACACATATGCGCACGATTCGATAAAGAGTATTGGTTTCTGTCATAGATTTATAAAATGTCTGTCAATGTGAGATTTTATCGTTTAATGAAATTTGATCACTTTTTTTATGTGTTCGATATACTTATTTAACATGTGCAAACAAGCAGTCTCTTATCCGTTCATAATTTAATAAAGACAATGAAATTTATTTTTATATTATTATCTACTGCGTCCGTAGGAGAATTAAGTACCCTCGAGATACCCTACACGTGACCCTGGGTGGTGCCAACCAGGTGACAACTCTACTGGTGGTAGGCTTCGGCCGTGGCTAGTCACCACCCACTGAACAAAGCCATGTCGCCAAGCGGCCTAGCCGTGTTCCGGCATGATGTTCGGTGTTGCCATTCATGGATGGCGGGTCAGATCAGTTGCGCTGCATGAGCCTAGTGAATGTAGCGTCTCTTATCTACTGCCGCCTTCTTACCTAGGCAAGTATGCTCCATCGTAGATCTCATCGTCACTTACCATCAGGTGAGATCGAGATCAAATACTTGCCTATAATGTAATAAAAAATAAAAAAAAATACTGCGCGTGTTATTTTCTGCACATTAGACACAAATATCTCAACATTTTCCCCCGCGCGGGTAAAGAGGAGAACGGTACAATCATTAGTTGTATGGCAATACAATATTTTGTGTAGGCAGGTATGTGTTTTTGTTGAATGTTTGGCACGGTAACGCCCGCTTTAGTTAGCTATCGGTAAATACTAAATATCACATCTTCGCATCAATTAATATTCTTTGGCCACCTATTTACTTGTGTGCTGCGACAACTTGCTAGCTTGACTGTCATTGCTCGTACTGTCGCACACAAAAGTTTAAACATAAACAAAGCAAAGTTATTTTTTTTTGTTTGTCTGTTTTATTTTATGATATTTGTGTCGATATCAAATTTAGTGACACCTGATTAGCGCCGTTGGTAGTGACCCTGCTATCTATGCCGAGGGTCCTAGGTTCGATTCCTGGTAGGGACAAACATTGTGTTTAATATCTATATCGGAATTATATACTGAGTTAGACCCTAGTCCATTGTACGGTACTCATAATGCAAGCGTTGCTTAGTATGGGATCGTATAGTTGGTGTGTTCGTCTGGCGATATTATTATAATTCATTCAATGAAATAAAATATTTGTTCGTTAATATATATTACCGATTGCTTACGAATAGTTTTTTAATGAGCTCGCGATTACTGCATATTTAAAAATCCATCATATTGGATAGAATCTGTGATAAACTATCAGCATGAAGTCCCAACGAGCTTATATAATAGAAGAAAACGTAAAGTATTAAAAAAAAAGAAAAACATTATTTGTAATATCATAAAGTAAATCACTGTCGCTAATTCGCATTCAACAGACGTGTTGTATAGTGAAACACAAAACTGAGTCACCCATTAATGAGTTCGCTCGTTTGTACACCTTTACAAATACCCCGAGGCCTTCTAGTATCGACATGTAAACAATATTACCGAGTTCACAATGAAACTGGGATGGGTCTGCTAAGTATCAGCTGGAGGCTTTGGACTCCATAGACAGGCGGGCTAGAAAGCTCATTGGCAACGAGACCCTAGTGCAGGCCAAGCTACAGAGCCTGGAACACCGACGTAGGGTTGCCAGCCTATCAGTCTTCTACAGAATACATTTCAGAGTGTGCGACGGAAATACACGAATTAATTCCCCCATCTCCATTCTATCGTCGGTCGACAAGACGCACGGACAAGTGTCATCCGTACGCTGTGGACATTCCTGCGGTACGCACTAAGCGTTTTGCTTCTACTTTCATCGTGCGTACTGCCAAGGAATGGAACACGCTACCGGCGTCTTTGTTCCCGTTGACTACAATCTGGGTGTTTTCAAGTCGAGAGTGAACAGGTACCTTCTAGGCAAGTATGCTCCATCGTAGATCTCATCGTCACTTACCATCAGGTGAGATCGAGATCAAATACTTGCCTATATTGCAATAAAAAAAAAAATGTTCTAAAAAAAAAATAAGGATCTCTTTTACTATGGAGTAACGTCTAATTTACTCATATATATACTCAGACTAGGGCAAAGACCGAACAGCCATCGTTTCTTCCTTGTGTCAATTATATCTAAAATATAAAATAATTAGCACGTATCATTTATTTGCTCGCTTGTACACCCGCTAAGCACGTTCGCAAGGTTTACGGTTGACTCATCCACAGTTTACATTTACATTGCAACGGTACCACGCATAGAGCGATGGAGGCAACGCTCACCGCCGAACTACAGCGAGATTCAGAAAGGGTATGCTAACCTTTGAACCTGCGCTTGTTTTGCGCATTTGAAATCATTGTATGAAAATATAATAAAATCGACACATTGAAATAACATATTTTAAGGATTTTATCGCGTTTATTTTATGTTTTCACGTTCCCGACATTTTGGCCGCTTTACAGCAACCATGGTCACGGGAGATTAGTTTTATTTAAATGTGTAGTGTTCGCGTAACTGTAAGGAATCAATAAGTTATATAACGTCTATAAATTCGGGGGTTAGACTATTAAGTATACGGTTAGCTTACGAATAATCTACCTCTTGACGTCAAGTGCTAGATCGTTCGTAAGCTAACCGTGTACTTTATAGTCTACAGTATTTAGACATTTTGTATGGGGAGTTGAAAGTTTTAAATATCACCTGCTAGAGGCTCTTTTCAATTCTCCATACAAAATTTCTAAATACGGTAGACTATAAAGTATACATTTCTCTCCCCACTAAAACAGTAACGAAAATGTAGATCCGTTGTGTGCGCGTCTGCCAATGCCCAACATAAAAAAAAATTCACTGACAGATTATGTAGCATACAATATGTTGGGGGCGTTTCCGATAATAATGAAAAATGATACATCTATTCTATATAACAAGACTGTTTGTATCTGTGATTGAATAGGTACTTTAAAAAGTCATGTCGCCAAGCGGCCTAGCCGTGTTCCGGCATGATGTTCGGTGTTGCCATTCATGGATGGCGGGTCAGATCAGTTGCGCTGCATGTGCCTAGTGAATGTAGCGTCTCGATCTACTGCCGCCTTCCTACCTAGGCAAGTATGCTCCATCGTAGATCTCATCGTCACTTACCATCAAGTGAGATCGAGATCAAATACTTGCCTATAATGTATAAAAAAAAAACAACTATACGGTCCCACACTAAGCAACGCTTGTATTATGGGGACCGTACAATGGACTGAGGGCGAACTCAGTATATAATACTTATATAGATATTAAACATCCATGAATCAGGCGCAAATACTCGGGCTTATCACACAAAGTTTGTCCCTACCAGGATTCGAACCCGAGACCCGCAGCACTGAAAGCGGGGTCACAACCCATTGAGCCAATCAGGTCGCCGACGTACTATACATACATAGGCTGATAAACACAATACCCTCCGCAGTCGGGTAAAAAAGGATCGTACGGATCATTATTTATGATACAGAGGCCATTCTTGTAATATTTGTGCGTCTGTCTGTGTATCGATTTTGCTCCGTTAATGGACCCCCAATGGCAACACCGTGATAATACGACGCTATTATGTTTAGAACCATAAGCTATGTAATCGTGAAAATTCCATTGAATTCCGTTCAGTATTTGTTTAGTGGTGTTTGAACAGACAAACGCACAGAAAAGAACACTTGTTTTAGATACAGAAGTGTTTAAATAGATCATTGCACTCCAAGTCATTATTTTATAATATTAATATATGTTAATGCCTTTTTAATTGTCCCCAACTAACTAACTACCTTCTAATGACCCCGTTTTGTTATAACAATCATGGAAAATTTGAAATTTAAAAACATGTATGAAATGTGTCTCAAAAACCCATTTTAGGCTAGATACTAATGTCTGTTCTCATTCTAACAATATACATACATATACACAAACCCTCACATACCCATACTACACACGCCTCAACACAGTGTGTGTGTGTGTCATGTGTTGAACACACCGCATTAGACACACACACGATACATATGGTAATGTAACGGTTATTTTTAAAATTGCTTTAGAAACGCCTCAATAGTAAGATTCAGGTCTTTCTAGCTATTTCACGGATCTGAAATATATTAATAAAATTATCGCCAGACGAACACACCAACTATACGGTCCCACAATAAGCATCGCTTCTCGTATTATGGGTACGGTACAATGAACTGGGGCGAACCCAGTATATAGCACTTATATAGATATTAAACATCCATCACTCGGGTACAAACATTCGTGCTCATCACACAAAGCTGGTCCCAACCAAGATTCGAATCCGCGACCCTCAGCACAGAAAGCAGGGTCACTACCCGCTGAGCTTAATTAGATCGTCTTATAATTAATTATGTTGCTTTTTATTATTATGTGTTCTTTATAGTATCGTTGTGTAACCACAATAAAATGTATATGCGGTCAACACCTGTTAGGAATCGTACATTCCTAATAAACATGTACTATGAAAGGAATGATGAATACTATAAAAAAACTGTTTTATCTATGATTTTGACCACATAAGATAACATCGCCTTTGTACGGACTTATCTCTTTGATTGCAACCTTTCATCACTGATGCCTCTGATATTATTATTTATCTCCGCCGCTGAATCGTTTCTGACTGATGTATCTTCTACTGATGCATCAATACTCGAACTAAGAACATTAACATCTTTAAAGGAACAACTGCTACAATACACCATCACACCTGTAATCCCCGAACGGGTAGGCAGAGGTACACTGCAGTACATCACCAATTAGCCGATGGTATTTGGTCCCAATGTAATAGGAGACGAGGCTATGCCGCGAGCTTATACAGGGCGCGATACTCGTCAATATGAGAAGGATTTAGAGCAGGCCATAGTCTGCCGTGCTGGCTGAGCGCAGTTTGTTGACATTGCACGACTTTCTAAAGACGCGCAAGTTTCCGCACGATGTTAGCCATCTCCGTCTCGGAAATGATGATCATTAATAAAAATGAGATTCCTACTGCAATATGAATATAAATAACCACACTGCTACTGTAGGTCTAATAAATTTTGTTTCTATGCTAAAGAACCCTAATCGATTGAAATAAAACTTATTTTAGAGGATTTTATCGCGTTTATTTTATGTGTTTGTGTTTATGTTTACGTTCCCGACGTTTCGGCTGCTTTACAGCAACCATGGGCACGGGAGGACTGAGGTGTTTGACGTCCTCGTGTCATAGTTTGTACTGGGGTACCCTCATATTTAGTTGGTGCTTGCCTAAAATAAGTTTTATTTCAATGTGTAGTATTCGCGTAAAGATAACAAATAATTATAACCCTAATCGACTCAATAATAAGGACTCTCACCTCAATTCGTTTAGTACTCCATAACACGTCACAATATATTATTAAGTAACACAACACATTAGCACAGTATTCCACCACCTACGCCATACTCAGACGCGTCTAGTTTTACGTTGAAAAATGGTGGACTGATGATGAGACTGTCGCGCACACACGCCCAGTTACCGTGCAATGGTGGGGCGTACAAGTTATACTTACAACAGTTTCGTGAGCACATTTTGTGGTACCACATTTTGGAACATGTTTTAAGCAAGTTTTCAAGTGAAGAGCTGATTACGGGTTGTTTAAAACTAGACCGTATGCGCTTCCGTTGCCGGTGTTTGGTATATGACAAGCGGCGGAGCGACTCTACGTAATTTGCATCCGTGTACAGTTTGTAGGTATACATTTAAAATGAGATCGAAGAATCTCACTAATATTATAAATGTGAACGTTTGGATGGATGGATGTTTGCAACTCTATCACGCCTGAACCGCTGAACGGTTCTGGATGAAATTGGGCACAGAGGTAGATTATAGTCTGGAACAGCACATACGCTATTTTTTATCCCGATAAAATGTACACTTTTTAATCGCGTGTAACACGGCGGGGCGCAGCTAGTTTGATTATATATAAGACTAGAGACAATTATTGAAAAAAAACAATTCATACGGATTTTATCGCGATTTTTCGCGAGGAGGCCGAAAGGCCGCAGTCGCGTCGGGGTTCGCGGAAGTATGCGCAAGCGTTCCCGTGTCCACGACACAAGCGACCGTGAGGATTCACCATGTGGTTTTAGTGGGTATACCGGCCGCCGCCGGGGAGTCCCACATACCCCTCTCGTCCCCCCCGGGGCGTGAGGGACGATGCGTAATTGCATTTCCACATGTAAAAAAAAAAAAAAAGGACTGAGGTGTTTGACGTCCTAGTGCCATAGTTAGAACTGGGGTACCCTCATATTTAGTTGTTGTTTGCGGTCCGATTTACGCAGAAAGTGCTCACAGAACTTAATATTGATATTGTTTTAAAGTCGTGGAGGAAAATGTGCAGACATGTTGAGCGTATATATTATATTACTGTGACGTTGGGTAATTCCCACGCATTACTGGCCGTACAATAATTTGCAGCTGTCTACGCGACGCGCGAATTGGACTACTGGCGGAACGGAAGCGGGCACTAGGCCGGAAATGAATCAGTAAGGGGCTCAACAGACAACATTGTCCGTTTACAGCGGTCAATGGCGGGCTTTTACCACGATTAGTGGCGGACTTTTACCGCAGACAATTTTTACCGCGCGATTAATGGCGGACTTTTATGGCAGACAAGTTTTTTTGTGATTTATGGCGGACTTTTACCACGATCAATGGCAGACTTTTGGGGTGTGTGTGGGTTCTATTTAGCGATTATCATTGTTGGGACTTGTAAAATAAATAATTACATTTGTTTATTATTTTTAAACCGTAAGTCAAAGTAGGTAAGGTATTCAATTCAAAACTGATCTAAACAAAGTTATGCATTGGGCTCAAACGCTTGCTAGATTCATAGTGCCAATGGAATTCCAGTTTGAAGGTCATCGCATAAATAAATGCTTAGTAATAAGAAATAATCAATATTGCGTTTTTCCCGTACCTACTCTAAGAACAAAAAAACATAATAATTAATAATTGTATCTACTACGTTGCGCTATATGCAGATTAAGCATTAAATCTTTGTAAAAAAAAACATAACTAGTGATTAGATAGCCCATAAAACATTAGCCAGTATAGTGTAGGGATATTCGATATACATCGATGCATCGAAAACATCGATGTTTACAATACGATACATCGAATCGATCCGATGTTTTGAAGAGTTATTGATATACTCGATGTATCGATGTATTTTCATAAAACATCGAATCAATGATAACCAGTTCATGAAAACTCAGTTTGATCTCTAAATCATTACCAAAAAACTTTCTGTATTTCTATTTGTTTTAAAATATGTTTATTTTATATTTTTTTATTTCAAACCTGTTTTGTTTAAACTTATATGAACGCAGCGAGATCCGGAATCTTATTTCTAAGTGTTTATGTAATATTTGAACGCTCTGGTTGGACTGCCAACTATTTAGGCCGAATTTAGTAGAAATTGATATTGGCTACACTGCGCGTTAGATAATAAAATAAAAACAGAACCTGGACTTTTTAGCGGGAAACTGAAAATTCATGGCGTCAGTTATGATTTAATTTCTAAAACTAGTGTTCCTGCGAGTAATAGTGAGTGATATAAGTGGAATATTAACTATTATGGGCTCGGTAAAGTGCACGAGTGCAGATAATTGAAACAGAGTGACGAAACTTGCCTTTTCAGTTTGTCACAAAGAATCCATAAAAATCTTTTTTTTTTTATGCAATATAGGCACGTATTTGATCTCGATCTCACCTGATGGTCAAATGATAGATCACCAGGTAGATCTACGATGTAGCATACTTGCCTAGAAGGTACCTGTTCACTCTCGACTTGAAAACACCCAGATCTTTCAGTAAAGTATCCATCATTTTACTGATTGTGGGATGGGGGGGTATTTTACATGGACCTAGCCTTTGGGACTGTTCATATGCTCGAAAACTGAAATAATATATATTATTTGACACTGGCAAAATAACTATGGTGATGCCAAACTAAAAAAAAAACACGGTCTGAATTCTACTGCTGTTTCCGCTGTCTCAGTAAGCTTTAAACAAAAACCAAGTAAACCAACAAAGAAATCGACTCAAGGGAAAGCGTTTAAGGGGGAAGCTCAGGTCAGGTCGCGAAATTCAAAATGTCAATGGTTTTAATTTTTTTACGAAAAATTTAGGTACTTTTTTAAGCAAACTTAATGCATCGAGACATCCAATGCAGAATGCTAATATCGCAAAAAACTAAATTACATCGAAAAGATGTCCAAATTTTTCGTAAAAAAATAATAACCATTAAAATTTTGAATTTCGCGCCCTGACCTGAGCTTCTACCTTAAATAAACTTTTGATTCTTGCAAAGTTTATCAGAAGAACACTGGAAATAGGCTGTTTAAAGTTGAGGATGATTTTATTTCATTTGTACTGTCATACTATGATCATTCATGGTTTTTACTTTTTTTTAATAAACGATTTTATTTTCTTAATTATATAGATTTCATGAACATTCAGCGTCCTTAAACACACGCGATAAATGTGCAGACATTGACAGTACTGGGCCCCAAGTCTGCTATCACAATCGATTCATAATCGAACAGCAACCGCATAGTAACTGTCACTTTTGACAGATATCCCATACAATATCTGGTGTAGGAGTAGTATTTATGTAATTATAAATTGAAGTTTGCATGGTATGTCAGAGGTTTGACTAGGTGAGGGCTTTGTGATGTAATGTTAGAAAAAGTACTCGATTTTCAGTAAACATCGATGTTTCTAACCGATACATCGGATGACATCGATGTACACTTCCGATTATATCGCATCGAAAAAAACATCGATGTTTTTTCGAAGTGGACACCCCTAGTATAGTGAACTTCATCAGTTAGAACGTTACTGATATAGCGAGATAGTATGATACCTAGACAAAGAAAAAACATAGACCAATTTTCGCTAAGAAAATTTTAAAGTCAAAAAATAATATGTGTTGGTTTTTTTGGACGGCCTGATTAGTGCAGTGGTAGTGACTCTGCTTTCTGCGCCGAGGGTCCCGGGTTCGAATCCTGGCAGGGACACAAGCTTTGTGTGATGAGCACGAATGTTTGTACCCGAGTCATGGATGTTTAATATGTATATAAGTATTATATACTGAGTTCGCCCTCAGTCCATTATACGGTACCCATAACACGTTGCTTAAAGTGGGGCCGTATAGTTGGTGTGTTCGTATGGCGATATTTATTTATTTATTTTGACGCCGACAGTGCAAACACGAAAAACAATAGAATGTTAATAAACATTGTTTGATACTGTAGCGCAAATTGGTGTGGCCTCACAACATTTGCATGTAAGTATGTCTGTTTGTTGCACGCTCGCTTACATTGGGGTCACACGATTTGTTGCATACTAAAATATAAGCTTTACAAGATCATAAACATAGCGAATTCCTTACGCAAAACATTCCACTCCTTAAAGATAAAGATAGTTTATTTGTGAACATAGGTAAAAGGGTGGGAATACATAGAGTTAATGTTCGCTATGATCTGCCAATTATTGGCGTACAAATATTACGCCTCGCAATCTTAGTGACATCGCATCCTTAGTGGTACCATACACACCATCAACTAACTATCGACGTTCCAACATTCAAAGTACATAAGGTACTATGGTTTTTTGCAGAAAGGCGTGATTCGCAAAATGAAAGCAAAAGCAATTTTACAGAAGACGTCTGGATAATGCAAATTATAATTAGTGAGATTTCTTGCTAGATCTATGTTAATCTTATTCGAAGATTAATTTTGTAACATTATGACCTATTTCAACTCTTGCAATCATTCAACAAATTAATATAGGTTTTTAAATAAATTTGCAAAATAAATTAAAATTAATCGACTGGTTACGCCATCTCTTATATTTATCTTGTACCCACTAATCGTTATAACCATTTTATATCTGATACAATTGTGATAGTTTCCAATTTAATGATTAACCAACATAAAAAAGGAGGAGGTTATCAATTCGAAGCGTTTATTCTTAATAGTTTATTGCTGTTAAATAAATTATTCAATAAAATAACCCTTACTATATTTTATGTTACATGATTTAGTGACATCTAGCGTCGAGTAGCTGAACTATTAAATACAACCTAATTTGATAGATGGCGCTAATTTAAAATGTATTTTTTCCGCTACATCATGTTGAGTTTACAGTGTACAATTTTAATAACTGATTCAGTATTGAAAATAATTGAAAAACTAACATAATGATTAAATACCCCGACCATCAACGATTGCTCCAATCACTTATTGTACTGGCTACTGTAGTCACCTTGCCTACCATTAATGGTCCAACTATAATCATTCTAGCGCAGGCGTTGTGGCATTGTATCCAACGGTGGCTCACCACAATGATGGCGGGAAAATGGCCGACAATAAACGCTGTCGTTCGTCCTTTACACGTGCGAGTAACAATGCGATAGTCGCGAACTTACCTATGTTGATATCTATGGAATCATTGACTAAACATAATCGGACATCAACATAACGAGAACAACATAATTTGATCTACTCGCATTGTAAATCTACTGTAATAATACCTGCTCTCGTTAATGTGCCGCTGCTGGGCACGGGCCTCCCCTCAATGCGAGGGGGATTAGGCCATAGTCCAGCAAGCTTGCCCAGTGCGCGTTGGCGTACTTCACACATCTTTCGAGGGGTTCTATCAGACATGCAGGTTTCCTCACGACGTTAAAAATGAGATACGCACATCCCTGAAATCCCCAGAAATTCCAGAGGTGCGAACCGGGGTTTGAACCTGCGATCCTCGTTACCGAGCTGAAATTAAATAACTTTTTCATATCTTTTCAAATCGCACTTCAAAGAATGATCGCAGAAATATTGCGTAGATAAGAAAAAAACGTTTATTTATATTATTTCTCACAAGATAATTAACCCTATTGTTTAACAAATAAACGCTTATTTAAGTCTGATAGCCATCGTACAGGCGACCATTATTTGAAAAACATATTGAATATCTAAATACCTATTGTAGGAGAAATCTTTTATGTTGGAAAAACATTAAACATTGCAACAATGTTGCGTTAGATAAAATGCCATGTTGATGTTTGACAAACAGGTAATACGTATTTAAATAAAATTATATCAACACTGGAATAGTTTTCATGTTCAGTAGCGAGCTGTTGATGTTTTTAAAAATAATTTTCAGATTTTTTTCTTTGTAGCGCTAGCTTTCTGTGCAATTTTGGAGTCAGCTAACAGTCTTTTTAGTCTCCCGATTCACAACCTGACGAAAAGCCTTGAATCGACCAATTCAGTTAATAAATTTGCATTATGAAATGTAATATTAATATTTTTTTTATATATATTCTGTTAGTTTTAAGTTTCATTTATATGTTGCCAATGTATTGCGGCTGCTTATCCAATAAATATATTTTTCTTTCTTCCTTCAACCTTCTGACTTTCCATATCTACTGTCAAAGATTTCATGTAACCGCCAGCATAACGTGCCCCACGATAAAGGAATAGCAATAATACAATTGTACAACCACATAGATAACGGCCGCATAAAATATCGTAATAGAGATACGAGCAACGATCGACGAAAAAAAATATAAAAACAGCGAAGTGTAAAAGTGAAAATTCGCGATTGTCACAAGTTATGTGACGCAAGCGCCGATAATTATGCTCATTGTCCGTCGGTTTAGAAACCGCCACAAGGTCTTGTTTACGTGTTGTTATTTTAGTAATTTATTTTTTAACTAGAATATTTACTAACGGTTCGTTGGCCAAGCCTGAGCGAAGGTTGCAGTACGCTGGGTGGCTATCCGATCAAAATTCGATGCTAAAATGTGTGTTGTTACTTACTACCCACTTGTTAGTTAGTTATTCTACGATGAATTAGGAGGATTAAAAATAAAGAATAAGGAAACAGAATTTATAAGAAGTTGTAGGTATACAAATAATAAAACGGTAATTTTGTCGCGACTGTACATAGAATATTAGTGGAAAAAAGTCGAAGGTTGTGATTATTTTCGATACAGGGGCTGTATGTGCCATTTTTTTATTTATATATGTCTGTACACGCATCACGAGAAGACTATTAGACATACTTTAGTGAAACTCCGCAACGTGATAGCTCCAACCACGGTCAACTGAAATTGATAGGTTTTCGAGAGACTGGAATTTTGCACGAGGATAGCTTATATTTAGGCAATTTATTTTCCCAGTAAATGGAAGGATTTCTCCGGGATATTAAAGAAACTAAAGTCCACGGGTAAAGGTAGTATGTATATAATTTTGTACAGTTAGTAACAACAACGAGAAAATAACAATACGCGGATAAATTAAGCGGTTTGCACGGCCCATTAGATTTGTATAAATACCTTCCCACGATACGGCTGTCCTACAAACGCGTGCTTTAAAATGCTGCTTCCCTAGCATACTTAACTATATAACACTAGCTGCGCCCCGCGGTGTTACCCGCGATTAAAAAATATGTCCTTTTTACCAGGATAAAAAGTAGCCTATGTGCTATTCCAGACTATAATCTATCTCTGTGCCAAATTTCATCCAGATCCGTTCAGCCGTTCGGGCGTGAAAGAGTAACAAACATCCATCCATCTATCCATCCAAACTTTCATATTTATAATATTAGTATAGATTAATATCTGTACCTTACGAAAAAAAAATTGGAGAAAATTAATCAACTTTATTGTATTGATTTCTTATATTTACGCGGATACTACACATTGAAATAAAACTAATTTTGGGATTTTATCGCGTTAATTTTATGTATTTTTACGTTTCTGATGTTTCAGCTGCTTCACTTTGTGCTTGGTTTTGGATTTTTTCAAAACCAAGCGCACCATTGCAAGACATAAATACACTGTGAGCACTTTCTGCGTAGATCGCACCGCAAACAACAACTAGTGTTTTCAATTCGAGAGTGAACAGGTACCTTCTAGGCAAGTATGCTCCATCGTAGATCTCATCGTCACTTACCATCAGGTGAGATCGAGATCAAATACTTGCCTATAATGTAATTACAAAAAAAAACTAGGACGTCAAACACCTCAGTCCTCCCGCGATCATGGTCGCAGTAAAGCAGCCGAAAATGCTTCATTTTATCGTCCCTCAATATGCGGATTACATACAAGAGCTCGCGTGCTATAGTAATTGTATCTAATTCGAAGCGCTGCGACACCGGGGCCCTACGTACCATTGCGACAAGCTCCAATAATGTCCTTTTCACATATCCTGCCACAAATATAGCCACTGGACGTAGAAAATCTTCAATTAATCAAAAAATATAGAGTTCAGAAATTCGATACGCCAATTTAAAAAAAATGCTCACAACAAATATTAATAATAACAATAATATTGCCAAACGAACACAGCAAATATACGGTCCCACACTAAGCAACGCTTGCATTATGGGTACGGTACAATGGACTGAGGGCGAACTCAGAATATAATACTTATCTATTTTTTCGGATTCGGAACGTAAAAACATAAAATAAACGCGATAAAATCCGAAAAGAAATTGTTTTATTTTAATAGACTACATCGAGCTACTAAATCGTCAGCACACGTGAATTGAACGATCCTGGCTTCGTCCTCGCGGGGTCAGATACCGATCCACGGAAGCAATTAATGGAAGCCGAGGATTGAACAAACAAATCGTTCATGGCAGTTAGACATAGAACTATTGTGACCGTCGTTCTAAATTGACGATTCGTATTAGATTTAACAGTTACTTTGAGTAATATACATCGTGATTCAAAAAGGGTATACACACCTTTAGACCTACATTGTTAATCGTTATGTAAGAAGTATGTATTCCGAATTTCGAAATGTAAATTAAAAAGAAATGGGTATTTTTTTAAATTCCGAACGTTATATTGGCAACTAATTAACCTGTATTTTTTAAGTAATAGTTAAATACTTGAAAGATATAAAATAAACTTGTTTATAGTTCTAGAAGTACATATTTAACACCAAAGTATTCGAATAATATGGGATAGTCAAATAAGATTTAAATTCCATGCCATGGATGTAAATTAGTAGCAGTTCTTGTGAGATCAAAGTATACTTGTAAAACTGATAGAATTGAAACTAGGTTGGAGTAAGCTAAGTAATAATAAATTGTTATATAGCTACTACAACACAGTTTATGCAGCTTCATAAATCACTTAATTCACTTACATTTTTGATAATGTGAACCCATTTAACGAATATGTTACTACGATTCAATAACTAAGGCACTTCACGCCAAAGCATTAGCGGAACAGCGGGACAAGCAACCAAATATTTATGGACTGTTGTCAAGCTGATTGTGGCAATTAATACAGTTGATCTGGCGAGCGTTTTTTGCGATGTTGACTTATTGCTTTTTATTGCCAAACATGCCGGCCGCTCGCTGGATATAAAATGTGAATAATACAACGTTATACAGCGTCATTTGGATAGAGTCTACTATCATTGCAGCCTGCGCGTCTTAAGTGCATTTTTGATCTTTAAGTGAAGTCAGAATTTCGAGAGTACGTCGATTTTGAAAAAAATATATTTCCTCTCACACACACACGCTGGGACTGGTCGCTGAAATATCAAGATTTATAATGTCAAAGTGTAGCGTGTGTGCGCCTCGCATGGTAACAGACTGGAGTTTACTTTTATATTTTTTTGTAAAAAATATGGCTTTAAAAAAAAGCCGCCCTCCGAGCTTCTCGCCGGATCTTCTCAGTTGAGGTCGCGTTCTGATCCGGTTGTAGAGTTAATAAAAAAATGTTAATGACAATTTGTAAGTGCCCCCGTAGGCCTATACGAAATAAACGATTTGACTTTGACTTGAGTTTGATTCAACCAAATAATTATTTTGACGTCTGTGAGAATTTTTTTTCTTTTCTAAAATCGATCATATCGATATTCTGACTTCACACAGCTTCAAATAGTAGTATACCCTTTTTGAATCACGCTGTATAAACAAACGTACCTTAACCAGTAGACAATGTCACCTTTGAATTTGTTTGTCGGTTTGGAGGCCGCTGTTTCTGCAATTTTCGGATATTAAAACCCACTTATTTTTCATGACACACGTAGGTATAACCTGTACACTTGTTGATTTCTTATATTTACGCGAATACTACACATTGAAATAAAACTAATTTTACAGATTGTATCGCGTTTATTTTTCGTTTTTTACAAAAGCAGCCGAAACGTCGGGAACGTAAAAAACAAAAATAAATCCGTAAAATTAGTTTTATTTCAATCTGTACACTTGTTTTTGGTAAATATATGTTGTTTTAACATTATGTTAGATTCCGAGGCTGTTGTTGTGCGCTGTTTGTTAAAATTCATTCTAAGTCCCTACCGGACCCTATGTCTACTACTAATGCATAGAATACTTATAGGTGTACCTGCGTATTGTAAGCCCAGACCACGTGTAAAGCGGGTATCAGGTCAAGGTATTTTTAACGTAGGACGTCTACAGACTAGATATAGACTTGCGTAGGGTGGATAATAGGCAGGAAGATGAGTAGATTTATCTGTTAAGAGACACCGATTTTTTTCTATAAAGGATACGAGAAAAAAAATACTGCAGTAGCTGCTGGGGATAGACAAAATTAATTGAAGAAACCGGCCGATGAAGGGTTCCGTAGCTATCTATGTCTACAACAAAAAACTTATCGTAGGTTACTCGGTAAAGAATTTTCATGATTTAGAAAAAAACAAGTTATGTTTGCGGTTCATTTCTCTATATTGAATACGCTTAGCAAAGACGCAGGATTTACTTTGAACCTTGATTGTCGTGTCAATGTTGTATTTTGTTTGATCTTTGAATTTTTCAAATAAAAAGAAAACTAAAAAATATATTAATATTTTAATACACATTTCTGGTGTGGTACACTAAAGCTCAACGCTTGTATTATGGGTACCGTACCATGGACTGAGGGAAAACTCAGTATATAATACTTATATAGATATTAAACATCCATGACTCGGGTACAAACATTTATGTACATCACACAAAGCTTGTCCCTACCAGGATTTGGATCCAGGACCCTCAGCGCAGAAAGCAGGTTCAGGGAGCTAATCAGGTCGTACTCGAGGTAAGCTTTTATCAGTAATATTTCAGACGATGATAGCATACTAAAGTCTAGACTAAACTGTTAGGTATTAATTGACTAGATCATTCAATTGCCTCAAAACTCTATTTTTAGTTACAAAAATAAAGTAACTGATATAAAAAGACACAAATAATTAACTGCAGAAGTTTGCAAAGTTGGAGTAGCTTGCCAAATTGAAGAGCTAGCTCATAAATTTGATTAAAACTATGTAATAATAATAATACCAGCCACGGACCTCCTCTTAATGGGAGGGGGATTAGGCCATAGTCCACCACGCTGGCCCAATGCGGGTTGGCGAACTTCACACGTCTTTCGAGGGGTTCTCTCAGACATGCAGGTTTCCTCATGATGTTTTCCTTCACCGTTTAGCAAGTGATAGTCGTGGTTGAAAATGAGATTCGCACATGAAATCCGAAAATCCCAGAGGTGCGAGCCGGGGTTTGAACCTGCGATCCTCGTTACCGAGGCAAGTGTTCTGCCAAAGACCTTTTTTTCTGAGCAATATCTTTTGCCAACCAATCTTGGCTTTATTGACAATTTAATTAATATTCTTATTAATATTTCTATAGACTATGCTTTCAATTAGGTAGGTATATTACGACAATAATATCATGAAAAACAACTACACAAAATTACCTCCAAATGTATAGAACGAGTTTTCGGCCATTTACAAAGCACTTTCCTTCTTCTTATGAAAAGTACCTACCTCCTGTTTTTTTTAAACAGTACTTCGTCTTTTATCTATACATACAAATAAATAAAATTGGAGTGTCTGTTTGTAATATTAAAATAACCGCTTTTTACTAAGTGCATTTGGATGTACTCGTATACACGGTACCTATACCGAAACAACATTTTTTTACATTTTTGTCTGTCTGTCTGTTTGTGTTGACTTTCACTGGCAGATAGCTGATGTAACAAGGAGTAACTTAGGCTACTTTTATTTTAGAAAAAAATAGGACCTCACGAAAAAAAATTAAAACCAATGTTGCAGCGCAGCGCCTGATTAAGTTTGATAGCAACAACCTGCAATGCGTCCCGCGGGCTCAGAACGCGCGAGCAGGCTGTTACCAACGGTTGTGTCTTTGTTAAATACCACGCGGACGAAGTCGCGGGCAACAGCTAGGAAACAATATTTTGAATTTCTGTGTACTTGTTTGCACTTACAGGTGTAATTCCAATTGTTAATTAGTTATTCATAGATTACGCGAGCCCGAGAGCAACAAACTCACTGAATCGAAACACATTAAATGTATAATAGCTCTACAAATTGTATAAGACCAAAGCAAATTATATAAGGAGAATTTCGTGATAAACAATGGAAATAAATCTATCCCACTCCTGAGTAGATATTTTTTACCAACGAACAAAAAGGAGAGGTTCCCCAAATCGAAACGTTTATTTTTAATACCCTAACTACGTAAAGCTGTATCTATATATGGCGTGCACATAGTATTATAGTATAGTATATTGGTATGTTTTTTTTTTTTTTTTTTTATTACATTATAGGCAAGTATTTGATCTCGATCTCACCTGATGGTAAGTGACGATGATATCTACGATGGAGCATAATTGCCTAGGTAGGAAGGCGGCAGTAGATAGAGACGCACGGCTAGGCCGCTTGGCGACATGGCTTTGTTCAGTGGGTGGTGACTAGCCACGGACGAAGCCTACCACCAGTAGAGTTGTCACCTGGTTGGCACCACCCAGGGTCACGTGTAGGGTATCTCGAGGGTACTTAATTCTCCTACGGACGAAGGTGACTCGACCCCAAAAAAAAAGTGAAAAAGGATTAAACATGATAGTGAAACAATTCAATTCGGTTGAAAAGTGTTTTAAATTGTTTACAATTGTAATAATAAAATAAGTGGGTAGATATGCAATCAAACAAGTCAACTAAACAAATTAGTTATAAGTAGGTAGTATTTGGTCTGGTCAAAATCGATCGTTAACTTCTAAGGAATGCTTAAAGTTTCTATGACCAAAGGCCATAAACTGGTATAGTCAGTCAATTTTGACAGATTTTCCATTTTTTTAAGAAGAAATAATTATTTCTACATTTAGAATGGCTATGGCCTAAACGATACGAACGATATAATATCAAAACAATTCGTAGACTAGGCCTAATAACCCCTCCCCCCTAACCCTATCTGTAAAGTGGAGGATACTTTACTGAAACATTACCGGGGCTTTTGAGAGAACTTTAAAAGTGTGGTATCAACGTATCATGGTCTTATTTTCCTACACTCGTGCACGTTTATGAACACATCATGTTTAATATTCCACTAAAAATTAGACATTATAATTCAAAGAAACACAGTTTTCATAAAATTGAATACTTTTCTCTCCGACTACCGCCAAAATCTCCCGAGATTTCCCTTCCATCTTACGTTGAAAATGAAAATAAATATAATCATTATTACCATTAAATTGTAAGTGGATTGTATTAGAAAACTTTGGAGTAGAGAACATCTGATAAATTTTGACAATCTTTCTTCACTGAAACCGCTAAATCAATCGGCTCCAATGACAATAAAATGCAAATCAATGTATCGATATGTAAACTATATCGATTCATTAATATACTACCTACTGTCACACGTAACACAATTTTCATTAAACTCCATTTAAAATATCATCGGCAACAAACACGAAGGCCGCAATTAAATTTTTCGCGGGTTTTCGCGATTATAGTATTTATTACCTTGACTTTAGACATGTTGATAGAATGATAGCGAGTGTCAATTGCATGTAGACCACAGAGCACGGCACAATTGGCTTCGTTCGCGAGATTCGCGACGCGTTCGCTCGTCGCGACAGCGGTTCACAAACTGATACAATACAACGTCGCTCGAGTTCGGTTGATAATGAAAGTTTCAAAGGTGATACGTTTGTTAAAATTTAATAATTGCGTTAGGAAATAAAAAGTGAAAATCGCAATGGCGTTGTGTAGCGTTGCGGCATGCTATTTGTACGTAAGTAATAAGCTGTTATTCATAAATCACTTTAACTATGTAACTACCTACTGATTGTTCACAAAGTTATGTTGACATAAATTTACCGCCAACTTTTTTAAGATTTTTTCAAAATACTGAGTGGCTTCGTAACGAAAACTGACTCCATGGATTCAACTCATGATTCTGAACCCCCAGAGTTGCAATTTTCCGTCGATATTTTTATGAGGTCGATTTTTAAATTGCTGCATGAAGTCATCATAGAAGTCTATCTCAACGTGATTTTAAATAAAAAAAACGAACGAAAGGTTCCAAATCAAACAACAATAGATTTGGAGTGGAGGCGAATAACCGTATTACAAGCCATGTGCCCAATCGAAGCTTAAAAATCCTTCCATAGTGCACCTCTAGCGTACATAAGAATTAACAATAATAGTGTAAAATATGTTAAGGGGTCCATCAGTAGGTTATAAGGGTTTTGGGGTCGAGTCACCTTCGTCCGTAGGAGAATTAAGTACCCTCGAGATACCCTACACGTGACCCTGGGTGGTGCCAACCAGGTGACAACTCTACTGGTGGTAGGCTTCGGCCGTGGCTAGTCACCACCCACTGAACGAGGCCATGTCGCCAAGCGGCCTAGCCGTGTTCCGGCATGATGTTCGGTGTTGCCATTCATGGATGGCGGGTCAGATCAGTTGCGTCTCGATCTACTGCCGCCTTCCTACCTAGGCAAGTATGCTCCATCATAGATCTCATCGTCACTTACTATCAGGTGAGATTGAGATCAAATACTTGCCTATAATGAAATAAAAAAAAAAAAAAAAAAAGGTCACATTCCAGAAAAAAAAATCAAATTACTTATTTGAAATTTTAAAAATAAATCCACAGACTAACGCACTAATCCACAGACTTCGCGCGGAAAAGGGACTGTGTCGCTTTCTCCAAGAAAATTGAAACACTGTATTATTTATTACAAAAATATTTTTTTTTAAAATTTTCCGCGACTTATATCTAACCCATGACCATTCAGTGCAGTGCGCCGGGCGGCCTAAGCTCAGGGGCCCAATTCTGCTAATTTAAATAAAATGGCATACAATTGCCATTCTAGCGACACACTATTGAGGTTCCATTACGACTGTGACAGATTGGCTATTCTGCTAAAACTTTAATGTCTTCTTGATGGAGTCTCATTTCAGTGTCAATGGTTGTGTGTCGACTGCTAGAAACGTCAGATAACGAGTAGATACCATTACTTAGCTACATTATATTGATACACGACTGAAGTACAGAATACGAAATAGTTCTATGGCTGGTCAGTGGAAAGCCACTGGTCTTAATAAAAAACTAGTAGACTACCAAATGTCTAAAACCATTCAATCGACACGCTATCGACACTAAACTGAAGCGTTTGTAAATTAGCAGAATTGAGCCCCAGATCACTAAACCAAGCCGTCGCAATCATGCGCACATAACAAGTAAACTATACGACGTAGTATTTCATGAATGCGACATTTGTAGGTATAGTCAGTGGGTACTAAGCAGTGGCGAAAGATGAATATTCGCACAAGGGAATCCGGAAAAAAAGCTTTACTTGTGAATGTAAAACAAACAGGAGTTTTTTTTTTTTCTTTTATTACATTATAGGCAAGTATTTGATCTCGATCTCACCTGATGGTAAGTGACGATGAGATCTACGATGGAGCATACTTGCCTAGGTAGGAAGGCGGCAGTAGATAAGAGACGCTACATTCACTAGGCTCATGCAGCGCAACTGATCTGACCCGCCATCCATGAATGGAGGAGGAGGAGTTGTGTTATATGGATCTTTCGCCACCGGTACTAAGTAGGTAATCGATAAAACAGGTCATACTGGTTGGGTTTCGAAGCGTAGATAGGAAACAAAGGAACCTTGGAATAACCTTGTATTTTTAATGTGTAGTTTAAGTATTGAATAAAACTAATTTTGCGGATTTTATCGCGTTTATTTTATGTTTTCACGTTCCCGACGTTTCGGCTGCTTTACAGCAACCTTGGTCACGGGAGGACTGAGGTGTCAGGTGGTTGAAGTTCTAGTGTCATAGTTTGACGGGGGTACCCTCATATTTAGTTGATGCTACGAAATAGTACCAGTTTTGCTAGTGTCGAGTATATCTTGATAATTGTTATAAAATTATAAGTACCTCCTTCTGATGATATTGATGACGATGTGGTTAATGAAATGAATCCCCTACCCCAATCAGTAAAGTTGTGGATACTTTACTGCAAAATTTACCGGACATCTTGGGAGAACGTTAAAAGCCAAAATATGCAATTTTATTTCAATTTCCTTCACTCGTGCACGTTAGAACACACAACGGTTAATATCCTACTAATTTGACATATATCAAATCATATAATCATAATCATAACATATACCTATCAAAGAAACACATTTTTTGGAAAGTAAAACAAAACTGACAACTTCACGGTTCAACTTCCGGCCAAAAAGTCTCAATCGCATCATTTGTCAAACGCATCAATGTAATGAAAAAAAAATCTAAAAAAATACAGTGTCCCATACTTACTTACTAGGTTACTTACTATTACTTACTAGGTTAAATAATTGGTGTTACATTATGATTTCAATAAATTTAAGGTATGTATCTATATTCCTAGATTCTATACCTATTAAGATTTCAAGGTAGACAGTTTTTTATTTAATGTAAAATAGTATTTACCTATTTCATCAATTACATATAGTTACTATAAATATGTTATTTTTTTAAATAAAATCATTGGTTACCGTACATCTTTATTACTTTATATATATATATACTTTATAAGGTTAAATAAAATAAGCTAGCCGGTCTGACTTGTTCTATAAACTTGTTGTAATGTCTCTATCATCCTATTCTACGACTTTGCTTTGTTTAAAAAACATATATCATAAACAATTGAAAGTGTTGTTTTATGGTGCCATCTATGTTTATAGTGGAAACAGAACAATGCATCAAACGTATTCCAAGCTTATATATTTATATGGTAGATGGCGCTGTCTACAGTTATTATTCTTGACAAACTGCCCCTCGCTCGGCCACACGCGAACGCCACAGTTCGGTAATGGCCGCCGCCGGGGTGGTTGACTCACGCCGCTGTCAATACAACACGCGTTGATTGGTTGTTTACTTTATTTACATCACAATCATAACCAATACAATAACAGTGAATAGTGTTTATAGTGTACTATTCTATTTGGATACACGTTTGTTAACGTAAAAGGTGATATTTGGTAAAGTTTTTGTAGACGCCGCGTTGTGCGGCTCGTTCACGTAGCGTTTGTAGAATGCATCGTCCAGTGTAGTGTTGTGCTAATTGGGATTCCCTGGCTAAATGCTGGGCTACAGAGGCGCTATGTGCAGCCGACAGCACACACAAGCGTGTCTGAACACATCACTGTCTATAAGACAGGAGATACAGAGGTTCGAAAGTGTGCATCCTTCGATTTACGCTCTCTATGACCTCGTGGAGTTGGTACCTGATCCGCTTCTCGCTCAGCAGATAAGGGACCACGTCGTGGCCATTGAAGGTTTGTACCTAATTGTTTAGATGCCAATGCAACCGTTTCCACGGGTGACTGGCTTTTGTTTATAGTTAGATAAACGCTTGATAACTCTCTTGTACTATTTGCTGTGTGTATTAAAAAGTAGGAGTATGGAATTATTCTTAGTCTACTTTCACAAATTTATTTCGTTATTTGAAATCGTGACAAAATCTTGACGGGCCTACTCATTTTTTATTGGCTTTCGAATCTTAAGTGGATTAACGATTGCTTTCAATGTCAAGGTTTGTAGGCTACACGATAATGATACTTAGATGTATTCTAGTGCTTCATGCTTAGATACTCTCTACCTTCGAGCTAACATTTTCAGGGCATGGTGTATTGTGCCCGTGCTGCGTTAGGCTTCATCCAACGAGAACAGGATGTAATAAGAGAATAAGACATACTTTAATGGGAACATGTCGAAAGCGCTTAAGGTATAAACTTCTTGAATAAACGATTACAACACCTTCGTGATCAGAGCCGTGTCCCGTGATCCTTCATCTTTTCCAATCTTCTTAATTTTTCATATTTGCAGTATTCATCTTAGTTCATCTTTTTATTATGACCGAATCAAGGTGAGATATTTTTTCTTCTTTGCTATAACTGAACTTTTGACCATCAAGTAGTCAATCTGGGCTTCAGACACTATCGACTGAAAATGGATTGTAATTTTTAACCAGCTTTGTAAAATGGGTCAAGATACCATTACGATACCATTGTCATTAAATTGTGAGTTAGATGTGCTAACATCTTAAGGGCAAAACCTTGCACAGAACTACTGTACAATGTCCACTTATATTGTTATCCTGCCATTGACTATAAAGCCAGATCCGAACGATGCCTCACCCATTGATCCGCTTAATAATGAAATTTTAGACGGTGAAGTGGGTTTACACCTGTCCCTTTCCTGCAAAAATAAACATAGGCACTACATTCTTGACGAGAATATTATGAAAAAAGTTGAGGACGAGGGTGGTGAAGATGAAATTTCGTACCAAAATTGTTTAGGAAGAATTGATATGAGCGCGGTGAAGCTATGATAAGAGCTATCCACATAATGTTATACTCATCATCCTTTTACACATTTCACGGGAACCTAACATTTTACTCGATAATTGGCGGCAATCAATTGTTAAACAAATGTGGGAACATATTTTAATCGAAGAAAATGCCAAGAAGAACATTCCATTGCAAATCTTAGAAACCATTACGATCTAGTCTCCCGGGCAAGTTATCTAGACTTGTGTTTTTTTTCTAGGTTAACGAGCCATGACCGATGTTTCTAGTCAACTAATGACTGCTATCGGCCAGTTATTATTAGAACACGTTGATTTCTAAATTAATCAACTATCTGTAACTCTTGAGTGTTATTACTTGCCACTTCTTTGTAATTAGTTCTTATTTTTACATATTTATTATTTTGGTACTGATTTTTGCACAAGTCTATGGGTGGAGATGAAAAAAAAAGTTCTATACTGTTGACCATATTTTTTACATTCAACATTTTATTAATCTTATATGTCAATTCGATATTTCTTAGTAGCAGTAATTAAATAACACCCAACATCACAATTCTTCTTATTTAGCTCCTGTTATTTATAAATATTATTTTAAGGCATGGTATTACATCTTATATGACATAGGATAGGTCCTTTTTGAAGACTGAAAAAGAAACCTCGCTTGACTATAGAACAGAAGAATGTATTGCATAGAAAGCCATCATTTAGGTACTCGTAGCGTTCAAATTCGCTTTGTAAATAATATTAGTCCACGGTAATATCAAACTTATTTAAGAGACACTAGCCATAAGCTACTTTTGAAGTGTTGTCAAACCTATCTCTTTGTAAAACTGGTGCAAAAATCACAATATTGACATCTCATTGAGAGTTGAATGAGAGCTGATAAGAGACTTGAATTTGTCTTAATAAAGACACGTCCAAACGTGATGACGTGATGACAAAAGAGATTAGCGGCAAAACGGTTTGATTGTTTGCAATATATCTTATCGGTTTCGCGAGTTGTAATAATTATATTGTGCAATTCACGTTTCTGTCATGCGACAACTAATAAGATACTGAATTAAGAAATCATCAATTGGATTTGTAACATAAAGTTCTGATTGCAAATAGTTGTCTTAACTTCGGTGGATTTCGTCCTTTCTAGAACTTAGAACGTCTCTTCTGCGTCCTTTATTCATAATAAATGGGGCCGAGCCGCACAGAAATAAAATGACAAAGTATTGCATTCTTATTTATTGTTATTTGTTGAATGAATGTTAAAGCATTGATCACAAGACTGGCCTGAGTAATTGATAATCTTTAGAATAATTTCGTAATGCCCCTTTACAAAGTAAAGATTTTACAAATAAGCTAAATACAATAGACTACAATTAATTATGTTTTGTTTGAGAAACATGGACTTGGATGTCTTGACGAAGAAATAAATCAACGTAAGTATAGCTAATCTGATAAAGCTGTGAACAAGAAAAGTAAACAAATATAATCCTTGTGAACACAGATGCTAACACTGACTATTTGAAACACATGTGCATAACATAAAGAACAAAACGAATGAAGACTCAGCTACATTTTTAATTAATATTTGTAGCACTTTATCCAACTGAATAGAGAATATAATTGCAAGTTATTATTTGTTGGTTTTTTAATCCATAGAGTCCGCTCGGGTGAGCACGACCTCGGTGGCTGTCGACTCCGAAGCCGAGATCTTGACATTTAGCAAACGCGTCGTCGCAATCGCACCGTCTCCAGTAGTAACTGGAGCGGTAAAAAACACAAAGTACCGTATAAAATCACCACGCTCTACCGGCCAGTGTGTTATGTAATGTTTCTTTGTTTAAACGTTTGTTATTAAAACTGCTTGGCTCCTGCTTCCGTGTTCTGCAGTTTAGAGAAGCTTGTGCATGTCATTTTTTTTTATTGTATGTGTTTAAATTTAAAATCGAGCGATGTTCGGTAATAAGCGTATCACTTGAAAACGGCTGGATCGAGTTGTTGTTTGTAATACCAATGAAAAAAATGTTTTTTTTTCCGGAAAATTAGATTATTTGTTAGTCAGCTAGTTCAAAATAAAAGTTTTAAAATTAGTTCAAATTCACCTGTATAAGTCAAATATTATGTCTTTTGATTGAGCTAGTAGCAAGCAAAGTTTCAGAGCCATAGACAAGTGTAATCCGTTGATCTAAATGTAAAATTCCCATATAAGTAAAGTAGGTATGTTTGCGTTCTAGCGAATACGAAAGTTCATTAAATTGTTTCGATAATTTTCTGAATTTGCGGAATACTTAGTATAGTGGTTTGAGTGCAGATCGCTCGGCTTACTGCCCCTGGTAGTTGGGAGATTGAATGCCGTTTAGACGATTTTTATAAAAAAAAAATTATCCTTTGCTTTTGTCTGGGTGTCTAGTTTCCCATAAGACAGCAATTGCTCCAGTAGGATCGTACAGTTAATGCGTTCGTCGTCCGATATTTAAAATTATTTATTTAATGATGTACATTGCGGTTCTACTTCTCCAACACTTACATACGAAATAGATTTTTATAAATTAAATAAATTGTTGGCTGGCAGCCAGCCCTGGAGAATTCGCTTCGAGAGCTTGGGCACACAAGTAGGTCATACATGCAACGTAATTTTTGTATGTGGACTGTTTTAAATTTTGAATTTCCCAATAGCTCGCTTGCCTATTCCGTAAACTGATCGAAATTTTATGGAATATCGGTGAATTCCAAAATTAAATATATTTCAAATTATTTTTTATAGGTTGGCAATCGGCAACAAAATAACAGTTATTGTGCCAGGGTCGTTTATTTAAATTTACTTATTAATACCCAGATAGTATTTTGTATTTCTTTACGTGCGAATTATCTCCGTACATCGCTATCATTTATAAAGATGGATAGATAATCGTCTCCAATTCGAGAATCAACTACAAGTGATGCTATGTCACCTACATATTATTATTTAAAACACACTTATGCATTGTCTTGTTATATAGTAATAGCTTTATTAATTAACCATACTGATATTTCCTCCCCCTAATTAACGTTATCAGAAAAAAAAGCAGATAAATATTTTTCTTTTAGCAAACATCAAATACCAAATCAAAATCTGGCATTTCGTAACCATAACACATTGCCATAATGTTGTCAGATATTATTTGAATCAGCCCTGAAATTTACTCCCTTAGTGTTGGATTCAATATTGAAATTCCCCAGCATCATTAATCTCGCGAGGTGAGCATAACTACCTCCCGGCATTTGACGTACGAATAACTAATTAATGTCAAACGTCACAGAATCCAATTAAGATGGCATTCAGTGAACATTATTGAAAGAAAATGTTAGATATAGCAGGATTCAGTGCTATTTAATGGATGTAATATTTACATAGATGATTTTATTGTTATTTAAAACATTAATAAATTAAATAGAATTGCGAGAATAAAATATTTTGTTTTATTAGATTCCATTGTTTTGCATTTCATGCGCTAAAGTTAAATCTTGCTTCAACTCTATAGCAATCTGCCTTTGAAAAGCTTCTTGGAACACTGTCAGTTGTGCACGGAGGAATATTGTCTGATGATAACAACTTTCCTTTATAGACTGTTTCGAGAATATTTCCACGAACGGGGACAACAAATATAAAAAAAATATATCAAATACCTATAAAACGAAGTGAGACAAGCACGCTCCGGCCGTAACAAACCCTGAATTTGATGTTATTCAGCATTCTTTGACGTTTTGACGTAAAATAAAGTTGGATAATTTAACTGAAAGTTATAAAAGCCTCGATTTACACGGCTAATTTAACTTTGGACACAAAACAGGCAATTATTTTCTGAAGTTTCAAAGGAATTTCGTGTGCCTGTGTACTTTGTGAACTAAATAATTATAGCGTTAAATATTTCAATACAACTGCAATTTTCATGAGTATGAATAAGTTACGACACCGCCATCACGTCTCTAATCCTCGAAGGGCTGAGTTACACTGCAGTGCATAGTGGCGTGCATTGTTTTTCGGACTAGGTTAGCAGATTGGTAGGTCGAAGTCGACTTAATTGTACGCTTAAGACCATTTCTATACAATCCAAACGATATCATAGCCTGGTCACACAGACTGGTCATGTTTTTTGGCCAGAGTTTTCAAATTTACGTCAACGTATCCCGGGGGTAGGTATCATTCATTCTATGCACATTTCTTATTAGGAAACAAGAGCCTAATAACAGAGTAACGAAAGAATGTTTGCCAAACAATAGTGTACACGTAGGTATATTATTAAACAACCCCCAAATTTATAGAACTTTTAATCAACATGCAATTCTCATAAAAAAAAATATTTATATCGAAAAAGAAATGGATTCCCGCAGGACGGCCAAATAACTATCTCAAAATCCACAGCGCGGATTTTAGTGAAACTTCTTTTGGTAATAGTTTCAGGTACATTGTATAGTATATCTGGTGAAATATCTATAAGCTTTTCTCAGAAATATAATGCTGTAAGCGTGCAAAGTCGCGGATACTATCTACATTTTCCAAAGTTACATTATCGGCTTTTAATTACTCGTTAAGTCCACATGAATCAAGAACTACTTAAAAAACGTCACTAATTACGTGAAAACTACCCAGTTGAACCGGTTTCTCACTCAACACAAGAGACGGCTCAAGGCCACGGTCAGTCACCTAACTGTGTTGTTTGTGGTCGATGATATATTTCCTTAAGGTTGATATTATTGTGGAAACAATATGTATAACAATAATATGAAATCTTTTGGTCTTATAACCACAGGGAACATTATTGATTGATGTGTCTTGGTTGACTCATTGATCGTTCGAGAGGTTCTGAGAGATTTCTTACATTACAATATACAACTTGACTATTTGAATTGTCCGAAGCCACCACCACCCACCTCCTTATTATTTTTGAACTTCTGGGACCATTATTATGGTAAGTACCTTGACCACTACTGTAAAATCCAAGTATTTTTTTTCGTTACACAATTTCAGAGAGTAACCTTTCCTTCTTTTGTACAATGATTTCCGTAGTCATTAGCAAAACAATAATGACGTAACAGATCAGAGGTTTTAAATTTGGGCTCCAATTAGCAAACCAACATTGCCTTCTCTTTTTTTTGCTGCATCAATCATAATCTAGTCTATTAGTGATCTGTCTTCACAGATAAGCTAACAATAAGATAAATATATTGATTTTAAATAACGGCAAATGTTCATTATTGGCTCTCCAGTTACAAAATTTAAGCATTAGCTAAGTTATACTACTCACACTTTCACATTTTCCAGTACTTCAAATTATTAAACAGAAGAAATAACTTTATAAAAAGCTATTTCTTCGCTTTCGACTGACTGATTAACAACTGCCCGTTTCAGCGTGCAATATCAGTGAATCAATAATGCACGATGTAGCTTTATTTGTACAGGCGTGTGACGCAGCGAGTGTCGTATGAAAAATAAGAGAAATTGCGTTGATTATATGTATTGTGCTCTGTGGAGGGTTCCGTGTCGGCGTGATTGGAATAATAATACCAGCCCTTTTTTTTAAATATCCCAATGCTGGGCACGGGCCTGTCCTCAATGCGAGGAGGATTAGGCCATAGTCCACCGCGCTGGCCCAGTGCGAGTTGGCGGACTGTTATTGGAAAGCAAATCTTTAGTACAGACAGTGACTCTATGATTCTAAAAATATTATTCTGCTTGTTTGAATCAAATGTTCGTATTCTACCATACATGGATTACTAGAACCTCGTTCGTTGCCATATCTAATTCATTTTATATTTTTTATTACTATTTAAATATGCAATAAACATTACTAGTAGTCATATACGTCATATTAGCTCCTCTAACTAAGCTAAACCTTGTATAGCTAATCTCACTTCAATAGTTAAACTGCCAGATTGGGAATTAAAACCCAAAGCCTCTCGGTTACTAGGCGAATTACACTTATTCAGGCTTAATAGTATTTTATTACAGCCAGTGTAAATGTCACTAAAAATATTTTATTGGGTAAGCAAGTAGGTGATTGGAGGATGATCGGCCTATCCCCTATATCCCGCATTCCAGTTTGGGACCGCAGGGTCGTCAGTGGTTAGTCTTATGTTTCTTGTTGTACATTACTAAGCCGAGCTTTAATAACAGTTCCATTATTTATATTCTCATAACCAATATAGCCTTTATATACTGAACCCATACTGCACGAGAGTTTATTTGATTTGACTTAAACCGCTCTCCTATCAGCATCATTCAGTGTAACAAACTCGTCGCGTTGAATTATTAAGCAATGTGTACTTTTTGCGTTCGTTGAATCACTATTATGCACTCACTGTTTGTTTTTACTACCAACGAGATGACTAAATAGTGGCTTACACGGACCGAATAATAAGAATGTATTATAAAATATAATTAGATTCAAGTAATTTTTAACGATATGATATGATTTCAAAGGTAAGCAATTTATTGATAAATCTATCTATCTATATTTAGTCGTAAATATTTGATTGTAAAGCAGTTCACTGACATCAAAATAATTCCTAAAAGACTTTTGCCACTTGACTGATTTTCATCCTTTTTTATTTACTCTTTCTTCTTATTGTGAACGTCTATCTTTAATCTACCAATTATTCATCTTAGATTTATCATGATTATGCAATTTGCAACGCTCATGCGATTTCAACATGCATGTTTGCTTTGACGATTATCAATAAATACCGAGGAGATGTTAGATTTTTTTGTCTATACACATCCACACTAACAATAGACACGTGTTGAGGTTTTTCTGCGCGTGCGCACCGCCCACTTGAATGAATAGCTGTAAGCCCTCATTTGGCACCGATCGCATAATTGCTGTTTGTATTGTATTTGTATGGATCATTAACAAGTTGTTAAACAAAATATATACTTACGTGTTTATAAACTATGGAGATTGTATGAATTTAGACAATGTTGTTTGCGTGATAAATAATATTGTAATTTACTTAATCTAAAAAACAGTTTACGGTTTTTGGTTTCTTTTTACAATTCACAGAATCACTCCTATTATTTTATATCAAATTCTTATAATAACACAATAATAATACAAGTTATGAAACAATATTTTTAGAAATAATCAATTTGTCTAAGGGGGATAAAAATATTAGCATCATAAGATGGAGGAAATGCTTGCCCAGTTTCTGTTTACTTTCAGCTAAATTAAGTTTACACAGTTCGACCGAACGGTCTCTACCTCGCTGACTAACAATGTCGTCACGATAAACATATTTTATTGTTTGCATCTCAAAACCTACAAAAGCCCACCACGTGGGCGGGTATGCTCATCCATAATACCAGACAAAATTTATTTTACCATCAGCAACAAACCAGAATTGCAAATTTCAACCTTACTGTAGATATATAAAGTACATAGTGTGTTGACAGAAAGCACGTGCTAAGTCGTCACTGGATTACGCTATAACTAAAGGATATGGATTCTGGTCCTGCCCACGTGTTTGCGTTTACTCGTAGGACCGACCACACAAGTTTTGTCTCCATATATAGCGCGGACTGTTATCGAGGCAGCCATGTTTATGCAAAGGCTGTACGCATGTATTTAGCACCTACACGGCGTTTACCTGCGAATTAAACTTGTTTGTATGCTTTCAAAGGAAGCAATATTTTGAAGATATAGCCTTTTGCTGATAAATGAATGGTAATTTTTATTTATGTATGCAATAAGATCGGAGGCGAAGCAATCAAAAATATCTACGATTTTAGTCGCTCTGATTCAGTTTCGGATATTTGATGTGCATTAAATCTTTCATCGAATTGCATCAATTGCATTGGTACCATACTCATATGATGTATTCCATTTCGTTTTGCACTTACCACCTAAGATAACGAGAGACCGATCATCATCTATCCGTCAAAATCATCTAGTTTTGAATTAAGCCCTACCAGTTTTTGGATAACAATAAAATCCTACAAGATTGTTTATCGCAAAACCTAGCGACTCCCACTAGTAATATCTATTATTTATGAGTCCGCAGCTTACTGATAGTTATTCCCTGCAGTACCTCAAGTGCGAGATTCATAGTTAACTTTCCTGTAGTTAACTATATCGTCCGACGTGAATACGTCTGAACTGACAGTATACCTAAAACGTTCGCGTCTAAATACCAATCGTATTCTATTGGTAAACAAAAAGTTTGCTCGATGAGTGAAACCACAATTAGGCCCGTTATGTTGGCTTTTACGTTTTCTGATTACGTTTGGGTATCACAATACGACTAAATGAGACAAGATACATATATTTTGTTTTATGTCCTTATCGTTGTGACTGGTTTTTCGGACCAACAATACAAGTTGAAAGGACAAACAAAAAATCGGTCACACGCGATCCGCGCGATGCATATCTAGATAAGACTAAGAATTCTCATCCGATATTATTTCCTTTTCAACCACATGAGTAACACAGAGAAAGGTGAGTTAGCCAGGCTAAAAGTGTTGAATGACTTGATTTTATTTTCGTTGATATTTTTTATATTGGTGTGAGCTTATTTAATGGTTATAAGGTATCTATATTTCAATTTTCTTGATTAGTACGATGGATGCTAAAAAGGTTTGAAGCTCATAATAACAGATAAGACAGAGGAGGTGGCATATGCTACCTACTTCGATCTACCTCACACTAGCGCATAAAATCGTAGACAGAGAACTGTCAAGGCTTGAATATGTCAAGATTGTATTTCTAGGAACAATATCATTTTATAGAAAATAGTTTGGGACATTCAGGATGAGCCAAAACCGACAAGAGTTGTTCGCTCACAAAACACAAAAGAAAATGGTAGCCACGTTCGTAGCGAAAATAGGTCCCATTGTGACGATTGAACAAGGGGTTCGTAGGACAATTAATTCAGAGCGGTAGGTATACCACAGTCTGTTTACCACAAACTATCATCGAGTTTCGGAAAACCAACCCATAGAAGTGCATCATCCTGCACCAGGACAACGCAAGCCCGTACATCAACGGTTCCGGTGTATAGTGAAGAAGCAGTCAAATATTTTTGATCGGCAATTTGGAGTACCATACTTCGGAGTGGAACAAATATTATAACGACTGGTTTGAGCGTATGGAAAAGTGCATGAAATACCGTGGGGAATACTTTTAAACAATAAAATGTATATAACGTTCTAGTTGTTTATTCTTTTCTCAAACGACAAAACTTAATAGGCATGCCACGTTTACTAACTATATTATTAGGTACTATCCAGGATGTTCTTGATACCTTCTCTCCATGGTGATGCTTATAAATAATATAGAAGTATTAATCCTTAATCTTTAATTGAAATATTCTAAACATTACACATGATAATTCACAGAAACACAAGTATTGGAAAATAAAAATACATCACTAAATGTTCCAACAAGAAACCAAACTAAGAAATAATCAGTATTACAGGTAGCCACTTTTCCTCTTCCAGCTAATTCTGGGTTCTATTCTTTTTCGCTGTTTCCAATCGGTTCCACAATTATTTTTCGCTGAGGTCCGTAAAGGATTAAAACTCTGCACAGAAGTGTTTGTCTCGCTTATCTTGATTATGAGCACTAGCCAGCATCCTCTAGCCAAGAAAATTACGCATTGGGTACGTTATTATGTAATTTAAACATGATTTAATATCAATATTGTTTTCACAAAGACTTTCCACGTTTCACAGTTTACTTCAAAATTCCATTGACAGATTGATTGTCGTGAAAACGTCTTAACTGTTAGTTTACTGTTAGTATACCTAAACCGTGCGAGTGTAAGCTCCCATACTATACAAAAGTATGCTCGATTGACTGAAACGTAAGTTATGGCCGTTATGTTGGCTTTTACGTTTTCTGTAAAACCATAAATCCACCACATAATCTAGAGGAATAATATTTCTTGTATTGCTATTTCTTTTTCAACCTTATGAGTAACAGAGATCAAGCCAAGTCGGTTGTCAAATGACTGTCAATTTTTATTCTGGTTAAAACAATATTCATATTTCAATTTGCCATCATTGTTTATTAATTCGATGGAAGCCATTCAGTTTTGAAAGTAAAGAACACGAGCAAGAACTAACAAGCGGACTTATTATTTGCTAGCCTAAGTATTTCTGAAATGAAAACAAATGTCCCACAATTTGAGTTCTTGGTAAAATGTATACTACGGTAAGTAAAAGCTAAAAGCCGTAAAATGCGTGGTTGCATTCGTCAAGTCCCAGTTCTAGGTATACCGGTACTGCACCGGCGCCTATCTGCAGGCGGTCAGTGGGGCCATCGGTCCATTCGGGCCGCGACAGTTGATTATCCAGATACTTTATTTTATGTACAGGTAGTACCCATATTTCTCTTTTACGTAAATAATACTCATGCGTAAATCTCAATTCAGAAATCTAAAAAAAAAAGTGAGGAAACCTGCATGTCATGGGCCAGCGTGGTGGAATATAAGCTGAATTAACCTCATATTTACGAGAAGTGTGTGTAGTGTACTATCGATAAAATTGGGTGCACTTTAATGGACTGCACCTCTGCCTACTACTTAGGAGATTCCAGGCGTGATGGCGTTTCTCTCTTTACCTAATAGCTTAAGTAATCAAATATTGTATTTTCAGGAGGATGGAAGAACTGTAGATTCAAACTGTCAGGACAATAATCCTGCCACCATTCCAATTCAAAAATCATTTTCATTGTTGGCTGAATAGAAATCAAACCCACCGCCACCCGGTGCAATGAGTTGAGCGGCATGCGCTCAAACCACTAAATAAAGATGCCTTAACATTGTCACATTGTGTTTTATTTTCATTGACCTAATGTGATAATGGATATGTGGAGTGTGTGTATATAAAAGGTAGTTTAAAAGTAGCGCCTGCAGCAGAGAAAGTAAAAAGCAGGAGGCTAGTTTGGTCACGTTATCAAAGGAGACGAGAAGCATTTTGAGCGCCTAAAAGGGCTATTAGTATGAATATGCATAGATAGAGTGAGAGGAAGACCCACGAAGTCACGAAGTGGTAGAAGTTTGTTTAAAAAGTGATATGAAGGAGATTAATGTATGAAAAAGACATACTGCGCCGATCCCAAATAATGGGAAAAGGTGAGGCAGATGATGATGATTTTACTGATTTCCAATATATATTTACATAATTTAGATTGAGTTTAATTGCAAACAAGAGCCTTAGTATGAGGTTATGCCGTTTTTTGACGAAGAGAAATCCTTATGGATACCCGCAAGCTCCGCGGGAGACGAGCGGGTTATGTCGGACTGCTACCGACTTAAGGGTCCCCTGTACGCACGGCGTTTTCTCGCCGCGAGATGCCTCCTAGCCCGCTTCGTTTTGTTGCTATTTCACCTAGAGAGAGATATAGCCCTAAAAAATGCGATAGCACTATTGTAAGGAGGCGGCGCGGCGGCGGTCACCCGAGGTCAACCGACAGATAATGCGGTAAACAAAAGGCGAAAGCATTTCATTGTCAAGTTCTAAATATTTTGTTTCGTTGTATTAGTTGTCTTTTCGCTAGATGGAGCATGAATTCCATATTTGTAATATTGAGTGCTCACATACTCTAAATAATAATAGTTGTATGTTTACGTATGGAATTATATGTAGAATTAATACATTATTAATGTAAAACACTTTCAATTAAAACATTTGTTTTATTATTCACTGGTCAGTTGCTTATAATATAATAACATATAGCTTTCAGTAAACTAAAGAAACGTTATACACAACATCCTATTAATCACACTAATATTATAAAGGCATATATTTTGTGAGTGAGTGTGTGTATGTTTGTTACTTCTTCACGTTCAAACGGCTTGAGCCATTTTGATTGGTATGGAGGTAGCTGACAACCTTTTTTTTTTTTTATCGTGGGGAAATCCTCATGGATACCACACCGCCACGGGGGTGACGATGTGGTTATGCCGGACTCTTACCGGCTAAAACCCCACGGTCCGCCTTCACCGCCTTTGAGCGGGGCGCCACAGGATCGCACTTGGCATACTACTGTGGCGAAGGTAGCTGACAACCTAGATTAACACATAGGCTACTATTTACCGCGGGAAAACTTCTCATTCTCACGGGACAATCTGTGAGACCGCGACTGAAATCGCGGAGCGAATAGCTAGTGATATTATAAACTGCGCCCCGCGGTGTTACCCGCGATTAAAAATTATGTCCTTTTCTTCATGTCCTTTTGCAAATGCACGGTTCCTATATGCTATTCCATAGGACCCGTGCATTTTTTCAGTATAAAAATTTGTCTATGTCATTTTCTGACCCCTAAACTACCACTACTTATGCCAAAAATCATGTCAATCCTTTGCTCTATGCTAAACTAAAACAAATATATCCCGCGGGAACCATACATTTTACCGGGATAAAAAGTAACCTATGTGCTATTCCAGACTATAATCTATCATTGTGCCAAATTTCATCCAGATCCGTTCAGCCGTTCTGGCGTGATTGAGTTACAAACATCAATCCATCCATCGATTCATCCATCCAAACTTTCACATTTATAATATTTTTAACCGACTTCAAAAAAAGGAGGAGGTTCTCAATTCGGTTGTATTTTTTTTTTTTTTTTTTTTTTATTTTTTTTTTTTTTTTTTTTTTTATGTTTGTTACCTCATATCTCCGTCATTTATGAACCGATTTGGAAAATTATTTTTTTATATGAAAGGATATGTTTACAGATTGGTCCCATTTTTTTCAAAAAAATGTTCTGATCATGGGATCCATGAGGAATTGAGAGGACTCCTCAAATTTTATAGGCATACCGATAGCAATTTTGGTATTTTCATCAAGAAGTCAAGCATTTGCATTCAGAAAGTATCATTTGCTGAAGTGGAAGTGATGAAGAAGGCCACAAATGGCCAGCGGAACTTGTCAGTGTTACGTATTTCACGGGTTGCGCCAAGATAATCTCGATTATTGGTATACCTATTATCCAGTAAAAAGATTGATATACAAATCTTTTTAGTGACAAAGAATAGTAAATATATCCACTAAAAAGTTTAAAATAAAAAACTTTTTAACAAAATAAAAACCGTCTTCAAAAAACTAAAAAGCAAAAAATAATCTAATCTTGAAATCTACCTTGTCTAACCACATCAAATATTTAACTAATCTGAAGTCGGTGCCAAATAAACAACCGACGAAGAATGACAAAAGTATACTCAGTAACGAGATGCGCGGACCAATTTGTAGGTATAGTCTTTGGCGCAGACCGGCAATACTCGACTCAGTTGTTAGTTTGGCACCGACTTCAGATTAGTTAAATATTTGATGTGGTTAGACAAGGTAGATTTCAAGATTAGATTATTTTTTGCTTTTTAGTTTTTTGAAGACGGTTTTTATTTTGTTAAAAAGTTTTTTATTATAGTGTCCATCCATCCATCCATCCAAACTTTCACATTTATAATATTAGTGTGATATAATATATATAAATATCGCCAGACGAACACACCAACTATACGGTCCCACACTAAGCAACGCTTATATTGTGGTTACCGTACAATGGACTGGGGGCGAACCCAGTTTATATTACTTACATAGATATTAAACATCCATGACTTGGGTACACACGTTTGTGCTCATCACAAAAAGTTTTGTCCCTACCAGGATTCGAACCCGGGTCCCTCCCACAGAAAGCAGGGTCACTACCAACTGCGCTAATCAGGCCGAATAGGACACAGGATAATTTTTACTGCGGGTGAACTACACATTTTCACGGGAAATCTATTATTACTCGGGTGAAACTGCGGGGCGGAAAGCTAGTAAGGAATAAATGAGAACAATAAAAATATCATAATTAATTTTAAAGAATAAAAAAGTCTTATTAAATTATTCTTTCGCATATTTGTAACTTTCTTGGTAATCGTGGGTCTATAATTTCTGGTAAGATACACAAGTAAAATTATTTTAATTTATCTATATTTAATTCCCAGAACTGTTGGTCTCTTTAATTTTTTTCATAAACAATTCATTTGGGAGTACCTACAAAAACAAAAATAAATACAGCCGATTTGAGAACCTCCTCTTTTTTTAAGTCAGTTAGAAAAGCAATACTTTCTTTTTCTTATATTTAATTGCCCTTGTACTTGATAGTAATAGTTAAGATTTTTTGGGGATCATTTTCATCCGACTAATATTACTCGTATAAATGTGAAAGTTTGGATGGATGTGTTTAACTCAATCACGCCAGAACGGCTGAACAGACCTGGATGAAATTTGGCACAGAGATAGATCATAGTCTGGAATAGCATAGGTTACTTTTATCCCGGTAAAGTGTATGGTTCAATTTGTTTTAATTTTTCATTGAGCAAAGGATCGACATGATTTACAGAAAAGGACATAGAGGAAAAGGACATTCTTTTTAATCGCGGGTAACACCGCGGGGCGCAGCTAGTCTTTAATACAAAAAGTTTTTTTTTTTTGCGTAATAGCTTCTTCTGGTGTCATTTTTGTGCTAAAGATGGACACGTTATTTCTATAATAGAATCTATATATAAGTCCATCGGGACTCGCACCCAGATACGGAAGTTCATTATCAATAAATAACCCACAAGGTATGATTTGAACTCCTAACAGGGTCCCCATTTCTTTTGCTGCAATTGGTTCGTTTCTGTTTCCATATCTGGTGGCATCACTTCCTTTGAGAGTTGAATATAGCAATGATTAGATCCGTTATCATTCCAAGTCGTAAAATATAGTCGCCAAAGAAACACCAAAATATGCAACACACGTTAGACACAGTGCCGAGCGGTCGTCGCACTGATAAAAACAGGGAGCGAGCACTGGCGGAGTGGGCGGGACTACACCTCTCCCCGTACCCCGCGACCCCGCGTGCGAGAGAGAATGTGCAGGAATGGTCAGCGGATTTGGCTATTTTTCAATATAAATCTTTAGTTTCGCTATAATTATATTTGTGCCGCAGATATTTAAATTTTATTTATATTATAGCAAAATAGAGGACCTAAGCAAAGTCAGAAATTGATTTTCATTACAATTGAAGGCATACTAACATGTATAAGAACTTAGCAAAAATGACACAATTTTGAGTGTAAAATTAGTTTATTTCAACTCGCTCTATCTTTTTTTTAGTTAATTGTTTTAAAAAAAAAACTAATTTAAAACCTTGATATATCTGATAAGATTGTATGTACAAAATTTTGATTCAATATGTTTAGTCATTAAGAAGTTATCGCGAAAGTCAGTTTGTATGGGAAAACGCATGTACAGGGGACCCTTAAACCCCACGGTATACCATCGTCTACCTTTGTTGGGGCGCTATGGGATAGCACTAGCATGCACTGCGACATCCAACGAGGTTATGCCCTAGCTCCACCCTTGATATAGTGTGAACATTCGATAGTAGTGATGGCCATCTTGGTAGAATACTCGCTTTGGAGACAAGTTGCGCAGATTCAAACGCGGCTCCCGCTAGGACTTTCAGATTTTTACGTGCGCATCACGTTTTCAATCATGAATCATTGGCTGTACTGACGGTAAAGCAAACATCGTAAGGAAACTTGCACGTTCCTCAAAATTTATTTGAAATTTACCAAATGGCCCTGGGCCAGCGTGGTGGACTATAGACTGAGGAATGTGCCCGGTATAATGACAATAGGCTCGCCCCCTAATTCATTGCGACCAAATACCATTGCCGAAATGTGGGTGCACATGAGTGCACCTCTGCCTATCCCTTCGGAGATTGCAGGCGTGATGGTGTATTAGTAGGTAACAACCAACTATTTTATCCGTCTATCTATTCAGGGAAATGGCTGTGTTGCGTAGGTGTTAATAAAACTTGATATATAAATAACTTAATACAATACTTTTTGTAGTTTCACGGTTTCACCAACAAAATCCTAAGTGACGACGCGAACTATAAAAGTGAACGTTTCCGTACGATACGTATCGTAAAACCTTTCAAATTTATGACTCACACTCGTGCAATTCGTACGTCTAAAAGTATTCGGTTAACTTATGAAAAATCTCCCAAAATGTCTATGCGTACTATAAAAGTAGATTTAGGTTTCTCTATGGTACGAAATTATACCTAAGTAAACTTGTGACTCACACTCGCGCATGTCGTACAAAATCGTTAACTTTCAAAGTTTCCGTGAGCAAACGATCGAATGTTTACTACATATAGTAACGAAAAAAACTCACACTCGGCACAAATGTTTTAGATATCGCCCGCTAGGGGCGTTTTTTAAGTCTCTATACAAAATGTCCGAATACGGTAGTTTGTAAACTATAAAGTTAGCTAACGAAAAATCTCACACTTGAGGTACAGTTGTGTCTCAGGAGTAGTATATGTACTGAATGGTCTTACATTTCTTTATGCACCGAATACTTTTTTTTAAACTGTGATGTGTTCAACACTGGCTATTACTGTGATCTTCCACGAAAGTTATATTACTATTTTATACGCTTGAGCCCATCCAACGGACTTAGGTATGAATCATTGAGTTTATGTTCAAATTCAAACACTTTATAGGAATTATGAAAATAATGACTACCCATTTTTAGTTCACACAAATTTTTGCATGGAAATGACTTTAATTTACAGGTTTTAATTATTTGACTTAGTAATCATTTCCCCTAATATAACCTAACCTTCAGGATACTTAGTCTGGCTCATCTTAACCACCAATAGAAGAAGCAAAGATAGTCCACAACTTCTTGTATATACTCAATTTGAAGTACTGGAGGCCATAACATGCGAGGATATTGATTGTATCTTCGTGTTAAACGTCGGTACATTATCAAATTCGTTATACCGTACTATTAATGTGAGTTAGTGTTCAGTTCTTTTATTTAATCGCTCGTCACCGTTACTTCTGCCGAGAGGCAACGGTATCCGATCGTTTCACACTTGATGGATTAAAAGAAGTGGGCTTACATGATGAGTGCATTGTTGCTTTAAGTACCTATATCTAAACGATCACGCGATAATGTGCGATAATTTTTAAGTGTTGTGAGTAAGTTATATATGTAACTAGCTGTCCCAGTAGCCTTCGTACCGCCTCAGAATCAAATATATGAGAAAATGAATTATCTCAATTATTAGTTTTTTGGAATTTTCCCATGTTTTAATCATTTATTCTGCCTATTCTAAAATATTCAAAAAAAATAAGATCATAAAAATTGGCCTACCCGTTCTTGAGTGGACAATATTATAAACTTTTGACTTGCGTATTATTTTAAATTGTTCATAAAAGCCAACAACATGTCTTACGTCACAGCTCGAGAAGTGAGTGTGTTCAGTAATTAGCTTTGAAAGTCGCTCACAAAGAGCATCTGCTCTAAGCAAATAAATCTAGATAAAGGAACAAAAGCTTTGAAGTATTTCCCTTTGGAGACGATGCTACCGCGAAAAACAGCTGGCAGTTAATTACTTTTTAAACAATATGAAGATTTCAGAGAACACATTATTCTTTATAAATAATTTTATAATTACATACCTAACTTTTAAAATCACACTAATATTATAAATGTGAAAGTTTGGATGGATGGATGTTTGTTACTCAATCACGCCAGAACGGCTGAACGTATCTGGATGAAATTTGGAACAGAGGTAGATTATAGTCTGGAATAGCACATAGACTACTTTTTATCCCGGTAAAATGTATGGCTCCCGTCGGATAGATTTGTTTTAATTTTTCATAGAGCAGAGGATCGACATGATTTTTTGCATAGGTAGTGGTAGTTTAGGGGTCAGAAAATGATATAGGCATCGACATACTTTTTCATCGCGGGTAACACCGCGGGGCGCAGCTAGTTTATAATATAACTGCAACCCCACACGAAGATAAAAAACCGGTCAAGTGTTCGGACCACAACAACTGTAGGGTTTTCCCAATGGGGTAGGCACCTTCCTTAACCCATTGGGGATGCGTGATGGTGCCTACAATTTAGAACCGCTGGTCCAACAACAAAGTCGTTCACATTTTCTATTTCAAATGACAATTGGTATTTTTTGTTTGAAAATTCCCACAAACTGTCTAATTTCATAACTTTCACTGAATAAGTGTACATTGTCGTGTTTTTATTTTCACATACTCTCCCTTTCGTAGCTTGTTTGGTGTAGCACTGACCGTATCCGTCCGTATTCCATATTATTATTAAATACTAATAGTGATGGGCCGAGTTGTCCCACTTAATGTTGGTTGGTATAAAAAAAGAAAAGTATAGTAATTTAAACTATTTAGTAAATTTATTTCAGGCATATTATGAAAAAGTTATTTATAATAATCTATATATATATAAAACAAAGTCGTGTTATTTATAGCTCAAGAATGGGTGGGCCGATTTTCATGATCTTTGATATTTTGAATTTGTCCCCGCCACGAATAGCAGAATAACTTATTTTGGGAAAATCCCAAAATAAAATATCATTTATTTTCATACATTTGATTCTGAGGTGGTACGAAGTGCGCCGGGATAGCTAGTTAAAAATAGTTAAAACTATTTTCTTTTCTTGTTTCTATTAATACACATTATTTGACAGGATTGACGAAAATAAAAACGCCCATGATCCGCCTATATTTTTTTTGTTTCAGCAAAATACCTATCAGTACTTGTTCTATGATTTTTAAAGTAAACCATAATAACTCAAACTCAAACACTTATTGCAAACTATGTGTTCATTGGTCTTACATTAGTTTTAGTACTTATGACATAGCGGCCTTCTTCAAGCATTGCAATGTTGAGGGGCTAGTTCTATCTACTAAACACGATTCATAAATACTAGGTACAGGTACATGTCAATAGCGTTGTTTGTCAAGGTTTAAATTCTAATTCAATTCAAGGTTTAAATATTATTCGAGAATATTAATTCACTCGAGCTCTGCACATCACTAAGTGCGTTACTAGGCGAACAATTATATTATTCCCATTATGAGAAACTCATGAATGGTCACTGAGCAGTGAGCACCCATTGTTTTTTAATGAATACGTGTTTAATATTTTCTCTCTCGAGCTAAATATAAACTGGAAACCGTATTGTTCCTACACATTCATATTGTTCACTGTGTTATTTTTTCATTTTAATGGCAATAAATTTATCTTTAAAAAATATATAACTTAATCATTTTACCCTACGGCCGCTTTATCGACTCGGACTGCTATTAACTGGGACCGTGGTACCAGTCACCCTATTTATTTTTTCTGACTCGGACCGCTCATTCAATCCATTCTTAAATATAAAACCTGATCACCAGTGCCATCCTTTTAGTCTTGAAATGTTGCTTATGTTGACCAGTGTGACAGTTGCTTAAATAAAGATGAAAATCAGATGCTCAGATTAATAATACTACTCAAGATGACAATAGACGATGAATCTTAAACTAACGCTAGAGTTAATGCTTACTGCAGTATGCGTTTCGAGCCAATAGAATGTTCGTTTGGTTTTTCTTATCTCTAATGTGGACCTACTAAAGCTGATTTATGGTCGTAAAGATTAACAGGGTTCAAACTTATCTAAGGTCATTGAACTCCACGTGCGGGTGGATTGATAAAGTCTTAACTAATTTGTTTTCATAGGTTCCTAATATTTTGTAAATACAAACATTAAAGAAAGTCATCCAAATATGTCACATGGAAGTTTTCAGCTTGATTTCGTACGAGTTCATTATTACCTACGTAAAATCACAACAATAGGAGCATCCACAAACTTTAATAATATATTTAATACAATTAATTCGTTGTTATTATTTTCAATTAAAATATTTTATGAAGTACGTTCTATTGTACGTATATTTAAATTGCTATAAGCCGGAATTCTTGCTTTGTCTTTATGCAGTTTTGTCCCAATTAAATAATATCGGCGTTCCTCGTAGCTAATCTATAGGCGCCTATCATTGGTGCGTTGTCGTTTCTCATAGTTTCTGTGCTGCTAAATACTTAAGTCCCTAAAAGAGACCATATTCTTTGTCATATTCAGCAATGACATCATTCCATAATTCGCTCGTTCAACCCTAAATTGGCGGGAATTCAATTGGAGTGTAAACACTCAAGAATTCTTAGACGTTGACTCAGATTAGTGAAGTAGGTCATGTCCCAACGGTTTTTTTATTTGATCAGTTTCAGATCTGTTTCTTCTATAAAAGTGGAAATTATTATCTAACTTGTATTCAGACTATCTTTTTATTGGCTTTTTGATTCTGTGGAGGCAGAAAATGAGAGATTCTTAAAAAAATCATTTAAAGCGTCAATAGCCTAGCGGTTAAAGGAACCGCCATCCTGATCGAGTGGTTGCCGGTTTGATCCCCGCCCCATTAAACGATTTAATCACTCTACCGTCGAACCGTGCTGCTTACTTAACGTTGGAAAGGTACTGACTCTCTGATGGGTAGCTAAATTATAATAAAAATAAAATCAAAGGATTTCTAAGGCTGTGCTGTCGTTTTATACACGACTATTTTCGTATCCAAAGTCCATTCAGCTGTATTCAATTCTACTATGAACACCGTCGAAAATACACGTAGCTCACCTAAGCTAACACGGCGCACAAAAGACACGGTGGCCCGTGCCTCCAGGGCGTGTGTTAATACTGGCACAAATTTAGAGGGAGCTTAATTAAATACCTCTGTGTAGGTAACCCAGAAGGAACTCGTGGAAGCACGGTCGCTGCGGCTTTAAATTGTTTGAAAATGGCCTTTGATGTTTTAGAGTGGAATACAAATAAAAGTATAATGAGAATATTGTAATGGAAGTAACTGGAATGGGAAAGGTTTGACCCTTGACTGTTATTTGAGTTTTTTTGACGTCATTTATTTGAGGATCTAAATTTGAGTTTTAAAATTATCCAAAGGTTTTACATTTGTTTTGTAATTATACATTGTACTTGAGAAGCTGCTAATTATCTATAATTTGTACTATTTATTCCTGTATATGCAGTAATAGCCAAGTTAGTAGAACATTTGCTTTGGCAACGAGGGTCGCAAATTAAAACTCCGCACCTCTGGGATTTCATCTGGGAAGGAAAACATGATGAGGAAACCTGCATGTCTGAGAGAACCCCTTGTACCACGTGTAGTCCACCACAGACAGAGTGGACTATGGCCTAATCCCAATAAAGTGGTTTGTCAGTTCTGACAACAATTCCTTGTTTAAAAAAAACACTAAATCTGGGATTTGGAATAAGTTCATTTTAAATTAATTGAGTACAAATAACAAAAAGGTTTAATTAAGCGATGGATGAAAGGTAGCCCTTACAAGCTGCATGTCTCTTATACAAACCTCTTTATGGGCATGTAGCTTCCGACTAAAAATAAATGAGCGTACCAACTGAAGCGACTAGGAATAGGCCAATCGGATAATGTGAAATCCACATCTCTTCTTCGTTTTGTAGATTTCAATTTGTTTATACCTCCATGTTCTGCTCGTCTGCTTTATTGGAAACGCACCCTTAATTTGACATCTACAAAATTAATAACAATTGTCTACACCACCGTTAGACATGTGTCTTGAGGTATTTGGTACGAGTTTTGACAAAGGTAAACAGATGCCTGTCAGTTGTTTGAAGAGAAAATTCATTTCACTTCATATGTTTGGACTGGCCGTGAGTAAAGACATGTTGTTTGAAATATCTATCAGCTATTTGCTCTATGGCACACCAATATTTCTCAGGTCGTTGTAGGGTACCAATAGGTGTTAACTATAAGCCGTATAAGCGTATATCTACCGGGCATGCTTCGAGATCTTTGACTGCTGCTTTGAAATTCTTAATATCTAATGATATTTTGCACAACTCAGGAACCCAGAATTGAGCCAGAAATCAGTGCTTAATCCTCTGCAAGCTACCCTTCCAACCACTGAAAAAAAATAGCCAGATGTGGATCAGATTTTGTCTCGTCTTGAATGGTACAGCGGAGTATCCAAAACGTGTACATAACAAGGGCTACATAATATAATACAGTAAACACCTTAGACCTTATATTTGGGATCTTCGATCACCTCTATTATAAGTTTTGTTACGAGATAAGTTTGGCTATAAACTTGTTTCCAATTGCGTCCATTTGACAGTAGTCGATAAAATATAGTTATTATCTATCGCTATCTTCGGATTTGAGATTTAAAGGCATACTGTTTTGGCTATGTTTAAGGCATACGGCAGTTATAAGTGTAGCCAAATCTGAATAAATTTGAAGCCAACCCCAATGAAATTGGTAAAATGCTAGGAAGAGTAAAAGGTTAACTTTATCCTAGAAGTTTATAAGCCTATCGATTGCAAATAGGTGACCCCAATAAAGAACTCACGTCCTTTCTTATGGTTTATTCACCTAGTGCCACACCAGAACCAAATAAATACTATAGCCGCGAAGTTAAAATGCTGAATTCGAAGATTCTTCATTTTGAGCTCTTCTTAATACTGTGCGCGTTATCAAAGTCCTTCTTACAGCCATCACAACATTTTTAGGTCTTCAAGCCAAAGTAGACTTTAATTATTATGATAAAACCTTTCTTATACGTTTAAATACCGATCTCTAACATTAAAAAAACTAGCAACATTCATCCATGCACCAATACGTGACAAAAGTTTGCAAACAAAAAGTACATTCAGCCGCTTTAAGCCGCCTTCACAGTCAATTGGCTCGGAAACATACGACACGATACTCAAACTAAAGCGCTTCATGGTTGCAATCGTTGGCAAGCCTCCAGCGTTCTCGTTCACACCAATTTTGAAGAGTGTCGATCGAGAACATAAGAGTGGCCGTTCCGCTTTATTTTTAGTGCTAAGTTCAATAACATTGATAATTGTTATTGCTTGTTTGGGTACGTACGCGAATTGGATTTTCTGATTACGTTTGGTATTAGTGTATTGATTGAACGCTTTCACTAAGGTTATCGACAGTATTTATAAAGTTTAACCTAAAATTATAGTATACTTAATTAAATGATAAACTTAAATTTGAATGTTCTCTGATGAATGTGTTCCAAGTATTATCTCAGAACATTGATCTCTAATTTCGTTTACGTAAGCATTTAATTAACTTATTTACAATTATCACTACCACCTCTTTAGTCTATACTGGCTGTGCCGGCGAACTTCGAATCAAATGTATGAGAAAATGAATTATCTTTGTTATTTTTTTTAAGATTTTTTTCTGCTATTCAGAGCAGAGACATACTCATGAATCAAAGATCATAAATATCGGCCCACCCGTTCTTGGCTTATAGATGGTGTAACTAACACGACTTTGTTTTATATTTATAGATTACCTAATTATACAACAAAAAAAAACCTCATTAAATATCTTCATTCATAAACAATACCATTTTACTAACGTATCTAGTGCCACAGGTTTTAATAAAATAATTTCTTGGCGCCAGACAATTCCTCATAATTATCTCTTCTCATTCATCTCATCATCATTAGCAAAATTTACGACAACGCGTAGGCACTTTTGGCATCACGACTTGTTACTCTCTACCCGAAATATTGAGAAATGGCGCAAATAAAATTAAAATTTATCTCTAGAAGATTCTTCCTTCGCTAGATAGATATCGAGCAAATGCTTATTTTCTATTTTGCGAACCGATAGTAAGATTGATGAGTACCGCGTCCTCATGATATGTAACCGCTACTTCTTAGACCTCTTGGGACCTCAATCCAGCTCAAGTAGGTCAAGGAGATGAGAAAATAACGCTTGTAGATGGAGACGTTAAAGTTCACTAACACATTTAAAGTACTGTATTTTGAATAAAGCATGCCCATCTCTTGTTTTTTTTGTAACATCTTCAATCCAATTCTTTTCCACTTGTTGCAATTATTTTTTTGATCTCAAACTCTAATAGGAAGTCAATTTCCTGTCTATCCTACCACCAGTCGTTGCCGCCAGCTGCCAGCCCATTGGGAAGTAAGGAAGTTTCTAAAAATAAAATAGAAGCCATTTAAAAAAACTATTGTATAAAGTCGCAATTACTTAAGAAACAAGTAATTTTAGTAATGACCTTTATTATATCAGTTAAAAATGGAATGTATTGTTATAAAATAACAAGACAAGCTGTAGGGCTTGTGAGACCTAGACAAATGTCAGTTGTTAACCTTTGGGCCATTAACCTGATTTAACATAGATAAGTACAACTTCGTATTTAATTGTTTGAGAATCCTTTCACTAAATGGAACCTTATTGACATACCTTTATAAAAACCGCATTGTATCTTTGAAAGATAAAAAAAAATCGTGTCTGTAAACATGCCAGACCCACTGGTATAAAGATTATTTGATGATATGTAATGTATTTAAAAAAAAAACATAAGATTGGGCAAACAGTTGAAAATTTAACGGACCTAAGATAATCAGAAAGTATTTATTTTAATAGGTTAATAGTAGTAATTAATATTGTTGTCCGTAAAGATAAGACAGATAATAAGAAAAGAAAATGTAGGTATCAAGACTTCTATTGGATACAGACGTGTGTGCGTGTCCAAAAACTATAAGACAGTTCAAAACACTTTGATTTCTTCTTTCTTTACGAATTTAGATGCGATGAAATAAAATGAATATGAACTGTGTGACTATGAACTTAGCGGATATTTCGCCAGCGTCAAGTAATTAATAGCAATAACATATTCAATAAATAAAATAATAAATGAGACATAAATATATGAACATGGCGCGTTACGCTTTGATTTGTAATTGCTTAGTGAAGACAGATAATAAATGATGAAAACACAGTCTCAATAGATTGTACTTAAGATTGGAGCGAGATGGGCATCAAACATTAATGCTGTCGTCATCAATAGAGAAACTGTCAAGAAAATGATAGTGCCTAACTCTGCCATTAGCATCTAATCGAACTAAATAATCCACACGAACAAACTTTTAACTCGTAATCCCGAACAATTCAAATGAAAAATGTTTACGATGGCCCCATCGCCTTCGGCCTTAGAGACACTTTTTACCCCTTTATAGTGTTCATTTAACGTTTCATTGCGATTCCAATCGTCAGGATCCGACGTTTATAAGACTTTAAAGCATGAAGCTAATTTACAATTCGTTTCTCTTTAATATTTGAGACTATTAAGGTTTGAGAGCTTCGCGTGAAATTTGCTAATCTTCTTTTAGAGACTTGAGAAGGGAATTGGACAAATAGTCACTATTCTTATTGCCGGTATCCACCCAATGCCAGATATCTATAGACTCAGTTTGTTTTTTTTTTAAATTCTTGAATTAATATGGTTATTAAATTTCAATCATTGATCAAACTCCTACAAAAGTTCTTGACTTTATTACACTACTAGCTGTCCCGGCGAACTTCGTACCGGCTCAGAATCAAATGTATGAGAAAATGATATACTTTTTTTTCCATGTTTTAATAGTTATTCTGCTATTCGGGGCGGACGCAAAAATAAAAAAACATCAATGATCATAAAAATCGGCCCACCCTTTCTTGATATATAAATGTTGTAACTAACATGACTTTGATTTATATATCCAAGGTGTAAAAATAATAGTGTAAAATATATTAACAAGGGCAACAGTATATATAAAGATAACATTCCCAAAGATATAAATCAAATTATTAGATATTTTAAAATGACACCTCGTACTGAGCGCATGGCCAAACGCTACTGGTTCACCATCATTAACACAATTATTTTATACATCAACGTGATCCATATAACTTATTGATTCATCCGTTAAAATAACACTATTTTTGTTACACCTTATATAGATTAATATCGATTAATGTTATAACGATTATTCGTTTCGATGTTTATAGCAGTTGCTTCAACAACAATTCCGATCGACTAGTTTTTTAGCTTCCAAACATTCTCGAAATCAACAATTCCCATTCAATGCTAATATCAATCTTCGACAAACTTCTTCGTAAAACAACACAAATTCCTTTGACGCTGCTCGAACAATGGATTGCCTAGCTAAAATGTTTATTTCAGAAAATGGACCAGTCGAAATTGATCGATGACTTGACAAACTTTCGGTCACAAAGTTATGAAAACGGTTCCGGGGTAAAATGAGATGTGTCCTAAAACAAATGACATGTTTAAAATTAGTAGACGCTTAGTAACGATTTAATTTACTGCTGCATTTCTGTTTGGATCTTCTTCTGATGTTGCAATTGGTACAAAATTGGCATATCACGAGGTAAGTTGGCATGTGAATTGGTAAGGACCCTACAAATCGGCTCTACAGATTGGGTGCCAAGTTGGGCCGTTCGTAGAAGCTTTAAATTGCCGCTGTGGGTCTATACAAAATTAATGATGAGACTTTAAGTTAACTAATCAGGTCTATCATTGAATTCATTGATTGAAAAAGGTATAATGTAGACCTGAAAAGGGTGTAGAGGTGGTTTGTCTGAATAATAAATTATAAATCGCCGCGCCGCTGTCTATTTTTTTTCTAAATAATGCTAAATTTAACTACTTGTGTTGTTGCGTACCATCGTTAGAAATTACGAGCATTTTCAAGTTGTAATGAGAATATTAAAAATGTATCGACCGTCCTTATTCTGAACATGGAGACCTTTTTTCCATTTAAAAATATGGTGAATTATGAATAGGTATATAAAAGGTAGGTACAGTCGCAGAATGAAAAGGCTCGTCACCTTAAAGTCGAATTTTGCTTAAAAGAATACAAGATCTGTAATGCCAACATTCCAGTGCAAGAAACAGCACAGCCAACTTTTTAAAGTATCTGTGGAATTAAGGTTATGCTTCGTTTCGCTTATTCCATCCTTCTTCTTTGTTCATGAAATGGAATGCAATGAAATAAATTGGAGTCAATTATAAAATATTCTGTATTTTTTAAATGCATTGGTGACATAGTCAGGCACTGGTATTATATGTTTTAAACATCAGATACAAATAGGATATACTCACTACTTTTGTATTAAAATATAAATGGCTGGTCAAACCATTAGACACGAAAAAAAACAACAGCAATTTGAGTAAATTTAAACATTGCTTTCGAACAGTTGAACATAATTTTCTATGCAACAATCTGTTCTGTGACGTAGTTAGGTAATATGTGCTTTGACAACTGAAGAACCATTTCATTCCGTGACTTTACATAGTACATTTTAGACCTATCTGAACAAATAATAATATTTTCATTAATAATCGCGAGATTCATTTAAGTAGCAAAGAACTAGATACTGAATGTGATAATTAATAATAATTATCATTTTTAACATTTCAACGGTAACAAGGCTTCGTTATTAGCACAACTAGTGGGACAATTGAGTTAATCATCTAAGCGCATGCGCCGAGGTCTTATCTGGCCGTCGTGTTTTTCCCTTAAGCCAATTAAATGACTTAAACTGAAAATACAGTGGTAGAAAATCAAGTTAGTGGAATTATTTACAGCTGAATTTGATGACATGTTATAGTTTTGTGACTAGCTAACGTTTCGGGTATCGCGAGGAGCATTGTGTTGTAATTGCGTGGCTTACTATACATTACTCGCTCAAAACTAATAACATTTGTGACTGATAACTTTCGACAAAAATGATTTTTACTATGGACATTAATTTTGACTTTTACCAAAAGTTTTTTTTTTTACCTAGCCCCTTACACCCTGTATAGTAACAGTGTACACTGGGCTGTATTATCGCTTGCTGCGATCTCTTCCAGACAACCTCAGCTATTCAACTATAGCTTACTCTACTAATCTATTCCTCTTCTACACGACTATTAGTAGCTATTCTAGCAATACCAAGGCCAACTATTGTGCCAGCAGTACTATTTGGACAAGTAGCGAATCAAGTCGACTGGCGTCATGTGTTTCAAACCATTTCTGATTCGAATCGAATATTAATAGAAGTGTTCCCGCAATTACGAAATTTGTGTCGGCACATAAATCTACAAAAATTCTCACGACCAAACTTCCGAGGGCCATTAGTATTCAGTCTCCATTTCACGGGAAATATATACGTATCAGATACTAGGAGCGGAACCGAATAAAATCCATTAATTTATGGACTGCTGGTCGGTCCGAATCATTTGTTTATTGTTTCTAAAGAGAAGCTATAAGTATGATTTTTCTTACCATTTTCTTTTTTAAATGTCTTGCCTGACAACCCGAGGCCTCCGGTATTGAGAAATGATGCGATGTTTAAAAAAATGGTTGACATATCTGTAAGAGCTGTGTATTGGGTCGTTTCGTTTCTATTCGTATAAATACTTATTAGAAACGAAATGATAATTTCCAAACGTACGCCTTGAAAATGATCATCATCTAGTCGCTGTCTATATGAAATTAGTAGGTACGTAAATATCTAGTAATGGAATTTCTCCGTACCGAATTCAAATGTATACTTTAGGTTCCCACAAACAACGTAATTCTCACTACAGACATTACCTAAAACTGTCTATTCCCTAATGTAATTAATAATACCTGTCGTTCGTAAGTTCGCAAAGGTATGGATTGAGGACAAAGAGACCTTTGAACGTAATCCCGTCAAAGGGCAGGGAACAATGAGCTGACCCAACACGGACGTTTGCACAACTTTGATAAACATTGTTGTTTGAGTAGCGAATATCTCAAGTATTTTTAGAAAATATCTAAGCCGATTCTAGTTCAAAAATTATAGTGGGAAAGAACCTCATTTTAACGTTCTTGGTGGCGTTTCTCGTTCTATGGGTTTAGCTCTTACAAAAACCATTATAATATTTAATCACTACCTCATTGATATTACGCTAGTCACGATAAAGGGAGATGGCGCTGATAAATATCTCTATGTAAAGTAAAGGTTCCAAGAAATCATCACCAAAAATGACCATAACCTCAAACCACCATTAAGTTCATAATGAATGGTTTGTCGCAATTGCAATTTTATTGTCATGACTAATGTGACGTATAATTGACACGGGGCGAGTTTAAAATAGTATAAAATATGATATCTTTAAGGGATGTAATTGGTCGATGGATCGCGTATCGTGGGAACCTTGCAACAGGGTAACTGAAAAAGTCTCCAAAGAGATTATAATTGGTATAAGCAATGGGTAAAACTGATGATGAAGACAGTTATTACTTAAATAAAGTGAATATAATATTTTTGCGATGGCGATCAATATCTGCAATGAATTCCATTATAACGGTACCTATTCATTATATTTTGGCTTCATCCAAAACAATAACATATCCTAATATCCCAACGGCAATATGGAAGTGCCATACAAACCCATGGTCGTTGTATTGTGTGCAGAAGAAAATAAATTAAATACACTTCACGGAGCAAGAGTCGCGGTGCCGATGTGGTCCAATCCAATTTGCGGCGGATTCGACCAGATAACACCGGATTGCTTCGACAAAATGAATCGTGCGGCTGTGGAAGCGGCCGTAATGCTTTGATTCTTTTTTTTTTGTTAGTGGTTAACGTAAAAAAATGAGGGCTACCTATTGATCTACAAATTTTTGTAGCGATTATTAAGTGCAGAAGAAATAATAGTGAGTGCTATATTCATTTTACAATAAAAGGAGATTTAAAAAAATGGGGTGAATAAGTTGATAATGTTTACCTGCACTTGGAAGTAATTAAAGACTGGCATTATTATCTTAACAAGAAATCCGATACGTCCAAATGAATTAACTCCGAGCAAGCTGCATCTGTGTGCTGCTGCAAAGTTGAGACCGGGCCCTTATTAGCCTCACGCAAATTAAAGACTTGATTTTTGTGTTCTTTATCGTGAAGCTGCGAGACATTAATCATTGTTTCTTGATTACGACGACGACGGAAAAAAGAGGTGCAACCTGATCCACAAACGACAAAGATTACAGACAGCTCACGTTCAATGTTAATAAAATTATTAGGGAAGGTGAGCCTCCGGATCCTTATAACAGACGGAATAAACGATAGAGCGCGCGTGATTTACCAAAATTGTACCAAAATAATTCTGCAATACACGGAAAATACAAAGCGATGTCTCGATGTCGTGACGAAAGCAACTTTTTACGATGTCATAGATAATTCAAGGGTTCTAAGTCGTAAAGTTTACGGGGCCGCGGAAGGCTTTATTGGCCTAGCTGGAGGTACGCGAGATTCCATTACTGAAGTAGACAATGTTATGTTACACGTGGTGGGTAATTTGATAGAAATTGTTTGATGTAGATAGTTGGGATTGTAGTGTGGTTACTGTTATATGATACCTTTAAGGGAAATATAATTGAGAATTTACTATGCTTTAGTAACTAAGCATGGAATGATATTTCCACAAAATTCTATACCAACACAGCTGTGTGCCTTTATATTTCGCTCATAGAATTAGATCTCACAGTAAAGAGGGCAAGAATCCGAGTTAATTTTTAAGTTAACTTTATATTAATAAATGTTTTTTTTTACAGGTAACCACAAATCCAGTGATAAAAAATCTGCGGACGGTAATTACCTACCAAATGTTAGATCTATTGTAAAACAGAAGTACTTTTGTTTACATTAATATATTCTATCACGAATGCTAAAGAAAACCAAAACGAAATTATATAAGATTAACGAAAATAGGTACTTTACCAATTATTTGGAACAACCTTTCTATCCCCTACTGTCTAAGGTACACAAAACAATAATACTAATCTACCACCAAGAAAAGGTAGTAACAGTAAGTAGGGTAGTCACATAAAAGGTCTTTGAAGGTACAATGGTCTCGTTAGTAAAATGATAGGGTTTACCTTCGAATAAGAAGACCTTCGTACGTAGACTCATAACTACACTCAATTTGAGTTATAATTAACAGATTTTGCTGAAGCTACTGATAGCCGATTGTATACAGTATGTGGCTTCGTAACGAAAACTGATACCATTGTTTCAGCACATGGTTCTGGATCACCCAGAGTTGGAATTTTCCGTTGATCTTTTCATGAACATATTTTTTTTGTATGTTTAAATTAATTTAGCATGAAATCATAGTAGAAGCTCAACGTAATTTTAAATAAATAACACAAACTGCTATGTAAATTAAAATTCGATATTCCCGAGCGCGCTCGTCACTCGCACGAGTCGGGTATCGCGCGGAGGGTTGAGTTGTGTTGTGATCCCGTGTTTACTATACATTGCGCGCTCAAAAATTACTACATTTCTAACCCAAGATATTCGACATAAATTATTTATTTAATTTTATATAGGCATTAAGTGTAAAATTTACCCAGTTTTCGTAAAAAAATTGATTATAAATTAAAAAAAATATTCACTGGTCCATGAATTGTAATCAAGAAAGCTAGGCTAGCTACCTTCTCTGGCGTGGCGATACAAAATGGAAGTAGTAATAGTAATTAACGAGTCGTTTTAAAACGGCGGAGTAGAGGAGAGACGGAAACAAATGAAGTGCGAGGCAGCACCGAGGGCTGACATTAAAACATAAGCCTTATTGGCACCGACGAGAATAATTGTGCGCAAAACGAAGATTTATCGATGTTTAGTTACGATCGTAGTTGGTTCCCGTCTTTTCTAAATGGCCCGGTAATAATTTACTATGGAGCTTAGATTATTTGTATTGCAAAACCATACAACTGGTTGAAGTTTATTTGAAAATTTAATTTAAATTCTGTGTGTATCAACTACATGAAACAATACAACTAATCTAAATTATGAAGATATAATTTTATTGGCTTTGCCACCATATTCTTGAAACTATACTGTTAATAGTTGTCGTATTTACCCTGGGGCCATGTGGGTCATGGCCCGGGGCGGCAAGCTGCTAGGGGTGGCACAAGCCGCTCCTCACGTACTGTTTTAGCACCTTTCATATTCATTACCCATCTTTCGTTAATTTATGGAGCGGCAAACATCATAGGCCCAGAGCTCTTAGCCCCGGGGCGCCAAATCTTATAATACGCCACTGTGTAGATGTATGTTATCTAAAATATCTACGAGTTTCACTACTACACAATTCTATTCTCATTTTCTACGTACGGTATAATTACTACAATTATACAAAAAGAAAACATTCCATTAAATTAACATCAATTTCATACCCAAATTAATATGCTTTACAACATAAAGAGAATGTGGACCAATTATAGACCCCTGTGGCACTCCAAACGTTATTGTACGAATACAGAACATAATGCGGTTTAAATGCCTCATGAAACTATTATAGATTGAGCCCCTGTCAACTAATTTCCATTTGCAAATGGAACTAAAAGCCGGCATTTGCATTGGTAAGTGGTGCAAGTAGAGACGAGCTTTTGAAAGCCATTCTCAATGCCATTTGATTGCGATATGCAGGGTTCATTATTTTATAGACATCGGATTCTGATTTATAGATATCGATGTAGGTATAGGTTGGGGTCGAGTCACCTTCGTCCGTAGGAGAATTAAGTACCCTCGAGATACCCTACACGTGACCCTGGGTGGTGCCAACCAGGTGACAACTCTACTGGTGGTAGGCTTCGGCCGTGGCTAGTCACCACCCACTGAACAAAGCCATGTCGCCAAGCGGCCTAGCCGTGTTCCGGCATGATGTTCGGTGTTGCCATTCATGGATGGCGGGTCAGATCAGTTGCGCTGCATGTGCCTAGTGAATGTAGCGTCTCTATCTACTGCCGCCTTCCTACCTAGGCAAGTATGCTCCATCGTAGATCTCATCGTCACTTACCATCAGGTGAGATCGAGATCAAATACTTGCCTATAATGTAATAAAAAAAAAAAAAAAAAAAAACAATGATTTTAAATAGTGATGTTAAAACCGTTCCTAAGGCTGATGATGAATCCTACTTTACCTCCATGCTTTATAAAAGCTCCAAAATTATTTTCAGGTTTCGAACATTTCCAAGGGAATTATTAAATAAATCACCTTGAAAAAGTCGCTACTATTCCATTGTGAATTGATCAAAACTTCTTCAATTTGGGGATAAATGTTAAGCTTCGGTTATGTAACCAGAGACAAAATAAAAAGAAAATTTTCTAAAGCTTTGAAATCAACGAACTTATCATCCGAAACATCCTTTGATTTCCGGGAAAACAATTTCTTTTCGCGCATACATTTTAATAAAATTCTACTTACATAAAAATCCCTTTGCCGCCCTATCGCTAGGTATTGAGCGAATGTAGGGAGGGGGAAACTTTTTTTTTATTATCTCACTCAAAGGTGTGCCGGGCCAAAATTAAACAAGTTGTGTGTACGGTCTGTTGACACATGAAAGTAAACTTTCAAGGAGAGAGGATAAAATTCAAATTTGAACGGGAAAAGTGAAAGTACCTTATATCAATATTTTTAATGGGTTAAAACTGTTACGTTGTTTGGGTGGTTGAGTTCAGTGTTGTTAAGAGTACAGGTAAGTTTTTGCAAATTAATTTTCATATGAGTTTGACCGAACCAAAAAAGTACCGATAAGCACTCAGGGAATTTTCGACGGTTGAAGGATAATTTGGTTTTAAAACAATGCAAAATTTGATTATGTTGTTTTTTTAACAGTATGTATATGAATTAAATATATTGACAGTACCTACTATAATACAAATATTACGAATTACATACAACAGAAACAATATGTCTTCAATGTGTCTTCAATGGACACGGATCAGTTGCGATTCTATAATAATACTACCCGTGTGCCCGATGGTACCTAACATAAAAAAAAATGTTGAATCATGCAAAATTTGACCCGCTTCGGGTACGAATTTCCAAGAATCCTTCATTAGTGCAAATTTCTAACTTCACCCGTTTTTGTCTGTCAGTCAGTGTAAAGAATATTATTAAATAGACGTAGTAGGTACATATAATAATAGATAGACGTCGGCGTAAGCAATAATTATTTCTAAGAATTTCGTTCTAACCGTTTGAATATTTTATAAAGACAGGTCATTCTGGAGAAGATATGGCCGACGAGTCCTCGGAGGAACGTTGGCTTCTAGAAATTCGGTAAACATGCTAACTTATGCATGTTGTGTTTCCGAAACTGTTGGTGTCTTAGATCTTTATTGGCGACGTCTTCTTGATATGAAGTTACTATTCAATTCAAAGTAAGAATTTTAGTTTTTTTTTATTCTTTTTTTTTTTTTTGCTGCTTATAGCACCCATCGTTACTGCATTTTTTACGTTCCCGACGTTGATAAAATCCGTAAAATTAGTTTTATTTCAATGCGTATATTCGTGTAAATATAAGTAATCAATATGTGTAAATTATGTTTCATTTTTCTAAAACAAGGTGAACCATTTAGCGTTTGGTCGTGCGCTCAGTACATGGTGTATTTTTTTTAATGTCTAATAATTTGATTTATTTCTTTTGGAATGTTATCTTTATAACCTACTGTTGTCGCTGTTAAAATCTTTTGCCCTATTATAGTTACACTTTATATATTATGTATAAATACTTCTGCCGTTTGCAATTCTCGTACGAAACATGCGTTTAAAATTAATGCCTTTATGTCGTCATCTGCCTGTATAACCGCTATATCTGTTGAGGTATTCAATATATTGTATGTGCTTCATACTCAAAAGCGGGCATGTTCTGCATTACTTTCCCCTACAAAGCTTTTAATGCCAATATTTATTCCGCGATTTATGGATTCTTTCATTCTTTTAGGTCTATTGTGTGCTGTGTTTACCCTCGGAAAGTCGGATGTCAACTTATTCGGATTTTAGTTGTTTATTTTTTACGAGATAAACAAATTGTTTTAAATAGTTATGACAGTAATAAGATTGGATCATATCATGGGACAAGCAAGGAGTCGAATTGTAAATTAATAATAATATAATATAATATCGCTAAACGAACACATCAACTATACGGTCACACATTAAGCAACGCTTGTAATACAGGTACCGTACAATCGACTGCAGGCGAAATAAGTATATAATGACTATTCCTTGAAAGCATTACGGAACCCTAAGAAATATGCGCCCAAAAACAACTCTCATGAAAAATATTCAGAACCAAACGGCGGCCACCTACCTAAATGAGGGATTAAAAATAATATTCCATTCATATCCGCAGAATACCGCGCTGAAACGCCTGGTGTACTCAGTCCGCCGTTTTGAGATTATGAAAAATGATTTTCAGCTGCTGAAAACCGTGAATCCCGCTGTAAGCCTAGCCTATCTACAGAGATATAAGCAGTCCAGTTTAATAGTTCCGTTGCAGCGATAGCTACTTTCCGTTTGGTTAATGAGGGTATAGTGAAGTTACGATTGGACGACGAAATTTAATTATTTTATTCAGATTAGGTTTCTTTAGAAACTGGAGCGAATAAGGTACTCATTTAGGAAGGTACGGTAGGTATAATTTAAATATACGTTGTAAGTGGCTTCGTAACGAAAACTGATCTCATCAATTCTGCTCCAGATTCTGGATGCCCAGAGTTGGAAGTTTCCATCGGTGTTTTAATTAATTATAGTATTTTTAAATTTATTTTAGCATGAAATTATAATAGAAGTCAATATCCATGTGATCTTTATTAAAAAAAACATAATTACTCATTTAGAACTAAAACTGCAATGTAAATTAAAACTCGAGACGCTCGAGCGCGCTCGTCACCCGCACGCGTCGGGTATCGCGCGTAGCGTCGTGTTGTGATCGCGTTGTTTGCCATACTTGGCGCTCTCAACAATGACAACATTTGTAGCCCATAACTTTAGACATAGAGGATTTGTATAATTTTATTATAGGTATTAAGCGTAATTTCTACCCAAAGTTTTCGGTACCGTGTCCCTTACACCCAGCATACAGGTGATTCAGAAAGGGTATACTAACCTTTGAAACTGCGCTTCTTGATCGCATTTGTAATCATTATGGTGAAGAATTTCGATAAGTAATTTATTTTTAAATTTGCTCACAAAAAATCTAATTTGTTATTTTGTTGGGCACAAAACACATTGTATATAAAATTGACATAATATAGATAGTGATGATCACTAAGCCATCCGTTTCCTTTGTCTATGAAACCACTTCTGTAGCAGTCACAATGGTCCCAAACTAAAAGATATCTCCCACATAAATAAATATGGCCAGAAGAACACACCGACTATACGGCCCACACTAAGCAACGCTTGTATTATGGGTACCGTACAATGGATTGGGGGCGAACCCAGTATATATTACTTATATAGATATTAAACATCCATGACTTGAGTACAAACATTCGTGCGCATCACACAAACTTTGTCCCTATCAGGATTCGAACCCCGGACCCTCGGCACTGAAAGCAGAGTCACTATCAACTGCGCTAATCAGGCCGTCAACATATTTTTAGAGCCCCGCCCAACATCTTTAGTACACAAATCAGACAAATAATCTTCAAAACGTGATCCTTCGAGCGAGGGTGTGCTTCTCTCTAACCAAGCCACTCTGTCCCCGCACGTTTCGTGTACTCAATCTAACGGAAACGATGTTACTTGTTTTTTCTTTTATTCTATTCTTGCCAAAGACAGTTATATTGCTTCTATAAAGGAATATATTTATGTTTTATTGAGTTAAGAGAACTGTAAGAGAATAGTAAATAGTTCTTTTCTCAAAGCCGTTTATTGTCTTATGTTAACCTCGTTTAGACAAAATTGTGCTCTAATATGTTTGTCATCAATGGTGCTTATGAATTGACAGCGGCTTCCAATATTTCAAGACCTGGAGTGACCTGTAAATCCTGTAATACAGGTTATTTATGCCTTCTACCTGTGATCTATAGGGAAGTGATTGAGGCCTTACGCTTCTACTTCACAGTCGATTCGGTCGTTCAGGTAGTCGATACTTTATCACCTCGGAGCTCGTCAATCGAAATGATGCGTTCGTCCCACATGTCCTTGATCGTACAAAATATGCCCTTTTACGGTAAATCGAATTATAAATGTAAACATTTGTTGGAAAGCCTTTTTTGAACGCGGGCTCGTTATTTTGTAAGATCACTCAAGTGTGACGATTTAATTTGATACACAAATACACAGTGATGATGTTCTAAGGTTATATTTTGCTCGTTGTCGGCGCATGCGCAGTTTGCGCTGCGACAGACGACACTGGGGACTACGGGTGCAGGAGGGGCACCGGGTGATTTCTCAGATTTAAATTCTAACGAATTTGTAACGGAGATTAAAACATATTTTCTATACAGTCCGCTAGGCTTGAATTAATGTCAATTATTTATCCCGGTAAAGCCTATCCATTGAGGAAAAACGCCCGGTGCCTAGCTCGTCGATCAGCTGAATGCCAGCGGGCTGCCGCATTGGAGGCGTCGGGGTCGTGCCCCTCTATGCCCCTAGTCCCCGGTGTCGTCTATCGCAGGGCATGCTGTGTATGCACCGACACTCGTAGTGCCACTTCTAATGGATTGGCAGGGTTCCTTACAATTACGAAAATTTGGGAGAAGATGATAATTACTTACCACTGTCGATGTAAAATCTATGTCTCGGGACTAATATTTCTGTTTACAGAAATAATAAACTAAAATTTATGAGCCCGCGAAATAAAAGGCGGTCGTGATGAATAAAATGTGAAAAAAAACTGCCGATTCGTTGAAAATAAAGACAATGAAAATGAATGAATACAGTAATAACGGTAATCAGCTTAAACGCTTAATAAACAAACTAACTCAAAGGAACTAATTCCAAATCCTGCTAGATACCTAGTACCCTAAACAATTTCGCACGAAATTCTTTTTTTTTCCGTGATACTTAATATTAAAATTGCAAACGTAAAGTATAGCTGTTTGGCACATTAAACAAATATTATAAAATATTTAACTTTGTTGTGCCACGCTTTGTCATAAGGTAAACAGGGAACAGCCATTAGAGACCTTTTACCTTTAGTGGGATGGTGGATGGTGCGACTAAACAATGCGATTTTAATGTCGCAGCGTTGTGAGTATGCTTAATAATCAGCCTAGTGTGTTTGAGCACTCTACTACTACTCTACTCTACTACTCTACTCTACTCTACTACTCTACTCTACTACTCTACTCTACTACTCTACTCTACTACTCTACTCTACTACTCTACTCTACTACTCTACTCTACTACTCTACTCTACTACTCTACTCTACTACTCTACTCTACTACTCTCTTCTACTACTCTACTCTACTACTCTACTCTACTACTCTACTCTACTACTCTACTCTACTACTCTACTCTACTACTCTACTCTACTACTCTACTCTACTACTCTACTCTACTACTCTACTCTACTACTCTACTCTACTACTCTACTCTACTACTCTACTCTACTACTCTACTCTACTACTCTACTCTACTACTCTACTCTACTACTCTACTCTACTCTACTACTCTACTCTACTCTACTACTCTACTCTATATTCTTTGTTTTTTTCAAGTATGTTATGGTCCAGTCTTCTCATGTGTGCGTACTATCCTAGTAAAAATACAATACAGCATTATACAGTGTGATACAAAAAAGTATACTAACGTTTGAACCTGTTGCGCTTCTTTAGCGCATGTGTAATTAGTATGAGAAGTCAGTATTTCGATATGTCGAATTTAAAAAAAACACATTTTGTTGCTAACATAATAACAACTGTAATTACAAAAAAAAAATGAAGTCATACCATATCTGAAAAGTGGGTTTTTTTTCTTTTTCGTGCTAATGGGCTTTGATGTGAACTACAAGTATCAAATAAAACTGGCCAACGTTTTATGAACGTAATGAAAACTTTTTGAGTTATACAGAAGAAAACTACAGAATCCACAACTATGCGTGGTTGAATACGCAAGTGGCCGGTTTTTCTATAATCTTACCTTAGAACAGTTGTAACCCTTTCAGTAGTAATGCCTGGTTTGCGTTTGATGATATAACTGTTCACTGCAGTCGCAATGTCTGCAGCCCGCCTTCAAAAAGCTCAACAGAAGCTCCCAAACTGTTACCAAGTCGTACACAAAACTCGTTGAGTTTACAATTACAGGTGTTTTTGTTTGCAAAATGTTTTGCGTTAACTTCAACTAACATCTTTGTTTCAGTAACTCTACATGTTTTCCTGCTTTTGTAATTTCAGAATCAGGTATTACGGAAGTACGCAAATTTTCTTTGCAAAATTGTCCCGCTAACATAAAATTTTCCACACGTGGTGGTTAGAAAAATATGGAATGTTGAGAAGTTGGAATGTAGTCTCTTAGAAATATACATATACATATATTATATTTCTAAGAGACTACATATACATATATTACTCATGTAGTTGGTAATGTTATAAGAATAAATAACATGTTATAAGAAGGAAAGGGGTTGCACACATTTTAAACACAAACAACCTTCACTTTAATTCGTTTTAAAAAACAATATGGCTTCCATCATATTGTTATGTCGATAATTTTGCCAATAACTGATTTTGAAAATACCAAGGGTATGTCGGGTCGGTAATACACAACATTAAAATACGCGCGAAATTTTGAAATTTTATTTCGATCTTGCAAATGTAATTACATATACTGCGAAGTAGTTTCATAATAAATGACATATTTAAGCAAATATCAGTGTACTAAATAAAGGAACGGCTTCGCAAGGCTGCTCTAAATATTTTAAGATTTCCGAGATCTCACCAAAAATGTATGAGGACAATTGTTATTGGTTATTTTCTTAATTAATATTCTGTTCACACATTAGTTTTAAAATTCATTTTTCATTGGTCCAAATATCAAACTATTAACTCACTTTTACTAACAATTAATGTAGATCAATAAACATAAGACAGATTCTAATACCATCTCATCATAAGGGATCTTATGCTTCAACCTCAATGAATATTAATACTTACGAAACCTGATATAATATTCATCAAAACATATTTTGATCAGTAGTGCTGTGTTGTCACGACTTCTAAGCTCCGCTCCCTTCGTGCCCTCCGCCCTTGCTGGATACATGAGCCTCGAGCGGTTTGTGAAATAACTAAGGATTAAAGCCATCGTTTCTCCCATTACTAGCTACTAGTGATGTGCTACTATAAGACTGGAGTCTGGGATGAATATACTTTTTTATGTAGTCTTTAAATGTCCCAATCCTGAGCCTATCTCCTCTCTCTGGCTTAGACTATCTCTTGTCATGATGTTGCCGCAATGGTATTCTAATCATCTCCCCATCTTCCCCTCTGTCACCTTATTTTTTTGAACGCCAGTCGTTAAACCAGTTGCTGATAGTTATTTGCTGACATTCTGCCCTTTGTTATATCTTTGCTGACCAGTCTTTTGCTGTCTCAAAATTATTTGTTATTCAATAAAATTGTCCTCATGCAACACACTTTAGCTAAAGATTAAATTGACTTAGAAATAGTTAACAAATATGAGTAATTAATAATTTTTTTTGCGAGAAAAACATTGTTCTATATTATTTCTGTACATCTTATGTCTATTCTTATTATATTGTCCATTAATTAGTCTCCTTATAACACCGAACTGTATTTAATGACGCGAGACGTACCAGTCAAGTCTGCAATGTAAGCAAAATAAACATAGCCCCGGGATATCATGAAATCCCGGGCCCGTGAACAGTAACACTTGACGTCACTACACCACTGCCTTTGTTTCACCTCCATTCAACGATTCCATTTACAGTGGAAGGTAATAAGGCAGTTTGTTTTGATGTTGCGACTCGGTTATTTATAGTTAAGTCCTTCATTGTTTACTTTGATGAACATGTCTATCTACATCAACAAATAACTATGAAATGTTAATATTGTGTGTGTAGTGATGGCGACTATAATTTTCAAATACAGAAAGACATTTAATTTTTTTTTTTTATTACATTATAGGCAAGTATTTGATCTCGATCTCACCTGATGGTAAGTGACGATGAGATCTACGATGGAGCATACTTGCCTAGGTAAGAAGGCGGCAGTAGATAGAGACGCTACATTCACTAGGCACATGCAGCGCAACTGATCTGACCCGCCATCCATGAATGGCAACACCGAACATCATGCCGGAACACGGCTAGGCCGCTTGGCGACATGGCTTTGTTCCAGTACCAGTAGCCAGTAGCAGTTCATAAGAGTAGATTGCATTTAATTTATTATTCTGAATGTCGATAACCGAAATGATATATTACTAGCTGCGCCCTGCGGTGTTACCCGCGCAAAAAATCATGTCGATCCTTTGCGCTATGAAAAATTGAAACAGATCTATCCCACGGGAACCATACATTTTACCGGTATAAAAAGTAGCCTATGTGCTATTCCAGACTATAATCTATCTGTGCCAAATTTCATCCAGATCCGTTCAGCCGTTCTGGCGTGATTGAGTAACAAACATCCATCCAAACTTTCACATTTATAATATTAGTGGGATAGTACACCATCACGTCTGGAATCCTCAAAGAGGAAGGGAGAGGTGCACTACAATGTACCCATGTTTCGCCGATGATATTTAGTCCTAACGTAATAGGGGTATGTATAGAGGCAATACTATTTATAATACTCTAATTATGGATATTACAAAACCGCAATTACAAAAACAGCAATTTCATCAAATTAACATAGAGAAATTATCGTATTTGTAATTACCAATTTTTACAAATTTGTCATACCTGAAACAGAAGTTAGCCAACACTCTAATACCAAGTCGAAACATTGGAATATAGTCATGTCATCTGCAACTACCGGCCTAACTCATCTATTATATTAATTAAGGTGTTCAGTTACAGTATTGGCAACTGCAACAATGTCCAACTTGGGGAATTAGTTACCTCCGCTCCTCCGTTGCACATGCTAACATAACTTTAGTACGCGATGTACATACATCATGTACTGGGGACTTGGAATATTGATAGTTAACGAAATCCAAATTTATTTCAATAACTGCAGAGTAACCTGAGGTAAATAATAGTAGCGTTGTTGGGGAAGCATGCTGTCATTATCATGCAATAATAAAGCTCAATGTCGCTGAGCGCGCAATGGGGAGAGATAGGCACGAGGTTTCGCTACGCGATAGAATGAAGATATCCATAGACGAACTAGAGTAAACGACATAGCTCAAAGATTGCAAATTTGAAGTGGAAGTGTGCGGGGCAGAAAGGATCTAGAATGGACCACGAGCCGGAGCACGTAGTGTAGGACGATTCCCCATAAGTGGACCTATAATATCTCAGTAGAGTTAAGAAAAACAAATATAAATGACAATTTGTATGTGCCCCCGTAGGCCTATACGAAATGGATTATTTGACTTTGACTTCACACGCGCCGTAGGATCAGTGGATACGACTGCCGGAGGACTGTGATGTGTGGAAGTCATTTGATGCCCGCGTCCAGCAGTGGTCTTTCGGCTAATGGAAAGATTATCATGCTTATTTAGGTAATTTGTGGTTTAAGCGAGAAGTAAGACGCTTACGTTCTTGTAACCCTACGTAAAAGGATTATGCTTGAGCGTCAGTGCCTTTGTTACGCTATAAATGATTACCTCTACATAAACTTACGTTAAAGGACAACTCCATAATGTCCCCTAAGTCCAAGTGAACACCATTTATCACCTGCGTAAGTAACTTAGCAACTGGTCTGGTCTGCCCAACAAACTAGGTACTTAGGAACTGCAGACGCGAGCTTCAAAACACGTGTCTAATGTTTCAAAAGCTTAAATATTCGCCGTCCGAAATGTGCTTAAATGTTCACAATTAATTAAACGTTAACAAATCTGCGCTAGGAGGCACTTTCCTTGCATAATAGTATTAGCTTTAGTTGTAGGCTAATTAAAATAAGCCCAGTGTATTCTGAAAAAATAAAATGCATTTCCTAGATTAAAATGATCCTTAATGCTAAATACATCATGTACTTTTTCTGAACTTCGTACAAAAAAAAACAAAAAAAAATCCATTGCATTTCTCAGTACCGTAACTAATGTTGCCTATAATTCTATTTTACATATTATCTGGGTGTAGACACGACCAAATTACAGCCTTATTATAATAATGTATAGGTTCGGTTTCCATATCAATATAGCAGCAATTCCACAAAGAAGATAAGAATTCCACCCGCAACTCCTCCAGCTTATTAGTTGTTGCGGAGCCAACTAACAAGTGCAGCTAACTTCCACCGGCTTTCAGGTATCTTCCAAGTTATTTTATTAGTTCTGAGCGCGACTTACGAGGGCGTTCTTTAAATGTAAATATGGGGCATATTAAATTGCACTGCCTGGTCGTCATGCAAATAAGAGGAAAGGTAAATGAGGTTCGAAAATGAAACGGTAAAAGACTTGAAAGAAAATAACGCTTAAAAGGTTTCACATCCACCTTACCCGTATTAAACCAAGATAACGAGGTATGACTTGTGTTGGGGACATGCTTACGCCTGCGATGACGATAGCGGTGGAGAGCAGGGTTGCGCCAGCGCACAAGAGCTGAAGGCTGATCAATGGGTGCAATTCCTGCCTCTAACTCACGACTGAAGCACATTATTGCTTCCAATATAAACTTTTTTTATCTGAAGAATCACACAAATATTACCCCCTCCCCATATGGAATGGCTTCTCCTAACAACATTCTCCCCCCTTAGTAGGACATTAAAAAGAAAGACTAATATTGTTATTCCTTTCTATGTATTTATGTATCCTTGTGTGTATGCTGAATAAACTTTTTCATTTACAAATTCGGTATCAAACTCAATGAGTACGTCAATGGAACTACCAGCTGCCAGCAGCTACTATGTATAATTCGTTCCCTGATTTCTGTAAATGTTCATATCTGCCTTGAAAACAGTTGACTCAACAGCCCTAAAATTCCGTCAGGAATATCGCCTCGCTATTACCATAATTACATCGGCGTCCGTCGGACAGGAATCGATTACATAATCAAGTGAATCGAGCGATGACCGCGTAACCAAATCCTTTCGCTCGCTCGACCCTAACATTGTTTTCCCATGGTATTACAAGTAGGTACGTTTTCTTTTATGCTTCATAATTTTAGTCTTAGAATATAAGGTTGGTGTTGTTCTATAATTTAAAAACAAGTGTCTTTCAGATTTATTTTTTTCAATTGTGACGATGGAGTGCTCATGTCATGCTCACTTTAATGTCCTTGTTTGTAGTAGCTCTGTGGAGCAGATCACTCTGTACGGCTGCCAGTACGGCGTTGTAATTCTTCGGGTTTCTTCGGGGTTTCTTTTGATGGGATATTTTTGGGGTTTGATGGTAATGAAAGTTCGTGTCGTTGCTGCTGAGTCTTTTTTATTCTATATTGAATCACCTTTTTAATTATAGCACAGAACAATAGTTTTTATGGTATTCCACAGAACAAGTAGTGTAACTTTACATTATAGCACAGTACAATACAGATTTTATGGTATTCCACAGAACAAGCATCAAAGTGACATTGACAAGTTTTGCTAGCGCCATCTAGTGTTCGTTTAGGTAAGAGTCTCGAGGACACTAGATGGAGCTAACACACTCCTTTGGTAGAGGAGAGTGCTCCTCAAGATAGGCTTATGCACGGTCCACCCATGTTCCTCTCGACAACATTTCTTTCTTTTATAATATACATCTTACAAGCTTTTGTAGATTTATTTCCAAAGCTCCCATTTGCTTCTGTAACATCCTACTGTATTTTGCCAATATTATGTTTCAAATGTATCTATTGTTATTGCTTCCACCTATGTATTGTCACCATCCACTGAATATTGTGCGATTACATTTATCAGTCCGGGATCGATTACGTAATCGATTGGAGCGACCGATGACCGCGTAAGCTGATCCTCTCGGTCGTTTGAACCTACGAGTACCACTGATATTCTCACGCTCAGCTTCGGTAATACAACGTGAGTTGACGATAACAAAGACTACTGATTGTACTTCAACAAGATTTATCAAGGTAAAAAAATAGAAGAATTGTGTGATATAAAAATATATTAAAGCATCAAACTATTAAGTAAGCAACTGTTGTTGAACTATTATTTAGTTTGGAAAGCTAAAGAGAGCCAAAGTAGTTGGGTCGTTAGCTATTCTAGAAGCATCTTAAAAATAAATATTAACACCTTTATAGCAGCAGTGGAATTAAAAGTTAGTTGAAAGCTTAGTAAATGTTTAATTCCATTATTCAGTCTTTAGTTAGGTTGCTACTTGCTACGTTCAATTCAAAATGCTTTGGAGTCTTTTATATAACATTATCCTGCCACCAAAAATACTACGTATGATAAATGATGATGGTCGGCGGCCATCGGATATCAATTACTTTATCGATTGCGACCGATGACCTCTTAATAACCCTCGCTCAAATCGTTCGACCCCTTACATTGATTACCACACTAGGGATTGACGTGTGACACTATTAATGGCTGGTCCTATATTTATTTCAGCGTCCAGATATTATTATAAGTACTCCACTGAATACTGTCATTGTCAAGGAACTGAATAGTTGTGGTTGGCTCACCGTCTGCATTTTATAGGTACAGTTCTTCTATTATTATTTTTTTCTCATTTGTCCTGCATTAATAATCCATATTCGTCTACCTTTTTATTCCTTTTTCGCCCGACAAAATATACTTATTCCTTTTTTTAACTGGACGTTCTAATTCTGAATTACTATCATTGTGTCATGTATTATGTGTTACATTACGTCTATTTCATTTACCATGTCTAGTCTCTTTCTTTGTTCAACTATTTTTGAAAACATTTAATTTGAATGGCCTAGTGTGTAGTGTGTTTGACGGCCTGATTATGACAGTAGGTAGTGCTCCGCTTTCTGTGCCGAGGGTCTCAGGTTATAATCCTGGTAGAGGAAAACTATTGTGTTATGAACACGAATGCTTATATACGAGTCATGGATGTTTAATATCTATATAAGTATTATATACTGAGTTCGCCCTCAGTCCATTGTATGGTACCCATAATATAAGCGTTGCTTAGTGTGGGACAGTATAGTTGGTGTGTTCGTTCGGCGATATTATTATTATTATTTTGTTGCTTAGAAATCTGTTCATTTTATATAAGATAAAAACTACTCGCATTGGTAAAACATATGTGATTTATTTTTGTGATCTGAGATTCGAGAAGACGAACGTAATTTTATTGAAGATTTGCTCCTCCCTTTTTGCAATAGAGTAAGTAGAGAAAATTAGTTAGCGTCTTTCTTCAGTCCTATTAGTTTTCATTGAATTAGTCGCATGTTCCTCAGGCAATATAACGTTTTCCCGGGACGCAACGAGGGTTAAATCTAAGTGACATTGTCTGATTTGAATCCTGGCTTATGGGAATCAGGGTTGGAAATATAAAAGAAACCATCTAAATATTATTGTTCGGGATATCAATAGACAAAAACGCCATTATTCATGACATTAATAATATGCAAACTTTATAACTATGCAATGTTTTTTATATAGAGTAACCATTTTTTATTTTAAGTACCCATTCAAACCAGTGTCACAAATCTGTTGTTCCTACTTGAAAAGCGATCAAATTAAATGGACATGAATATGGCCTCATCCTCAACTAAGTAGGTATTTTGACAATATTTTACATACATACACAGCCTCCTGGCTTACAGGAGTAGCAGTGGTGGGAGTGTGTGGCGGGCCTAGTCACATAAATATACATACACAGCCTTACCTTAAGTTTATCTTGTAAGCAAGTACAAGATTGATTATAGTAATTTAAAATACTATTCCACTCAGACGATTACAAATCTATACTAATATTATAAATGTGAAAGTTTGGATGGATGGATGGATGGATGTTTGTTACTCTTTCACGCCAGAACGGCTGAACGGATCTGGATGAGATTTGGCACAGAGATAGATTATAGTCTGGAATAGCACATAGGCTACTTTTTATCCCGGTAAAATGGGTTCCCGTGGGATAGACATACTTTTTAATTGCGGGTAGCACCGCGGGGCGCAGCTAGTTAGAAATAAATCTCAAAAGAATCTTCAAAATCACACACTTATGATATAACAGTGGTCCTCATACTAGGCGCGAGCCTGTGACATGAAGCCATATACTTATTATTAACAATTAGGTTTAGTGAGAAGTGGGAAACGTGTGTATAGTAACGAATTTTTATCCAATTAAGGTCCAAAGAGAAACACAAATTATCAAAGGGAAATAAATAAAAGTTGTCTATACCTCGCTACATGGATCCCGATAAATCCCCACCGGATCCCATCAGACTCATCGGCTTTTCCTTTAATATTTCATGAGAGTTTTTAATGCGCAAATCTTTAGGATTATGTGGAGATAAACAGCACTCTGTTTCATGCAAAGTAGGTAGCATTTTAAATGTGTTTATGTTTTTTTTTTATTGACTGCCTGTGTAGTGGAAATGGTTCCGTGATCTAGAATGTTTCTATATAACCGACTATATAAACAGTACTCTGACTTTTTGGTGCAAGTTCGTATAAGCAATTAGAAAACGCGCTAATACATTCAATTATATTCCACATGTTACGAAGTTGAAGTCACCATCTAGGTACTTGTAGACTTTACTGCCTTGCTACGTTATTGATAAAGCGAGGTTGATACTGAAATCACAATTCTTCTACAACGTGTAGGTACCTACATAAACCCCGAAGTGAAACAGCCCCCAGCCACGACCCCAGCTGCACCATTTCAATTGTTCTCATAAACGGCGTACAACAGAATAAAAATCCACGCCGCCCGCCGCGAGCCTACACTGTAATGAGATAATTTTATAATAAAATAAAAATCAATTTTCTATTACGAAGAACATTTGAGAGCGAAGCCTTACACAACTTTCCCAAGTTGGCTAGAACCTACTCCATATTTTCACAATGTTATACTTGCTTTATTTTTGTTGCAATGTTAATTCAGCGGATTTTTCTTTTTGGAAAGGTTATACAGGGTGTAAAGGGCGTGGTTACGATATCTTTGGGTAAGTGTTACACTTAATGCCTATAATGAATTTATATAAATTATGAGTTAAATGTTGTAATTTTTGAGTGCGCAATGTATCAATGTATATGTTAAGCAAGCGATCACACCACAACTGCAACGCTCCGTGCGATACCCGACTCGTGCAAGTGACGAACGCGCTTGAGCGTATTGACATTTAATTTACATTGCAGTTTTAAATTTAAAATAGTGTTTTTATTTAAAATTACGTTGAACGACTCCTATTACGATTTCATGCTCAAATTAATTAAAACATATCGAAAATAAATGCGTATATTCATGAAAAGATCGATGGAAATTCCAGCTCTGGGAGGTTCAGAATCATGAGCTGAAGCCACTGATTGCTGGACCTGCAGAATGGAGGCACACCAGCTATGTACAAGAAGAAAAGAGTATTTAAAGTTGTTCCAAAATGGATTTATAGTCATTGAAAAATGTATTTAGTGTCTATACTTTATCGAGAAAATAAACATAAGTAGGTGTGTTTATTATTGTACTCTACGTATTTAGACCGACACGATTTGAAGGATATTGTGAAGGATATATATTTTAGCTACTGGCAGTACGATTGAAAAAAGGTTCCATAATCTACGCAAATATTTTCATCCATCATTTCATTTATTTTTAATTATTATATTTTTCACAACAAAATTATTTTTCCATATGTCCTATAATAATAATTACTTATCGCTTTTTATATTACAAAACGTCAATTCAGTTTCGCGACATAATTTGCGACACAGCGCACAGCTATTCCGTCGCGAACAAAGCCGAGGATTATCTAGTTCTAACAACGAAAGCGAATCAACAAAACAACAACATATATTAAACTTATCGCAAACCAATTGCTCGCTCGCAAGTGCAGTGCAGTGTTTGTTCAGAAACCCATTCAACTTGTTTAACGTCGTATACTCAGTAACAGTGTTTGCTTTTCCTTTTCTATGAAGGGACTTTGAAGGTAGGGATTTTAAGGCATCATTTTTATTGCAAAGTTCCTGGACGAAAACACTCACAATTGATGATTAGTATTCAAATTTTGCTAGTAGTCGCTAAAAGCGTTCAGAAACGGGCTAGGTTTGTGTAAAAGTTTTATGCGATTCGAAATCTGATGAGAGATTGACCATGAACCAGTTTAACATACCTACAGCTTATGGGCAATGATTTTGGCAGAGCTTTACGCCTTTTTATGCCACGTATAAGTCAAAGTCAGATCATTTATTTCGTATAGTGCTACTGGAGGCACTAACAAATGACATTTTTTTTTCTTAACGCTACAACCGGGTCGGAACGCGACCTAAGCTGAGAAGATCCGGCGAGAAACTCAGCGGGCTGGTCTTTTTTTTTAACTTTTTTTTAACAACCATGTTTAAGTCTAGGCTTATTGGTCTAAGGGAAATAGTGTCCATATTCACGCTTATTTCAAATGGTTTTACTATCAAATATTCTAAGCGAGCACCCACGCTTTCTGTAGAAGTACTATTCTCATTAGCTTTCCTTTAGCGAGCTTTCAAAAGAACGCAGAATGCTCGTATTACGGCATTAGTGGCTACATGTGCTTTGTTTTAAACTTTAATTGTTTTAAGCTATTCGTGTTGAGAGGTTTTTTTTAGCATTCACCTATCTATCTATCTTAAAACCTAACCTAATTTGCATTTTTTTGTCAATCCAACACTGATAAGGGCCCTCACGATACAGGCCAGGCCTAGTGTGGGGGTCACAATTACTCGTATTTATATTTTTTATTGTATGAAATAAATAATGTTTAATTATTTTTTTTAATTGCGGAAGCATGCTGTCACTGTTAGTCCTGTACACGAAATCTGTAGTGTGAGCGGAACGGTACACGTTTACGTAACGCTACTTAAAAAGAGAGGCTCAGTAGAGTAAGCAGGAACTATTATTGTCGTCGTAACGTGATGACTTTACGACGACAATAATAGTTCCTTATCACTGTCATACTAATTTATAAAACTTGTGGTGTGAGAGGGATGGACGACGCTTACGTACCGAAACGCTACGTAAAAAGGGATTGTGCTTCAGGTACAGTACTTAATTGTATGTCCTAATGGTATCCAGACATCAATGTATACTTGTATTGATACTTTTATGGAATAAAGACCCTCCATATATTATGATTACAAAGAAATTAAAATTAAAATTTGGCATATTTGACTAATTTCTAATATCTGTGTCAGATCCAAGGCTTAGTTGCCGAAAACCGTTACCCATCATTGCCTTACCTGAAAATATAACAAGGGTAATATTAATTATTTTAGTTTGTAAGGCATAAAATATAATACAAGGGACTACCCAGTAAACCCCATTAAATCTTGACCGTAAACCGAGATTAGGTGGATGAGATTAGCTATTCAAAACTAATTTACATGCTCTGTCCAGCTGCCGTGAATTAATGATAACCGCCTTAATATAAAGCGGTTTAGAGCTCATTAATAATTATTAAAATTTAGCTTAAACTGATAATGAACATACTACTGGAGTGAAAAGTGGAGTTAACTATGATTTTCATTAAGAAAATTATGGATACTCAATAACGTTTACCAAATCATGTAGCTTTACACACCAATCAGGTGTAATTATTTAATTTTTTGCAATCGTCGATTGCTAAATTTAATTAATTTAATCGTTGAAATAAAACTAATATTTCTGCTTAAAGCAACCATGGTCCTCCCGTGACCATAGTTGCTGTAAAGCAGCCGAAACGTCGGGCACGTAAAAACATAAAATAAACGCGATAAAATGGTTTTATTTCAATGTGTAGTAATCGGGTAAATATAAGAAATCAATAATTTAATCGACAAAAGGTATACAAACTTTTGTCGACTTATATTGGCAACTAGGAACTAGGCGGCCATAAAATGAAGAATATTAAATACCGATCTAAAATTCGCAACGCCAATGACAGGAACCTTCCTTGTATGCCAAACAAGAACGAACCAAAACAGCGATTGATCACTCAGAACATTGCCAGCATAATATTAATAGTTATCATATAAGGCGCAACAAATTATTCCGCGGTGGTCGCAGGAAGCCGGCTTTATTAGGCCGTCCCTTGGCAATGCCGATTGCTACTCAATTGTTCTCATCGGTTCAATGGCCGATGTTGTGTTGAACATGCGAGGAGTTACTTAAACCTGTCCTCGTTAATGTAATACTAAAATTGCAAAAAACGTGACACCGTATGAAAAATATGTGATACCAATTTGTTTACAATATAGACCTTATAAAAAAGTCCGTCATGACTGTAGAGAAATTAATAACTCTGTGCTAATCGTAGAAGATTGTCACCTTTTACGGTGATGTTTGAATTTTTTATTGCATGAATTGCAAGACCTCAAGACACTGTGAGCACTTTCTGCGTAGATCGGACCGCAAGCAACAACTAAATATGAGGGTACCCCAGTTCAAACTATGACACTAGGACGTCTAACACCTCAGTCCTCCTGTGACCATAGTTGCTGTAAAGCAGCCGAAACGTCGAGAACGTATAAACATAAAATAAACGCGATCCAATCCCTAAAATAAGTTTTTATTTCTTTGCCGAACAACTTACAACCATTTGAAAACGTTTGCATGTATCGAAAATTGTTAACGATGAAAGAAGAAACAGAGTTAAAATTTAATTTAAAAATGTGTCAAGTGATAGTCCTTCGAAAACATTACAAGCGCTTTTCGCTCCTTAAGCTTCCTATTTCTCGTCGTAAAGGAATTCGCCACAAGTGTACAACTTTAGGGGTCCGCACTAAATGGCGAACGCGACGTGAGAAGCGTTCCGAATGGCGATACTATTGTCCGGTGCGAATTGGCGAATCGGACGTTGACGTCATTTATTGCCTGAGGTAGTGGTTCGAGTTTTCGAGTGTGTAATCCTTTTTATTAGATTAGCTGGAACCATATTGATTTTTATTTCTCAACTCTTTAGTTTGTTTACATTTAAGCCTGGTTTTAAGACGTAAGAATGATTATTTATGTTTAGTTTGTAAGTCAGCAACAGATGTCGCTGACATGTTTTTGAACGCGGTATTGTTAGGTTTTTGGATTTTCAAGGCTACTGCTAGCTGGCTACAGCAAGGCTGTAGCCTACACTATACTTTCCTTAAGAAATTTATCCTCGTCCTGTATCGGGTGTTTTCTTTGGCTCATGCCATAAATAGATAGAAATATTGAACAGAAGAGCTTTGAAAAGAAGGCTATGATGTATTTACGTCTTTATCATGTTAGTTATAACGTAGCTTTAGAATAAACTATGGCTATTAATCGTCAAATAGTTCAATATGCACAGCATGATAAAACATCATTATTAACTTACCTTAAACAACCCTCTTCAAACAAGACCTGACACATTTTTTGCAGAAAACTAGCAGCCTTTTGCTAACCTATTTTAAACGGTCACAACAAAAACGACGAATGTACTTACTCGCGTACTCCAACTAATAATAAAAACATAAGCGATGATAGAGGGCGCCACTGAAGTATGTTGCTGGTACTTATTTATCTAAAAGCTAGTGGATCCAACAAACGGTAATTTACGAGGTAAACTTTCCACACGTCGTGGCTAAGATGATTTATCCAGCTTCTGTTGTCCGCCCCTTAGCGATTATTATGGGGAATACCTTGCTTCGTTGCCTTGAGTTTTGAATATACTCCATGAACGTATGGTAATAATGGCTACCGTAATCCAGGAATTTATGGTTATTTTAATAATTAACTTATGATAGTAAATTATTGGAATAAATCAATGACACGTTCAGGGGTTCAATCTTTGGTTAGCAGACAAAAGCTTAGACTGTCTGTTTCAAAAAATGATATATGATTGTTAGGCTACTTTATAAACTACAGTTAGAGAGTACTACATATATACACACTCACAGGCAAATAGAATTTTCTAATAAATTATCAAACACTGCATAATATTCAATAATTTTATTGATTACCTTCCCTACCCTCCCCTACCCTATTTATACTCAATTTCATACATATATTGTAAACAACAAGTTTCTAAACCAATAATATATCTGGCAGATATAAATTTCCCATAATATTTTCTCGATAATAAAAAACAGTAAAACCTTATTCTGAAAGTATCAATTTCTGCTCTCGAGTACATTATGAAAGGATGAAAAGGATTCAGTTTAATCCGCCATTATAAGTCTAGGCCTGTATTCTCTGAAATTCAATTTCAGCTGAACCTCTCTCAGTATGTTTAAGTAATACTTTCGTGTCCTCGTATTGGTTTTACCTTCACAGAATGTCCTTATAAAGGCAATGACAATGTTTTCTCCTTTTGTTAGAAGGTGTTGTGATCTCTATTGAATTTGTGAACTTTATGGAGAGGCGTAGATTGTAGTTTTGCAGACTCTGCGACTAGAAAAATATATTACAACGTTTTTTTGCGAACTTCTAACGTACTTTGTCGAAGTTTGTTTAATGATTATTAACTTTTTTGTTTGTTACCGTTTCTTAAATCTAATCTGAATACAAAAAAAAAACATCTGATGTAGTTCCATTTTGCAATTTTCACTCCGAAAATCCTTTCTGTCTGCAGTTTTCTGCGAGCATTTATTTCTTACAGGACTATTTGCATACCGAGCTCAAACCGTTACACGAAAATGAAAATAGAATTGCTAATAACCGTGTACTGACTGATCGCGCAGTTTTGTGAAGCTGCCTTGACAACACACCGATCACGGTAACCTCAATTTTGATCTGAGCAATCAATTCATGCGTGGTTGACGTATGACATTCGGGCTGATAGCGTAACGAATAATAAATGCCAGCACACAAGTAAGGTAGCGCAAGCGTTTGCCTCGAGCCTTGAGAAGAGGCAGCCCGCGAGGCTGGTCAGTCAGTCGGTACACGGCTATTCACGTAAGAAACATGAAATAGACGGATTTTTTTTTAACCTTGTTGCTTATTTGTACATTCAATTTTCCGGTGCACAACAGCTCACAGCGTGACGAGCATTTTAATTATAAATGTAATTAAAAAGTCAACGGTTGGCCACGTCCACTCGCCGCGAACGTCGGCGACAGAATGCAAACATTTAATTTACCGAGCGGTCGCTGTGACATTACTTGGGTCACGTGACTGTCAGGTGTGGAATTTGGAGTGTTCCTATATTTGCTCCTTGAATTCTTTAGGTTATTCAAGAAGACTCAACATTTTAATACTCATTATCGTAGCTGTGAAAAATATGTATTAAATTTGGCTTTATGTTTCTAAAAGTCTTTGCAAATGGGTGTTATCTGCCCGGTTCACAACCTTACGACAAGTCTTATATTGACCGATTCGGTTATTAATTGAAACTTGCATTCTGAAATGTACTATGTAAACAGAGCGAGTGGTCGAATCGAACCTTTCGGTCGCGTTATCGTATCGAATCTTCGATTCGGTCATGAAGTTGGGCTCTGGAAGATCGTTATCGAAACGAGAAAATGTATCATCGAATCGATTCGGATACTTGTCGAAACGTTCTGAATCGACCCGCCGGACTGATGGACAGACAAAGTCAATTTTGCAATGTAAAAGTATGCATATACGATATACTTATTAACGTATCAGCTCGTTTGGAATGATACCACCTAATTACAATGCTTGCCAGCTACATACAACACGTAATCGCCTGTGACTCGGGCCAAACGATAATAGATTTGTCTCTATGGACATACCGCAAAAGCTCTTGTTCGAGAGTCGGTGGCAATTATGTCCATTTTTGAATAAGCATAATTATTAACAGTAGGTTCGCATCAGCAGTTTAATGACCAGGGTGGGGATGGAACCTGTAATATCTCGGTAACTAGGGTGCTACTAACACCACTAAGCTACAGACGCTATTAAGTAAGCTAACTTTACTTATTTACTTCAATCAATCAGGTAGATCATTAAAGTATTTGTATATCTACGTGAAAAATAAAAAAAACAAATATTTTAACTACAGTAAGTATTGATTTAGAGACATCCAAACAGCTTGATGTAATTTTTTTATTTTATATTCACAGCCATAATGACAGGTTTATAATAGTAATAGATTAATTTATATTTATTAAAATAAATTTAAAGATATTAATATTTTGGTGTCCATCTCTCGGTCTATGACATAGCTACGTTCCATTTCGTGTTGAATCACTGTTTTCAGTTTACATTGGACACTCGGGCGACATTATTTTACAGAGATATTGTTCGTCCTTCTGTAACTATACAAAATTTTGGTGAACGTGCTTCGAATGATCATCATTATGACATCAGTTTCTATCTATCTATCAGCCGAAAGACGTCCACTGCTGAACATAGGCCTCCCCCAATGATTTTCACACATCACGGTCCTCCGCCACTCGCATCCACCGGCTTCCTGCTACGCGTGTGATATCATCGGTCCACCTTGTGGGGGGCCGTTCTACACTACGTCTTCCGGTTCGTGGTCGCCATTCTAAAACCTTTCTGCCCCAACGGCTATCAGTTCTGCGAGCTATGTGCCCCGCCCACTGTCACTTCAACTTAGACATTATTTGAGCTATGTCGGTTACTTTAGTTCGTCTACGGATCTCCTCATTTCTCACATAGTATATATATATATATATATATATATATATATATATAGAATAATATCAAATAAACACAAAAGATCAAGATGATGATTCTACACAGTAAGTAGGTAATGGATTTAATCAAAAGTATCACATAATCATTATACAAATGCCTGGTATGACCTGGTTCTTACAATGAAGCTTACGCCATACAAATATAGCTTATTTTAATTTACTATCGTATTTCCTCCAGCCCTCTCCGTTAAGACTTCAAACAATGAAACAAAAGAGTAAATCCTATCAGGAGTGATTGTATTGTAAAATCTAGGATTTCATTTCTCTTTTACTGGTGCATTCAATTCCACGGACGGACTTCACGAGATTGATTCAAAAGTTGCTTTGTGTAGAACTAGTAATAATACTATGTAAGTACTAGTAACTAGTAATAATACAATGTAGGTAATACATAGGTAAGGTCGGCCCTGAAAGTGATTTATCAGTTTTGGCAAAAAATCCTAGCTAATAAAAATTCTAATAAGTTTCATATTTCATACGTTTTAGGTTTAAATAAATAACAAATGACAAATATAGCCCTTGCGATTCTACGATGTGCAAATGATATTCAACCTTAAGATGATTAAATACTTAGTTGGTCGACTTTACAACCATGTAAAAGTTTGTAGTTTAAAGCATGTGTATTATTTTGTTACAGGTAATTACTCTCTTCTAGTTATACAGCAAACAAGAGCAATACAGTAAACATTGGTAGCAGATATGTAAGTAAAACATTGTTTAATTACAATCCTTAAGGGGACAAATAGTATCATAGACATTGACCAGAAGGGCTAGCACACAGGTCAAGACAAAACCTATGTCACGGATTTTGTCGCACCGAGTCGCGCTCTCCCACCCGTAATTCATGCAAGTGAAAAAGACACTCGATTTAGCTAAATTTTTTTGTAATAGCCGGCTATGCTACTAGTGCTAGGTTACATATTGAAGCACAAAAAATCTAGCCGATTTGTGTAGTACATGCAAATTACGGCCTTACGTACATTATGTATTACACAAATCGGCCTGGTTTGTATTATTTCTTCCATGGATTTTGTTTTTCTCCTCTTTCTTCTTATTTCTATTTACAAAAGTAAATTGTAAATGTGGGAACCAAGTAGCCATTAGCTTGTAATAATATATTTAGAGTTTCTTGCCCGTTCTTCTCCATAGTAACGGCATTCCGAACGGATGGTAAAGTTGTAGCTTAGCATTTTGTAACTATTTTGACAATTCATAAGTACTGCACTTAATGGTTTATGTTTATGCCATGTAAACCATTGAGTTTACCATTACAAAAAAATATTCTGATGATTATTCTGATTCACCGTGCCAAATTTTATGAAAATTCGTATAGGTAGTTATTTCTCCGAGATGCGCGTTCAGACAGACAAATTAACATTCTGACGTAAAGTAAAATTATGACGAGCTTTAATGAAAACTTTTTCTCTTACTCGCTTGCTCTTTTATTAAACATCACAGCTTAATATTGACAGCATCCCGCTCCCCATTCATTACTCTTTACGCGGTAGCATCGTCGGAAATAAACAAGGCTACGAAGTTATGTTTATGTGACTCCATCAGAAACACCATCAATATGATGGTTCGTTTTATGGCGCCCAACGTGGGACCGACTTAATAAACACCGTTCATCTCATTATACGCCCACTTCGTTTATTAAACGCGGTGGAATATTTATTTTGAAGATGAATCTTATTTTAGGACTATAATTATGTCTCATAATTGTATCCAATATAATAGGGATTTATCTAAATTTAGTTTTCGAATAGCATACGCTAATAAAGAAGAAAGAGGAAAGTAAGGTCTTTCGAGAAGACTTTAAATTTGGAGAAGCAAGTATACCCACCCAATATTAAATTGAGGTATTTCCAAAAACTTTTAATGTTTCTTTATCGAATATCTTAATTGTAAAGTCCAAAAATAGACTGTACGTACTTGAAAATAATGATCAAAAATAAACCATCCGATCTCAAACATTCCAAGATTCCAAGATCATGCTTACTTTTCAGCAGTTTCTCAAATACGGCCTCAAATTGTTGAGAACAAATTCCTATCCTTGGAAACCCATTAGTTTCGGGGATACAATATAAAAAAGTGGAGCGCAAATAAACTGTTCTTTACTTAGACAGACGATTTATATACTGCCCGAATGAAACTCTTTTGTAGCAGTGTTTTTATTGAAAAGTAATCAAACTTTCAGACGATACTTTACTTAGTATTTTATTCATTCGTTTGGGGATTTCATCATTCAGTCATTTGAAACCATTGGGCAAAATTTGTTGGGCAAAAGCCCCATGACACATGATCCACTTGCCCCTATTATGGGTTACGGAGGACCAATCCTTTGTTAAGGTGTCCAGTTACCCGCCATCTCCATCTAGGTCCATTAGGGATAGACGTATTTTAAGAAAAAGTTACAAACTAAAATTTGCTAGCATCTTTCAACTTTGTGTGATGAGGAACTAATGTTTGTACCAAATCATGGATGTTTAATATCTATATAATTAATATATACTGGGTTCGTCCTCAGTCCATTGTACGGTACCCATAATACAAGCGTTGCTTAGTGTGGGACCTTACAGTTGGTGTGTTCGTCTGGCGATATTTTACTAATTTAATTATCAGCTTATGCTGGTACGAGTAGCAGAGGTTTTCATGGCCAATTTTTTAATTCCCATACGAAAGGTTATGTTAGTCCTAGTAGAACCAAAAATATTTGCGGTAATATAACACCTATTACTTCAACTAAAAGGGTTCATCTCAAATGCAATCTCTTAAAAGCGGCCATATTATTTCGGGCAGTGCAATATGCAGATTGTCGTGCTTCCTAACGTTAACTTTAATCTCCTTTCCACCTGAAATTTGAACTTAACTCTAAAGGCAAGCAATTACTTAGCTAACCAATGTAGCTTTACTCAGCGTTAAGGCAACAGATAAGGATTACACGATGGTGCCATGCATGGGTGTAAGAGGGTGGAACATTAAATATAAACTCAACTTATACATATCTTGGTTCAAATTAAAGACGCTTTATTATACAATGATTTATATGTGTATTGTGACATCAGCCACCCAACTTTCAACCTTACGCCTCGTAGCAACCGATCGATTATTATTTACAACTTGTTAACAAAATAAGTGGTCGACTTGAAACTTTTGGTTGCGTAGTCGTATCGGATTTTGGACTTGGATTCTATGATTTATAGCCTTCAAAATATGTATATAAAAACGGTACTTATTAAGAAGTCCTAAATTGGCCCGCATTCACTGGGTTACGGGAATATTATAAAGCGTAAGAAAAATAGCGTAAAATATTTTAATAGATCCATCAGTAGGTTATTAAGGTCACATTCCCGTTGGAAAATATCAAATTAAGTATTTAAAAAAATAAACTTCATACTAAGTGCGTGGTGAAACGGTACTGCTTGCTTTCCTAGAGAAAGAAAACAAACACTGTTTTCACATATCTTTCATACATAAATGTGATCGTTATGACCAAATTGTTAAACCCTTAATATATTTTACACTATTTTTGCTATACCATATAAACTGCTATCGCCGACAGTCCTTTGCCCGATACCAATAACACAAGCGTTTCTTAGTTTGATACCATTCAGTTGGTGTTTTAGGCGATATTATATTATTCTAGCATAATCATAGATCTCCACTTCACAGAATATATATCACAACTAAGCGTTACACCGGTTTAAAATTCACAAAGCGTGGTGTATAAAACGCGACCATCACTTTATTAGCGCAGCCATTTTTCCTATTCACTCGTGAGGGTGTGTGTGCTTTTCTTTTTATTATCCTTTGTGTTTTTATATACCTAGTGATGTAGCTTTTTGATTCTGAAGTGAAGAGCTTAAAGATATTTATATTATCAATCATATAAAGGGAACCACTAATGTAATATGTATAATATTTTTTTCCTTACTTTCTGTTTACTCTACTCATACAATTAAAAATATAACTATGCTTCCACTACAAATATAGACACTTACTGCTACAAGACCGAAGTGGGTTACAACATAGCTACTACAGTAAATATGGTGAATGTTTAAAATTTTCACCAACATCCCCCAATATGGCCTTAGGTAGGTGTAACTCCAGCGCACATTAAAACAACACCACTCCACGAATAAACAAACACGACACAAAAAATGCACACGGACACGGCAACTCCACTGCACTTCCAACTGTATCCAGTTTTTTTACCCTTTTTAGTAACACAGTATATATCGATCGTGCATCTATTTAGTGTTGTAAAATGACAACGCACGCATACGTCATTAAAACTCAACGTGCACCGGTGCCTTTTACACAACCGTGTGACGACATAGAGGTTCACCATATAGATACGTCAACAATTCATAAAACAGGATTTTAAGGGTCTGTCACTTTAGTGTTTGGGTATCTTATAAGAGTGATTGTAGAGAGAAATGAAGACATTGAAGGAGGAGAAGAAGTGAACGTACTTGAGTATCACAGAAAAACGGCATCGATGGGTGAAAAAATGAGGCAGCTGAATGAAATTACGAAATGAAATATGAAAAGCTTAGAAGAATGATGATAATTATTAGAGAAATTAGGATTATGTATGAAATTCTAATGAGCCTGTAATGATTAACATCATTCTTCATTATCAATAATGACCATCACTCGACGAGTTTATCATTTTGGATTTAATTCTAACACAGAACATATTAGGCATTTAAAATTATTGAATCTAACTCCTATCTGGGTAAAATTTTGTACTCCACAAATCTGGAAATCTACTTTCCCAATAAATCTTGAGTTCTTTATGCTCCAACTGCTTCCAATCTTTCAATTAATCAGTTCTTCAGTGGACCGCGTGGAAGTTAATCCAGGCATTTTCTAGATCGACCGCTTGCTGTTGATTCAATATTTGGAATTCGATCTATACACTGATGGTATTAGGTTCTTTTTTAGCCTAACATTAAGAGCATTGCATTTGTAGATATATTCTTTGAATATTTATAATTAGATTGTCTTATTTCGAATGATTCAGCTATTACATTAGATTTTACATGCTTATCACACCATTATGAATCGGGTTGCCTTCACCAACACCTACCAACCAAAACATTGATTTGAAAAAGCTATGCCTCTTATACTAATTAACAGAATACTTTTCCTTAACTCATCTCATGATTCTTCTTGTCAATTGAAACGCGTACGTCGATGTTTCATCATCATCATCAGCCTACATCTCGACCTCAATGGCTAGACGCCCGTCTAACCCTCAAAGACTTCCCATCAACAGGGATGACAAAGTTCTAACTATACGCGACTTGCAGCTTGTGGTCATCATTTAAAAAAATCTATTCCGTTAAAGTACACATATATATGTAGTAAGCAAACAGTAGCAAGTACCAAGGCTTATCTAGAACCATTATATTTTGTCTCATCGTAAACGATCCTGGAATGAATGCTATAGGCATGTAATATGCATAACAATGGCGGTGGCATCCGCGCTCCGTACATCCCATCATGATCAAGTACAATACTTTATTACCAACGTATAAAGGTGAAAATCCTTTGAACAGGTGAGGATTAATTGTCCGACATTTTTGATCATGCTCCGGCATTCCAACATGTAGTAATAATTCACTGATGATCGAAATAAATCCATCTTTTTTATATCTTCCATCCAGTTCCCATTTTATAGTGATGTACGAATTTAAAATGTAGTCCGTATTCTATATGGCTTATATATTACTAGCTGTGAAGTATATGCGTAGGTAACAATGTCAATCAAACAACAGCTAGGCTCGAACTGGCAAATCCTTTATTTCCATCCGTCACTACTCTTTTTACAAGTACCGCCAATCTTATTTAATTATTAAATTATAATATTATTACACTAGCCATTTTAAATATTTCTGAATAGCTTGGTACTTATAGATATTTTGTATAATTTAAAGTGTTGGTAATCCTTAAAAAACTTCATAACCTACAACACTATGCTCGTTTGGCTTAGTAATACTAGCCCCCAAATTTTCATTATCTATGTAAGGTCGCCATGAAAGTTGTTTATCAGTTTTGAAAAAAAAAACCTCTAGTTAATAAAAAATCTACTAAGGCTCATATTTGATATGTTCTAAGTTCAATAGATAACAAATGAAAAAAATAGGCCTTGCGATTCTATGATGTGCAAATGATATTCGACCTTACGGTGATCAAAGGAGTTCTTGGTCGACTTTAAAATAACATTACAAACTTTTCTTCTCAAAAATACAATGGACAAAATTAAAAGTTAAGTGCATTTTAAATGGATGGGTAAGTGTTATGATTTAATTCTGAATTAGAAGTCAGCGCATAATCCATTCATCCATTTTGAATAAACCTGGTACACAGAAAAGATTTTTAAATCCCGTTTCCATTCTTCTCATATTCAATATTCAAACAAATCCTTATAAATCTCCATTCGGCATACAGCCCCCGTTCACCTGTAAACTCGCGATGTATGCAATATGAAGCAGCCCTTTCGGCTATTCCGATATCAAAGCGCATTCACATTGCGACTATTTCGAATATGAACTGAATACCGGACGCTTCATGCGAATACGGAACAGCGGAAACTTTCCGTGATAGGACACGTTTATGTTTTTTGTTTATGTATAACAGGATTTTAGTGTAATTTTATAGTTATTTTAGGTTTGTATGGTGTTCTATTGTTTTAATATTTTATAGATATTACCTGCGATTTCATAATATTATTTTTCAATATAAAACAACTAAAATAAGTAGCACGTTAGCTAATATTAAAACCAATTACGGCTCTCAACCAAAATGTTAGCGAATGACCAAAATGCTAATATTTTTTACGATTTTGCAGAACGTGTAAAATTTAAAACATGCTTGCTTCACTGACGTAAAAATATATAACTTTCGTGGCTAACAAATCAAGAATCGTAATATTGATTTCTTATATTTACGCGAATACTACACATTGAAATAAAACATGTTTTTCGAATTTGATCGCGTTTATTTTATGTTTTTACGTTACATACGTTTCGGCTGCTTACAGCAACCATGGTCCTCCCGTAACCATGGTTGCTGCATAGCAGCCGAACGTAACAACATAAAATAAAAGCGATAAAATCCGCAAAATTAGTTTTATTTCAAGAATCGTAATACTAACATTTAAAAGATCATTCCGGATCCGACACGCCATATTACACAGTACATTTCGTTCCCCCTTTTATGTATTCTTAGTACTTCGTCGTAAATGTCGAGACACCAACTGGAGCGTTTCAAGAAACGACTTAGACTAGACTATGTCGTTTGTCGCCTGAAAAGTTTTAGATACATTGTACGTAATGTATATTTACATATTGTTGTAACCGACTGTCGGCGATCCATTTGTGAACGCGTACAAAATGTAGATTTTGTCGGTAATGGCCTCACCCATCACTAGTATGATATTATTACAGCATCGTAAAATCAAAATATAAACTCGATAAAATCCTTAAAATTAGTTTTACTTCAATGTGTAGTATTCGCGTAAATATAAGAAATCAATATGATATTATCAGTCATACAAACTTAAGGCTGACTATTGTGTGCTGTGTCATAGTGGTCAACTTTATCTTTCTCTCAGTTTTCAGTCGTCATCAAATCTGAACAAACTCTGTAAGCTTTGGGATTATGAATCACCAACTTCTAAGTCTAACTCTGTCTTCTGTATAAGAATTAAGAAGTTCTTTGATTTATTTATCCATAAAATTTGAGGTTGTAGTTCGGTATTGTTTTATATTTACTTCTCAAATTATTTCTAGACGTAAAACCTGCCTTCTCTCATTTAAAACTCAATGATATTGATGTTTGATGATTGAATCGTAGCACGCTCCCGGGGCGGTCGTTTCCAATAACCATCATTTAATTGATATGACGTCATTTTCTCTAATATCAATCGTGGTATAAATTGAATGTCAATATGGAATAATCCATTATAATCCACTGAATGCTTCATTAGCTATCTATGCGCCACCGTTATAGGATTTCATGTTATGTAAGTACGTTTTGTCCCATTAAGTTAATTGCAATAGCGTAGTTAGTGGTTTGTGTTTCAGGCCTTGGTTTACAGTATTGATTAGTAAGATCTAATCTTTGTAATTAAGGAAGTACAGTATAGACAATGTCTCCTGGAAGACTGCAGAAAAATGATATTGAATGGCCAATCAAAATTTATTTAATTTGCACAATATTACCACGATTCGAACCCACGACCCTCAGCATATAAAGCAGGGTCACTACTTACTGTACAAATCAGGTCGTTGCACATAATCTGTGTAAAGTACATCCAACTTTGAAATGAACATCCTATTATAAGATTTAAATATGGACCACATCACATGCCCACACAACTTAGTTAGTATTACTTAAATAAATACAAAACATTAAACCTATTTCACACATTTGAAATATTAAAATATTGAGGAAAAAGTAAAAAAAAATCGTTTTGCAATCCACACAACAGCCCAATGAAGGCTTACTATAGAACTGTGGAGCCAATTGAGAAATGCGATCGTTCCTGGAACCAATCTGCATATACTTATGTGCAGATTCACTTTATTTTTATACAGCCTTTATTCTATTGCAGTGTTGTAGTCCCCTTTCATTCTGCTAGCTACAGTTTGAGCAGCTATTGACGTCTTCAGTTAAGGAAGTTATATTTTATTCGACCTAGCTACATTTTGATTTACATATGAACTAGACCTTGCTGTTATTTCGTAACTTACATCGTTGGTATGTACTACATTACTATAATTATTTCAAGTCCACATTTTTGTTTGTGAATGACAAACTTCACTAAACTCAGATTTGCAACAGAAACAATTATCTCCAGCGAACGAGCATGTCAGAACATGGAATTTGACAAATTCAACGTCAGGATTCCACACAACAGGAACTTGGGGCGTGTAGTTGGGTTCCATTGTGAGTCTACGCTTCATGGCCCACGCTTCAAGCAAAACTATTTATAGAACGTTCAAACTAAATTTATAGCGTTGAAAATATTATAAAACTTTAATATTTGATACGGCCCTGGGAGTTTGCGTTCCGGCTCCATTTAAAAGTTGACCAGTTTATTTTTATTTTTAAATTTGTTGTAACAGTTTGTTGTCGAGCAACTAAGTTGGGATATTATATGAAACATTTGTGTCGGATTCAATGTTATTGGAGAACTTGTGCAATTCTTTCTGTGCGGCTTCAATGGTCTGCTTGGACTAGTTTAGTTATTCTCCAACTACTTTTCGGTCGGAATGCTATTTTTCAGATTTTCTATTTAACGTAAGCGGTCTTGTTGAGCAAACAATAATAATTGTCCAGCAGTGTATAGGAAAACTATTATCTGTTCATTATAGCATAATTAATTTATTGTTGGGGGTACTTACACACATAAAAATACCTACACATATACAATGTATTTGCTTCTATTACATTCCCAAAACCAACAACACAGAAGTTGGAAACATGTTTTGCGTTGAACACCTTTCAAACGTTTGCAAATTAACTGAAGATGTGTTATTCGAAAACAAACCATGCAACATACTCTCAAAGGAGCATTTTAGGTTACAATCTAATTATGATATACTTTGGGCACGAGATTTGCTAATCTAAATGTTAAATGCGTGAAAACATTACAAGCTTCACTTGTTCCTCCTTGCATTTATTTTGTCTAGTCTATATTGATTTGACTTATTACCATTGCTTACGCGTAGGATTATGCTCAGCAGGGTAGGCAGAAACTCCTAATGTAATCGTAACGTCATCGAGAAAACATGCTGTCACTCATACTTCTTCTTTTTTGTAGGGTTGGCAGTCAGCTACAAAATAGTGTAAAGTCAAAGTCAAATTTCAAGTAATTCTTGATAATTGTTATTGAATTATATGTAGGTGCCCCCGATGAAAATGATAATGTCGATGACGATGATAATGATGAAATGAAACCCCTACCGCTATCAGTAAACCTGTGGATACTTTACTGAAAATGTACCCGACATCTTGGGAGAACTTGAAAAGTCAAGTTATGCTATTTTATTTCCATTTCCTACACTCGTGCACGTTTATGAACACAGAATAGATAATATCCCAGTAGTATTACACATTATATATCAAAGAAACACATTTTTGGAAAATAAAATAAAATTGACACCTTCACGGTTCAACTTCCCGCCAAAAAGTTCACTGTCGTACTTATTAATGAAATCTGATATGAGAGGAATGGTCGACGCTTACGTGCCGAAACGGTACGTAAAAAGGATTGTGCTTGAGGCACTGCTCTCTGAGACATCTAGTGAGACTCAGGAAATTAAGGATAAGGCCATCAGTCTACCGCTACTAACTTTACGTGCCGCCCAAAACTTTAGGAGCTGAACATAATGTCTATTATAATCTATACTTCTATACTAATATTATAAATGTGAAAGTTTGGATGGATGGATAGATGGATGGATGTTTGTTACTCTTTCACGCCAGAACGGCTGAACGGATCTGGATGAAATTCGGCACAGAGATAGATTATAGTCTGGAATAGCACATAGGCTACTTTTTATCCCGGTAAAATGTATGGTTCCCGTGGGATAGATTTGTTTTAATTTTTCATAGAATACCAATAAATTCATTTTCTACTACATTTGATTCTGAGGCGGTACGAAGTTCGCCGGGACAGCTAGTGCCTTATAATTTTTAAGTATGTATACTCTATAAACCAGACGAAACCTACCTAATTTATAAATGACTCCAAAACTAGCAGACAATTAATGGCCCGTGTAATTTTGTCCAAAATTAATGGCACCGGACCCCACCTTTATTATACAGGCTGTACTGAAAACTAACATTTGAGAAACGACGACAAATGCACACACATTAGCGGCGGTATAACGAGGACACTCAACAAATACTTTGCACAAACGTAGTGATTAAGTGTACAAATAAAACTAATTTTGCTGATTTTATCGCGTTTATTTTATATTTTTTACGTTCCCAACGTTTTGGATACTTTACAGCAACCATGGTCACGGGAGGACTGAGGTGTTTGATGTCTTAGTGTCATAGTTTGAACTGGGGTATCCTCATATTTAGTTGTTGTTTGTGGTCAAATCGACGCAGTCAGACATTTTAAAATTTTAATGGCCTTACGTATCCGATCCGGTTCTACAGTTAAGAAAAAAATTGTTAATGACGATTTGTAAGTGTCCCCGTCGGTCTACACGAAATAAATGGTCTGACTTTGACTTGATGTGTCCTCCACATTCGCATATATGCATTAATTCCCCCAAGCATAGTTATGGTGTTTCCTGCTAGTAAACTTATCAAAGGTATATTTCCATTTCTCCTTTTTGAATCTGTGAGAATATAATTCTATCCTTAGGTAACCAATTGATACCAACTAGTCAGGATATATGGCATGTTAAGCTGCGATTTGAACCGTCGCAGCCTTTTGTCAAAGAAACCATTGTGCCTTAGAATACCGTCTTGAAATCAGAAAGAAGCTCAAATACTTAAAGTACCTTCGTGTTGGTGGACAGAACCGAGTTATATTCTAGATTTCATTTCTTATTCTCGTGTGTTACTGTATTTCTGTTCTGTAGTTCGATTCTAACACCAGTACGTCAAGTACGCGATTATTCTTAAGCTAACCGTATACTTTTTACTTACTCTTGACGTACTGCCAGATAAATCTGATACACTATCTGACGCGAAACGATAAGACATGTTTTTTTGTTTTTTTACTTTACTTGAATAAAGAAAAAAAAATCCATTGTTTAATAGGTAAAACCTCATTCCTTAATATTATAATAATTAATTTAAAACTTACATAATATTAAAAAAACAGGTTTGCAAGTTCAAACCTCGGTAAGCACCTCTGGGATTTCTAG